>OY744499.1:7214678-7814281 GCA_963556185.1 Pseudopediastrum boryanum | reverse complement strand
GGGGAAACCTGCCAGGTACTTTGTCAGAGGGACAGATAACTCCTGATGGAAGCAGCAGCAGCACATAAACAGAAGTTAGCCCAGGCAAAGCAACAACAATCACTTTGAAGCCCACGCACATGCCTCACTCCTCCTCCACCCCTTTCCAGTCCCACGCTTAACCAGAGCTGAGCCCAATCATTTTTGAAACACTACACACCCGCCAATATACAAACAACATGTACATGCCTTACTCCTCCTCCACCCACCTTTCCCGCCCACAGAAGAAGTGTAGTAGTTTGGCCTATCGTATAGTTAAGCACATTAGCCCAAGCTTATACCCCAGATTTCTAAACCCTACGTGCAACTCCAAGATCTCCCCCGAGCTTTAAACTCGCCTCTTGCCATTTGCTCCATTGACCTCACGCACCTAAATCCCATACCCTAGACCCCGTCCTTGAACCCTACTCTGCCACCAGAACACACATACTCACGCACAGCATTGTCTCTGTACTCCATACACTTGCCAACAGCAGCCTATAACCCCAGGCCCTAAATTGTCTCCACCTTCATTAGCATGTCCAGACGCTTCCCTGTATTCCCAGACAAAGCGCCCAAGATCCCTGACCCCCAACCCAAGCCGCGTGCTTGAGACCCTTACCACCAAAACCCAGCATTTTTTTATATTATTATTATTATTCAAATTTTTTAATATCATTTTAGATATATTTTTATTCTTTTAATGCCCCATTTCCTTGAGCATGTACATCAGACCTCCCAATAATGAGAAACCCATCCTAAACCCCCAATAATGCTAAACTGCCTTAACCCCCACCTTCATGAGCATGTCCAGCTGTCGTGCTGCTCTGTTGCGCTCCTTGGCTGCTTCATTCTTAATGGCAGCATCTGCCGCTACCCTGCTGCAACGCTTTAGAGCTGATGCAAGGTGCTCCTCTGGGGGGGACACCACGGGCACACGCTGGAGAATACCTGGCGCAGGGGACAGGGCAGGAGATAGGGTTTAGGGTTAAAGCTTTATGGGGGGTTTAGGATTAAGAGTTGCCCTGGCACGCTTCAGAGCCAAGGCAAGGTGCGCGTCTGGAAGGGAACACCACGGGCACACGCTGGAGAATACCTGGCGTAAGGGGAAGGGAAGGGGGGGGTAGGGTTTGAGGTTTAGGGTTTAATGGGTGGCTTGCTTTACAGCTGAGACAGGGGGGACACCACAGGCACACGCTGGAGAACACCTGCTGGAGGGGGAAGGGGGAGTAGGGTTTAGTGGCAGGTTCAATAGGGTTTTGGGTGGCTTATGATGAGGGCCTGGGGTGCGCTAAGCAGTCTGTGTATGTTGTGTAGACCTGAAGCCCATGGGAGGCTTGTTGACACACGGGGAAGAGTGCCCTGTTGCAGCGGGAAGACAGGGAAAAGGGGTTTTGCCAGGGGTTGGGGGAGTAGGGACACAGTCAGTGTCTCTGCTTCTCATACATTTATGATCCGGGTTCTGGCAAGAGAACAGGGAGAGGGAGGACATATGCCAGGGAGTCGGTAGGGAAGCTAGTTGCGTCGCGGCATGTGATTGGCCCCGAAGATACCAAGGGAGAAGTGATAAAGAATGTTGCAATGAGAAGTAACAAGGGCAAGCTGCTGTTGCTGCATACGCAGCCATGGCCATATGTAGGCTTGCTGATAGTCAATATTATGGACCTAGCTGCTAAGGACAATAGCGTTTTACCAAGTGTCTGGGTATTGGTGACAGTTTATGCATGGAAAATTGACATGGGCATGCTGCTGCTGCATACACTGCAGCACATACATCACCCATAACAGCTTCTGAAGTCCGTTGCCTCTACATAAGCATCTGCAAAGGCAGGTTGCGTGCATGCCATGGCTTCTGATCTTATCCTAGTGCAGCAGTTGCTGTTGACCCATGTGCCGTTCTAGCTGCTACATCTCTTGCTGTAATGGCTTGCACTACCACTACATCTTCCAGCCCACTGCTATTGCTTGCCTGTTATTGGCTTGGCCTTCGGGGCGAGAGGGTTGCTGACTGCTGCCTCCTGGTTTAACGCTGCTTGGGCTATGGCAGCCGCCTGCTCCAGTTTCGTTAGCTCGGAACGGTGCTTCTTGAAGTTAGGGCTTTGTAAACGATGGGGACTAATGGTGCTGAAGGGGCATCTAGACGTCCGGGCTAGGCCCCAGCTTCCAGATAGCATGAGGCTCAGGCATCGGCCCGTTGCCATGCTACCGGCAGCCTTCCGCCCTAGGCAACATGGATGCATTTACAAGCTGAGAGCTCGTAAGGCACATATACTAGTGACTACGAGTGCAGAGGTATGATTGAACAGCAGCTCATACGCTTGGTGGCCTCTCCACAGGGTAACACATGCACTGTGCGTGGTCTGGTCAATAGGGATCTTTCGTTGGTGCGGTCTAGACATGTTCGCTGGTACGGAGTGTCCACCACTCGGCAGCGGTGCCCTGCATTGAGCCCGCAAGCACTGAAGCAAGGAAACTCACTCACCCCGCTGTCGGCACCCTGGTTACGCTGGTTACGGAGTGACCAGGTCATTTAGGTCAGCCACTCAGCCACCGCTGCCCACTAGGCAGTCGTGGAAATAATCAGGCTTGAACACGCACAACACATCCATGCTCATCAAGACCCTTGCCCCTCGTTCAGAACGGATTTTTAATGCCTCAAGTTCTCGCTTACATGCACACTGGCACAAAAAGTAATCAGTCAGTCAATCAAAACGCAAAACCAGCTATGCCAAAAGGTCACTCAAGACCAAGCAGCACACTACCCCTGATGAACTAGAGTCACACAACCCCATGCCGGCCAACCATATGGACACGCCTCATACAGGCGAACCACAGGCCACAGGCGAACCACAGTAGCATAGAGTTGAAGCCAGATGCAACGGCACCATCATTGGCACAACACCGAGTAACAAACCTTACCCAACTGTAACTGACAACAACAGCAACTTACTGTCATACATTTGAGACAAAGGCAAATTCGTAGCCATCATAAGGCTCCAGGGCTTGCGATATCATCAAGCAACAAGTCATGGTTCATGCTCCTTGGTGAACAACACATCAGAACCATTTCTTTCATCAAACTTTCAGACTGTGTATCTTCCAAATACCAAGAATGCCATCAAGCTCAAACCATAACAAGTGAGAAAACAAACATTTCACGTGTGGCAGTTGGAAGAGGATCGCTAGGACGAAACGACCAAACACACCATAGGATTGAAATGGAATTATAATACAGTGGGTCGCATACTTCCACAGGAACGCAAGCGGCTGCTCAGGAGACGCAAACAACTCATACATTGCACACCTTGTACCTTTTTATAGACAACTTGCTCAGTTCACTGCAGCACTTTGTCCCTGAGCCATCACATCCTCTCAACACACCCAAAAACATCCATACCAAATTCCATATACATCTACATTTGCCATTGAGCTGCAGGTCCTCTGCACAGGCTGCTAACAACATATGGCCAAGCCTTACTTTGTGCAATGATATACCTCTCGTTACATGCATACAAGTCACACGGAACACAGATGTCAACCCAGGCTCCAGGGGCAGTGAGCAACAGGAGTGGCCAGCTTGATTGCAATGGGCACAAAAGGTACCAACCAATAGATGTAGTGTCCAATCCCTGTTCATACTATAGTCCCAAATGGCCGATATTGCCCAAAAGATCCTAGTCAGATTCCGCTGGGAAGCTGACTAGGACTTTTGAGCACTTTCAGCAATGTGGGGCTAGCACTAACAGGGCTCGTGCCTTTTCCCAGTGCCTTCCGATTTCGACCAATTAGGTGGTTGACACCCCTTCTATCATGTATCTCATTATTTGTGACCAATGCCAAAGGATACTGACAGCCAAACAGTCACACTGTAACTTCGAGGAGCAGCACTCAATTGTAAGGTGTGTGACAAGAGTGGTGGACTCTCTGAAGCCAACCTTAAACCAACTGTCTCAGAAGCCTCAGTGCCATATCTTTAAGCAACAGACATTGCAAAAGGTGCGAGTCTCAACAGTCTCAACAGTTGTACTTAGTACTACCGTAGTACTGAGACCTCACTCCATACAGAAGGTAAGATAACACAACAACACAAGAAGCTGCTTGCCAAGAAATCCTAAACAAAATGATTTGCTACAGCATCACGCCTGATGGTACAGTAGGAGATAAGGTAGGGGGCAAAACAGCACAGGCACGTTAGTGCTGCTTCTTCCTCCGCAGGCTGCAGTGATTCAAGGCTGCCACGTAGCGTTCACCCAGTACCCCATCACTGTCATGCCTTCAGCAGTTAAGCTGGAGATATTCAAACCTAAGTTCCTCTTATCACCTCACAACAGCAGTCCACAACAGAATGCCTGGAGCTGATATATCGGGATACAACTTCTGGATGCTCTGCACACCAACATCTGATATGAGTCCTCACATCTGATTGAAAGAACAACAACCACTAAACGGCAGCTGGGCAACCAGCCTCTTATTGCAACGGCTATTACACCCTGGACATGTAATCAAGGACATGATAATGCTTTCACTTGCAGGCGAGCTTACACCTACAGATATATCAAAATTCCAGGCCATAGATAGACTGCAGCGCCAACACTTGGAAGTGATTATTAATGCCATCGATGTGGAGCTACCTGAAAACCACATCAATGCAGGGGGCCTGGCCACACCTACCCATCACCACCGACTCCGCCCCCTTCGTTGTTCACTTTAAACCACACCACAACTGCATATGCTCATCCCCTAAAACAGCAGAACTAATCAACCAGTGTCCATTCATCACTACTCAAGTCTCGCCTGCACCTTCCTACTCACACCCACCAACATCACCTTGCAGTCGCATCTGCAGCACCAGTGCTGTCCCTTGATTCTCCTTGCCCTCCACCTGCCCACCCTGCTCACCCTAAAATCTACCCCAAACCACCAATTCTCATGCAGCATTGTGCTACGACCACTCTGGTGTACAGCAGCAACCTTGCACCACTGAGCACGCAGCAGGCCCTGCCACATCTGCTGCACGAGCAGGAGCAGGAGCAGCAGCTGCTGCTGGTCTTGCCAACACTTCCTGACACTCCTCCTTGCTCTCCACCTTGGTGAACATCACCACCACCATCACCTCGCCGCATCTGCTGCACCAGCTGGAGCATTGTTTCTCCTTGCTCTCCACCTGTCCACCCCAGGGCTCCCTTCCCTTCCCCCACTAGCCCCACACTGACCCCACCATCCCCCCCACTAACCAAAACACAAGTACTAGCGTCGCTTGCCCCTACACCTCCCACCCCCACCACCATCAACTTGCAGCCGCATGTGCAGGACCAGCAGGAGCAGCAGCGGCGGCAGATCCCAGTGCTTCCCCCTGCGACTTCCCCTTGCTCTCCACAAGCCCACCCTGGGGCTCCCCTCCCCTTCCCCCACTAGCCTCCCCACCCTTCTCCCCACCAACCACACCACCAGTACTATCCTGGACTTCATCACCTGCTCCTCCCTCTTCTGCTCCTGCTGTTCCCCCCATGGCCTCCTGCAACATATGACCTACACTGAACCTCCCCACCACCGCCTTAATCC
Source organism: Pseudopediastrum boryanum (assembly GCA_963556185.1). Classification (NCBI taxonomy): domain Eukaryota; kingdom Viridiplantae; phylum Chlorophyta; class Chlorophyceae; order Sphaeropleales; family Hydrodictyaceae; genus Pseudopediastrum; species Pseudopediastrum boryanum. Next base: position 7,808,701 of record OY744499.1, on the reverse strand, counting down.
TATGAGGGGTAGCAGGAGCAGGCAACACCGTAAACACAGTATCACCAGCACCACCCCCAGCACCAGCAGCAGCAGCAGCAGTATTGCCTAAGTCTTTAGCTGCTGCTGCTGTAGCTTGTTGTATTGCCATGATGACACTTGCTGCTGCCATGACTGCAGGCTCACCTGAGGCCTTGCTGCTCATAATGCCATGGGGGTTAGGAGCAGCCTGGACACAATGATAAGACCAAAAGCAAGTACATTTTAAGCAGATATCCTGCCACGCCAATTCGATTTCATCAAAGTGTAAGAGAAATGCAGATACATTTTTAATAGCTATCCTGCCATCAGCTGCAAAGTTTGAGAATGTGTCAGAGAGGCATTGGAGAAAGGAGAAATCAAGAGCAGGCATTGATTGCACATGCAGGCCACACACTTAGGGTTCAGGCATCGTGCACAACAGAACAGATGGCAGGAATAAAAGCAGCTTGTCAAGCAACAAGCAGCAAAACTCTGACCCTGTGGCTGAAGACTCTAAATCCTGAACCTCAATTCCTAAACCCATAAACTCTAAAACGGAATTGTGACACTGTGGCTGAAGGCAGTGCTGCAAGTCCATGCCGCATGGTATATACAGAAGGAAGCTCCAGCTTAAGCCACACACCCCAACATGAGAAACTCAATTGGCGATGCAGCTGGAGGCCACATGCTGGGCACAGACCCTCCCAGTCCTCTTAGCTGACATCACGCTATGCCAGCAATGCTGCTGCTGCTCCAGGCTCCCAGACCCTAAATCTAGAACGTAAACCAGACCACATGCTGGGTACAGATGCACATATGATACACTGAAAGTTATGTGTGATCTCGTCGCTGCTGTGCCCAATTGCAGACGAGGCAAGGCAACGGAGGCAACATCCTTTTTCTGCTGTGTATTGAACAAGAGTGAGACCGGAGCAAGCCTCCCACATGCATTGCTCACCTCCAGGAAGTGCACATTGAATTGTTGTGGAATCACATCAGGTGTTGGTATCTTATAGGTCCATGTGCTGCCAGATAGCAGCTGACCAGTGACCGGGTGAACCACAACCTCCTCACATGTCATAACACCTACACCCTGGGGAGGGGGGGGGACACGAGAGAAGAAAACATCAGCTGATGAACTCTAAACCCTAAGACTTAAACCCTAAAGACCACCACCTTGTATGACACGGCATCATAAATCCTAGACCCGGGGTGGGGGGGACGGCAGGTCAGGAGGAACACATATACAAGGAGGAACACATATACACAATCATCTGCTGAAAATGAAGCAGCACTAAAGAATATGGCTACTACTCATTCAAAGTCCTGAATAATGTGAGTCTCGTTAATCACTGTATCAGTCCGTATTGATGACTTAGAGCATAGGCATGATGCTGGACTGACCTGTACATACCGCTGAGAGAAATAGCAACAGGCAAAGGGAGAACAAACCATCAGCAAAGGCACCACAAACCCTACGAACCAAAACCCTCAACCCTATAGTCCTTAGCTTTCAACACCTAAATCTTACACCTTAAGCCCTAGACCTAACCATCTTCTAACAGGATTTGGTAGCAGGAGACAGTGTAACATATGTCTGCCTTTCCTTCATGGTCCATAGCGCTTGTATACATTTTGCAAGGTATGTGTAGTGCTATTACTGGCCACACTAACTTAGGACCCTTCGGTTAAACCCTACACAGGGCCTGGTGCCCAGTCACCCAAGGCCTGTGTCTCCATACACCGTGATTGGCCGCAAGCAAGGCGAGTTTGCTTTTACCTCTCCGTGACCTCGTAGCATATGGTCTGGAGTTGGGCGAATCAGTGCAGCCTAGAAGCATGCTGTCATCATTGCCTAAACCCTAAACCCTAAACCCTAAACCCTAAAAGCATGCTGTCATCGTTGCCAATGTTATTGTCTTCTGGGACCTGTAAATAACTTGCCGGTTGCAAACCTCAAGCGGCCCCATGCACCCCCCTCCCCCCCATCCTTTTTTTCTTTTACTCCACTCCCCTAACAATCATGTCACGCCAAGGCCCATCAATCCTAATCCCTAATCCCTAAACCCTGCCCTCCAGACCTAAACTCTCATCCTGCTTACCTGCACGAAGCCCCCCTCCACCTGGCCCATGTCCAGAGCAGGATTTAGTGAATACCCGCAGTCGTACAGTATATCTGCCCTCAGCAGCTGCCTCTCCCCAGTTAACACATCCACCTCCACCTCACTCACACAAGCACCAAAGGCCGAGTAGGACACAGGTGCTTTGTCTGTCACACAGCAACAGCAGATATGGGAAAAACGTCTCAAAAAGCGTTGTTGTGATTATACTAGACACTGACATTTCCACAAGAATGCTGTCTGTATAGCATCTGCATTAGTTGTGTCAGGAAACTCTCACTGTCTAGGGGCCTACAGGCAGATAAAACCCTAAACCCTAAATCCTTAACCCTAAACCATGAAACCTTCTTGGGTCATCCAGAAGGGTGCAATGGTACTCACAGGCACAGTACTTTTGCTAAAAAAAAAGGAAGAGTGAAATGCCACGGATTGACAAGCAATGGATGGCCCTCTCTGCACTAGTACGTCCCAAGGTCGACCTATCCTATGTGCACTGATCTACCAGAATTTGCGCTTCAAGCCTCACCACCTGCTCATATACGGGTATTGAAAATGTGTTTTTGGTGGCCCAGCCTGCTGCAGCTGGGCATATGGGGTTTTGGGGGTTTTAGGGGGTGCAAGAAGGCCCCTGCATTGACACAGACACAGGTTGCATTTGCGGTTTATCTGTCTGAGGATGTTCAATAGGTGTACAGTAGCTGTTGGGACTGCTTGGGTTATTGAAAATGTGTTTTTGGTGGCCCTGCCTGCTGCAGATAAAAATGGGTAGTTTTTGGGGGTTTTAGGGGTTCAAGATGGCCCCTGCATTGACACGGACACGGATTGCATTTGCGGTTTAGCTGTCCAGCATGCCCAATAGGTGTATCATAGCTTTTGTGACTGCTTGGGTTGTTGAAAAGGTGCCCTTGCTGGCCCTGGCTGCTGCAGCTGGACATGGGGGGTTTTGGGGGTTTAACTTGACACATTAAGAAGTCTGCACCTGAAAATTGCGTGTATAAATTCATATGTCGACTTTGTTGCCGTGTTCCCTGCAGTAAATGGGTGCTTGCATAAAATTGTTGGAGAATTCCACCAGTTTGTTTTGGAGAATGAGTGGCATGTTAAAGTTACTGCTCTCCTTGAGCTAGTTTTTGCTGGAGGGTTGATTATTTCTGAAAATATCTGGTGGAATTTGATCATTTCTCAACCGTCTGTCCAGAACTACTGCAGGGAGCTTAAGTCCAGAAGGAAACACTGTTTTTTACAAAATTTTGCTCGTGGCAGCCCTAGAGTCCCTGAAAAGTCACCCAAAGGGACTGCATCAGGGTTTAGTAGTGACTCGGCTCCTAAACCCTATCTAGGGTTTAGGTGGGACAAGATGACCCTCCTCAACACACCTGTGAAGTTTGGACCTCAATAGGATGGATTTAGCCTCTACACCCCTGCTCCAAAGTAGCCCCCTTAACTAAGTATGTGTCACCCTACAAGCATTGCAGTACCTCAATTGGAGCAGCTGATGTGTCCTCTAATTGTCATACGGCCATGTAATGCTTACACAAAACAGACCCTCCTGGCATCGTACGCGGGAGGGCAGCTCAAGCCCCTCCCTGCAAAACTCTCTCTCTCTCCGCAACGTGTCATATGGCCATGTCTAAAGAGAAGCAGACGCTCTTACCTTTCCCCTGTTTGCCATCAAAGAATCCATAGGCAGACAACATCACCCCAGCAGGTGCAAAGCCCACATCAGGGAACACAGAGGCAACAGCAGCACGCCATGTGGAGGCACCATCATCACCAACGTCCTGGGAGGGCAGAAGAGGGACAGCAGGGGCCAAGTGGGTATGAGCAGCAAAGATCTTAAGGTAGGAGCAGCACCAGCAGCAAAGACAGCAGCACGCCAGGTGGAGGTGCCATCACCACCACCATCCTAAACGGAGATGAGATACAGCAGGGGCCAGATGAGTATGAGCAGCAAAGATCTTAAGGTAGGAGCAGCACCAGCAGCAAAGACAGCAGCACGCCAGGTGGAAGTGCCGTCATCACCAGCAACATCCTGGGAGGGCAGAAGGAACGACCTCAGGAGCCAAGTGATGAACAAACAATCAAACATTTTCTCGTTCTTGTTCTTCTTTTTCTTCTTACACTTGATGAATTCGAAATGGCGTGGCAGAATAGCTCGTGAGGCTATTGGAATGCCACCCAAACACCCGAAGAAGAAGAAGAAGAAGAAGAAACAACCAAACCTTTTAGGTGTGGCTGCACGCAAGCATCCACCAAACATTCTGCGGTTTTACAGCTACATCACAAGCAGCCGTCAAGGGCAGTAAAGTAGCAATGATAAGAGCATGAGGGGTGAACCACAACACTACTGGCAGCGATGGAGTCATACTCTGGGGTAGGTGCTCCTCACTAAGTAGGCCTATTTCCTTAATTGTACGCCACAAATGGTGTGTGCGTAGATGTAACCATGTAACCATGGCAGCGGTAACAGCCTTCAACAGCACGGCAAGATTCAACAATACCATAGAAGTACATTGCAGCAAGATTAGCCCGGTGGTACAGCACAACACATCAGCAGCAGCAGCAAGTGCCACCAATATCAATCTTTTATTCTACGGATCATGGCTTTCCAATCCTGAACTATCTGCCCATTAGTATCCTCCATTTGCACCATTTGCCCTCCCCCTCCCAGTGTCCGCCCAGACCTTCATCCCGTCTCTCTCCCTTGCCCTTGCCCCCCTCCCTCTCCTCCCCTCCACCACGCCAAGTCTCCCCTTCCTCTTTCCTCCTTCCCTCACCTTCCCCCCAACCATAGCTTCATAACATGTCACGTACATCTACCTTCACCATAAGGGATGATAACGGTACCATACACAGCACGCCCCCTTACCTTGACATGGGGATTCAGCTGTGCCACAATCTTATCACATGCCACCCGCACCGCCTGGCAGCACCCCCCTCTGCCCGCCTGCCCACCTGCCCGCCCTCACGCCCTCAACCCCACCCGCCTGCTCCCCCTCATGCCCGCCCTCACTGCCTGTACTACCCCACGTGGGCCCCGCCTTACCTTGATATGGGGCTTCAGTTGTGCCACGATCTTGTCACATGCCATTCGTACCGCCTGGCAGCACCCCTCACTGCCTGTACTGGCCCACGTGGGCCCTGCATTAGGCACTACAGCACTACTGCTGGCCGCTACCTTGATCAGATCCAGAGGAAAGGGGCGCTGGGAGGGGGGGAGGATGAGGCCAAGTTGGTAGGCAGCGCTTTGTTTGACTTTGGTGGTTAGGCCTTGACCCATCTCAATGCCACCGTGGGTGAGGAGAACAGTGCCATCGGCGTAGACACTGACTGCTGCAGTTTTGGCTGCTGGAGCACAGTCAAACCTGCAAGGGTTTGGGGGTGGTAGGGTGGGGTGCTTAATCCAAAGAACGGGTCCTCTTAATTCTTCCTAGCTGTCCAAGGGCAATAATAATGGGTGGGAAACGAAAGGGAAACTGCCTTGTCGTTTCCCATGCACTTCAGGTATGAGTTCACGATCGAAGAAGAATGGCTCTGGCGTCGAACTATAGCTACTATATCAAAACGGTTGCAGAGCGCTTCCTAACACTACATGATATCCAGAGAAACCGTGCAACACACCGGCATATGTAAGCTCTTACTAAACCAATCCTGACCCAAAATCTACCTCACATGCCATCTTACTAGGCATCCACTAGGCGTGGTGGGACAATAAGGGTCTGATATGAGCTGACCCATGATGCAGGCTTCCACCCAATTAGTCATCATATCAAACTGATACCTCACAGGGAATGAAGCAATGGCCAGTGGCGATATAACACGCCCCGCTGAACTGTATGCTACAGAACCAAAAATCACTGTCATCCTGACTCGGTCTCACACTAAGTGCTGAAATATGTAATTCCCGCACATTACAGAGGTTTCCAGTCATGTTTTACGGTTTTACAGTTTTACTCGCCTATGGCACTTATTGCTATGGCATATCATGAAATGTAATAATAATTACTTGCAACTCCTGCTTTGCATTAGCCGCCCCTCCCCAGCCCTTCCTACCTGACAGGTGTCATGGCTATCCCTCTCTTACGCCACAAGCTGCCCTTGTTGAATTCCGCCACTGCTGCTCTCCTGGCATCATAACCACATCCCTTCCTCAGCTGCTGCCACACACGAGGCAGAGTGTACATCTCATCACTAGCACCCAGCTCACTCCTAGAGGCACCCGTGTGCTCTTTCTCCTCTACCACACCACCACCACCAGCAGCAGCAGCAGCAGCAGTGTCCCTTGATGCCACATCTCCAGGTAGCTCTCCCCCACCCATGCACCCTGGCCTCTTCGTAGCAAGGGTACTAGAATCACCCCTGGCACTAGTGTCACCAGTGTCACCATCACTGGTGACACTAGTGCCACCAGTGACGCTGCTGGTTGCGCCACTAGTGTTCTCTGCAGCAGCGTCGGCAACGGCGGTGTCTGGCTTTAAGTTCTCTAGATCTGTCTCTGCAATGCTTGGTGCTTCAGCACCGCCAGGATGTGGGGACGTCTTAAGTGTGGGTGGGAAGTTCCTCTGCTTTACATCTGCTGGGTCTAGACCAAGGTAGGCAGCAACATGCTCTGATACCTGCACAACAGAGAAGAGGCAAAGACATGTAAGACTTGTCAGTGTCGTCCATCTAGGGCTCTGCATGACAGAAACCATCACGGGGGGATCTCCCAGATGTGCACGAGTGAGTGCCGCGCACGAGTGCCGCACCCCTAGGTCTCCGCAAAGAGCACGTGCAAGGCATGCATTCACTCTACCATTGGCAAGTTCTAAGTCTAAAGTGCGTAGCTCAAGCCTTCAAGCCAATCAACCCATGCTTGTAGAATGACGTGTCCACCAGCATCCAGCCCTTGTGCCAGTATGCCGGAAGAATGGCTGCTCCAGATTCTTATGTTTATGCTCCTGGGGGCAGGCTTTGGATGATGATATTCCTGGGCCACCTACTAGGACTAGGTCCAGAGCTCATGGCTCAGGGGCATGCCTCTGTCCTCCCCTTGTTCTGCCCGGTCCACCCTCCCCACGACAACCCCAATCCATGTTCCAGTACCTTAAGCACCTTTAATAACCTGTTGTCCTCTCCCCCCTCCCCCCCTCAAACCCGCCCCCATGCCCCCCCCCCCCTCCTGCTATCATCCCGCCCCCTGGGCCCCCCACCCCACCCCCATAAGCTGTTGTCCTCCTCCCCCAAACCCAAAACCGGCCCCTGTGCACCCCCCCCTGCTATCATCCCCCCCCCCCCCCCCCGCCCCCATACCTGTTCCAGTTTCATGAAGCACTGCAAGAACCTATCTGAACCCCCCTCCCCCCCCACTTCCAATGCGCACTCCCTCCCCCCCCCCCCCTGCTATCATCCCGCCCCCTGCACCTCCCCCCTTCCCCAATACCTGTTCCAGCTTCACAACGCACTGCATGAACCTGTTCCCCCCACCCGCCCCCCATGCCCCCGCCCCTGCCATCCCCCGCATCTCCACGAACCCCCCTCCCTCCATACCTGTTCCAGTATCATGACGGCTGGCAAGCATCCTGGTGCCCTCATGATGGTGTGAGGTGGCAGATTACACTTGGCAATCTTGATGTCCCGTTTATAAGCCGCCAGGTTATAAGCACTGTCTAGCGCCATAGCCACCAGTAGACCATCAATAAAAGCTAGGTCAAGATGAGCCCCAGCCCTGAACATGATCTGCATGAGGCAGGAGCAGCCGACAGGGGGACATCACATGTTAGAGAGAGAGAAATTACGCGAGGCCGCCTGAGACCATGTATTGTTCTCCAGCGTGGGGTTGTGGGAAGCGTTCCTTGGTGTACAGATTACATGAAGCCCTTACCGTGCATTACATGTTACATGGTATATCTACGCTTGCTCCGGTGGCGGCAGAGTTCACAATTTGAGCCCTAAGGCCTAATTACCCCCCAGCATCCACACATGCCAGCAGCTGTACAAAACCCCTGTGGCAGCTGTACAAAACCCCTGTGGCAGCTGTACAAAACCCCTGTGGCAGCTGTACAATACCCCTGTGGCAGCTGTACAAAACCCCTGTGGCAGCTGTACAATACCCCTGTGGCAGCTGTACAAAACCCCTGTGGCAGCTGTACAATACCCCTGTGGCAGCTGTACAAAACCCCTGTGGCAGCTGTACAAAACCCCTGTGGCAGCTGTACAAAACCCCTGTGGCAGCTGTACAAAACCCCTGTGGCAGCTGTACAAAACCCCTGTGGCAGCTGTACAATACCCCTGTGGCAGCTGTACAAAACCCCTGTGTTTTGATCTTCCCGCTGGTATCAAACCCCACACTGTACTCCACCCCCTAAAAAAGATACTTACCGGCAGGCAGGTGAGTGCCGCACAAAACCCCAAGCCCTAGCCCCTCACCTTAATGTCCAGAGCGCTGATCTTCCCGCTGGTATCAAACCCCACACTGTACTCCACCCCCTAAAAAAGATACTTACCGGCAGGCAGGTGAGTGCCGCACAAAACCCCAAGCCCTAGCCCCTCACCTTAATGTCCAGAGCGCTGATCTTCCCGCTGCTATCAAAGCCTACACTGTACTCCACCTCACCATGGCAGCGCCCAGCATTCATTGCCAGGTCGTCATTGCGGTTTAAGCTGAACCTCACGGGCTGGCCGGTGTGCTGTGCCGCTAGTGCTGCTGCTGCCGCTATGGGCACACTCCGGGAGGCCTTCCCACCGAAACCACCACCTACACGCTTCGTCACTGGGGGAAAAGGAGGAAGAACATGTGAGGTGAGTGCCAAGGTTGGGGTGGAGTGGGAGGAAGCTGAGGAAGGAGGAGGAGGGGGATGGTGAAGTAGCTTTGAGTTTTGAGCTCCTCGGATATGAAGTAGCTTTGGAGGATTTTGAATACCTGGACGGCCTTAATCTCTAAGCCCTGGGCCCCTAAACCTCAAGAAGTAGAAGCAGATAGGAGATTACATGTGGCTCTGTGAACACCCAGGCCATGTAATAGGTAAATGTTCAACCTGCTCAGATGGCATTGCTACAATGGCATTGGCTTAAAGGCAAACCACAAAAAGATGCAATGTACACTAGACAATGAGGTCATCTTGCTATCTTATGTATCCCTTGTTTTAATCTATCCCGCCCTTGAGGCCACTTGTCTTCATCTCCCCGCCTCCCTCCCCCACCTGGCCCCTCCTCCTCACTCTTCCCCTGCCCTCTTCCATTCATCTCTCCCTAAAAGCTGCATCACCCCCCTTTGTCCCATATATTGAGACCGCAAAATTCCACCTCCCCTCTTTTCGCCCTGCTTTCCCCATCTCCTTCTTCCTCCCACCTTCCCCTCACTCACCTACATTGACCTGATGATACCCCCTCCCCAAAACCTCCGCCACCCCCTTCTGTACCGCATCCAAGCTCTGCGTACTGCTATACACCGTCAGCCCCCCATCTTCCCCCGGCACTGCTACTGCCACCTGCGGCTCCATGTACATATGCTGCTGCCCTGGCAAGCTGTAGCACGCCCCCTCAATCCTATGCTCCGTTGCCGCTACAGCCGCCGCCACATCACCCCCACAACTCATCTGCATCAGCGGCCCTAAACCATAGGGGTTCTCATACCAAGACCCCGCTGTGATCGCGTCTTGGATGGTTATCACTGGTTTCTTTCCATCCGGCGGCGGGCCGTATTTCACGGTGACGAGGGCGGCGGCGTGCTCAGCAAGGTTGGGGGAATTGGCAAGGATGATGCCGAGGGGTTGACCCACGTATTCCACCGTGCCATCGGCGAAGAGGGGAGCGCCGCAGACCTCGTTTTTGCCGCTGGTTGGTATGGTGGTATCTGAGAGGAAGGTGGTCACGCCTGGGAGGGCCAGGGCTGCTGAGGGGTCAATGGAGATGATCTCAGCTAGGGCTTGACTTGATTTCACAACTGCAGTCAAACAAAAGTCAAACATGAGTCAAACATGAGTCAACCACATCTCCAACACATCAGTTGCAACTGGGTGAGCGTCGGCACTGTTTCCTTAGGGTAGACCAAATTCTAGGCAGTTGCATTGTGATTCAAGACAAGTTCAATGCATCCGTTTCATGTAGAGCAAGCAAGTGCAGTCGATAATATGATAAACATTGTCGTTACCCAGTCACCTACTTCCAGCAGACCACAAATCTTAAACTGGCCTCCACCTCAAATTCAGCCCAGCCCCACCGATCCCCCCAAACTGCGATATAACATATTCCCCAGCTTCAGGTGTAGGTGACCAAGGCGCCACCTATATTTTGCTTGCAGAATGCTCCATGAGGATGGCCAGGGGATTGGCAGCTACAGCACTGACTGTCTTTGACTAGGACAGACAGAATTCTCATGGAAACTAGTGGGGTACAGCACACCCTATTATTTACCCAAGATATATTCCAGGGCATTATCAAGCCATGGACTCCACACTAGCTGCAGGAAGTTGCGCCCAAGTTGCCCTGATGCCTTTAGAAAAAGCCTACTAGCCAGCTCGATACAGGGCTTCCTCTCCCCTGCAAGGATCCAGTTTGGCTTTTCATCCTGAACAGCAGCAGCATTTCCATCACACGTTAATGCACACTGCACGCCCTTTCTATCTATGACTCCCCATGCCACACATGCCGGGAGTCCCAAGTCCTGCTCCCCACAGTCAAAAGCTTACAGTCGTGTGGGACACACCCTGTGCAATGCAATTGTTCAGTGTGCAGTGATATATCTCATTAAACGCTGCATGTAACATGAATCACCCAGGCTCACCCTGCAGGCATCCAGGATTGGTCTCCATCCAGTACAGCGGCACAGGTTTCCATCCAGACCCCTCATGTACTGCTCCACAGAGGAGCCATTAGGAGCTAGGCGCTTGTTCAGATTTGTGTCCTGGGCATTTGCTGGTGGGCCAGTGTCATCTGCTGGAGGTGAAGATGTGGTTGTTGCTGCTGCTGCTGCTGCTGCTGCTGCTGCTGCTGCTGCGTTGTGGCGCCGTACTGCTTCGCAGGCGATGACGATGCCAGGGGTGCAGAAGCCACACTGGCTGGCATGACGTTTGGCAATGGCCTCTGCAGCGGAGGGTGAGAGGGATAACAAACAAGCATTTAAGGTTTGGCAACTGCAAAAGGGCTGCTAGGTCGAAGCGACCAAAGACAGCATTGGATGGATCCAAAAAGAATGGAGTCCACGGCACCACCAACCAGCATCAGAATGATCTGACTCAAATATCAGGTCCTGACTGGGGAGCCTTGGAGAGGCTCTTCTCTCATGAGAAATGTTTGCCAGTATGTAGCAGAGTACGTCAGGTGGGCAATAGCATGATGCCCAACCTGGAATCGGGATCGTACAGGAGCGGCATGCAGTGTACCACAGACGAGGGCCATCTATCTGGCATACATCCAACGGGTAATTTCTTGTCAGGAGTCGCAGATTTAGAACTCCATTGCTTATGTACCTTGGACAGGGTTGTAGCCACACTTGGAGTTGCCCAGTCCTTCGCTGGTGGTGATGGTCGCACCGTGTAGAGCAGCGACTGGGGCCAGGCAGGAATTGATGGTCGAGACAGAAGTGGTGCCTGAGAATACGAAAAGGTCACATTGCGATGTGAATGCAGCTCGAAACATGCTATGCAAGCAAGTAAGCGCTCCACTCGCAGTTGCTCCGAGGCCGCACCTGTGACGGCATCCTTGCGCTCCACGAGAACTGCACAAGCACCGCATCCGCCCTCGCCGCAGGCCAGTTTCGGGCCCTGCATGTAGATCAACAGATCAACAAGCAGCAGTTCACGCACCATTGCGGTCGCAGGCCGTGCCTTCAGGCAGCACTGAGCACTCTCCTTGCAGAGTCCTTTTCGCTCACCTTGCATCCCCCTTTAAACCGAAGCACATCAATAAGACGCACAGATGGCTTGAGACTCCTAGGAACAAGCAGCTCCGTGCCATTAACCGTCAAGGTTATGTCGGAAGCCATGGCAGATCCTCAGAAGAGTAACTGCACTGACGTAGGAGCTACCAGACAGCAATATAAGCTACTACAGATGTTATAAGAGAGTAAGCTGGAGGACCGCTCGCCCTGCTAATCATCAACACGTGCATAGACAAGGCCCAGAACAACAATGATGCGGAACCTCGTCCGCCCTGAAACTTACTGCCATGTGTTCTCAAAAGCGAATCTGGACACATGAGCTGCTTAGGTACCGTATGTAGGGACAGTCCGTGCTCACTGCAGCATGCTGGCTTCCAGCGTTGCCATCCCCCCTTCAGCTGCGAACTATGGCCTGGTCACTGACTGTGAACACCGGGTGACGGGAGTCGACTGGGGTACGACTCCTACTACTTGAGACTCGAAGGTGACTCACATCACATCTCAGAGCCTGCACATCACATCAGAACTGCAAAAAGAGCCGCTCGATAACTGCTCAACTAACATACTCGCCATGCTGACATTCGAATGCACAAACAAACAAACATTTAACGGTATCCTCGAATGTTCCAAACACGAAAACATCATGCTTTCCTCAAGAAACAGAGAGTATTAGGACTGACGCACCCCTTCCTCAAGAATAATAGCGTCCTACAATCATGTACATATAATTTCTCTTCAAACATCTCCAAGGAAGAACACGAACGAGCAACCAGCCTAAGGCACAAAATTCATACCGGCTAGACATTGCCACCAACTAACCGGCAGCCAACGCATACCATGTTTGATATACCATGCCCCATCAATCCCATGCAAAGTCCTCCACGGCCACCAACCACTTGTATGCACCACAATGTACAACCACATCGATTCTGCCTGCTGCTGCATTCAACGCCCTGCTAATTATCCCAGGGCTCAAACCGTCCCGCAGTGTCCCCCTCCTTCGTTAACATTGGCAGAATGTTTGACACACTATTAACATTGGCAGAATGTGCACACTGAATCCCAGGAACATTCAGGAAGATGCGCACCCAATCAAAGAACCCATTCCTTTGCAGCTACAGGACTAGCCCTACTGAAGGAGTTGGTAACCCACACAAGCAGAAACATGCCACAAGCCCCGCCTCTACCAAAGCCCCCTGTTCACATACTGCTGCTTCTACCAGCAATTCCAGACCTACTTCCCCTTGCGCGAGGACAGCTCTTGCTGCATGATCTCCGCAATCCGCCCTCCCTTCAAGAAGAGAAAGAGACATTCCAATTCGGATTCATCAAATGCAAGAAGAGGCCTGCATACAGCTCAAACTACACCACCATCGCTCCCCAATTAATGCTAGAAACCCCGCCATGGCTCCCTGAAGGTCCTTCAGAAGATCCATCCAACTGCCAAGGCCGCCGCTACACTACAAATTCGGTGGCTGTGCTGCTTTCCCACCTTCAAGCAATGTCCCCATGCAGGCCAAAACACCCACATCCGAATGCAGAGCTGACACCCATGCGCATGAGACTAAGCAAACACTTCCACCCTGCATGAGCCAGCAGGTGATAGACACCTACTCATACCGTGATCCCACTGCACCTACCACTATAGATTCCATTCCCATGTAGCTGTACCATGCATGCCTGCAGAATGTGCCAATCCCAGAGCCGCAAACATGGCCATCTCCCCCCCCCCCCAGCTTCAACACTGTTGATAAGGATACCCAGTCCAGCCGCTGGTTCACACCCCAAAACAGTTTTAACCATACAAGCAGCAGTTGCAACCACATGATCCCATGCTGCCAACCATACAGCAGGAGAGTCCATCCCATAAGAGTCCATGTCCCTGATGCAAATCACCACGCAGACCGTTTGCCTCGAGCTTTGCCCAGGGACATGGGCCCATAGGAGGCTCAAAACCAGCCTTCACCTCAGCGGCCCATCAGGCACCAAAGAACAGGATGTCAGCCAAGCATGTCATCTCAACCCCATTAAACAGCCCAAACATCCCCTGGTAGCTACATGATCAGATGCTCTACCCTGGCATAAAAGGAAATGCTTCACAGAGACATACAGCTGCGATGGCTGGGAGAAACATGTAGCTAATGACGCACATCATTGATGCCGCCACAAGGCAACCAGACACCGAGATGAAAAAGTTTAATTCGTCGGCAGAAACCGTCATTGCCCTCAATCATCGCGGATGCAGCATGCATCAATGCCCCCACAAAACACCTCTCACTGATAGTCAGTTGGTAGTGCTCTATTAAACCCCCAAGGACCAAAGCAGTTCCAACAAAGCTCCACTGTTGAACAACACACGCGCACTCAGCATGCATCCAAACTGCCAGGACACCAATGCAGCCTCCTCATAGACGCCATAAACAAGGCCCATGTAAACTCAGCCTTGATGAGGGTGATATGCTGTCAAAAGTATCTAAGTAGAACTACCATGCTACAGCGCATGCAGTATTTGAATCTGGTACAGATACCCCCACTTGGGGCAACAACGACGCAAAGGGCTTAATCAAGAGCCGTCCAGAAAACACAATGTTGAAAGACAATGCAGTGCAAGAGTAGCTGAACTGGGTAGTAACCACAGTCTGCAGCGAGGGATCCTATGCCTTGTCTGAGTGCAGCTTCCGTCCAGTGCAGGTACACTTTCCACGACCCTTGAGCATGTACCTCAAGAACTTGCAGCAAGAGGGCTGCAGACCGACGTACAACATGGATGCCATTTTGCCAAAATAAGTAAGACATAACATCCCATGAAGCCTCCCTGCTGCGATCTGCACCAAATACTGGTGTGGAGAGCGACTATCCAGCAAAGCAATTGCACCAGCCGATTAGCCTAGATTTTTGCAGCGATCAGAACTGTAGAACAACCTCAAGCTCAGAGGAAAAACCCACCTTGCATCAGAAACGGAACCCCAGCCCACAGGATGCAAGGAGTTGCAGCCATATCTAAGTATACAGATGTCACAGGACAAAGGTGCAAGCACACGGCGGCAACCAATCCCCTGCAATCTTCAGCTCCAGGTCATCAAGGAAACCCTGCAAGAGCCCGTGAACACCACCAATCATGACATCCATGCAATCTATGGTTTTTATCCGACTTTACACATATGAGGTGCAAAGCCGCACAATGCCAGACCCCGCATTCATCCACCTTTATCCAAAAGGACACATCTGGGCCAAATGCAGCCGTGACCATTACTTCAGCGTCTAAACCGCACCAATGCACACACCATGTCTGGGCTGTTTGGTAACGATACACCATACCCCAGCCCTATCGCTGTATGAAGTCGGCATGTCATTGTGAAAGTCTCTCTGAAGTCCCTCTAAAACACATGTCCCTATCCAGCTGCTGACCCAGAGCATGTGCATCCAACCACCACCGTCACCACAGGCCCATGAAGTAGTCAATGCATCAGCAACCGCCTTGCCCGCCGCACATTGAGCTCCTTCCTTAAGTCAGCATAAGCCTTGTATGAGGCTTGCAGCACAGGGACTATGCCACTATGCAGCTCCACAGGGAGTACTGGTATCGGAACTTTACCTGCTTCAAAAGAGCATGCATGTTCAGGTGCCACCATGGACACCCCTGCCTGACCAAGCAAAACCTCACCGTGCATGGTCCGTTCAGGGAAACCATCCTCATCATCACTGCTATTGCTGTTGTTTGCTGTGTTGTTGTGCATGTCAGTGCTGCCCACGGTCGGATACTTGGTCATGTTTGCGCAAGCATCTTGCCATGCTGTCGAATTAATCTCTGAATCCTTGAAGGCAAACATGTGAGGCTTCAGAGAATGGCCCGCCTGCTCGGAGGTCAATGGGACACTCACAAACTGCACTTGGCAGTAAGCTGGGAAGGGTGCTCGTAAGCAGTCTGGGAAAAACTTCGAGTTAAAGCTTGTGCGATGGAATATGGCCCCGGGAGTTAGCTGAAGCACATGGCTGGTTGTCACTGCTGCTGCTGGTCCCGGAGACGTGTCCTTTGCAAGGGAGACATTAACGTGATAATTGTCAGGTCCTTTAGTCCCACCTAGGCTTGATTTGTCCACACCATCGACTGAGCTGCTGCTGCTGAATGCAGGCAAGATAGAGTCAGGAAGCTCTGGGAGGGCCTGTATCATTCCTAGGTGATGGTATTTGAACTCGTGGCCGGGCACCTCCCGCATGGCATCACGCGCTGGCACAGGCACCTGCAGAGTCCAACAAAACAAGTCAGAAGGGCTGCAAGCTCATCATCCTCAATATCCCCTCACGAGCCATGGACAATGAACAAGGCACAGTCCAAATGTTCTGCTTTTATACTGCGTGTGTGAAGCAGAGCTAACCCATGTGTAAGGTGCAAGATCCGGGGTGAGTAACATTGTGATCAAACAAGAAGCATATCGAACAAAGCGAGAACCTAACACCATTGCTGCTTATGAGCTCTGCCACCATGCTCAGACCCTGTGTACGTCCCTGTCCCAGTGCACAGATCGATATCAATAACTGATCTGGCCGCATCCCTCTGTTCCTCTCCCTTGCTTAGTAGAGAGCTGCAGTCTTGCACAACTCTACAGAGCCAACACGCACACTACACCTCCTCGGCCCCCTCCACCGTGAACTCATGTACATATGAGCATAGATCATGCCAGGGTCTGGTGTCAGGACCTGGTGCAGCCCCTCTGTTCCTTTGACGCTAAAGTTGCAGCTTCGCTCGTGTGGATCCAACACTGGAGACTAACTCCACCCGGTACGATGTGGTACGATGGCATTCCCTCACCTGCTCAAACTGGTCCAGCTTTCCAGCCAGAAAGAAGGCCAGCTTGTAGGTGTCCTTGTCCCCATGCATCTTTTTGTACATCACTTCCCTGTGGCTGTTCAGGAGCCACAGCCACTCCAGCACCTGCGCATACATGCGGGGTAGCACATGTGAAGGTTAGATCCATACTCAAATCAGGCGGGCACTTTGAGCCAGGGGTCCATGACCTCACCCCACACGCCTCGAGTGTGGAGGTGGAAACATTGAACATATGGTTTGATTTGCCCCTACAAAACCTAGGCAAGGTTTTGAGGATGGAGTTAACTTGCTGCTTGCGCTAAGCATTTGTCATACGCTGTACGGACATTATGTCCTGTCGTACCTTATGACCTCGTAAGGGTATTTATCTCCCCATGCCCCACCCCAAAGCAGTCCCAAGTCCCCGTGCGGCGTCCCTTTTCCGCATGTTTGCAGGCCCCAATTTTGCATGCCACTGCCAATCCATTGTGAGAATTGCTCAGCCTTGCATGCTGTCCAAGCAGATTAACTATGGCATCAAGAAGGACATCCATGGTTGCCACACCTTACCTGTCTATTCTTGTTTTGCGCCTTCTACAAAACACCCCAGTGGCAATTGTATGCTACCAAAAAGGCCTGCCTGCCGTGCCTGATAGCTTATAATCCTGGACCAACAGGAGAGGCAGGCATGTGCCACCACACGACATAGGATGCACCGTCCAATGTTGTCCACCTACCTCAGCATGTCGCAATCGATCTATCATGACCTGGCCGCTATCCACAAGGCGATGCTGTGGGTTATCCTCCCAAGGAGGGCGAGCCATTCCCAATGCCATGTAGATGTCCGCCTCTATCCATGCATTGAACCAGAAGTCTGCAGAGCCAAGAAACAATATAGGAATTCAGTCTGTTGGAGCTTAGGTAACACAGTACCCAGCACCACTACTCCACAATCGGCCTGCAGCTATTCTTGTTAGTTCTTCTGCACAGCCATCATGTGCATTTGACACAGCACACCAAGCAATTGCAGCGTGGCAAGGAGCTGCCATCTGCCAGCAATGAATTGAGAAGATACAAGAAGTATAGTCGAGAAAAGATACGAGAAATGCAGTCGAGGGAAACCAGCTGCAGCCCATGGTAACCTACGCATTACATGCATCACACCATGTCTATCAGCATGTAGACTAAAGGGCACACTTACTGCACCTGCAACTGACCTCCCAGCAGCCCATCATCTGACCTGAGAGGCAAACTAGTGCCAGCAAGCCTTAACAACTTGCAAGCCTGGTTGCAGAGCCATAGAGCTGTCACATGCAGGCTTCCTTTACCATGTGCTCCACCGAACAGCCAGGACTTACCCGGCCAAAACAGGTTGCCATGCCTAACAAAGGCCTTGGAGGCAAAGAGCTCATCAGGGTGGACCAGAGGCATACTGTCTGCATCCAGCATAAGCACCTGCACCACACGAAAAAGGCACAAGGCCACTTAACTATGCTTAATAGGTGCGCTGGGGTGCATGAAACCAGGAAGATGATGCACGCAATCTGAATAATTAGTCAATCTGAACACTTGGTCCACCCAGGCTGGCACAGCTATAGCACGTACCTAACAGATTAGGCCACAAACAATGACATAAGATATGAAGTCCTGCAAAGCCCATGCCAAAGTCAAGCTTGCTGCAACACACACAAAAAACGAATGATACCATTATCGACGTGCTTGCATCCCATGCCTTCACTGAGACCTGCTATCTCAAGAGAAACCACTGTCCTAATAACCACAGTTGCAATCACCGTCACAGAAGCCACATTGCATCATTCTATTCCAGCCATCAAGGGTCATGTGCAGCACAGTCTTGAGTGACCTTCCTGCAATAGCTTATCTCGCATTCAGAACGATTTATCTCACCACCTCTGTTCCATTGCGCACAGACTCCCCTAGGTTGCAGCCACATGCCCAGACACCCCTCACCTCTCTAAACCGTGTCACATAGCACAAGGAGTACACCTTTGTTGCAAAGCCCTTGATCTCGACTTTCACATGGTGCTGTGGCTGCGCCACCTTCAGGCCATCCACAAGGAACACTGGTGCTGCAGGCTGATTCTCCTGCATTAGCAGCTGCGCCACTGCTGGTTCTAGCTCCTTCTCTCCATAGTAGACGATCTCCACTGGTAAGTTGCAGTAAAGATGCTGGCGAAGGATGCGGATGGTAATCAGAGCATTGGCAAGCATGTCCCTTCCTCCAGCCGTAATCAGGATGCCTCTCTGACCACTAGTCTGGTCAAAACTAACCTCCAAACTGTTTACATAGCTGCAAGCCACAGGAGCAGCAGCAGTCAGTCGGGTGCCTCCGGCTTCTCATATTCTTGATAGATTTATGATGCATTGCAGCTATAGAGCCATAGGTCCAGCACCTCAAGCTTTTGATACTGAGCAAAGCTGGCTGTATCTACAGCTAGCAGCTGCAAGCAAGCGAGCTGAGAGGGAGCAAGCTATGGGGGAAAGAGCACCATGTGCATGCTCGTGAGCAGAACAATCAACACTTCTTCCATCTCTGAGCTGTCACCTGTTGGAAGCTCCCATGCATCGGGACGCAGAACCCTACATGCTTGTGACATTCACCTCAGCACAATCCCGGGGGGGGGGGGGCATCAAGCCTTTTCTCCCACAGGGAAAGTGATTCTAGTGTGTTTCACGGGCTTGTTTGTCCTTTCCTTGTTTCCATGACTCATGCAATCACATGATGAGCAAGGTCTGCAGAAGAAATTCTTTGCAGTTTCTGCAACCAGCAGCACCCTGGCTCTTGCAAAGAGTTATCCTGGATTGGAGGCATGTTTCACAGAAAATGCTGCTAGAGGTCCAGCTGCAGACAGCATAGGACAGCACACTGCGGGTCATATCTCACTCTGCAATCACTGGGATGTTTAATCATTCAAAGCAGCAGGGAACTCAGGACTAGGTGCAATTGGTGTTGCGGAATTGGGTCTGGCACCGCTTGCAAACGCCGCATGCCTGCACTCGTACTTGCTGCATTATCGGCAGCTCATCAGCCCTTGCCTACCTGCTATAGGATGGGGTCCCCAGATGTGCTGCTAACCGGGCCTTGTCCATCAGCAACGACTGCATGGGATCCAGCCGTATGCCTGCCAGCCCCAGCTTCTCAAGCATAGCGTCCCAATCTACGCGCTGCGTTTTGCTTTCATTCTTCAACTGTGCCCCAGCCACCACAGCTAAGGGCCCTGCCTTAGGGGTCAGTATCGCCTGAAGGGACAGGCTGCCACTGAAGAGGGTGTAGCTCACGCAGGAAATGAATAAGACATAGATTAGAAGCGTGTATCGATGGCAGGTCCAGCCATGGGCAGGCGTAGTGCGCTGGTCAGGGCCCTTCATGTCAGCAAGCGCGAAAGCAGGCAACAGCAGTAGTTGCAGCTTGCTAGCAGCATATGCCTCATCCTTGTTTCATGAAACGGTTGCTTGGGTATATACAAAGTCAAATCTATATTGCAAAAACAGCTGTTGCTTAGTAAGGAGACGTTCTACAGGCAACAATGCCACAGGGTTACGCCAAGTGGAGATGTAATGCTTTATTATGCTCCGCAGCAGCCATGTCAGGCGAGCGAATGTGCAGGCATATACTGGCGACCGCCGAGGGCTTTCAAATACGGGCGATGTCTGATATGCGCGTGAACTCAACTTGAAGAGCTGCTAGTGAGTTGCAACTGAAGGTCGGTCACTAGGCTCCGACGCCAAATTCCCCAAGCCCGATACTAGATATGAAGGACCGCCAGAAGCAGGTCTTACGTCGTATGCAAATTGATGGGGCCAACAGTCCTTGGCAATTTTAGGCGATCTTAAGTACGCTCCCATTTGGTAGCCATGGCACAACCTTAGCTGGCCGTATGCCCGTTCCCTACTGAATCCCGCTCTACAAATGGACCAACACGAAGTAGCTTACGGGATCCTTTTGCATTACCTGCCGCCTGTTGATCTAGCATCCCTGCGGTTGTGCTGCCGGTCTTGGAAATCTTTAGTGGATCGGTCTCTGTCTTGCCTTCATCCTTACAGGCTTGGCCCACCGACGCAGAACAATAGCTACGACCACATTTCCTGCCTTTCATATAAGCTCCGACTGTCTAGCGCGTCCTTGCATCTCATATCCCCCCAGGCAGCAGGCAGTCAGATATGTCGGACGATTGCACAGCAGTTCCCGTGCCTGAGATGCCTAGAGATCGATTGCTCCTCCAAAGCGTCCTTGGATTTTGGGAGTCTCAGGCTGCTCCACTTAGCGTCATGCACGCTGCTGGACTTCCCCTTCAATGACCCGGCAGCACTAGTCCAGGGTGTGGGAAGATGCTATGGTCTTACCACCTTACGGTTGCAGTCGGACAAGGTACGTGGCCTCGGCATGCTGCCTAACTGTCATCCTACCTTCTTCAAGGAAAATGCGGGCCAATACCGCGTCTGCTCCTCATCCTGGGTGGCGCAATTGTTGTCGAGGTATCAGTTAGCCATAGCTACCGCACCTTCTGCAGGAGGCGATGCCGCTCGGGAGCATTACAGCATTGACGTCCTTGTCAAGCTTGCGGAGCCTGTGCCTGAAGCCGAAGCTGTACAGCAAGTAGGTGGCTAAACAAGGCTGTCTTGGGCTGCAGGGCTAGTGTTTTGGAACTGTGAAGTGCAGCCCTCACAGGCACACCATTCAGCATAGGAGTTATCCTGCCAAGGAGGTTAAGCAACGGGCCTCTTGCAACCCATGCTTCTAGGTTGTTGCAAGGGCTTCTTTGACTAGTTCCAGTAATGCTGCTTGCCTGCAGCAGATCAGCACCACCTGATGAATTACCCAGGTGTTCGCTACATTAGCTTGACTTTTTCAAGCAGCCAGCGTAAGGTTACAATGCACCGGGGCTTTGATATGTCGATGTTTTCAGCTTTTTCCTGGTTCTATCACCCCCTCAAGGCCCCTAGCAGTCTAGGGCCCAGTGCTCACCTTCACGAGCTTCTCTGCTGTTTTTATGTGGCCATGAGGTCCCCCCAATGCTGAGCCCACAGCTGCTCAGCTTATGGCTTGCTGCATATTCAACATATGAAAAAGTTGAGGAAGGCAGCATAAATGTGGAAGCACGTTATACTCTCATGAGCCTGTCCTGATTATTTGCTTGCTGCTGCTGTGGTCCCGGCCAACCCTATTTTGTTGTATTATTGTGATCCAAACCAGCGTGTCCAGTCTTTCCTGTTCCTATAAGCAGATTGCAATGGGGTAGGCTTTAGTCCCACCGTCTAATTTGCCCAGTCGCTCATCTTTTGCGCATGTGGTGGTGTCTGTTCTTGCAGCTTTCCCCTGGGCGCCTCCTGTGGCCTCCGGGCACTGGGGCGTCTGAGTGCACTGACAGAGCTGCAGCTGCTGACAGGAGAGCAGGTAACCCGCACAAATGTTCCCCAGATGTTCAAAGAATAGAATACAGGGTCAATCACCGGACAGCTGTCATGTTATGCCAGTATCGTATGTATCATTGGCATCATAAGCATGGTTATGACCATGTAATGAACATTGATCATAGGCCACTATTTGTCATGGCTGTTATGCCATCAGGTATGTCTCCTGTAGTGAGTTGAGACCCAGAGCATCTGTTTACAATCCTGCATTTGGGTACATGTTTGGGCCATATCCTATTCCCCCGTGCTGTTTCGTGGCAGCGTGAGGTACAAGGCGTATGGCATGTACGCTGTGGCATTCCACGAAAAAGCGAAACAGCATACAACGCATACCTGGTACCACGCCCTTCACTCGTCACTCTATAAAAATAGTATGCTCGCCTGATGTGCGATATGTGAGACTTGGCCCCATGGTACTTGTGCATGTGCTTCCATTTTATAGGTTGGCACACCCCAAGGGTGGGATACCTGGGAGGTTGCTGCCCCCCATAGCCCTACAAGCAGCTCAGGGGGTCAGGTGGGGTTCTTTGATGCGCCCTGCACCCAAGACCTGGCAGCAGCAATGGGGAGCCTGAGGGGTCTGGTGGTGCTGGAGGTGTGCGGCATGGCATATCTGCCTCAGGAGCTGTCTGGCCTGGTACAACTGCAGAAGATCAGGTGGGTGCGGGAGGGGGGTCCTGTTTTTTTTTGTGTGTGTGGGGGGGGGGCGCAGACAATGGCAAGGCAGGTTAGGTTGGTGCATTGGGCCCTTTACATAGGAGTTAGGAGTAATGTGAGGGGTCTGGTGGTGCTGGGGGTGTGCGGCATGGCATACCTGCCACAGGAGCTGTCTGGGCTGGTGCAACTGCAGAAAATCAGGTGGGGGAGAGGAAGGGTTTTTCACTGGGGAGGGGAAGGCTTGGGGAGGAAAGAGCAAGATGGTTGGGGATGGAATATGGAATGGCAGGTCAGGTTGCTTGCTCCATTGGGCCCTTTAGTTAATACTGGGCAGCAGCAATGGGGAGCCTGAGGGGTGTGGTGGTGCTGGAGGTGTGCGGCATGGCATATCTGCCTAAGGAGCTTCCTGGCTGTAGTTCTGCTGATGTCGTTTATGTCTTGTGTGTCGTGCCTGCAGTGTGGAGCGGCTAGGTCGAGTGACCCGTGCAGACATCCTCGTGCTACAGCCCCTCACGAAGCTTACATCCATCACACTTCTGGCGCTAGCTACAGCCCCGCACCATGATCTCCCACACCACCACGCCCACCTGCAACAGCAAGCGGCGCAGCAGCTAAACAACAATAACAACAACAACAACCAGCAGCAGCAGGGGGCAGACGATGAGGAGGGTCCTGAAGACGGGCTTGTTGGCGCTGTAGTTGCAGCTGGTGCTGCAGGTGGTGCTGGTGCGGGAGGGAACTTGAACGCTGCTGTTGCTGCTGCTGCGGGTGCTGGCGGCGATGGTCAATCCGCTGCAATCCAAGCACAGCAACGGCAGCGGCGATGGCAGCAGCAACATGTAGACTTTGCAGTGGGGGGTGTGCTCACGCCTCTGGAGCAGCTGCCAGAGTTGAGGAAATTGGTGGTGGGGACAGTAGGGGGTGCTTCTGGGGGCAGGAACTTGTCGGGAGATAGTGGGAAGATGGTGACAGCATATGTCTGCCCGCCTGCATGGGAGCATCTATCGCTTTTGAAGGTGAGAGTGCCGTGCATGAGCAGGGTGTGACATGAGCAGAGTAAGATGATGGACTAACTCACTGAGCATTCCAGCGTGCCGCCAGCTAGGCCGTTTAGCATGGGACTCTGAACTCGCTACTCCTGTGTTATGGTGTTGCTTAGCAACCACTTGCTGCTGAGCGTTATATTTGCCAGAAGGCATCCAGACATGAACATGCTGTGCTAGCAGCAGAACCATGCTCTTTTTGCATGAGATAAAGACACCATCTTGTTGCCTATATATCAGGGTTGCCTATATATCCAAATGGGGCCTAGCGATGGCCATTCTGCAAGCATGGCAATCTGCTGCCATCTGCTCCCACCTGCTGCTGATAATAAGGTAGTAAATTTATAAGATCAAGGTGTTGCTTGGTACCAAAAGCCGAGGCTTCAGTAACATCCCTATCTAACCCAAGCGAGCATGTGCAATGTTGTGCACAGGGTTTGACCCATGTGAGCGTTGAGCCTCGAGGCTGGCACTCTGCATGCATCACAGCCAAGTTCCCCACCCCCCAGGCTGCTGCTAGCACCCTCCTCTCCTGGGCCCAGACCCTAGAAGAGCTAGAGAAGCGCAGCAAATCCCCAGACATCAGATCTGGAGCGCACGCTGGCCCCCGAAGCACTCACCGGGTCGGTCGGAGGGCAACTACTCATGTGGCTCACACTCATGCAAGCAGTGGCAATAGCAGCAGCAGCATCCGGAACGGCGGCGGGGATGCTCCTACCGCTTCTGGTAGGAGGGAGAACAGCAGTGATGGGGGTGGTGCGGGGCTGACGGGGTGGATCGGACGCAGAGGCGGCAACAATGAGAGCGTGGGCAGTAGCAGCAGCCAGGGTAGAGTGGTGGCACGAAGGGGTACGAATATGGGTGCAGATAACGGGAGCAGCAGTAGCAGCGATAGTGATGGGGATGGAGGAGCACATGTGATCGCGGCGCACTTTCACCGGCAAGCGATCTCATTGGATGGGCGGCCTCTAGCGGCAATTGGCAGGGCTGGGGTCCGGGTCGGGGTGCCTGTGGGAAGCGCGGGCAATGGCGCTGGACCGTCCAGCAGTAGCGGCGGCACGGCAGTTATTCCTGAGGTCCCCGTGGACGCATTTGGTGTTGTGATCAGCGCTGGCAGCAGCAGCAGCAGCAGTGGTGCTGGCGGCAGTACCAATAGCAGCAGCAGTGGCAGTGGTGGCAATAGTATTGGCGACACTACAGCAGCTGGACATGATGTACTTGGCGAGCCATCGCCTCCAGCAGCAGCAGCATCAGCAGCAGCAGCAGAGGATGGTCTGGGTCGCCCTTCTGGTAATGGGTCCAGTGATGAAGAGGAGACTCCTGCCACAGCCGTCGTAGCAGAACCAACAACTACATCCGGGGTTGAGGCCCTCCGACATAGCTACGTCGCGCGTTCCTTCACAAGCACAGACGGCAGGCCCGCTCGGGACAGTTCCGGTGCTACTGGTCGGCCGTGCGGCTGGCTTGATGTGGATGCAAACAGCGCTTGGGCGGCATCAGTGGGTGTGTTTGCGAACCACCCTGACAGGGGAGGTTTTGTGGTGGGTCTGCCGAGTTGTTTGATGTTTGATATGCCTCAGGGGTTGAGGAGGACTAAGGTGGCGGAGCAGCTGGTGCTGAGGAGCTTGATACGGCAGGTGCAGCTGGGGGGGCCATTGCTGAGAGGTGAGGAGGGTTTCAGGGGGGCCATTGCTGAGAGGTGAGGAGGGGTTCAGGGGGGGCCATTGCTGAGAGGTGAGGAGGGGTTCGGGGGGGCCATTGCTGAGAGGTGAGGAGGGGTTCAGGGGGGCCATTGCTGAGAGGTGAGGAGGGGTTCAGGGGGGGCCATTGCTGAGAGGTGAGGAGGGGTTCAGGGGGGGCCATTGCTGAGAGGTGAGGAGGGGTTCAGGGGGGCCCATTGCTGAGAGGTGAGGAGGGGTTCAGGGGGGCCCATTGCTGAGAGGTGAGGAGGGGTTCAGGGGGGGCCATTGCTGAGAGGTGAGGAGGGGTTCAGGGGGGGCCATTGCTGAGAGGTGAGGAGGGGCTCAGGGGGGGCCATTGCTGAGAGGTGAGGAGGGGTTCAGGGGGGGCCATTGCTGAGAGGTGAGGAGGGTTTCAGGGGGCCCATTGCTGAGAGGTGAGGAGGGGTTCAGGGGGGCCATTGCTGAGAGGTGAGGAGGGGTTCAGGGGGGGCCATTGCTGAGAGGTGAGGAAGGGTTCAGGGGGGGCCATTGCTGAGAGGTGAGGAGGGGTTAGTATATCGGAATGTATAAAAGTTGACGTGGGGTTTTGGGACGCGATACTATCTTGTGGTTTGGGAGGGCATTTGCGGGTTATATAAGGGTGCGGCAGGTGCAGCTGGGGGGGCCATTGCTGAGGAGTGAGGAGGGGTTCAGGGGATGTACAGATGAGGCGTGCCTCAACAACATGCATCAGCAGCGCTTCACCTAACTGACATTTCCATTTCATCTCTTCATTTATCCTTCATGTTAGATATATCAAACATGTACAGTATGGAAGTTGACCTGGGGATTTTAGGTCGTACTATCTTGGAGGGGCGCTTGTGAATTGTGAGGAGGGGTTCAGGGGATGTACAGATGAGGCGTAACTTCAACAACATGCATCAGCAGCGCTTCACCTAAACTGACATTTCCATTTTACCTCTTCATTTATCCTTCATGTTGCATATAACAAACATGTACAGTATGGAAGTTAACCTGGGGATTTAAGGTCATACTATCTTGTGGTTTAGAGGGGCGCTTGTGGGTTTGGAAGGGTGATGGTAGCTGCGCAAACTCAGAGCTTGCCCTTGATAAGCAGAAAGGGACGCACAGTATGGAATTTGACCTGGGGATGAAGGTCATACTATCTTGTGGTTTAAAGGGGCGCTTGCGGGTTTGGAAGGGGGATGGTAGCTGCGCAAACTGAGAGCTTGCCCTTGATAAGCAGGAAGGGAGCCTGGATTTGAAAACAGAGGCTCCCCCTTGGGCAATCAGGGTTTGAGGTGTGTGCATTCACCTGAGCTCTCTGTCCTAGTTGCTGCTCTCTGCTTTGTGGCAGAGCAAGAATCTTTCTCCATCTCACCCTGTCATGTATATGGGTTGTTGGCCAGTCACAAAGCATGCAGTCTGTACTGCTCTTAGCTATGTAATTCCATGTGGCGGGTGCTGCACGGCCTGAAAGCTGTGCAGTGATCTATCTCATATATGGGTTAGCACTTTCATCCTATGGGTTTGTATCTGCATGCTACTGCTGCGCAGCAGGACGAACATGTTCGTGTTGCACTGCTTGTGATGCTCTCGCTTATAGAAGGAACAAACTGGATGGAGTTATGCCGCGGGTGCTGCACGGCCCGAAAGCTGTGGCAGTGATCTATCTCATTTATAGAAAGGGACCCTATTATGTTCTGCTGCCATGCCCACAGGTCTTCAATGTGATGCTCCGGCTATTGCATACTTAACAGAGGGGGGGGGGAGGATGTGTGTGCATGTTTATCGCACCTGATGAAGGCCAAAAAGGCCGAAACGCGTTGTGTAAACTTGTAACATTATGTTCTCCGTTTGCTAGTTTTGTTTGAAGCAGCTTCGCCCTCAGGCAAACGACAAGGCACTTCTCTTTTGCTCACAGGTCTTCAATGTGATGCTCCAGCACGTCGTCTGCTCACCGCACAGCACCGCAGCAGCCTGCCACCCGCCATGGTCCTCCCCCGCTTGTCCGCCATCAGCGGCTTACGGCGGCTGGATCTGTCCGTTGATCAGCACTGGCCCGCAGCTGTGTTGCATAAGGTGGGGCACCTGTCCGCCTTGCAGCACCTGACGTGCCTGCAGATTGACTGTGGACGGAGGGAGATCCCGGACAGATTTTGGAGTGGTTTGGGTCAACTCACACAGCTGAGCTGGCTGAGCCTTAGGTGAGGTCAAAGGGTGGGAAATGTATCAAGACGAAATGGAACCATTGCTTTGGTCGGGCTTCTGTATATTTTGAGGTGTAGTAAAGGGCGGTGAGTGCAACAGCAGGTCCAAGCCTCGTGTCCATGCATGATGATATTAAAATTCTGTTGGGTGGTCACCACTGTCACTAGACTGATAGGTAAGTATTCAATTTCGGCAAAAACAGCCGTGGGCTGAGTGGAAGTGGGATGAAGCTTTGTAGCTGTGGCGGTGTCACATGTTTCATTATGTGACATTGTACGTGCTGCCATTGCTTTCATGAACATAAGTGCATTCTGCAGTAGCAACTGCAATATAACTTCCACCTGTCTACTCTATCTTCTTCTCATCGAGTTCGTTTTGCATCAGTGCAATTCGCAAGAACCCTCCTAAGGGGAAGTGCAAGCCCTTAACTTGTCATGTCTACCACATATCTACATCAAATACTTATAGCCACTTTGTGATGGGGACATACACCGGGTCCAGCAACTGGATAAGAAATAAAGTAGATTGGACATCAAATTCTCTTAGCAGTTATGGGTTCAAAAGTCAAACAGATTGGAAATCAAGCTGGAGCTAAGCCTTAGATGCTTGGGTTTTGCTTGCTGGCACAGGTGGCTTGACTCAGTCCCCCTCACTCGCCTGGCCAGACTGACCAACCTGAGGGCGCTGCAGTTGAAGGATCTAGGGAAGCCCCCGGGTGCAGGGGAGCTGGCAGAGGTGCTGGGGTGTATGCCTATGATGCGGTACCTGGCCATTGAGGGCGCACTGCTGGATGTGGGGGAGGACTTCTTGGCTAGGACAAGGGAGCTGCTAGAGGGGGGAAGGTGAGGGGATGCATTGGGAAAATGGGGTCTGGGGTTTAGGGTAGGGGGTTGCTGGATGTGGGAGTGGACCTCTTGGCTAGATAAGGGAGCTGCTAGAGGGGGGCAGGTGAGGGGATGCATTGGGAAAATGGGGTCTGGGGTTTAGGGTAGGGGGCTGCTGGATGTGGGAGTGGACCTCTTGGCTAGATAAGGGAGCTGCTAGAGGGGGGCAGGTGAGGGGATGCATTGGGAAAATGGGGTCTGGGGTTTAGGGTAGGGGGTTGCTGGATGTGGGAGTGGACCTCTTGGCTAGATAAGGGAGCTGCTAGAGGGGGGCAGGTGAGGGGATGCATTGGGAAAATGGGGTCTGGGGTTTAGGGTAGGGGGTTGCTGGATGTGGGAGTGGACCTCTTGGCTAGATAAGGGAGCTGCTAGAAGGGAGAAGGTGAGGGGAGGGGGGAAGGATAATGTGCAGTGGAGGCAGAGGATTGGGAAAATGGGGTCTGGGGGTTAGGGTAGGGGGGTGCTGGATGTGGGGGAGGACTTCTTGGCTAGGACAAGGGAGCTGCAGGAGGGGGGGCGGGAAGGGTTGCTTTGGCTGAAGAATGGTGAGGGGAGGGACTTCTTTTAGTGAACAGGGAGTTGTAGGGAACCTGCAAGAGCGTTGGGATAAATCTATCTTCATGTATATCGCAAGTAAAGACCGATATTGGGAACAAATTGGATATATTCTCCATGAGTGAGGTGCTAGCGTGCATGCCTAGGATGTGATGCCTGGCGTGGGCACGGGTGCGGTGCTGGATATGGGGGGAACTTGCAATTGAAGGGCTTGCTGGAGGAGGGCAGGTGGGTTGGTGATGTACCCCTGCAATGCAGAGGGTGTGCACACATATAGGATCGGACATAGGATGTGGGAATATGCTGGCAAGTCGGAGAGGTGGCAGCTTGCTCTACTGAGGCAGTTGACAGGCTGGATCTCCTTTCATACCTGACCCTCCTTGTTTGCACTGTACATGCCTAAAAAGACTGCGTTGCAATACAGTAGTATTGCATGAGTATGTATATGGGGACCTTCTTCTGACCTCACCCTCCTTTTGTATTGTGTTGTTCTTGCTCTGCTAGGTGCACCTGGGTGTGGCTGGAACACGCCCTCTGCCGCCATTTCAGCTTGCAGCTGCTGGGCTCCATCACCTCCGCCCTATATCTTTCGTAGCTGCTGTTTTGTTTTCTGGGTTACAGTATGTGCATTGTGGGTGTCTCCACCCCTTGAAGTATGCTCTGCAGCAACTGCCTCCAATCCCTAATTCTCATTAGCCTGACACACCCTTAAATGTTATGGTGCTGACATCCTCTACCCCTCCCCCTTCCTGCTTCTTTCCCTGCTATTGCTGCTAGGTACACCTGGGTGTGGCTGGAACACGCCCTCTGCAGCCGCTTCAGCCTGCAGCTGCTGGGCTCCATGACCGCCGCACTCTTTGTTGCCGCGCTCCTGCAGCGCCAGCGGTGGCCGGAGATGCTCCTTACTTCCCTCCTCGCCCTCTTCTTCTCCTGGCTGCTGCTGCTGGCAATGGGCGTCGCACTCGTCCTCCTACTGCTGTCAGAGAACAGTGCAAGATGGTGGTGGCCCTGGGGCTGTGCTCAAAAGCAACCGGGAACGGGGCTCAAGCAGCTGCGGTACCTTAGCCTCCGGCGCTGCACCTTCACTCAGAGCCGGCGCCGGAAGGCAGCTGTCACGAGCGCTAAGGGTTCGGCGCTGGTGGGGGTAGTGCGGCTGCTGCCGGACTTGCGGTTCTTGGACGTGATGTGGTTGAATGGACATCAGAGTGAAATGGCACGGCTCCTGCAGCTGCCACAGTTGCATTATATCAGCATTGGGAAGCAGCAGTTGGGGCGCGGGTGGCAAGCGGCGGTCACGAGCTGCCCGGCGGTGGTGCTGGAGGCAACAGGGGGTATGGATGAAGTAATCGAGCGGGAGCTTGGGGAAGCTACGATGCCCTCAAGTGGAAGCTGCTGTTAGTATGCACCTTGCTGAGGTTGAGGAGGTACAAAAAGGGGATCGATGGGCATCGAGCACTAGAACAGGGGATGGGCATGGTCGCTGCACCTGTTCCAGTCACATTGTTTTGCTCTCAACCAGCAAGGAGAAGGGGTGGTGGCAGGCAGCGGGGGTGCTCTGCTTGGGGGTTGTGCTGGAGGTCCGGGGGGGGGGGGGATAAGCATTGCAGTGCTTTCCTAAGCAGCTCAAATTGTTGTTTTGATTCGTGTGCAGAGGTTGTTGCATTGTGTGCTGCTAGGAAAAGCTTCCTGGCATCCCACACCCAACATTGCACATATGTGCAGCTTACATGGTAGGCTGCAGGGCGCAAGGTTTAACACGCAGTTGCTTCTGTCAGCTGGGCGCTCTGATGCAGCTGCTAGAATCAGGATGGAGACTCTGGTAAGGACGCATACCTTTCTCACTAGATCACATGGGTGGTGAGGGCGTGAGGGGTGAGGTGTTTCCTGGGGTCGAAGGGTTTATGGTGAGGCTTGAGGGGCGAGGTGTTTCTGTGAGTGGAGGGGTTGGTGGTGAAGGGTTCCGCTTGTGATACGCAAGAGGTTGTACTTCTTTTTGAACCATGTGTGGCGTCTGGTACAGGCAATTGTGAGGCATGTCCCGTCAGGTGCGTTTAATTGTGTGGCTGGATAGCTGCATGGTTGATGATATGTACGTTAATGTTTGTATGTGGCTCGTCATCCAGCTTTGATTTGGGCAGTGATGGTTGATGATCAGCTTTGATTTGGGCAGTGATGTTTGATGATCAGCTTTGATTTGGGCAGTGATGGTTGATGATCAGCTTTGATTTGGGCAGTGATGGTTGATGATCAGCTTTGATTGGGGCAGTGATGGTTGATGATCAGCTTTGATTTGGGCAGTGATGGTTGATGAAGAGGGTCGTACTGTGAAAGTCCTGAGGCATTAAGCAGAGAGTCCCTGCCGGGAGCTTGTTGGGCACATTTAGTTGGCTGTAAGTGCAAAGCAAGGTTGATTGCTGGCTTCATTGCTGATCATGGGCCGAGGCACTGATTTTGTGTGCTGCAGGGTCAGGGATATGTAATATAGGCAACGGTGCGTGGCTAAGCTCCCATGCACATTCCTTGTTGAGATGCGGCATGGAGATATATTTGCCAGCCTCATTTGTGCCAGCCTTGTTTAGGTGATGTAATTGTAACTGCCCTGCTGTCTGCCTAGGGGTGATAATTAGTTACAATTATATCAGCCTCGTTTGTGTCTTGTTGGCTGACTCATGTTGCACTGGTGCTCCCTTCTTTTGTTTCTTTGGAGGTGCTCATTGCAGCCACTGCAGCCCCTTCGTTTCAGCTGTGCATTGGTTTGTGCTTGCCTTTTGTGAGGCTTGCATCGGTGTAGGCACAATCAGTTTTGTGCGACACTATAGTCATGTTTAGCCCAACCACTGCTGTGCAGTACACGTGGGTTGTGCATGTGCATTGTGCAAGGCTACAGAATGAGGAATGAAAATGGTTGTATGCACGGGATGAGGTATAGCAGCTGGCAAGCTTGCAATGATTGGGGGTTGGATCATTGATGGGTGCTGCTTTTGGGTTAGGGCATTCTTCTGGGTTAGCATGGGATGCTAACGGACAGATGTGGAAGCTTCCACTGGGAGGCTGCCAGACTATGGCTTTGGAAGAGGGGTTGGGCAGCAGACAGGGATGTGACATAATCGGTAAGGATCATTGTGGTCCTGGGAAGTGATTCTTTTACTTGAAGCAGTGATGATGACTGATGTTCACATGTCGCTTGTACTAGCACAAGGGGTTGAAGACAGGATTGTCTGCTGCGTTGTGATGGACAGTGGCTGTTACTCGCAGAAGGTGCCCTCAAGGCGATAAGCCTACGTTGTGGACTTGCTTCAAGACTCCAAGCTTACACGAGCTGCAAATCAATCTGTGCGGGCTGCTGTTTGTAGCTTGGAAGGCCAGTAGCTGCTGCGCGCGTAAATGCGGATTGCAATGTATGCA
The DNA here is from genome assembly GCA_963556185.1 of Pseudopediastrum boryanum. Taxonomy (NCBI): domain Eukaryota; kingdom Viridiplantae; phylum Chlorophyta; class Chlorophyceae; order Sphaeropleales; family Hydrodictyaceae; genus Pseudopediastrum; species Pseudopediastrum boryanum. The sequence goes on along the minus strand of OY744499.1, from coordinate 7,776,045 downwards.
CTGCCAGTAAGCTTGCGCTTGGGAATTGTTACGGGCCTGTGCCTGCAGAATTTTCGTCCACTTTGTTGGAGTTGAGCCTCCTTCAATGGTCAGCACCAGTGTGCAAGAAGATCAAATCCAACCAAGCTACACAGGCACTGGCAGCAGCAAGAGGCTGTGTTGTTGCGTGACAGCCTGGTCTTCTGTTGCATGGCAGATCCCTGCTATGTATGTGCTGTAGTGTCGGGTGTGGAGGCACAAGTTAAAAATAAGGTGTATGTGTTGTTACATTGTTACATCTACGCTCGCTCGACCATGAGCGGCGTACAGTTAAGGAAGTAGACTTACTACAGCGAGGGCACCCGCCTCAGGTGTATGTGCTTGTTGTGTATGTTAAGAGAGACCACTACACAGCCCCGGGCCGTGCAGCACCCAAGCATGATTCCAACGAGTTTATGTTGTAGTTGTTGATGTGATGACTTGTTGGTGCCGCCACTTGGTTTACTTGTGTATCTTCGGACAAAATCAGCTTCGTGGGCAGTAGCATGATATGTTGTTTCATGGGTATGTACACTACTAGGTTCTACTTTATGCTGTTGTTGTTCGGCAAGCTGTCTAGCTGCCGCCACTATAGGACTGATTCCATCTGTACCGCAGGGGTCACATTTTTATGCGATGCTCTGCTCGCGTTGCTACCCAGGTTCAAAGTGGAAGTCGGTTCACTAGGCAGTACTTTTTAGGGCTGCCGTGTATGTGGCATGCAGAAAGCTTTGGGCTTTCAGTTTGGCAAGCATGTCTTATGTTGAAATGTGCATGTGTATGATACATCGGCTTGTAATGGTCCTGAGTGACCCTTTGGCATAGCTGGTTTTGCGTTTTGATTGATTGATTGATGATACATATATAGGTGCATATCTTGGTATCACCCATCAGTTGAAGAACAAGCCAATGCTGCAGGGTGCTCCAAGGGGGGGGGGGTCTATCACACGTGTGCACTGTGGGGCCCGAGCTAAATCGATGGTGGTTGGGTGGTTACTTACTGCATTAGGGCTTGCATTATTGCTTTGCATGGTGTGACTTGTGTACTGGTTGCAATTGGCTGCATATGGCAACCCTGCAAAACCTGCAAGTAAGCGTACATACAGGTCCCCAGGGTTTAGCCTCAGCTACTGTTGAAACATTAGGGCGGGGGCTGGGAGTGGGGTTGAGGTTACTGCTTGTCTGCCTGAACATGTTGTGCGATGGATAGGGATTGCTTGGGATAGGGATGGGGATTGCGATGGATAGGCATTGCTTGCCTCTCATAGGTCTGCCCGTGCTAGCCTTGCACAGCCTTGCACAGCCTTGCAAGTAGCATGTATGTGTGGAAATGCATTACTTACTGAAACCAGTTTCTTTGCTTCCATCTGATGATGTTTGTGGGCGATTCGGCCTGGCAAATCTCCTGCGGTGGGGACACTGTGTTTGTTTGTCTGTCCTATACATGGATGGTGCTCTGTTGAAACGTTCAGCGACTCCAGATAGAGTGCTTACGGCAAGGGAAGTTGGCATGGTTGCTCTTGCCATAACCACTGCTTTGAAATTGGGTGTGTGTGTATCATTGTGTGTGCATTAGGCTGCATTTTGGCTTGTCTGTATATCCCCTCCACGTAATGGTGATGAGCCCGTGAGTCCGTGACATCACACGCTGAATGGCATCAATGTGGATAGAGTATGGTACCATTATAATCTTTGCGGCACGGTGGTGAATCTCCCATGGGCCTCGAAGTAGGCCTGCTGGCTAGTGCTGGAAGAGCATTAAGTCCCCCAACTTGTATTGTATTGTTTGGAGGCTGCCATAGCGGTGCATGACGCCACAGCAGTGAGGTGCTTCAACTCAGCAAATTAGAAACTTGGTGGTTTTGTCTTGCATAGAGGTCAAGTGCAACTGGTTCGTTGCTACAGACAGTCACTACAAGTTGTCACAAGTGAGGGTATTGGTGCTCAGGAATCAAGCTGTTCAGCACGATCGATGGAGCCCAATGTGCCAGTATCTGGATTCTTTGTGTGTGATCCCCTGAATAGTTTTGAGATTTGCTGGCCTCTACCTAGCTAGTGCTTGCTAGCAGCTGATGGGGTTGGCGTTTCTTTTACACATGCTGAAGGTAGCTGGCTTTACTGCTGTGGCAGTTCCAATGTTGCAAGCCACCCTTGATCCCGATTGGTGATGGGCATGACTGCATGTTGCTGGCATTGTTGGTGTCTTGTGGCTTGTGTACCAAGATTACCAAATGGCCTCATTAATTACCAATTACCAGAATGGCCTCCTCAAAGCGGGGCGCCGGTGCGGGCAGCGGCCGCAGCGCCACCCACACTCAAGGAGCCAACTTAGGCTCCAACGGCATGCTCAAGCTCTTGTCCAAGACTGACACATACAATGGCTGCCACCAGCCCACCCTAAGTCCCTTGCTAGCCAATGTATGTCAGGCCACCCCATTTCGACTTGCCCGGCGTGCCGCATTGACTATTTGACCCAGTCAACAGCAAGCCAAGCAGTTTACGCCTCGTCAATGCATGCTAAGTTACAGTAAGTGCCCTGTCGTCCTTGTCAAACGGCCGTTTGACCATGTCATGCGGTAGATAGTGGGTGCCGGCCTGCACTGAAGCACTTCCAGAGAGAGAGAGAGAGCGAGAGAGAGAACTACCAATTACCAATTACAAAATGGCCCCGTCAAAGCGGGGCGCCGGTGGGGGCAGCGCCACCCACAAGGAGCCAACTTAGGCTCCAACGGCATACTCAAGTTCCTGTCCAAAACTCACACAATGGCTGCCACCAGCCCACCCTAAATCCCTTGCTAGCCAATGTATGTCAGGCCAGCCCATTTCGACTTGCCATGTGCTGACCAGTTGACCCAGTCAACAGCAAGCCAAGCAGTTTAATGCCTTGCTCAGGGAACTACGCAGAGAAGGGGGGAAATCCCTTCTTGCATATGTTAAGGGAGTGGACCCTCACCTAATACATATAGATAGGCCCACTACCATTCGGAGCCCAGAACACATAAGTGGGTGGGTAAATTACCCACCCGCCTATGTTATCTGGGTGGATGGGTGTGTCGCCAGAACTGCGGGTCGAGGTGACGTTCCTTATGACGTTTAGTAGTGTAAATCCAGTGAAGATTGGTGATGGCCATAACATGGAGGCGGTTGAGCAGGCGGGGTACCGTCCTGAAGCCGGTTCCAGGTTCCGGTTCCAGGGCAAAATGTGCTCAGTTCCGCGGTTCCAGCGATGCCAAACATGTCAGTTCCTGGTTCCAGCCCTGGGCCACCCTCTGGCCAACATGTCACATGCTGGTTCCAGCAAGTTTATTACAAAGTGTAGAGTGCTCAACTGAGTGCAAGAATAGCATTTTCCATTGTACAATTGGTTGTAATAAGTACAAATCATCGCTGGCTTCTGGGGCTTCGCCCCAGACCCCACCAGGGGGGCTGTTCCTCCCCCCTGGACCCCCGCCTCCTGCTTGGGTCCATGCTGCGCATCGACATGGCATGGTCTCCCCCAGAAAAGTTTGGTTCCAGAGGCCTTGTTCAAGTCTAGTTCTGGTTCCAGAGGAGGTTGTGGAACCGGCTTCAGGACGTTAGCGGGGGAGTGCTTGTTTTCTGACACCAAGGTATCGCAAATGAGAGGTGGTAGAAAAGTAGATTGTTCCAGCCACTCCGAGTAATAACGGTATATAGGTGACGCGAGCGTGAGGAGCCGCTTGTTGGATAGCATCAGCGAGTGGGCGATGTTGCGAGAGTGCTCTGTCGTACTGGTTTTGGGGGTCCGTGTCACGGCAGTACTTGAGCTCGAGAATGATGTACTCTGGAGTAGGGCGGTTGGGAAGCTTTGGGGGGATAAAGAGGAAATGTCTGGCCGAGAGTGGTTTGTGAGCAATGAGCAGACATGTGGAGGGATGCGGGGGGGGAGGACATTAGCTGGGATGCGATGTGGGACGTTTGGGGGCAAACCATCATGTTCACAGTGCTGCTGATTACCAATGTCCATCATGACAACGAAACCACTTTTGCGACCGCGGAGAATGGCTTTGACAATTTGGCGTGCAGCTTGGTCGTGACGGTACGTGTACATGCCAGTAAGTTTGGGGCACCCTGCAGCAGTATGATGGCCGCTGTCCTCACGGTTACAGAGAAGACAGCGACTATGCGGCGCTAGGCGATAACGATGTGCAAGTTTTCTGTTAAAGAGAGTCCCTGTGCGGTAACGGATGGCTGTGTTACGTTGAGAAGCAGTGACTGATGAGGGAGAAATTAGAAAATGGTTAGTGTGCTTGTTATCTCGAAGGGTAGCGGTATCATGCCATTGTTCAAAGTAGAAAGTGGTGCGGTTAGCGGCACCCAGCCGCAATTTCTTGCAACTGACTTGTTGGAGGCCCGTTGATGACAGGTAGGCTATCGGACGTTTACGTGGGTGTGCTTGTGGGCGGAGAGCAAGAGGACCTGGCGGCAAAACAACTTCATGAGGCCAGTAAATATTAGTGCAGTTATGACTAGGGATGGTACAGGTCAGGCAGCTCTCTTCTGGAAGGTCTCCAAGTTGCGGCAACTTGTTGTGCCAGGTCGTTGGCTTCTTCATTGCCTACAATGCCTATGTGAGATTTGACTTTGACGAGGTGAATGGGATTTGGGCTGTTGACTATGCAGTCAGCAATGACTTGAAGAAGGTGTTGATGCAGGTGCAAGGAGTGGTCTTGTGGCCGATGAATCTGTTTGCGTATTTGATAAATGGAGACCAAGCTGTCTGTAGCAATGACTGTGCAGTCGTGCCGGAAGGCTGTATAGAGGGCAATAAGTTCGGCACGGTTAATGGTGTTGGCAACAGCATCTGCGCAATGGGGAAGGATAGGAATGCTCTGGCCTTCAGGATGCAAGGCGGTGGGCGGCAGATAAACGGCTGCACCGAGTTTGGGAATGTTTTTGCGTCCGGCAGCCTGCTTAATGTGGCTGCCATCCGTATAGGCAAATGAGGTCCAATCGTAGCGAAGGGGAGGCGTAGCCGGGAGGTCCTTTTGTACCTTGTCCAGCAGGAACTGAGCAGTGTCCTGCTGGTTGGTGCTTAGGTAGAGTGGGAAGACATCATTATCAGCTTCCGTTGAACTATCAGAGCGGGTACGGTGTTTGAAGCGGTTAGGTAATCCAAGAAGGCGCAATTGGGACGGGGTGAAGTGTTGGCGTGAGGTTGTTGTTGAGGCTGGCGACAAGGGCCGAAAAGTGTTAAGAGGAGGTAATCGGACACGAGAGGGTAGGGTATCCTGCAGTGCTTGAGTTAGTGAAATTCAGCTAGAAAATATGGTGTAACTTCAGGGTCTTCATGATCATAATAGCGGCGGAAGCCTGCTTTGTTGCCAGTAAGAATGATGTTTACATCCCACTTTGGGTTGGCAGCGTATGTGTCATTCGTACCTTCATATGATCTGGGGCGAACAAACCGGAAGTAGCGTGAAGGAATTTGTAGTAAGTGGAGGCAATAGTCCGGGAACTCCCGAACCCATGTCATGTAGGATGTACTGCTGCGGTCTGTCCATGCTGGCAGGATATGAGCGCAGAGAACTGGTTGGTCGGAGTGGAGGCAAGAATCAATGGCATATGCCATGTTACGATTGAGGCTGTCATCTTCATACTCAGGGTTGTTGACACTACTCCCAGTCCAAGCATAGCGAAATGAGTCCCATTGAGCCCCAAAAAGCTGATCTCTTTCATGCGCCGACCAGTATTGAGAGAAGACTGGATTGAAATTTAAGGGACTGGCAAACCGTTCTTTGGTGGCAGACGTCAAGGAGCTGAGGATGTTGTAGATGCTTGGAGGAGTGCTCCGATCCAATTGTTTTTGGATCCAATGTTTGTGGATCCAATTGTCATTTGTGCTTGACCAAGTGGGCGCCATAGGAACTCGTGGCTGAAGCGTCTTCAGCATATCGAGTAAGTAGCTTATAAACCTCTTCTGCAAATGTGGTTGCACCGAGGCGTAGAAATAGCTGAGGTTTTTTGCGAAGGGTTCTGACATAGGCAGCATACACCAATTACCAATTACCAAATGGCCCCATCAGAGCGGGGCGCCGGTGGGGGCAGCGCCACCCACAAGGAGCCAACTTAGGCTCCAACGGCGTACTCAAACTCCTGTCCAAAACTCACACAATGGCTGCCACCAGCCCACCCTAGATCCCTTGCTAGCCAATGTATGTCAGGCCAGCCCATTTCGACTTGCCATGTGCTGACCAGTTGACCCAGTCAACAGCAAGCCAAGCAGTTTTATGCCTTGCTCAGGGCCATAGAGGATTGCCAAACGTTCGGGTTTAAGTGTGTGAGTGCAATGGCCATCAGGAGTGTAGAAGCACTTCCATAACACTCACCTCCCGCCCTACACCGCCCCCGGTGTGGGGCCAACTTGTAATCTGTAATCTGTTGGACAAACAATCCCTAACGGGCTGGCCACCTGCTAGGTCAAACCGACCCAACGGCATGAGTGAATCCAAAAACTAGACAATGGCTTTTAGACTGAACAAACAAACTAACAAAAACTAAAGGTGTGGCTGCACCAAGGCGGCAGCTAGGTCGAAATTGACCAATCGGTACTGATACCGAACAGCATCCAACTAGGACATTCGAACCACTTCCTCATCAGACTGATTATCAAGATGATCTCACTCAGAATTAAACGTAATCCATGGCCCAGGGGGATGGGACACAATGACATGAATTGTCCACCACACCAGCAGGCCTACTCCCTGCTCACATATGCAAAAATGTATATATGTTAAGAGATACCAGCCACTGCACAGCCCTCCGGGCCGTACATGACCCAACCATGACTCCATCCGGTTTGTATGCGGAGAGCAGGCCGAGACAAAAAATTGAGATTGCTAGACAGCCAAGGCTGCCAGAACGTTGAAGAGACAGGGCCAACTACATGCTAACCACTGCAAGCGCTCTGACAACAGCATGCTTTGGGACTGGCCAACACCCCATGTACCCTGCCACCCGCCCCCACAATGTCCGAAAGCAGGCTAAGGCTGAATAGGCTGTGATTAAACGAGGCAAAGCAAGGACTAAACAAGAAAAGCAAGGACTAAACACAAAAGCAAGGACTAAAGGAGCATTGACTGGGATGCAGCAATGCAAGCATACAGGAAAAGCAGGATGCCTAGGACAGAACGAACAGGACATGCAAGCGAGCTCGCCCTTCCCTGTAAGTATAAGCTGCAAAAGTGACGCCGTCCAGCTCCCCTCCTCCCACGCACTAGGTTAAGGGCCAGCCACAAAGAGCCACAATGCGCCCACCTGCATGGTGAGACGCTGCATGTACGTCCAAGTCCAGAAGAGCTGCCCAAGATGCAGACCATGCGGGACAAGATGCTTAAGCACCAATGGTCACTAAGTCCTGACATGACTGCAAGCAAAGCGCCTATATACCCAGAATGCCAGAAACGAGGCCAAGGAGACAAACGAGGCACGATGCTACTGCCGAGTGCTATGTCAGCAGTCTCAAAAAGACCGCAGGAAACACACTACCACTGAGGAAAAACCACCAGAGCTTAGGGCTGGATGGACTGTCCTCCTCAAAAGCACACCATACTTAGCGGGCACACACAATGCTTCCCGCCAAAGACAAAAACGTCCTGCTGACCTGGCAAGAAACAGTGGAGCAAACTACAAAAACTGCAGGGAGAATGGCAGAGAGAACTCAAAAGACACCCTACAACCCTGAGCGCTGTAATGAAAGCAGCATGCATGCGACACAAACCAAATGAGCCACCAGGCCCTTGCCACCAGCCTGATATATGTGATGCCCTGCCCCCTGAATCAGAGCACAGCATCATGCTGATAGAAGTCCCCTCCCAAAACGCCGCGCAACCCGGTAACTTCTGCAGGCCATATCACACCCTAAACCCCCAAATGATCCCAAATGTCTGCAAGATTTATAACCCGCCGTGTAAGGCGATGAAACTCTGTTGTGATGATGTTGTACTTAGCAGCCCATTTCAAACTGGACGTGATATGCAAAAAGGCGAATCAACTTGAGAAAGCGGAAAGGGCCATGCACATGCCTTGCATACTTACAGGTATAAAAAGTAATCAGCGACACCCTGGAAACGACCACCCCCAAGACCCTAATACTTGTAGGACATGACAACGCGCATGTCCCAACAAGCCCCCTCAGCACCCTGATGGGCGACTGCCAGATTGAGAGTAGGCAGATAGAGCAGGCCGGCATATGCACAAAGGGCAGATAGCAGGCGGACATATGCAGGAAGGGTGTCCCCCCCCCTCTCTATGTCTGTCTGTCACAGCAGCTACCTGGCATTGGATCCATGCGTGAGGATGTGAATCTGTATATTGAGGCATAAGCTCGCCTACTGCCAAGCCCTTGAACTCCCCACAGAAATAAACACTTGCCGCAGTCAGTGCTATTTATTCCATTGCTGATGACCTCAACCACATCAATAGTCACAAGCAAATCTAACACATTCTCGAAAGATTATGTCATGCAGGCCAACCAAACCATGTATGCCACAAGGCCCAACTCCTGCCCATGAATGCTTGTCCAGTGCTTGTCTAGTGTTTGGAAGGATAACATGCTAAGCATCAGGCTGAGTGTTGCCCGTAGCAGCAACACAGGGCTCTTGCCCACATCACAACCCGTCCTGCACAAAACCCCAATACATAACGGGATATGGCATATTAAGAGATGTAATGATAAGGGGTAAGAGGCATACTGAGGCCTTCTCAGTGCAGACCCCATGCAATTGTTAAGCACATCAAGAGAGATGGCTGCTGCAGAAGCGGGAACCATAGCCTAGCAACTGAGAGCAGCCTGGGGCAGACAACAAAAGAATGCAAACCACAGCCCCTCCAAGACACACCAGCAGCCATGAATGCCACACTTTATCTGATCCAGCCAGTTCTGTATGACTCCGCCATAATACAGCTTTAAATAAGGCACAAATCCTATAAACGACGACCTGACCAAGGCGTACAGCGGAGGCATGAGGACTCGGAACAGACGGACCCCTCAATAGCTTCCTACATCAGCCTGATCCACACCATCAGCCTGACCATCGGGAGTAAATGGAAACCAGTAACCCAACACTGATTCAGCTTCAGCACTAGTGTGCAGACTCAGTATCGCCAACCACCACACCTGTGGGTGCTCGCAATGCACCCCAAGCATCACTTCCAATGGCTTGTCTGGACCATGCAATTTAGCAACGTATTCCATGAACCCAGCAGAACTGAGTCGAAGATAGTGCCCGTATCTATGCACACAATACCCCACTACCATCTAAGCAGTGTCGCATATGCCATGCTCCAACTAACTCAAACCACACTGCAGCAGATGAGCTGTTGCCCAAATCTGCAAGCCCACATAGCCAGCACAGAAACATAGTGCTGCCTGCATTGCCTACCGACAAGAGCACATGTAAAACCCATACCTGCCAGCAATTGTCATAGTAGTTTTGTGCAGTCAGTTGTATATCAGCTTTGAATATGCCCCAAGCGATGCAATAGACCAACTGGTTTGGGCTCTGCATCAGTATCCTGCACGGGTAACCCTCCATTGTGTCAGCAGCTGGTTACATGGTTACATCTACGCACACACCATTTGTGGCGTACAATTAAGGAAGTAGGCCTACTTAGTGAGGACCACCTACCCCAGAGTATGACTCGTCAGCAGCTCCATAACTCTTCGCATACCAGCACCAGCAACAGAGCCCCTGCTTAATTGAGTGCTACTGTTGAGAATAAAAGAAATGTCACCCATCCAAATCAATGACAATGACAAACATACATTTAAGTTGTGGCAACCGCAAAGGGCTGTGACAATGCAACAGGGCAGATGGCTGCACAATACCGCCACAGCTCCACATGAGTCTGTGCAACCATTTGGAGTTTGCAAGGAAGTGTACATGCAGTTCAGAGCACTTCGCACACCAGAAAGCCCCACAACTTACTTGCAAGCATGCATTATTAAAAGTATCTTCTGGTAATGCAATCTGAAAGGACATGCTAGGATAAGGAGGGTATGTATTTCCAGGCCCAACCCCTTGCCAAACGTCTCTCCTCCCTCGCTGCAGCAAATGGCCCAGAGAAGCTTTTGAACCGCTTAAAAGCCACCTGCCGCGCCTTTGACATCGAAACTGCCCGTGCTTCCCTCTCTTAGTAGTCATGCTGCTACCTGCCGACAGACAAGCGCCACGTGGCAGCGTAGCTAGCAACATGCCTTATGCACCTGCAACTCATACGATAACTAGTACGTAGCAGGTCCCGATCACACATGACAAGGCAGCTGTTTGCTGTTCCCAATAACGCATAAACAAACCATCACAATGAGCTAATCAAAAGGCAATGCTTAAACCAGACATTGTACCCAATTTTCCTCCCTGTGGTGGAAGGGAAAACGCACTTGCCTGCTAATCTTGCAATAGCCCCACTTAATGCAAATGCCCCACAGAATCCATCTGGATCAACATATTGTCGGTGTCATGCTGCACCTGCACCATATATATAACAGTCCAAAAAAGCAGCTAGAGTCTGAGGTGAAGGGGAAGCCCCTACCCCTATGCCCTACCTGGTTCCAGCATCAGGTTCCAGTTTGCGAGTTGTGCAAACTGAAATGCAGCAAGGGGCACGCTTAATGTTAAAATCTACACCACAAGGATTGGAACTGTCCAAGCCTGCAGACCCCGTAGCAAGGAATGCAGGAGCCAAGCCCAATTCATCACATGCCAGTTGGTCTCCTCTAAGCCAGTACATGCAACTAAACAGCAAGAACCCTGTAGAATACAGGATCTTGTCAATACCTATGTTTCTGCTCCCAAATCCTTGTCGTGGCCCATCCACCGATTCACCCACTCACTGAGACAACTGTGTGAGTGGGGTCTGATCACCAACTTCCCCACTTTTCACCACAAGCTGCCACACCAATGCTGCCCAAGCCCCTTTCCAATAATCCTCACAAAACAACGACTCAAAAACAGTGAGCTGCTATAGACAAAATTCTTATGCCAGCGTACACACGACCAGAGCCTACTTTTCCAAGAACTCACCAACACTGCAGATGCGAGCCTCATTAGACAATCAGCTGACTCCTTTCTGAACGTCCTAACATGGATCCACCACACAAAACAAGTTATGGTTGCTAGCTGAGTAGCCCTCTGTCACACTAGCAACGCCACCACCCCTTAATCACTATTCAAGAGGTGAGCAAGGGGACTTAACAAGTTGCTTAACAAACACCAGCCTACTGGCATGCCCATGTCATTCAAGATGCTTCATAAACAAAGGCAAAACGGAAAGACCCAGTCTGGGCCCCACGTGATATGTAACATTCCGCTGGACAACCGGGTGGCACCCCAAAGTGCATAGCATTGCGTTGGTGCTGAGCTCATCCACCAGCCGGCGAAGGCACGTGCCGGCCAGGACGGATCTTCACACTGCAGTAAACTTGCACCGGGTTTCCTCATGGTGTACCCAAGGCACTTTTATAGAGCACAAGGAACCCTTCCAAGCTCTGAAAAGCAGGTCACACATCCTTTGTGCCTTGTTTAATTATCCACCAGCCATGACAGGCACTCCACAGGAGATACGTACTGCTACGTCGCATGAGCAAAAATCCCTATGCGCTTCCTGGGGGCATGCAAGAGCTGCAGTCCAAGAGTTCCAACTGCGAAAAGAGGGTATAATGCTGCTAATGCATGTGCTATAACTGTCCCTAGCTGTAGTGCCATATGTGACCAAGGAGCTCACACAAGGCACTGTTGCTTCTTAGGGGAGGAGCCCGTGGCCAGATGGTTGCCACCTTCTCATCTTCTTACAGTCGATGAATTCAAGATGGAATGCAAAATAGCTAATAGCCTTTTGGGAAGCCCTGCTGCTCCTGCTGCTGCTGCTCTTTCTCCATCTTTCACTCCTGCTGTTGCTCCCCATGCTGGTGCTGTTGGTGCTGCTGTTGATGGTGCTGTTGGTGGTGCTGTTGATGATCATCTCCATCCTCCTGTTCCGCTATGGGTGGCATCACCAAAGGCCTCACTCGTTGCACCATAGGCATGACACCAGTCGATGAACCTCCTACGGAAGACCCCCCCAAATCATCAATACTCCAATCCGACCCTGTCAAGGAATTCATTACAATTATGTCCGGGTGACCCAGCGCGCAGCTATTGTCTATGTAGAATGACGGCTGAGTCGGCCCATCATAATCGTCCTGCTGCTGCGTGGAAACACCACCTGTGTTTGTGGGGCTGCCGTTAACTCCCATACCGGCCGGTCCTGCTACTGCAGCACTTGTCAATGGCCCCTTAAGCCGTACAGTACGCGGGGTGATATGCAGGGCTGGTGTCCGGCGGCTGTCCTCAGCCCTCAAGGCCATCAGCTCTGTGAGCACCTCCATGAAAGCCGGCCTGCAGGTAAAAAACATGCACCATGTCAAACACCTGAGGACCTTTGTGCAGCAATCCATGATCTACGTAGAAAAAGCCAGAAAGGTTTGTGCTCCGTCCAGCTATCCTGAGCCCCTTCATTATTACAATCATACACTGACAGTCTCGCCAGCCTCTTTCAGGGCCGATCACTTCAAAGACATCCATACATGCTCAGGGATGAGCTGAGAAGAAGCAACATGCCTCCCGTGCTCTGATGTATTCTGCCTGGCATGAAAGTATGGGCTCTTGCAAACGACATCGTTTTCAGCTCTTGAGCACCCACTCGGCCATCCTTAACAAGCAGGCAGCTTGCCTCATATCAGAGACCAGGAAGCACAGCGCCTACTATTCAGCCATCTACACTATGGACACGCATTAGCAGGAATCGCCTGGCTTTGCAGTCTTCAAGCTGCACCAGCAGGCACTCAGGTTGGGATGCAAACAGCAGAGTCATATGAGCAGGACCCTGATGCATAAAATGGTACGTGAAGTGCTTTCCAGCCACCCTTTCATACCTATTCTCATGGTTGGGGTCCCAACAGCGCTCTGCAAGCTCCCTGTAACGCCGCGGTGTGCCATCCGGGAAGCGTGGCCGCAGCTTCTCCTTGGTGATTTGGTGCCCCAGCCACGCCCGAGGGACGCCATCAAAGGCGCGTGCCCCTGTGTACAGCTCCCACATGGTGATGCCAAAGGCGTACACATCAGAGGCCTTAGACATGCGGCCCTGCATCAACACCTCTGCAGCAAGCAATGCAACAAGCCACAGCTTGGTTATATAAAGATGCCCTAGGGCGCGGTACAGTAGTGGCGCTCAAAGCCAAGCCACTTGTGCTCTATTCCCAAAGTAGGGCACTGGCAGCGGCCCCAAAACCTGGGCCAAGTTCCTGCTGTATTTTGAACGTAGGGCACCATTAACTAGATGTTAAGCAGGGTGGAGAGGTTTTAACTGATGCCTGCCACTGCAATCCTTGCCTAGATTCAAGATGTAGGACCCACAGGACGATGCAACAATACTGCCTCCCCACAGACAAGGATGAGACAATACGTACATCGTGCACCTCTGCCACCAAGCACATGCATTTGTGCAGCCTTCGTAAAGGGTACTGTATTCCCCTGTAAACGAGTCTTTCCAGAAATTTACTGCCAAAAATACAAGTCATGGACTTTCAAGTGCCTCCTCTCGTTGTCAGACGTTACAGCCACCCTGGCTACCCAGTCCTTGGCCTAATCAGGGGAAGATACTTACCAGGTGCCATGTGTGTCATGGTCCCTTGATACACCTGTGATATGTGGGTCTCCATGTGGTCAATCTTCAGGCTGAGGCCAAAGTCGCCCACCTTCCCCATCACGCCACGGCCATCTGACTTGCCCGTAGACAGCATCACATTGCGTGCCTTACTGTGGGCAGCAAGCAAGCGAAAATGAAGCGGCAAAGAGTCAACGAATTGGCATACCCAGCTTTCAGCTGCAGAAATCTGACCCCGGGCCACCCAAGCTACATATCTACCCCTCCCCTGGAATACCCTACACAAGAAAATCTCAATAATGCAGTTGATATTTGTCTTCCTGCTTCTGCTTAGGTGAGCGACCAGGAAACAATCTACATTTTGAACACAGGGGTCAATTGAAGAACAGCAAAGTACAGCAGATGACAGGTATCTACATGTGCATAACCAACGACTGCACTTATTCAGCCATAAGCGTTGGCTGATCCTGCTTAGGACAGGGAACACCCTAGTCTACAATCGCTTCCCTCCACTGCAACAGAAACTGTGGTTTGCAGCAGGGTGTGAGCATGCTCTCCTCAATCAAATCTTAATCTAATGCACAGCTAAGAAGCTGTGATGTTGCTTGGTTGCATAGCACTGCAGCTGAGTGTGCAAACCCAAGCCCTCCCCCCAGTCCTACTCACAGGTCCGAGTGCAGCACATCAAGTGAGTGGAGGTGCAGCATGGCCTTTGCCACGTCAGCAGCAGTGTCCAACACTGCCAAGTAGTTCACGCCACCTGGAGCTCCTGCAAGCCAGAAACTCAAGAAACTTAAGGAGAGTGGAAGTTCACAGCCTTAAGGACATCATCATCAGAGAGACCAGCAAAACACGGCCGACGGCCTGCTGTATAGTACTTTGGGTTGTAAGTTGTTACTCACTATGAGCACTCTCAGGTGTGTGAACGACATTCGGATTGTCCAAGGTAAGGCAGTGCCACACTAGATGTTTGCAGCGCGTGTCAGTTTCACAGGCAAGAAAGACAGCTAGAGAGCATGAGCAGGACAGCAATTCCATGTAGCCCTTTGACACGCGGACAGACACGAATGGTGCAACCCTATGCACAGTCTGTGAGAGGTACCTTGGAGGTGCATATCATTGCCTTGTGATACTCTTGCTCGGTTTGGAACGTGGGGAGGACTGACTGCAAAGCTGGTCTGGACGAGTAAATGTGACAGGCAACAGGGGGGTGCAACAAAGCTCTTTCCACATTCGCAACCACAACAGGAATGAGCTTAAGGAGCCCCACTGTGCTGAACATATATAGAATCGTTCCAAAAGTGCTAAGCCATCTTCTCGCTTACGAAAGCATAACGATTCTGCTAGCTGAGTTATGCTGGTTGATAACAGGAATGAAGGGATGAGGACACCCCTGGACCCTAAGACCCACCTGGCAATCTGAAGGCCCCATAATCCAAAGCATCCCTAAGGCAGCCCATGTCACAGTACTCCAGCACCAAGCGCACCTGTAAACATAAACACACCCACGTGGGAACAAGCATCCATTAACAAAGACTTAAGCTGCAGCCTGAGGGCAGATAGGGTAAGAGTCACACGGGCACATGCATTGTATTCTTACACAACCAGGCCATAGTGCAAACGTGAATCAACAGAAGACGAGCCGCTCAGGAATTGAACATCTTCAGCCATAAGACGCAGCAAACAAGAGATGAGACGTCACCGTAATCTACTTATGGCTGAAGATGTGGCCATGCTGTGCCTCCTGCACTCTAACAGCTCCAGCCTATTAACGTTCCGGTTCTGAGAATTTTGTCTTAGAAGCCCAGCTCAACCCAGGGTTTCAGAGGGTTCGCTCCGGCTGCTATATGGGCAGCTAGCCCCAAAGCCCCCACAACCCCTGTGATCCACTTGCTGCATTTTGTTGTACTAGCGTCCTGCCCAAAGAACACCATATTAACCCGTCCTCAGGTTGTACTCGCCATCGTAGAGATGGACCAGGCATTACAGCCCGTCCTCAGCCTCGCAACAAAAAGAGCATCTGCAACACTTGGCTATCCTTGTGCCCCCGTAGCACAGTGCAGCCGTGAGCCCTTTGCAACTGACTCACCTCATAGCTGTGCACGCTGCCTGTGAAGCTCGAGCCAGCTGTAGACATGCCTTTGGCACCAGGGGCATCACTGCACAACACCAGTGGTAGAGGTATATCAGCCTGAGCAGCAATTTGACTACTCTCCTGTCTGATTCTTCGTGTTTGCTGCATGCAACCGCATGCAACAACCTTTTCTGTCCGGAGGTTTGATGCATTTACTGGAACATGTGCAGATGCTAGCTGACATGCAAGACATGTAGACCGACAGCAGGAGTCTCAACACAGCTGGACCAGCACTAGAGGATATAAGGATGGCAGCAACTGGCAGGCCACGACACTTTAATGCCAAAAGACCGACAGCCTGCATCCAGCAGTGCATGGCAAAGCCCATTCTTTCAGTCTGCACTTTCAGGTTAACCCTGACCGGTGGTTAACTCTGACAGCACTTTCCTGAATATGCGTGACTGGGTTGAGCTGTCTCATCTGCTGGCCTTCAACCTCTGGTTTGTCATTCAGCCAGTGCTAAGAAATATCAGCCTATCTTGTGTCTACAGAAAACTGTTACCCACTCACATGCGTGCACCACTCCCAGAAAACTCATCACTTGTATTGGAGCTTGTGCTGAGTGGGTCAGATGACTCCCGCATGTGCTTGATGGCATATGTGTACGTCTGCAAGCACACACAACAGAAACAATTTTCTTTGCATTACTCAAAGAAGTAAGGGAACTAATCCTCATATGTTTATGAAACAGACAAAAAGGCAATGCCCGCTGCGTGCTACCTTTCACCCTTTATTCTCCAGGTAATCAAAGCAGATTCACACCCTTGTATTCCACATGTACAGTATAGATCTGCATAACTGTGGCAGATGCACTTCAAAGCACCGTACCAAAGGTCCACGTTCCTGCTTTTCTGACCCCTGTCTGTTGCCCCAGCTGACCATGCAAGCTGTGGATGTAAAGGGGGGTAATACTGGTGCAGAGAGGCACGGTAGGGCGGTGGCATATATCTAAAGGTCGGGGCACGCTCCCCAAGCTCCAAGTAGCTGCTTTGGACACCCCCACGTATTCCCCATAAAAACATGCCAACTCCAAGCATATAGTAAAGTCATTCTAGCGATGTACTAAAACACCGACTGAACTTTATGAGCCAAAGGCCGCGAAGAACGCGCCTCTGCCTCTGCGGTGCATGCAACCGATGTTCCTGGTGACCTGGAACACATTAACAACTTGCGCCGGCGCCCAGGCCGGCCGAGATTGAGGGTTCCAGCTCGCGGACAAAAACATCCGTCGGACGGTAAAGCTGGAGATAAATGGGCGCAGGTACGAAGCAAGCAGTTCTGGCAAATCACATTATCAATCAGGACAACCAATGAGCACATAAGTAGGCTTTGCTGGATCTGCAGATAGGGCACTTGTGTACTGGGTTCAAGGTCTCTGGGTTCAAGGTCTATGCGCATCATCGCGTGTTAAACCCAGCACAGGGACTATTGGTATTTTCTCTCTTGCAACCATGCTTGCTTTGAAGGGTTACTGCAGGCTTTTTACAATTGGTCTGGTGCAATTAGCCTGATCTCACACTGCCGCACCTGGACGATGTTAGGGTGGCTCAAGGAAGATGAGATGGCAGCCTCCATGACAGCCCTGCAAGCAAGCACAACCATCCCAAGTTATGTTAATACAAGCATGTGCAGCCTTGCAGTGAACCAGCCATGAAATGCCGTTCAGCGGCATGCCCCTTCCAATCCCCAACAGAAGCTCTCCATAAATCAGGGGAACAAAGGCGAAAGATTGTGTATCCTGCTGCGTCATCCTTGGGGGTAGAATTGGCTGGTCGCTATTGAATAGGTTTCATGTTTTGTTGCAAAGGCAGGAGGCAGGGGCCGCACCAGGTGATGCTTATGAGGCCATCACAGACTGCCACACAGTCCTGCCTATTCAAAACGAAAAATTGTTGTAGCTTACTCACAGCGCCAGTCAGCAGTTCTGATAAGTGTAAACAAACCTTGACTAACCACTAATTTCCCTTGCCCAAACTCTGCTTTGTGTGCTCTGTACACTTGGTCTACTCAAGGCTTTTCCGCAAGTCATACGCAAGCTAAGGAGAGTCCTAGTCTAACCTCCTTCCCATATCTCTGCTGTGTCCCTAGCAGCCAACCACTCACATTTTCTCCCTCTTCTCTGCCCCGCTCATGTTGGCTGGCAGCAGCATGGTCTTCACCTGTGACAGAAAGGAGCACTTGTCAGCTGAGTATTGTGGCATGAAGCAGACTCAGGGAGCTTCGCAAACAGCACACCTTGGGCCCTTCAAAAGTATCCAGTAATTTGCCAGCGGCTATTGCATTACAACAACATTACATTGCAGCCTCCATGAAATCCCAATAATGGACTCCGTAATGGACATCTCGCCTTTTCGGGATTCAACCGACACCAATGCCAGCAATCCTGACGTTAAGTTTCCTTCTTGTTCGTGTATTGCTGCTCCATGGCATGTCTTCAGACGAAGGTCCATGTTCTACGTGATGCTTGCGGCAGACATGCAACGTCTTTAAGTTCTAAGCTAGTGCATACGCCTTACTGCTTACCGCTACAACAGTGCCCCGCCACAGGCCACGATACACCTGCACAAAAGGAAATGTGCAGATTTAGCGTCTTCCCATATCTGCCCATCAGCATGATAGGTTGGATGTTTTACCACATGGTGCAGACTATTCCATGTCCTCGCTTACTGCTAGGAATGTGCACCCTCATGGGATGAAGCGGCCCTTTGGAATACTGCCATCACACCCATTCAGCGTGCACTGACTTTTGCGCAATTCGGTGCCAACTGCACTTAAAGATTATTGCATATGCCTCCACATCACAACTACCTACCTGCCAGGGACCTGCTACTGGTATCTGCACCTCTTCAGCAACATTGAAGCAACTCCACAACATCTCAAAGGAGAAAGCATGCTCAACAAACATGCAAGCCTCTGCAAGGAAACGGTGACCACAAACAGCCCCTCCCTCAGCCCGAGTGCTTGCTTCGCAACCTACCTTGCCAAAGGTTCCCTCTCCAAGCATCTCCATACATTGTATGCTTTCCAAGTCCTGGGCACTGGTGTTGCTGTTCACAGCCAGCTGGCGTCGCATGCTCTCAATCCGATCTGAAGCCAGCCAAGATCAGTTTCTGTTTCAGCAACATGCTTTAAACGCTGCTGCAAGCATGATGGTGGCTTCTCTACCTCCATATGACAGCTTACTGGCCAGCCAACAATCATCAAATGCGCATGGTAAGCATGCATGGGCTGTTTGCAAGAAGACAAGAACTCAGATGGCCTTGCAAGGGATCACCCATTTAGCAGATCAGGGCTTCCACATGCTCATCAGCAACCTGCTTTGGAGCATTGCACCAGCTCACATGCACCTTGCAGAAGTACTGCCAAAAGATTTCTCCTGAGACATCACATGCCAACCTGACTGGACAGCTTGATAAGAACAGCCCTATGTGGAACAGCATCGATCACCCTGAGCCAGGGAGCAAGCTGTTCGCATTTGAACGCCAAGACCCCGTGATCCTCATCTTACATTATGCTCTAAACAGCTCGATAAGGCAGACTATCCCTCACAGACAGCCACCACCGTTTCTGCTACCTGCCAACGTACCTAGTGTGAGGCCCTCTCTTGAGCCTATGGAAGAGTCAAGGCTGTTTCTGTCCTTAATCACACCATTGGCCCCATCTCCATCTTTCATTTTGTGGCCATTGCTCGTTTGTCCCCCTAGCACTTGCAGCAGGTTGTACTGCCGTACCAGCAAAGCATCCAGGCGCAGCTTCTCCTCTTGCAACTCCGCAGTGGTCTTTTCCAGCCGGGCATTGCTTTCCTGCAGGAGACCGATGTTTACAAGGTAATCAATGTCCGCGAAAGGGCTGAGTTCCCCCTTTGTGTGGGTGGCTGGAAAGCTGTCATCAACCAACAGCACGGTTGGAAATTCCCCAAATAGCACCCCAACCCTGCTTCCCACCCATAGCAAAAGTTCCTCTGTTCCAGAGTCAATATTAGGACGACCATGATCTGGCACTGTCCGCATACCAACACTGACGCTTCGTTTTACTCTGCAATTAATGAAAAGGACACCTGCTGAATGTAACAAACAATGTTCGGAGATGCATGACTGCTTCCTCCCATCTTTGTCATGCTCACAGACACTGTTGCAAGTGACAGCTACAGCCTGCAACACTGCACAAGCCCAAGAGACAAGGAATAGGAGCCACTCATCATAGTCAGTACTGGCCGAGTCTCTAACTTACTGCAACTTTGGGTAGATTTTACTCACCAGCACTTCACCTAAGAGCCGTGCCTGCTGTGCCCACAGCGCCATGATGATTGCCACTAAAATCCCCATAACAAAGCTGCCAACAATCACTGCAGCAATAAGCCCCTGCTCCCAAGAAGGCCTCCAGCCCTGCTCAGGCTGCAAGTACACTTTCCACACGGCATTGGCCAGCTTGATTTCTGATTGGATGGCATCCTTCTGATTTGGCCAGGTGCTCGAATTGGCAAAGGCGAAATCACCAAATTCGTCGGTCAGTTCTGGGCGGTACAAAAGGGGGTTCTCACGCTCTGTGGAGGTGTATGGCCGTGTCATTCTGCAAGGGGGGCATGGAAAAGGGCCTTAAGAGATATCAGCATGCATAGTACCGGTAAACATGACCCGTCAACTAGGGTGCAGAAGCCAGTGATGCTGAAGACAAAGCATGCTTACTGTGACAACATGACAAGCTACTTACTCACCACCACCTTACTGGAGACACAGTACGTGAATGCTATTGACCTAGCTGCTGGACCTCATGTCTAGGCATTAGGGTGTCATGCTTGTATGATGAAGTCAACCCGAATTCTGTTCCACCTCGCTGTTCCTTGTGACGGCTTGAGGTGCGGGCCTACGGCAGTTTTGGATATCGCATATCATGAATGTTGTGATACATGGATGCTGACCCCACGCCAGCGTCCGGGGCCCGCAATGGCTGACGGCCAAGCAGGCGCTTGAAGCAAACCATTCCACGCAGTGCAGCTGCTGCAGTAGGAGCTAACACCAGTAAAACTCGGATGTATAGAAGCCATCCTTTGACAGAGACACAGTGTCTTTGACTTGGTGACCACTGCAATCAGTGGAGCGCAGACGGACTACAACCTCATGTTGAAGGTGGTCGACTGACCATTAGGCAACACCCATCAAACCTGTGTTTGTAGACATGTGCGGGCCTGCACTTCACATCAACGCTCGGCAGCAGGCAGTGAGCATGGCAACAGAAAGCATGTCAACAGTGATCAAGGCAAGCCTTAAGCAGCAAAGCTCTCATCCACACAGCTCTAGCCAGCCACTTACAGCCATCTGTAGCCGTACTTCCTCAAAAGCTCTAGCCTCGTATCATTTCCAGTACGCAGGTCATCCATGGGACCAATTGCAGTGACGAACCCCCAGAACTTCTCCTTTGTTGTTGCATTGTAGCACAGATCTGTGCAGTTGTAGGGCACTGCAATGAAAGAAAGGCGTGCAAACATACATCATTGTGTCTGCAAAAGAGGAAAGCACGTGACTAGCACGCTACTGGATCCAGGAGTGGAGGGGTATCATTATATTTCATGATATGCCATAGCAAAACATGCCATAGGCCCCGCACCTCGAGGCGTCACAAAGAAGAGCAAGGTCGAACAGAATACGTAGAGTTGTACCTGCCGTGTCAAGGGTTTGGGCAAGCTGTAAAAGCACATAGTGCACCGCATGGGGCTACCACGGGTGGAGCAAAGACCTAAGCTGCCCACCTCTACACTAGCAGAAAAGCGCATAATCAGAGCACTTACATGTCAGATTGGTGCCAAAGGTCTCATTCAAAGTGCTGTTTTGAATGAAGATAGGAATCCTAGCAATGGTGCTGAAGCCGTAGCCTGCCACCAGCTTCACTGGCCCGCTGAACACAAGGTCCCGCTCCTGAACGGTCTTAATTGCACCACCCCTCAATGCAGGCTGCAGGCAAAAAAAGGCAAAAGCAATTGCGAGAGTCCCTTAGAAGATTGCGGGGCAGGAAGGGTTCACATTAAGGCATCTATACATCAAACTTGCCACTTGCTACCTCAGTTAACATTGACATTTTAAGCGCCCATCACAGGAGTCCTTGAACAGCATTGGATCATCTACTGCACTTGTTGCGATGGCTGGTATATAGCTCTTCCTTGCTGTTCATCAAGCTTGCTTAGCACACATTGCTAATGAGGGCTGGATATGCAATGTGACATATACAGGCAAGGATCATTTCCTCACTAGGACAGCAAGAAGGGTGTTACTAGTGCAATTTCTATTGCACTCTAGCTGTCTTAGGAGCATTCTGGGGGTCAGGCTGTCAGATCGGCACACCAATGAGCATATCGGGAAATCATGTGGGGTAGCCACTTCGTCAGCATACATTACAGCAAAATAGGCTGAGGTGGCTGGGGCTCATGGGCTGCATGGAGGAGGGCAGGGTGCGCATATTGCCATGTTCTCTTCATTACATGGTAACATAAAGAGGAAAGTGGGTAGGCCTGGCCATACCTGGGAGAAATGCGGGTGTGCTGATCTGAAGGTGATTGGTGAAGATGAGGGGAGTTGGGAGGCTTTCATGTCAGATAAAGAGTGCTTGGAGGAAGGGGTTGTGGGATCTTACGCACCCTTGGGAAAGCCGACGGATAGTGAGGTATGGAAGGCGCACTAAGCAAGCAATGAAAAGCACGTGGAGCGCCATGTGGTGCCTTTCAGTGGCTGGGAGGCTAGTGGTTCACCAGTACCTAGGTGGTGGGAGCCACATCCAGCCCCTACCAAGGTGTTGCTTGATTCTGCTGCCTCCCCACCACCGATGTGTGGAGGAAGCGGGCCACATTTTGGGTTTTAGTGGTGTTGTTTGTCTTTTCCCTTGGCGTGCACGCCGTTGCATCTAGCCTCAGCTTGTGTGTGGCAAATCCACCATCGCTTGTGTGGCTTCATGATTGTGATCAGGAGTCTTTTGTCTATGGCCTAGGTTTGTTTGGCCATTGGCATAGCTGGTCTTGCGTTTTAATTAATTGATAGATTAGATTGATAGGCAATCATGCAGAAGCATCCTGAAGCTCAGTGCCAACAATGAAAACAATCCTGACAGTCCCTATTATAGAGTCAGGTATCTCAACCCACTAAAGCTAAGCAACAGCGCTAGCCAGCCATCAAGACAATAAGGCTCAGCTAAAGGGGACCTGAGGCCATCAACAACCCATAATCATACATCTGCTGAACAGCCTGCACAACCTACCTCCTTAAAGGTATTAAGCCCCAAACGTGTGTCTGTGTCATTGGTCTTTGGTTCAATCTTGGCGATTATGCCCATGGGGGAGACTTGCAGCTCCTGAACCACCTGGGCATCCTTGTTGACCTGCAATTGATGTCAGCACAGTCGGCGCTAATATACAAAGGGACATGACATGTGGTGTGGCAGCGGCAAAAGGGTCAATAGGTGTAACTTGGCCAACACGTTATCGCACCAGATGCAGCTGAAGTCACCTCTGAAGAAGCACGATGGACAGTTTAAGTGTAGAGCTGACATATCAGGCATGGCTAGAGGCCACTTCATGCACTGCTGCAGACATCCCAGCACCCCATTCATAGAAATACTGACGCCCCACTGACATCACTTGTTGCAGTGCATGTTGCATCCCGGGCCAAAACGACCGTGCATGGTTATGGTTACCACTTGCTATGCTGGCAATGTTCTAAAGCATAAGCCTACTCCGTACATCCTACTTCTGCTTTGTCTCTCTTGACCCCACAAAAACCTGGCCTGCTACACGCAGAAGCTCGTATGATCAGTTGAAAGCCCTACATGCACATAATCGGCCCTGACATGCAGCAAGGGCAAAGCAGCAGCAGTAAGACCCACTGTTGCAGACTGACAATCGACCTGACACACCCCATGCACCAGCAGAAGGATGCCCTTTCCCCAGTCTTACCGATGCAAGCAGCTGCTGAGCCATGCTGGGAAAGCTCTCCATCACATATTTCAGCTCTGGGTTTTGCTGCGTGTAGATCGAAAGCGCCACCAGTGGCGTGAAGATCTTCTCAGCAGACAAACGGAATGAAGCTGCCTGCAGCAAGGAAGCAAGCACAGGCACAGATGAAGCATGTCAAAGGCCACATGCTGCAAGATGGCAGGCTGGCTGTAGCTCCATGATATAATGCTATGCAGCTTGGCTGGTGTCTACCTCAGGCTATTGCTTTGCAAGTGCTTGCCACAGCTTCAAATGCCATGACACGTCATTGGTCATGACTTCCAGCAGCTTGCCATGTTCTACATGGTAGGGTGCCTTGCAGACTGTACTATATGGTAGGATGCCTTGCAGACGCTACAACTTGTATCTTCCTGCTCTGCTGCCAGCATACTGCTTCTCTTTGTTAGCTCTCCCTGAACAAATTGGAAGCACAAACAAACAGATGTTGGGTGATCTTCAGAATGCTTACCCAATCGGTTGCAGCACTTGCAGCTCGACTGCGCATTTCCTTCTCATATCTGTCAGCTCCCAATACGACCCCCACAATGCTTAATGAGCATAGTAGGCAGAAGACGATAAGAGGAGGCAGCAGCATGAAGCATGGGCGTGCCTTCACCAGCTTGCAGTAATCCTGCATTTGCAACAAGACCACACCGCCTGGTAAGGCTTGGAAGTACTGCTTTTAAGGATCCCGCACGTCGGATTTAACGCGAACAGTAGCAGGCACATCTATTGCCTGGTGAGAAACGGCCTTCACCTTCAGGACCCCCACAACTTTCGCCTGCTTTTTCTTCGGATGCTGCTCCTGCTTTGGGATCTCTTTATCCACGTCAATGATGGTACCCTGCTGCTGCGCTGTAACATGCAGGGGATCCCCATGCCTATTGTCCTTATGGTCGTCCATCGGCAGTGCTGCATCCAACGACTACGGGTGTCGACTCATAAAGATGGGCTTCACGGGGGACTTCTTTGAGTGCGTCTATTGGTGTACGAGACACAAGATCTAGAGGACATTAGACATTTTTACCAAAGTAAGATAGCATGGGCTCACAGAGCATCACTGCCTGCAGAGCAAGCCTTTTCTCAGCATCTGCCTTTCCTGCTACGAGAGTACCGCCGAGAGGGGGTCGCACAGTAGACGGCCCAGGTTGATTGCTGGAAGTTAAGCATATCCAACCGACCCCACGTGTAGCTGGATTGGCCTGACCAGGCCGTTAATAGACGCATCATTCCAAGTGACACACCCGGCCCCGGCCACCTCCTCTCCGACTTTAAGGGCTGCTAGCTCAAATCGACCAGACACACAATCAAGGGTATCTAAGGAATAGACAACATGCTTCCACGCCACGAACCAATATTAATACCCAGACATGTATCCAGCTCGGACGTTGAACCAATTCCTCACCAGCAAATCATAAAATGATTCTGACATCCTTGGCCAAGGAGGGTGGGACACACTGTCTGGCTTCATGTCTGCCACAGCAGCAGGCCTATTCCATGAACATATCCTCAAAGGGTGTCCGCCCCTTCTCCGCTGTGCAGGGCTCTCTCTCTCTCTTTCTCTCCTTGTTTGCCACAGCAACTATTCTGACTGGCGCTGGATCCGTTAATGAGAATGTGAATCTGTACATCGAGGCATGGCGGGATCGGCTACTACCAAAGCCCGAAATTCCGGCCCCAGATATTTCAGCAGTTGCTGCACTCAGTGCTATCTATTTCATTGCTGATGGACTCAACCACATTAATCACAAGAAAGTGAAAGGAGGCGAATTATGAAGAAGCATCTCACACGATCTCCAAATGATCATGGCATGCAGGCCAGCCAAACCATGTATGTCAGGAAGTCCCCATCCTGCTCTTGAAGCGTGACGCTTCTCTAGTGTATATAAGAATAACATCAGCTAAGCATCAGGCGGAGCGTTGACTGCAGCAGCAACACAGGGCCGTCATCATAACCCGTCATGCACACATACAACAGTCATGGGTAAGGGGCCTTCTGAGACCTTTCACTGCAGACCCCATGCACATGTTCAGCACATCAAGGACAATGG
The DNA here is from genome assembly GCA_963556185.1 of Pseudopediastrum boryanum. Taxonomy (NCBI): domain Eukaryota; kingdom Viridiplantae; phylum Chlorophyta; class Chlorophyceae; order Sphaeropleales; family Hydrodictyaceae; genus Pseudopediastrum; species Pseudopediastrum boryanum. The sequence goes on along the minus strand of OY744499.1, from coordinate 7,750,205 downwards.
CTCCTGCAGAAGCGACAAACAGAAAGTAGCATCTGAGAGCAGTCCTGGGCCTGGGATGGAGAATGAAAGACTGAAAACACAGCCCCATACACTCCCGGAGAGATCAGCAACCCCGGATGCTGAATGGGTTTGCCACATCGTAGCTCCCAGGCCCAGATGCAATGAAAAGCAATCCAACCAAGGCGCAAAGAGGCATCTGGAGTCAGAAGAGAAAATTCCCGGATGCTGAATGGGTTTGCCACATCGTAGCTCCCAGGCCCAGATGCAATGAAAAGCAATCCAACCAAGGCGCAAAGAGGCATCTGGAGTCAGAAGAGAAAACCCCTGAATAGCTGCCACATTGGCCTTATCCACCTTATCCATCCAGAAGTGCAGCTCACAAAGGTATACCCCATCTGGATCATGCCCGCGAGCCATCTATTCAAGCCTAGCCATGGAATGAGGCCCCTCAAGAGCTACTGGGAGCCTTAGGAGGGCTTGCTGTTGGGTCCCACACCCACCCTGGGACCCCTTCCAATGCCGCCACTTTCTCCGGGCTCAGCTTGCCCTCCCTCTTCTCCATCCTCCTCACCACCACCCAGCGCCCCAAGTTGATCCTCTCTGGCTCCAACCCTTTCTCCCTTGCTGATGGCAGCCGCCCTGTCTCCTGGACAAACTCCTTCAAGAGCTCAACATTGTCTTCAAAGCTGCACATGTTATCATGCTCAGACACCCAGCTCCACTGCAGAACTGCTTCTAAAGCTGCAATGCGCTCTTCAGTGAGCACCCCCTCCCTGTATTCCTTCCTTCTGTTGTGCACCCACACACCAAGCTTCACTCCATCGGCATCCTTTTGCCTCCGAGTGGGAACATTACCATTGGCTTGTATGAACGCCTTCATGCGTTGCAGGTTCTGCTCAAAAGTGAGGACACTTCGTTTGGTTGTTTTCCAATCATCACCGAAGGCAGCATCCAATTCCTCGACCTTCTCTTCCCTTAGCTTGCCCACGTTGTGTTGTGACCTTTGATGAACAAGCCACATGCAGTGAAGCAGATACCAGTAAGCTATGGACATGTGTGTTTTGTAGAGGCTAAGGCCACAGATAGGAATTGCCACGGATAGTACCTGCTTCAGTCATCCACCATACAGCCAAGCACTGCTCACGCTAGATGTAAGGCCAAGGCCAACTGCACTTGTTGCACCTTTGTATGTTAGGAAGACATCAAGTTCCCTGTGTAAACTCTTTTTACACGAGTTGCCACCCACAGTAGTCTGCGGTGCTATGATGTTGCACCAGGTTTATCCTGGCCCAAAGGCCATGCACGCCGTCCAAGCAAAGTACTAGCAGTAGCAATGCATCTTCTACCCATTTCCGCTCAGCCTTTCCACATGCTTACTCAGAACCAATTGCTGCTTTTGTACCAAAGCACAGGTACATCCCAGCAATGACTGCATATAAAAGCATGCAGGTCAACATAAGCATAACAGAGCCAACCAAACATGTAGCTATCAATGGAACACCATACAGGGCAGAAACTTGCAAGACAGCATGGAAAGTCCTGTCCTCAAAGCTGCCGATTCAGCAGCACAACTCACTCAGTATCTCTCATCATGCTGCCACTCCTGTGCAATCATGCCTTACCTTTACTCTGTAGCAGACTTTCCATACAGTACCGGTATGCGCACATAGTGGTGACAACTGGCCAAGTCCCATTTCTGCTCTCAAACCTAAGATGCATACGTGAAGAGAACGCCCCTGTACTCACATGCGGATAGACTCCTCTTCAGGCTTTTCAGCTTTTGCTTGGTTCCAGCCATGTTGTTCAACATACTCCTTGGCCCAATCCAATTTGCTCATGAAATCAGCGTAGTATGTTGAACCCTCGTAGCCAGCAAATGGTAACGGCTGCCTTACTTGTGCACGAGGGGGGGGCAATTCCTAGAATTTCGGACCCCATGCCCTGAAATTTCCTGAAATCTTGCAGGAACGTAGGCAAAGGCCCCCTTCATGTCCCTGGCCCTTCAAATAAAAATTTGGAGTACCCCGAAGGGTGGGGTGGGGTGGGTCTCCCATGGCCCAAAAGGCCAGATTTGAAAAAGTTCACAAAAACTTTTTATAGCTCTTTTTTGGCCAGATTTGGGGCCAAGCTCGCCTGATATGGATGTGCAACTGTACGTTAAGGCTAGGACAGGTGCTTTTGGGTTGTTTCATGGGCAATTTGCTGTGCCATGTGTGTTTAATAGGTGTTTAGCACTCTGAGGCTACCGGCCAGTCAGAGTCCAGTCAGCTCTTGTTTTTGTCATGGTTGCCCAGAATGTCTTCCAAACAGTCTGTAAAGGCACACATTCCCACGTAGAGAGGTCCTGCATCTTCTGTACCACTCTGGAAGGTGCAAACCTGTGGTCTAGCACAGTCGAGGTGTGCTCAGGGTTTAGGCCTCAGGGAGTTCACAAAACCCTAACACACAGTTTCAGGCTTTGCTCTTGCTGTACAGGTAACAAGTGTGTTCCCATACCCATATTGAGGGCACGGGGGGCTGTGCTGGGACTTTGAAGGGATTTGGAGGGCCTACGGGCCCTAAAAATTGGGGGTGGGGGGTGGGTGGGTGGTCCCCGGGGGGTCCATTTGAAAAATGTGGCATGGGGTATCTGAAAAATTTCTTGCCCCCCCCTCGTTGTGCAGCAGCTCGTGTTGCGGTGGGAGCTGGTTGTGGTTTAGCAGGCGGGACGGATCGGGCAGCTTGCTGGGCTGATTGTGGAGGGCTAGAGCGCTTGGTGGTCCTTCTAGACTCCCTGCTTTGCTGTCGGACTACCGCTTCAGTCTCCGCAAGTTCCAATGCTGCTCCTGGTTTGGAACGGGTAGTTCTGATGGCCTCTCGGGGCTCGGGCTGTGCAGCTGCCTCGTTTGGGGTGCTCCTCTGCTGTGCCTTGGGAGTAGAGAGGCGTGCACGAAGACAGCGGGGTATAGTATGACTGGTCCATGACACACTCGGTTCGCATACACCGGGCATTTTGCGTGTGTAGAAAGCCATGGTAATGCCGAATGGAGCTGTAATGGGTCCAAGGAGAATAAGTAGCTTAGGAGGCTAGATGCTCTGAGAGGGCGTCGTTGGAACGTTGATACTTGATAGCAATCAGACCATCACTCCCTTTGATCAGAATTATTATCCAGGGAAGGGGGATCGCAGGTCCATCAAGGTCGTGCAGGATAAAAACGTCCACGTTTCTTGGAATTATCGACAGTAGTTGGTCAGAGCCACTGACAACTGCCAGGAACCCAATCAGTACGTGAGATGTTGATTGACCTGCATCGACAGGAAGCTTAAGTATGCCTGCATTTCGGTCTTCCCTAATGCTGGCCAACGGGCAGTATTCAAGCCCGCCAAGCACCGCCCAGGGCAGTCGCCCACCACGTACGAGGCACTCGGGTGACAGCGGTAGCACCGCTTCACTCTGAGTCAGAACCTGAGGCCAGCCCGTGCGGTTGAGTAGAGCCACTTTACGGACACCAAAAGGTCGGACAGAGCCGAGTCTGCATTGTCGTTGAGCACGGGACCGAGTCTGCCTGCAGCCTTCACAAGGGCACCTCCAGCCACGGACTTGTTGAGAATGTCCAAGCCCTCCAGCCTTACATGAAAGCGTTGTTGTACCTTCCATAGTGACCGTAACCATGGCGCCTACCCAAGGCTTTGCAATATGCAGTCAGCTCCAGAGCCATCTAGTACGTCATCTTGCAACCGTGAGCCACCATATGGCAACCCATGCGTCTGCAACCTTCCATATTCCACCGCTACTTACACACGCCATACTCTGGAGTAGCAGACATGCGCAGTCCCGGCCCTTCTCCACCGGGCACAGCGGGTGGGTAGAAGCAGCAGGGTCGCAGGAGCAGAAGACTCTGGTGTTGGGCACTGGCATCTGGGGGCTCATATCTGAACCCCGTTCCTGCCTGCAGCAGCGACACGACCTTCCCTCCATACCGTACACACACCAGCCTGAACCCTGTGCAGAAAGGTGCAGTTGCACTTTTTGCAGCCTTGGGTGCGCTGTACAGGTTAGTGTCCCCCACAGCAAGGACCCATAGTCTGCTACTCCCTATACCAGCATGGTTCTGTCCTTTGGGTGCACCGGCGTGTTCGCAATACCAGCCTTCAAAAGACAGGTGACACATGCCACTTAGAAGTTGACTTGCTTGTGCATCATCCTAGCTCATGGGTCACAGCTGCAGCTCCTGGGCCCATGGCACTATATCTGGCAGCATGGGAGACCGCCTGTTATCTGGGCTGCTGCACTCAGTAGCATGCTGCCAACCTCAATTGCATGGTGCACACTCGCTTCTCCCTGATGTTGTTGTCAACAGCTAGCAAAAGGTGAAGCAGGTATGGACAGAGGAATGCATAGTGGCCTGTCAATGTTATTCTACTGGTGTGGTCCTCCTGAGAAGGAGCCACTATCTAGTTTGTTTGAAAGGACCACCACATGCTTGCCCTTCTTGAAGGTTCAAAACCATGCCTCATATGATGTGCTGCAAGCAACAGCTCTGTACGTCAGGATTTTGCAAGCAACCTCAAGTAACACATGTAGACGTTCCCTGCATGTATTCTGACATAACAGGGAACCACTATCGAACCAAGCAACACATGCTTCAGTGCCACCTTATGCATCTCCTGCCACTACTTACCTTAACCATGACAAGTCACAGACCCACCGGTATACAGGCAGACTGCAACCTTATGGCCATGAGGCTCCTATGGACATGACTATACCAGCATGCTCCATACATGTCACGAGTCAGGATGGTCCTCCTGCAGTATGCAAATGCATCTTCCTTATCTTCACAGGTTCATGCATACAGTAAGACAGAGAGCTATGTTCCTCCTGCAGGCCTGCCCGTGCTGACCTGGTGGCCACAGTGGGTGAGACCTGGGGTTTAGGACCTGTGGTGGCAATGAGGGACAGGATGAGGGACAACCCCACAGGAAGACTCATACTGCAAGAACGACCAAGGATCACGGTAAGGAGCGCTACCAAACTTACTATCCCTACTGGCTTGCAATATTGGTAATAGTGCCATCTCAAGGCTGCCATAAATATGGAGGTCAGCAGGGTCTCTGTCTTTCCGGATTGTGCAGACAGCTCAAAGGAGTTGCTGTATACGACGGTATACGAAGGCCCCTGCCTCATTCTCGTGAGAAGCATCTGAAAGGCCATAGGCCAAGCAGTATTGTTCTTCTGCAAGGGCTGTTTTTGGGACCTTCTATGACAGCAGCATCACCAATGCACGCCATATTTCAAGCATGGTATGCAAGAGGTCGTTGCTGGATTTGAATGGAACCATCCAGTGGGATATGTGACAGCAAGCACAGAACACAATTGGCGGAATCAAAATGGGAAGTACTGTAGCTGAGGCAGAGAGCTACATAACGGACTGTGCCCTTGGTCCCAAACGTCTTTTGTGTTGTGAATGTTTTCTATGTGTTCTTACGAAGCACTTGGAACCCCTTCTTTGTTAAGATGCCTTCAGACCTCCAGCACACTGTACTGCTGCCCCTTTCAAACAAAACCCCTCAATCTGCTAGCACTCCTATTGTTGCTTCAAGCCTGCTGCAGATTGAGTGTAAACCACCTCTTTTGCTGCGTTGTTTCCCCAGAGTGCTTCAGTTGATCATTGCTGGGACCTGCCCTTAGGGACATTTGGTCGTTCTTATGCTGACTTCATGGGCACCAGGGGGTTCCAGGCAGATGATAGGCCTCCTGTGAGGTTCATTGATGATGAGGAATTGGCTTATGTGGTGGCTAGAGCTAGAGAGGTGAAGGGGGCCACAGGGGTTAGGGTATGAGGGGGCAGGGGGGGAGTATGTGCATTGCCAGGGTGGTTAGTGGCTTCTGTGGTGGCCAGAGCTAGAGAGGTGAGAGGGCAGGCAGGGGACGAGGGTGGTGTGTGAAGGGTGGGGTTGAAAGGGTACAGGTCATGGTGGGAAAGGTCATTTAATGAGATAAGGCTGCGGGAAAAGGACGGTTGAGATACCAACTACTGCTGGCGAGGGGGAGGGAAGGCCAAGGGGAGGGGGAGGGCGAGGAGGAGGGGAGAGGGAGCGGAGGGGATGGGAGGGGGAGGAGAGGGGGAGAGACCATCAAGGCCAGAGGGAGGGAGGTATGGGGGTGAAGCAAGAGGGGGGGAGGGAGAGGGGTCAAGCCAGAGGGAGGGAGGGGGGTGGGTCAAGCGAGATGGCGGGCGGGCAGGGGCGTCAAGCGAAAGCGGGGGAAGGGAGGTAGGGAGAGGGAGGGAGGTGGAGAATGGAGGAGAATGAGAATGGAGGAGGTGGAGGGATGGAGGAGGTGGAGGGAGGTGGAGGGGCCGAGCCAGAGGGAGGAAGCAGAGGAGGGAGAGATGGTTGGAAGGAGACATGAGGAAACCCTGACTGAATAGTGGATAGTGAGAGGCCAGGGACACACCTGTATCTGAGCAGCAGCAAGGTGTGGGAAGAAACATACGGGCGACGCCTACAAAGGGGACTGGGAAGTAACGAAACAGGATATCAAGCGGCTCTTGATGTGTTGTGGTTGAAAGAGGCTCCAAGAACTTGCAGGGGCTTTGGAAGCTTGATCAGCAAGAAGTATATGTTAGAAAGGGAAGGGAAGGAGGGTGAAAAGTAGGGGGTGGGGTGATGTATGCATAGCTTGTGCAGCTGGTATCACTAGGCGGTATGTAGGCTGCATGAGAGTATTGGAGACCATAAAACCTCTTGGACTTTAGGAATAGAAGCGGAGCAGCAGCCAAAAGGAGCAGGACAGGGAGGGACAGTTGGAATGAGGGGGAGGGGGGGAAGAGGAGGGCACAATGATGAGAGTGCGATCGGCCATGCTGGGAAGTTTACCGGCTTGAGCCGCGCATGGGCAGGGAGCAGATTGACATTGAGACCCTTGCTTGACTGCCCTTACATGGCTGTAGCAGAGTGGATAGTGGGGTGTGTGAGATGTGTAGAGAGCTAAGAGTCAGCTTGGAAGGGAAGGGGGAGCCATGTTGCAGCAGTAGAGGATGTTGGGACTGGTAATCAAGGAAGTTTTTACTTTCTGTGGAAGGAGGGATTAACACACTGACCTACTTGCACTGCGCTATGTCTCCCCTGTAGGTTCATGATTTCTGGCATGTCTTGTTTGACTGCCACACCAACGTCTTTGGGGAGTTGGCACTGAAGGCACTGGAGTTTGTGCAGGTGGGTACAGGGCATGAGACGGTGCTTTGCTTCAGGGGTGCAAAGGTTGGCTTGGTTACAATGCGGGAGAGAATGGCCCCTATGTCACAATAGCGCTTCCTTTAGGGTTGGAGGGTTCAGAGGTAGGTGGTTATGGGACCATTGGCAGCTGTGCATTGTATCCTATGTATGTATAAACCTGCTGCTGCTTATTGTGTGGCACAAGGGCTTGCTGATAGCAGCTTGCAGCTTCTCTTCTATATCATTATACAGAGTTTGGGACACCTCTGCACCCATCTCATCAGAAGTTTACGACGGCCTAGATGCTGCTTGGCTCCAAAGGTGTAGCCATTTCTTTGGGTGTTTTACATTTCATGATAGGCAATAGCAAAACGTGCCACAGGCCCCGCATCAAGCCGTGACAGAAACAGCGAGGTGGAGCAATCCCTTCATGGGTAGCCAACTGCCTGCCAGCGTAACTCAGGCACATATGTACTGCTTTGTATTGCTGCTCTGCTGGAGCCGCCCCTCCATTATGAAGCCTGAAAACCACCTCTTAAAAGCGTGTCATAGTCACTACCTTTTGCCACATGCTTGGAACATTTTGTGTTTGCCTATGGTGATTTCGTGTGCTTATATTTATCATACAATCGTGATTACTTTTATGTTATGCTTTGTCTTCTGCACAGACGGGGCTGCCGATGACGGGTCTAGCAGTGCTTGGAGGTCAGACCAAGCTGAGCACAGAAGACCGGCAGATCCTTTGGAACAGCTACCTGCCCTGGGCTGCTAAGACTGGCCTTCGGTGTGCTGATCTGATGAGCATCTACTATGAACATCACTTTGAAGAAGATCTAGAGGAGCTGAGAACTAGGTGGAGGATAGCTCCAGCACCACCCCCGCCACAACATTTGGCCCCCAAGCTGAAGCAAGCAGAAGCAGCAGCAGCAGGAGCAGGAACAGATACGGGAGGAGCAGCAGACGAGGAAGGAACAGGGGCAGGAATGGGAGTGGTGGCAGCAGCAGACTCTGCTGCGATAGGCAGCAGCAGTGGCGGCGGCAGCAGAGGAATTGCAGCAGCAGGGGAAGCAACTGCAGCAACATAACAGCAGCATCACATCATGTACAATCTGATACTGCAGAATGAGAGAAGACGGCAGCATCGGGAGAATGGACAGCGGCACTACCTTCATCGTCAACCTCTTTGCATTAGGAGCAGCCAAAGTGTAGCGGGAGAGTATATCAATAGTTTTACCTTGCAAGCGCTTTTCGAACCTTCGTGACCATTGAAAGGAGTGTTTATGAGTTTCTTCAGGAACGGCAGTTCCTGAAAAAGATCATCAACACTCCTTTCACTGGCAGCGGCAAGCCTGACGAGTTGAAGGCAGACTGGCCAATGCATGTTCAGGGAGTTGTTCAAGCTCACCTGTAGCAGCTTCTGCATTGCAGAGGAGGGGCATGGGCAGCTTATGGCTAAAATGCTGGACGGTCAAGCGGGATAGGCAGCAGCAACGTGAAGCAAACAAGAGTAGAGGAAGGAGGAGCAGGAGTAGGAACGGGGGTTACCTGGAGCAGCAGACTTCGCAGGGATAGGCAGCAGCAGCAGCAGCGGTAACAGAGGATATGAAGCAGCAAGACCAGCAGCAGCATCCTAACACTAGCAGCAGATGAGGGAGAAGCACCAAAAGGGGTGAGAGTACCAGCAGCAGCACAAACAACACCTTTGTTGGAAGGTCTCCAACCCCTTGCTGCTGCTGATTACCTCTCCCTGGCGGTGCATGGCGTCAAAGTGGGTCTCTTGGCTGAAAGATGTACAAATTGGTAGTTATGGTTTGCATAGCGTTAGTGCACCTGCGGGTTCATTTGCTCCAAAGGATTCCCTCATGGGTTAGCTGGTCATATGTCAACCTGCTACGGATAGTCAGTGAAACTTGTCAGATAGAACTTGGGGCATTGGTGCTCAGGGATCGTGCCGTTTAGCACAATGGAGCCACAGGTAGTCCAGGTTTCTTGCGGCTCCTAGGCATAGGTAAAAGGGCGACTGGAGTGGACGGCTTTCTGAAGAATGGTCTCGGCTGTTCCATGATCCTCGTGAGACGAAGGGTACATTTACAGTTCAAAGTATTCCCCATGACTCCGAAAGGGTCGCAGGGCTAACGTCCGGCTGGGGTGGGTTTCAGTCCCATAGAATGTAGTTGTATTGTGGTCCCCTGATTCGGTTGTGAGATTCATTGATTCAACATGCTCTACCTGTAGCTCTGTTTTGCTAGAAGCTGATGGGGTCGGGGCGTTTCCTTCATACATGTTGGTGGTAGCTGGCTTTATGTTGCAGCAGTTGCAAGTTGTAAGACACCTCCTGGAAAATTGGATCTGTGGACTGTGCTGGGTCACAAGTCCATCGACCTCTATACACCTTCTTCTGGCCGAGATTGCAGAAGCCTGAGCTTGATGAAGCGAAACGAAGACATGTTTCTGCTGGATATCTGCAGGGTCCGAGGGAGGGCAGGCCAGCAGCCCACGTGAAGGCGCGGGTGCTCTTGCGGGCATGCTGAGGTTGGCAGTCGGTCAACCGGCCGCTATGAGTCCGCCCGTCGAACCACGCTCTGCAGCCTTACAAGATGAGAGGCTGTAAACATATTGCAGCCTGCTTCGGTCACATAGGCCTAACCTTGGACCCTTTTGAAGATTCAGTCGACACCCACCGGTGCATGTAGTGATAGTCCGGAGTCGGGAGAGTGCCTTTAAAGGCAAGCCAGCTTTACCAGAACTTCACTGGGCGGGCTTCAGGGAGAGAAATGTACCCTGCATACCAAACTGCAACATAGCAAACTGACGTGTTTTGCTGTTCTGTCACGTCCAATGAGCCTGCGTGGCTTGCGAGTACGAGTAGGCACTCACCAGTACGGTTGCCTCATTCACGTACACAGTGATCAGTCAATGGCATGTTTAGCGGTCAAGCAGGCCACCATGCATCTAAGAACCCCAGCTAGTTCCATACCCGGCCGGACTTGCCGGTCCTATGGCCATGTATTCTTGCCTCCCAAGGCCCTGCAGACCGGGAGCAGCCACAGCGCCATGACCCCACGGACAAGGTGCAGCCCAAAAAATCCACATAAGACATACCAGGATCTGCAAGCCTCACGGTCATCCGAGACTGCGGATCAGCTGCAGAGGGAGCGGGAGCAAGAGGCCCACAGAAAGGAGCAGCTTCCTCCCAAACCTCAAGGCAAATCATCAAATACAGGCTTGCCAGCAGCTGGGTTACCAAATCAGGTGCCTTCCCCATCTGATCGCACAGCTGTTCTCCCTGAGAAGTTCCTGAGGGAACTGGCTGAAGCAAAGAAACATGTCAAGCACTATGGCTGGCCTAGGGTGCCGTCACGTCCAGACCGTGCCCATTCTGCCACTGCAAGGTGGGAGGCAATAATCAAGGGGGGGGGGGGGGGCACTTAGTTGCCTGGGCAGCGTGTGTACAGCAGGCAAGGCTTTGTACACTACATTACCTAACTTCATGCTCTGTTGCCATGGGGTAGGAAAGACTGAGTGATCAGGCAGATTTTTGATCTTCTTAGCTTACTTGTGCATGCCCATGGTGTAGCTCAAACAGGTGCTACACTGTGCAATGGCTGAAGCAAGGCTGTCCGTTGATTGGGTGCAGTGGCTGTTCCAATGAACTACTTTCTACATCTAGTTTTCCTGGACCGAGAGTGTGTAAAGATACATTTTAACATACATTCAATCATGCAACTGCAGGTGGCTATCTAACTGTAGGTTCGAGTACATGTTCAACAGCCTGACCCCAGAGCAAGAAGCAGCTCTTGACGAGACCTTTGGAACCCGGTGGAGAAAGGATTGATGTTGATTAAGACGGTTCTCAAATAGGCACCTGGATGCACAGAGAAAAAAGGGGTTACTTCAGTGGAGGAACTCTCAGAAAAGCATATAGCCGCATTGAAAACAGTGTCAAACTCTGGAGAGAGAGATAAGGCGAGAAGACCGTGTATCCTGTGTCAAACTGCACCTGGGGAAAGAATCCAGCAAGAAGATAATTTAGATGTTGAGCTTGTCAAGAAAAGGCAAGGGAAGGTCCTTAGTTGAATGCCTCCAGCTGGGGGCAGGGCTGTTTTTGGGACAATATTGGGGGGGGGGGGGGGGGAGGCTGGGAGGTTGACAGAGGAACAAACGTTGGCACAAGGGGGGTACCTGGGGGAAGTGGAAGTTTCCATGCGGGGCCCCAGCGAGTCCTGGAATAGTGTAATGCCTATGCAGAAGTCATGAGTTCTTCCAGTCAAGCTGGAGTTGTGGCTGTGGGGGTCTTCGTTTCGACCTACATTTCAGCATGACAAAAGGATTGGGTGGAACACTACTAGTGGCAAAAGCTCACTTGTGGGACACTTCCCGATCAGCATGAACATGTTTAGTAAGGCTTTCCTGGTGGCTTGTGACACTTTACTGTACTGCTGCAAACCTTCCTTAATGACTAGCAGTTGCCTTTCACATCCCCTGTCTGCATGGTTTTTGTCATATCTAGATTTATCCTTTAAAGTCTGGGATGGAAGGCTGTTCTTGTTTGATCAGCGGTGCAATGTCCTCTTATCAGCTTTCATTTCAAAGCACACACTGGGGACCCTACATGGGGCATGCTGACTTTTGGGCACTGTCTTCCACTGGGCATGTTCCGCTTATTAGCTTTGGCCAAGTGTGTCGCCGTCTATCTGCGCTCGTGTCTGGTGTTATTGCTACCAGTCCACACACCACACAACGAACGGGCAAGTACTGCCTACACATGCACTGCTGAGGCCCTACGTATAGTATGCTATAATCATTTTGAAACTCAGGTGTTTATAGGTATACGTATACGGTATACGGCCAAATTGCGAGACGTATACGGTATACGGCTGCGTTTGCGTGGAGGTATACCAAGCTGCTTGCGAGGATGTATACGGATGGGAAACGATCTGCGTGGAGGTATACGAGTATACAGCACAATGGTTGCGTGGCTGCTAAGAACGTATACGGAGCTTCCAAATATTGCTTCTGGGTGCTCTGAATCGCAGTGATTTTCTAGCTTCTGGGGGCTTCGCCCCCAGACCCCCTTGGTGGACCGGCACTACAGTTGTCACTCCTCAGCACTACTCATTGTCTTCGGCCATTCCAAGTCTTGCAAGGCAGCGTTCCCAACAGATGCATGCATGTGGCATCAATGCAAGAAGTGTTGCTTCACGCCAACCACCTGCTCTACGTCTTCTTCACGTCTACAGTGCATGGCGAGCCACCGTGCAGTCTTCTCCGCTGACAGCAATCCCGGCGAGCGCCCATAAAAGAGTGGGACGCTTACCGGAATTAGATCCGATGTTGATAAACTGATCGATGGATAGCAAAGCTAGAGCGTTTCTGGCAACATGTTCTGTAGGGTTGCTGTTCTGTGAGGGAGCGAGCTTGGTATCTGGACACTATGTTGAGCAACAGGACAAACTCTGAGCAGCAGGACCCAATGCGACACTGAGAACGGGCCGGAGATGGTGCTGACCACAGTAGGTTTCATACTGAAGGCAGGAGGACATATCCAAGAGGAGAATCACTCCCAATTGAGGTGCTGTATAAGTGATATCTCTAAGCTGCAACTAAGTCATGCTGCTTCATCTCAGCAATGCAATTTGTTAATGGGGCAGCCCACCTTGTGCCCACAATTTTTCCTGGCTTCTGGGGGCTACGCCCTCAGACCCCCTCAACTAATTTCCCTTTACCAATTGAACTTGCTGCAACTGGTTCCATAGCTAATAGAGCTAGAAGCACGATAACAGTGCTGATCCCAGCTTAGCTTCTGGGAGCTACGCCCCCAGACTCCTCACACCACGCTACCAAAGCCGGACAATTGACTGGTATTGCTGCATGCATGTTTGTAAGCCTCTGGGTCAAGGATGATGAGTACGTAATGTGATATGTGCCCATCATCTGCAGTTTCTGGTCAGAGAAGCTCCAACATACTAGTATGACTTGAACTCAAAATTTGAGAGGGGCAGATGCTATTGTGTTAACAGAGATCAAGCCCATTCCTCTGGAGATGCTATTTGTAACGGTGCTGAACCCTGTCGTGGTAGTAGTACAGGGGCGCTGTACTAGCGTCAAGCGCGTTTTGACGCCTCGTTCTTGCGACCGTTACATCTTGGTTTGGAGCCAAGTTCGCAACGCAGTAGTGAAGTGGTCTACTGGTTGCGTGTGTCTTGGGCACGCTTCCGCAGGTCGCAAGTTCGAGCCCCGTGAGTGTCCAGAACTCCTGGCCGTGTGTGCGGCAGGGGGGGGCCGTGAGTGGGTGGTCGCTGGTTCGAGTCCCGGTGAGGGCGCAAGTCGGGGCGACTTGGCCTTAGGGGGGGACGAGTGTAACGGTGCTGAACCCTGTCGTGGTAGTAGTACAGGGGCGCTGTACTAGCGTCAAGCGCGTTTTGACGCCTCGTTCTTGCGACCGTTACACTATTGTGTAAGCTATGAATGCCAATATGATGCAAATGCGTGCTTCTGACAGCTGGGTTTGGGCAGAGATTTGTGCTCCATTGTAGAAATGTCAAACATGGTCGACAGGCTCCTGGGTGCACGTTTGGTTGTCATGGCGTGAGTGGCTGCAGGGTGAGGAGTGGTCCAAAGTATTATGCTGCTGTGGTCACAATGTCCCCGTCTGAGAAGCGGAAACAAAACTTCTGGAGAGTTGTATATGCAGGTATGTTGGGTGTTGGATGCCAATGGACGTAAGCATGTCTTTTGACGTGTTCTTTGGTGTAGAAAAGGTGTATACCATGTTCTGGATACGTGTGGGTGTCTTTGTGGCCATATGGGGTGTTTTAGGAGACGTATACCAAATTTGGGGTTGAGCTTTTTGCGAGAGGTATACGGTATACGATTGGGTTTGCGATGTCGTATACGGACGAGCTTGCGAGGGGTATACGTATACGGCAAGAGCTTGTGAGGAAGTATACGGTATACAAAGGCTGGCGGTATACCCATACCACCCGTTAACCATAAGCATCTTGGATGCTGCATTGGACGCTGATTGCACTGCCTATACCCTCAGGAGAGCTTAGATGTATGTGACTCCACTGCCGCACTGAGCGTTGCTCATTCCAATGGTAGCTGTTGCCATGACACTGGGCCAGCTGCTGAATCCTGATGCAATGCCATTGGTGGGGAGGGACACCTGGTAGCTGCACACGGTGGTGCCTAGCTGGTAGGGTATAGGGTTGGCAGGAACGACGCTGGATGCACAGTTGGCAGTCGTGAAAAGGGGAGCCACGGGGATGTTGTTGCTAACTTGCACCTTGACACTGCCGATGGGCATATCGAAGGTGTTCGGGTTGCTGAGTGTGACCGTGCCATAGACGATGGGGTTGTTGTAGTTATCAAAGCCATAGTTTCCTGAGACTTGGACTGTGAGGCCTTGGCAACCCTGGGGTACGTAGCCCAGCTGTTGGAGGTCTCTTTGGGGAGAGGGCTTCACAGGACGTCCGAAACTGCATTGGGAGCCTGCAAAGCATAATGGAGTGCAGTTAGCATGTCAGCGTGTATATTTTAAATAAACAAGCAACTCGGACACCCTCTACGCTGCGTGCACAAGAAGGCGGAAGCAATGCCGAATTGCAAGCTGCCCTGGTCGCTATAGTATACCTGCAAGTACAAGCAACGTGACCATTGCGACAGCACGCAAGTACTCCATGAGTATAGCTTTACGGGTTCAAAGGGTCTTATCTTAGCTAGAGTCTTGTTGCCGAAAAGTGGCACTGCTGAGATGCGGAAGTTCAAACTCGGTCCAATACATGTGAGTTTTTTAGCTCATGAACTGCAGACGAGGTACTTTATCTAATTGACATGTTTTATATAGGGCAACTAGCCAGCAGGCCAGGATAAGAAGATGTTATAAGAAGTGTCACTTATCTGGTTACTCTTCACATCAGAAGTCACACTTCCCGATGTTGAGTCGAATGAGCGCAGTGTGATCCAGCTGCCATCTATTACAAAGCAGGTGCACGTCATATAATTGTATCAGCACTATAATCCTCTTGTGAAACCTATGAAACCACACCTTTCGTCTGCAGAGCCACCTGTTCCAGCGCATCTCTACTATACTTTGGAACCATACCCGTAGCAGTTGTGCACTCAGAACGTTTTGTTCCATAGTGTTCGGACTTCATTGGTCGCGAGAAGCAGGGAACATCATTGGCGACGTGACCATCGTAAGGCCTGAGGACCTAACCACTGAGGTGAGGATACGAAGCGTACCATCGGATGTCAAAAAGCATAATGTCAATAATCCTTGTGCAAACATGCCGTGGTTGCAGCCAATCTACTCTGGCAACTGTACCTACCGACTCTGTACCCGACGCGAACTTCTGATGTATTATTTCAAAGCCACTTGTACAGCGGTGCTGTGCTGCTTGTAGACGTCCCTTAAAAAAGCTTTTGGCTTAACACGCAATCACTCATGTGTGCTTGGGTGCCCCAGCAGGTTGCACGTGCTCTCGACCAGCCAACCAAGCACTGCTACGACAGCCAACCCGCTGCTGCCTGCGAATCTTGGTCACTGTAAGGGCAGGCGTCCATCTCTGAATATGCATATGGCGCGTTGCATCAGTGCACTGGTCCTGTGGGCCGGTATGCTGCTGGCTCTCTCAGCAGCCCCTGCCACCCACGCTGCCCGTGTTCTACATGGGTCCGGTTGCCAGTGGCAAGGAAGGTTGTTCAACAGTGGTTCCTGGGCCCAGGGCCCTGAGGGCCGGTTCCAATGGTAGGTGTTGCATGCCCTGCTAGTATCATTACATTTCATGATATGCCATAGCAAAAAGTGCCATAGTCCCTGCTACCCTCTTAGGTGGCATTATAGTCTTTCAAGCCCTTCTATAACCCCTCGCTCCCTCATGCTACATGTGAGTACATCTGCATGACAAGATGCATGCAGAAGCAGTGTATTAACATACCCTGTTTATTCCTGCTGCAACGTCAGTGGTGGTGATGGCCAGTGGTGCAAGGGCGGCTGTAGTGGTGGTGGCGGTGGTCGTACCACCGTAGTGGTGGTGGTGGTCACCTGCCAGTGGCAAGGAAGGTCCTTCAACAGGGGTTCCTGGACACAGGGCCCACGTGGCTCGTTCCAGTGGTAAGTAATGATTGACTTGCTTGGCACTATCAGTTGCTTAAGCCCTTCCCTACATCTCAGACGGCAAGTTGCATGCTTCCTGCTACATCTGCTGCATCCATCTGTACACATCCTTGATGCATCCTGGCAAATGGAACTGAACAATGTTGAAGCTAAAATTTCAGAAAACATTTGTCCGTTTCACAAGTCTTATGAAGAAGCAATGCAAGGCATGCATCTAGCTTGAACCAGCCTTGGTCTAAGTGAACCATCCTCCTCTTGTGCTCCTGCTGCAATCTCAGCGGAGAAGGCGGACACTGGTGCAAGGGCGGCTGTGGTGGTGGTGGTGGTGGTGGTGGCTGCCAATGGCAAGGAAGGTCCTACAACAGCGGTTCCTGGGCACAGGGCCCACAGGGCTGGTTTGAGTGGTGAGTACTGGAACTAAACGAAACATGCTATCTGATTTCCCTTAGATACTTGTCACAGCTCCATTCAAGCTCCTAAGGAGTCTCTGTTTCTCAAGCACTCCCGAGCCATTGATGGATCCTCACTATGTTCATATGGATTGACCACAAGCATACCAGATGTAATCAATCATTAACATCAGCCAAGTGATGAATTCATTGCAGTGTCAGTTAAGTGGACCGCTTACCACTGCAGTTTATCTTAAGGACATGCAGCATCTTTCTGGGTCATGACATTGGCTCTACCTCTGGCCCAGGCCCTGACATGGGCTCTCCCTCTCTCTGTACCTGAAAAGTGGACACTCAGTAAAACATGTGACTGCACAAACTAGTGTAAAACAAGATGAGGTGGACATAGACTACCTAGCTGCAGTGGATTGATTGCTGTCCCTAGTATCCCACAGTAGTAAATTCCACATTTAATCCCACTCTGACATATCCACCACCTGCAAGGTACCCATTCACCTTCTGCGTTCCTGCAGCTGTTTTGCTGCTGGCGTTCATCTCTTGCCTTTGTTTTCATAGCTGCCTGCTAACCCTATCGTTTACTTGCTCCTGCTCCTGCTGGTTCGTCCCCTCAATCCCCCCCCCCCTTACCTGCAGTGGTGGTGATGGCCAGTGGTGCAAGGGCGGCTGTGGTGGTGGTGACAGTGGCCCCAGTGACAACTGTGGTGGTGGCGGCTGCCAGGGTGGCAGTGGTGGTGGTGGTGGGTGGGGCCGCAAGGTGCTGTAATGCTGCTGCTTCAATCACTGGTGCCAGTTCGCAGCAATGGCACTCATGGCTCGCGCAGGACCATGAGTGCGATACCACTGAGACTGTTTGCCATGTGCAGCGTCCTTCCTGTAGGGAGTTGGTGGAGCGCACTATCTTTCTTGAATAGAAGATTCAGGTTGACACTTGCTGACACAGTCTGTAGCTTGCTTCATAATGGCTTTGGCTTTTGCACGGTTCATTGTGCAGGCACTGGGCCTGGCTAGTCGGCAATGTTGTTATAGCTGTCAAGTTGTGGGTTTATGAGATGCAATGGCTATGGGTCATATTGAGTTTCTGCTTAGCAGCAATCATAGTGCTTGTTGTTGTGGGGGCCGGCTAATCGGCTAGTTTGCTGATAGCACATCGTGTATCATATCATCATATGGGGAGAAAGCGGGTACAAATGAATGCTCTTGTGACTATGCAGATGGCAAGTGGTTTTGCTAGCTACGTCCCCACAACAGTAGCTACGTACCTTAGTGTACTCGGCGGACTTCGCATTGATAGTAGTGCATGGACGTGAATGCATGGCTAAAAGTGAGATTGTTGTCTTTCATGGGCATGGTGTGCACACTTCTTCTAGTGGCAACGGCATAACATTGGCTGCGGCAGATTTAGCGCTCTCATGACATATTGTAGAGGATGAGGTGCATGTGTTGTTTGAATGCCCAGTGCATTTGCCAGCTTTGTTGCTGATCGTTGGCAAATGAGTGAGGACAGTCCAGAACCGTTTAATAGAGATGTCCTAGACAACTTTTATTTTGATTTCTGTCCGTACTGCCATGGATAGATCCTGCTACCTGAGGCCAATGTAGACTCCCCGTTGTGCTGTGGAGCCGCTACTGCACTGTCCAGGTACCTGGTGGTACATAACATGTTTACATGTTTAAGTCTACGCACACACCATTTGTGGCATACTTTTAAGGAAGTAGGTCTGGTGGTGCATAAAAGAGAAGAAGAGCTACGCCAGGGGTAGTTGATTAACTGAGGACGAGGCAGTGCCAGCCTGCGTAAGTTAAGGGAGAGGCAACTGAGGTCAGGAGACCTGGACTCGTCGTTGGTGCATAACATGTATATGGCTTGAACAGTGTTGCTCCCACACCAGCAGGGGCAGGAGCTGTGGGATCACACTACTACATTGACCACTAGGTGGCTGGGTGTGCATTGACATGCTCAGTGTGCCTTGAGCACTGCTGCTAACCAGCAGGGTCCTGGGCTTACAAGCCCTCTGTTGTGTTTTAAGGAGGAGGTGCAGAGCGTATGGCACTTTTTGCTATGGCATATTATGAATTGTAAACATCACAGCAGGGGCAGGAGCTGTGGAACAACCTGCATTGGCCAGCAATGGCTGGAGTGGCGCATTAGGCTGATTTATTACATAAGCTAATTGAGCTATGGAATAATCTAGAGACACTGTAAGACCTACTGTATTTGACAACCAGTGCAGTGGTACTGAGCCTATGACGCCAGCCAGGCAGTGTCTACTATGCTATAGCCACGTAACGAGATGATACTGCTATAGCCCTGCTGCCTTGACTGAGTTTTAGCGTTGCACTCTGCAAGTGATGCACTCCCCCAGTGTGCTCTGGGTAGACCTGCAGTGGCGTTTGACCCAGCGGCACAAATCAACAACATGCTGCTGGAACAAAACAAACATTGCAACACTGCATATGGACTTATCTGATTGGATCAGCCATACGGTACCTAATGCCTAGGTATTTCTCAGAGCCATATGAGTATTGTCTGAGTGGTGTAGTTTCAGGCTGCTATACCATAGGCGGTTTGAAATGATAGGTCCACCCTTGAACACTCGATAAGTTGAAACATGGACATTCCTGCTCTGGAGCTCTGCCCTGGGCCGTATTGCAGGCCGCTTCAGCTATCATCATGATCAGGTTCAGTTAACAGCAGCCGGGGTTAGTTAACAGCAGCAAGATTTGATAAACAGCGGCAGCATTTGATTGATGGCAGCATGCAGCATGCCAGTGGGCAGACAGTGCAGCGCAACGGCAACATCCCAAGCAGCAGCAAGAGCACCAGCGAGGGCAACAGCAACATTTGAAGCAGGAGCAGCAAAAGCAGGAGCAGGGGCAGCAACCTCAGGAGCAGAAGCAGGAGCGGAAGCAGGAGCAGGAGCCCAGTTGGAGCAAGAGGAGCAGGAACAGCAGCAGCAGCAGCAGATCAGGAACGGATGCAAAAGCAGGAGCAGGAGCAGATCAGGAATGGATGCAAAAGCAGGAGCAGGAGCAGGAGCACAATCAAAATCAGGAGCAGCAACAACAGAACGGAGCAGCAGGAGGAATTTTTGCACTAATGTCTGGGCACCTCATTGGTGCAGAGCCCAGAGATCGGCTTTCGCGTTATGTTTCAGAACAACAATTTAAAACCCTTAAATAAAACAGCTCACAGTTAGGGTAGAGAGTGCAATGGCAACTCTTCAATAGAACATAGATAACCGGGATCTTCAAGTAATATATTTGGAGTAAAACAGGAATTGATTGTGAGCGGAGTGGCGTGCATGGGTTAGCAACTCACAGCTCATGTTATTACTGCATGCGTATGCCGCTGCTGCAATACTGCTGCTAGTGTAGCTCAGCTCATCCGTCTGCTGCTGCTTTAAAAAATTTTGCAGCTGCTCCTCATCAGGGCTTGGCTG
Organism: Pseudopediastrum boryanum; assembly: GCA_963556185.1. Lineage (NCBI taxonomy): Eukaryota > Viridiplantae > Chlorophyta > Chlorophyceae > Sphaeropleales > Hydrodictyaceae > Pseudopediastrum > Pseudopediastrum boryanum. Next base: position 7,730,037 of record OY744499.1, on the reverse strand, counting down.
GTTTAGCCTGCCTCATTGACTGCCTGCTGCTACTGCTGCTGCCACTCGAAATGGAACATCTGTGTACGATGCGATCCAACCACTACAACCCGCCCTGCACCTACTTCACGATAGCTCTTCGTCTTACTGCCCTAACAGCAGGAGCAGGAGCAGGAGCAGGAGCAGGAGCAGGAGCAGGAGCAGGAGCAGGAGCAGGAGCAGGAGCAGGAGCAGGAGCAGGAGCAGGAGCAGGAGCAGGAGCAGGAGCAGGAGCAGGAGCAGGAGCAGGAGCAGGAGCAGGAGCAGGAGCAGGAGCAGGAGCAGGAGCAGGAGTGGGAGTGGGAGCAGGAGCAGGAGCAGGAGCAGATAGAGCAGGAGCAGATAGAGCAATATGTTTCGGCAGCAGTTATAGAAGAATAATTGAAACAGCTCAGGATCAGGACAAAAACTGCAACGGGAATGAAGCGACAGTGCATGCAGCGGGCTACGCTAATTGCTACCGTCATACGGAACCGGTTCCTCCAAGTCTTAACTGGGGAGTAGCTTAGTCAAATACGAGTAAACTGTGAGTGAGTGGCGTGCATATACTAGCAACTCACAGCTCATGTTACTGAATCGTTGTCAAACCCTGGGTTATACTATGTTATTAAATAAGCACATGGACTTCACGGCCACTTAGTCCCTACGGCCTAATGTCCGCTAAAACCTGGTTTGATTGGACTCCTGGGGTAAGTGAGCACCACGGGCGCATGTTCCAGCGGCGGCTGGGATGCTGTGTTGTACTATTTCAGCTGAGCTGCTGGCAAAGCATCCTTCTGACGTTTTCATATTTGGTATCAACACCATACCTGCTCTTGACAATCACAGTACAACCCTATCCGCAGCTTATAGCTGGGTCTGCAGCCTTTCTGCAGGCAGGTACACATTATTGACGGTTTCTGCTGGGCAAGGGCCACAACACAACACAACATCTGCTGCATGTGCTTAACCTACCTACTTGCCCTTCACAGATCACAGGTTTACAGCCTGGCTGCAATGCAGTCATGTACCAAACCTTTTATTCCTGCCACAATTACGATTTCCACCAAGCCAATGAACGTTTTGGGTATCATTTGCCAGCCAGCACCGGCTCTGTTCACTCAGCAAAGTGGTGTGCTGTACCCATCCTATACTTATATATGATCATTCTCCCTTCTCTGCGTAGTGCTCTCTCTTTCTCTAAGTCTGATTTTGTCCAAATGAAGTGTGACTGGACCCATCCTGGACACAATAACGTATGATACAGTATATTTATTACACAATAAACTACCCAGAACAGGAACTAGCTGTATCTATGAGGCCCACAACCACAGCTCTGCATAATCGTTTGCATGAACATTGGGCATCATCCTCATTTCATCCAAGGACAAGAACACCACAACAATATCAGAATTGCGGCTGCATCGGATGTGGAAGCCTACGACAGCCTCTAATCTCTGGCATGCAATTGCCCACAACCAGCAGCTTGCTTCCGGTTCAGTGCCACACCCTACATGTTTGTTTGTTTACCCAAAACCATCCAAACATGTCATTGCGGGCCAGAGGCAGCTTGTAACCAAGCCCCCAACCTGTGGCGTTGCAAGCAGGTAACAATCTGAGCCCACAGATCTCCATGGATTATTCCCCTCAGTCGCCAATTGTTTTTCCATTAACAAGATAAGAATATCACATCCAATTGGGTCTGTTACATCATGGCTTCACATATGGTCGGAACTGCCATAATGACACCTGACCTTGCAGCGGTTTTGCTGCCAAACATGCGGGAAACCACTTAGCATGATTACAGCCACGCCCCAGGCTCTTCACAACAACATAGAGGCAACCCACAACTGTTATGTGTGGTAAACCTTGAAGGCAGATTTACCTCCGGTTTGCATTCTGGTAGGTTCTTTATCTGAGCTGCATGCCAAGACGGAAGTTGGATGCACTGGGGGGTGTCCATTTGTTTTGCATTCAATCCCTACATGCAGGCGGGGCTCCAGTGAGAGGGCGCCTCAGATGGCCAAAAACAACAACAAGAGCCGAAACACTCTCACCACAAGCCGCAAACCCAGAAATAACACAAGGACAAGCAGTGCCAAGGAAACAACTTGCCGCACTAAGCCATTGGCCATAGTAGATGATATTTATCCCCAGCTAGTGAGGTGTACATGAGGCTTCTTGTCTCAAGCATACACCACACACTCACGTCTGGCCAAGCGACCATCTGCTATTTTACTTCCTACGACCAAGTAACTTTACACTGCGTATGTATGTGACGCCGCTGCTGCACTGTGCGTTGCTCATTCCTATGGTAGCTGTTGCCATGACACTGGGCCAGCTGCTGAAACCTGATGCAATGCCATTGGTGGGGAGGGACACCTGGTAGCTGCACACGGTGGTGCCCAGCTGGTAGGGTATAGGGTTGGCAGGAACGACGCTGGATGCGCAGTTGGCAGTCGTGAAGAGGGGAGCCACTGGGACGTTGTGGCTGACTTGCACGTTGACGGTGCCGATGGGCATGTCAAACGTATTGGGGTTGCTGAGCGTGACGGTGCCATAGACGCTGGGGGTATTGTAGAAGTCGAAGCCATATTTCCCTGAGACCTGGATTTTGAGGCCTTGGCAACCCTGGGGGACGTAGCCGTACTGTAGGAGCTCCCTCTGGGGAGAAGGCCTCAGAAGACGTGCAGAACTGCAGTGAGCGCCTGTGAAGGATCATGGAGTGCATACAAACATGTCATTATCTATAGATATAGACAAGAGCATTTTGCACTCGCCCTACAATGCGTGCTGAAGAAGGTGGATTGAACCGATTGCATGAGGAACTGCTACCTGGCCCGTGATCACTATAGCATACCTGCAAGTACAAGCAAGGCGACCATGGTGACAGCACGGAAGACCTCCATGATCATGCCTTAACGGCTTCAAAGGTTCGTATCTTAGCTGTCGTCCTGTTGCGGAAAGTGTCACTGCACGCACGGATGGGGAAATTGTGCCCAGTCCGATAATATGTGAGTTTGAACTTATGAGCCGCTGATTAGCCGTTTTATACAAGCGACTTGCTTTGTGTATGCTACTTAGCAAGCAGGCTAGTGTAAGAAGGTGCTGCAAGAAGTCTCACGCGAGGAGGAACCTCCACCCCCCCGGGAGGACGTCCGAACCGGATTCTCACCTGGGCATAGAAAGAAAGTTGAAACAATAAACACTGTTGGCCAGGCCTGCTGTTGGCATAGAAACATGTTGTGTGGATGGTCAGACCGTATTGTAGGTATGTAGCTGATCAGGGACGGGTAAGAACTATAGACCTGAAGTACTTTTATGCTTCACTCACCTCTGCCCCCGCTACAGCCAATGCAGCAGCAGCAGCCTGAGCATCCGTCACTCTTCGCACCTGGAGTCACACTGCATATTGAGCGCAGGGTAATCCAGTTGCCACCTACTTCACAGCAGGTGCGCCTACCTCATATTATAGCATTGGCAGTATAACACTCCTGTCAAACCTATAAGACCACATCCTTCGTCTGCAGGACCATCTGTCCCCGCGCATCTCACATGCGTAAGTCCCCAGCGAAAATCGTGCCCTCAGAACGTATTAAAAGTACTCGGTCCTTCGCGCTCAGCCCAAATTCTTGTTATAATGTGCTGCTTACTGGTCTGCTGAGCGTGTGCCAAAGATGCTGGCTGGTAGCACAGCTGCTCATAATAGGCTACAACTCACAAGCGCAACGGGAATATGAAGTCCATACATGTGCGTTGGCAGAGCAGATTGCAGCTCTGTATTGGAGCTAGCAGAGGAAACGGATCAAAGGAGGAATAGGCTCGAAAGGCAAAACACTGACCGCATGCAGCGGACCCTATCTCCTCTTTGTGGTCAGTTGAATGGGCTGCATGCAGTGTCTGTGCGTGAGCTGTGCGCCCAAACAGTGTCTGTGTGCCCAAACAGTCAATCAATCAACCAATCAAAACGCAATACCAGCTATGCCATTGGTCAAACATGGTTACATGGTTACATCTACGCACACACCATTTGTGGCGTACAATTAAGGAAGTAGGCCTACTTAGTGAGGACCACCTACGGTCAAACAAACTTAGGCCATAAACACAAGGCTCTTGATCACAATCACAAAGCCACCGCAACCGATGGTGGATTAGTTTGCCACACACAAGAGGCTAGATGCAACGGCGTGCAAAGCAAGGGGAAACAAACAACTTCACCACTAAAACCCAAAACCTGCTCCATGTCAATCACACATGGATGGTGGAGAGGCAGCAGGATCAAGCAACACCCTAATCAATAAGGTTTAGATTAAATGTTAGGACTAGTGTGAGTTGCATACTCCCGGTGCTGTGTGGGTGCATTATTGTAAAATTGTGGGAAATCACCTTGCAGCTACCATTCCTGAAGTGCTTTTTCAGCAGCACTGCTGATGGTAGGTGGTCTTGGCCTCTGTTTGTTGGCGTGTGTGTATTGTTGGTGGCTCTTGGCTGCAGTCCTGAAACACTCAGCAGGTTTAACGTCCACAGATTCGTACCGCCAGGCATGTCTATGATGCATGCTTCCTCTGCCTATGGGCGGTATGTGACATTACTATGAGCTGAAGACTACCTTGCTGCTGTACCATTGTGGCAGTCAGGACTCCAGGGGTTCAATTAACTGGTGTGTCTCCATCATCAAAGGAATGGAGCTTACGATAGTTCAGTTTTGCACTCATGGGCTGTGATCTGTGTGGCCAAGTTGAGCCGCCGAAGCAAGCTGTAATTGAGGCTGTTGTGACAAGAGTATTTGCTTACTAATTTGTATCAACGGACAGCTGTGCAGTCCCTGGAAATGTTCGAAGGGAGTGACGGAAGAGAGATGTATCAAAACCGATATCGATGTGTGCTTACAAGTTTTACTACTGCCTGATTATCTAGGGGTGGTGCCGCATATACCGCTGAAGTAGGCTCAAACTGCAGCCGCAAGTTGATCACGCCCTCTGCATTCATACCGTAACTGCCTGCGGAAGGGGCTGAGGGGGCAGGTCCAAGCCAAGCCTCGTGTGGCTGTGCAAATTTGAATTCTCTTGCACCTGCTCCCATGCCGGTGATATCGCAGCCCTGTGCCACTTTGCTAGCTTGAGACTGTTTCTGTCTTGCTTTTTTCTGCTACCATTGTGGCCCTTGCTCCCCCTTCATGCCTTACTGCTGCTGCTGCTCCCTGCTGCTGGGCTTAAATGTTTCATTCTTTGCTGCTGTCTCTATCTGTTTGCCACCTCCTCCATTGTTCGGCCTCCTACCTATGCAGCCTGCTACTGCTGCTTCTGGTGCCTCCCGCCGCCCTTTCCAACTCCCTTGAATCTTATGATACTCTCAGCACATCTCTCAATGGTGAAACTGTTCCGCTTTTACAAGTCATTCCAAGCTTCCAAATTCCGCAAAGCAGCGTGCATATGCTGTCAGACTGTCCAGTAACATCTGTCACCAGCGTGGAAGTAGCCTCCACCCACTGCTCCTAGCATCAGAGATGCTGACATTTTAATTAGAGCCTCTAACCTCCAGACCCCCCACTGTCTGCAGCATGACAGACCCAAATGCAACCCCATGAAAAAACCACAAGTGGGTGCGGGCAACTATGCCAAAAGGCAGCTGAAACAAGCGGATCATGCAGACAACAGCAAACCTCAGCATGCAGTGAAATCCTGTTGCAGAGCCAGCACAAGGTGAAACAGCACAAAGTCCATTTTAAGAGGGTTTCCCACTCTTTGGATTGGAAGATAATTACCAATTACCAATTACCAGATGGCCCTGTCAAAGCAGGGCGCCGGTGGGGGCAGCGCCACCCACAAGGAGCCAACTTAGGCTCCAACGGCAGACTCAAGTTCCTGTCCAAGCTCAAACAATCGGCTGCCACCAGCCCACCCTATATCCCTTGCTAGCCAATGTATGTCAGGCCAGCCCATTTCGACTTGCCATGCGCTGACCAGTTGACCCAGTCAACAGCAAGCCAAGCAGTTTTATGCCTTGCTCAGGGCCAATAAGATAACAATCAGTCCCAAGCAGTACTACACATTATGAGCCAGCTTAGGCGCCTGTAAAACGCTGTGCACCACTCAGAGCACATGCACACATGCCACCCACATGCCCATTGCTCAGATAGATTCCTTGACTCCGATACAAGGTGTGCAAACTCATTGGAAGCTTTTTGACTATTACCTCATCATCCAACCCATGAGACAATCCAGTCAACAAACATACACTACTTGCCAACCCAACTATCACCATAGTCCAGCCCGTACTGTACATGACCTTTTCAATGGGATGAATCACCAGAACTCAAAGAAATGGCACGCAATGTGACTGCAATGGAACCCTAAACACCACCCGCCGGACTCAGGGTGTGGTGTGAGTGTCTACCTGACTACTAAAGGTTGCGTTTTACTACAGCCAGAGACGCACTTCTAGGGTTTCCCCCAACCTGAAAACCCTGGCTACCACCTGCCGGACTCAGCATGTGGTGTCACAACAAACACGGCTGCCGGCGTCCTAATACGGCCAGGAGTGAATCTCTAGGGTCCCAGCAAACCCACAACCCCAGCCACCATCCCATGAAATTGAAGTAGCAGCCAATCCTGCAGCCATTACGTTTCACTTTGCCAAGGACTTCTCAGTGTCACATGCAAATAGAACTGACATTAGGCAGTCTGACATCCAATTGTCCCAACAAAGCCAGGGCAGTGGAGGCCCAATTTGTGTCATTAGCGTTGTCATACCATCGGCTTTGGAATACAAAATCCTTCTTGGAGTACATTTGAAAGGAATTCGCTGGCAGTATGGGTTATGTGGTCCACACTGCAATGAAGCTATTGGCAGCAGGACAGCACTGCCCCTTGATGAGAAAAGCAAAGACAGTCGAATGCTGCTGCAAGCCCCACCCACCTGCTTCCTTTAGCTACAGTATACTCTACAAGCCCCTTGCCCCACATGGTAACCTAATTTTATAACCCCAAACTCAAACGATCTCTTTGCTGGAGCTCTTTCAGGCCCAAGTATAGACCGACTTCCGTCCAAACATAGATGTGCCCGTTAAACCTCCTCACAAAGCCTGAATCTGCCACAGTGGCAGCATGTTGGGATGATACCTCAATGGCAGTGTTGCTGGCCTCTGTGCCTTGGTCCCCTCTCTCATAGCAGCAAATCCAAGCTGCTCTTTTGGTCCTGTTTGGGAGTTACAATGCTCTGTCACTCTTGGTGCACCCCTAAGCATCAGAGCACCTAGTGATGATTGTACTGCACCCAAGAAAGTGTTCCAGACTTGTGTCCCAGAGGCTGAAAGCCGCTCACCAACAGCAGGCAGTTGAACATCAGCTGGAGGTTTGCACAAGGATGCTGTGACGTTGCTGCTGCTGCTTGCACCTCCACTGCTGCTGCTGCTGGTGCTGCTTAAAGCTCCACTGCTGCTGCTGGTGCTGCTTGCATTCACGCTGCTGTTGCTGGCACCCCCGCTGCTGCTGCTGCGGCTGCTGCTTGCACCCCTGTTGCTACTGGTGCTTCCCCTTCTGCTGCTGCTGGCTGAAGAACAACCCGTACCCAAAATTCCTCCTGAAAAGGACGTCCATCTGCTGAGCAATGGTCCTGACGAGCAGACATCGCTTCCGCTGCTGCTGCTCCACCGCATGGAGTAATCCCCACCCTCAGACAGTTTATGTGGTGTAGATGGTGGTGAAAAGGAGTCCTCTGACACCCGCATAGCTGCTGGTGAAGTAACTCGTATGGCTGGTAGCTTGCAAGCTGCTGTGGTGGTTGCTGCTGCAACAATTAGCTCCTTGACCTCTTGTTGTGCTGCTTCTAGCTTTGACTGCAATGCTTGCGCCTCAGCACTTGCTGCAGCTGCTTCCCTCCTAGCAGCTAACTCCCCAGCTCTTGCAGCAGCTACTTCTGCAGCTAGGGTACTGACCTTTGCTTGTAATGTGGCTGCTGCTGCTTTTGCCTGCTCTTCTCCTTCTTCTGCTGCCGCTGCACGAGCCTTAGCAGCTTCCTCACTGGCGCGTGCTGCAGCTAATTCTGCTTTTGCTTCTTCCTCTGCTTCCTCTGCTGCTGTGCAGCAGGCAGCCATTGCAGCAAAGTAAGCCTGTGCTTGTTCTGCAGCTGCTGAGGCTGCCACTGCTGCTGCGGCGGCCTCCATTCTCAGCACAACTGCTGCTGCTTTTTCTCGCTCCTGCCCTTCCTCAGCTGTCTCTGCATAAGAAGCAGCTTCCTGTGCCAGTGCCAAGACAGCAGCTTCTCTGGCTTGTGCTGCAGCTGCTGATTCTACTGCCACGTCTCTCTCCTCTACTGTTGCTTTTAAGCAAGCAGTCATCGCAGCAAGATGAGCATGTGTTTGCTCTGCTGCTACTGAAATTGTTGCTACTGCCGCAGCCGCTGACCCTACCCTTAGCACTGCTGCTGCTGCTGCTTTCTGCCTTTCCTCCCGCTCCTCCTGTTCGTCTGCTGCCAGTGCCCATGGATTGGAAGGTCCACTTTCCGTGATGTTCAACGGCTTCTTTGCGTTGTCAGGGGTTAACGTCTTGTTGATGAGCAGAGCTGGCACTTGTCGCTGCCTCATCCTGATGGGTCTAATAAGCAGATGGCTACTATACTTCGTCATTATTGTACTTTGTGCAGTGGTGAGGCACCTACAGTGTGCATCACAAGCAATGTTGGTCATAGAGATAACTGAGGATGATCCTATTACTGTATCAATGGAGAATGCTATTGCCCCAAGGTCTGCAAGTTTCAGGCATAAGTGAGAATGTAGCGGACACTAGCGGATTGGTTGCGTTGAGTGGGCCTTATAGACATAATGGTACCGTGAATTCTGTACTTGGGGTCCTTCATGCTGTCATGCACACTTTGGGGACCTAACACAAGAACGTGGACACCCGGCCGGCAATCGAGCACGAAGCGCCGAAACTTGAAAGCATGCAGAAGCTTCATTCCGGCCAGATATCTGAGGATGTTATCACGAGATAATACTACCGCTCAAAGAGCTGATCTTACCTTGACTTCACTTCGCGCATGCTCCTTTTGTGAGTTGGGACAGATCCGAGCACATCCGCTTTGGCCAAGTGCCTTCTTACAGTCCCATTCTTGTTTTCAGCCTGAAGGTCTTGATGATGTGAGACGTACGCCATTGTGTGTGTCACTGTTGTCCTGAAATCGTTTGTTGCAGCCCGTGGAGTAGTCCCTTGCGATAGAGCGTGATTGACTCGACTAGTAGTTGCAGAGCATGTACCACGTGTTCTTTATAAAGCACACTCAGAATTGGGATATGGTTGCCTGTGTTGTGAGTTTGTATTACTTGAACAAGAGCACAGGCACAGCTAGGCTCGACAAGGCTTTGAGTCACTCGGACGGGAGTGATTCGAGTGTAACTCTGCGGAAGACGACCGAGGGGGAGGGCTGCATGAAACACAGGGTTATGTCGTAACCCAAACAGTCAATTCTATACTCATTAGAGCACGTACGTGACTTAAGCTCAGATGCGGACATGCCTCGGCTGCACTCGTGGCTTTGTCCCAAGTCATGGATCGATACTGACGACCTTGGCAGTCAGGTCCCCAAATGAAATGGCAGGCATCAGGGATCTGACTACACACACGCAACATAATTTAAAGACACTCCATTCCTGGGTGAGCCAAATACTATCCAATGACCTGCACATGCGCAGCCCTTCTGATTTATGTTTGATATAACATTTAACATCATCTGTAAATTCATTGATATGATTTATGTTATCAAGCCGCCCGTCTAGTAAATGGTTGCCGTAGGGCCACACCGTTGTTCTTGAACCTTGATGGCTGTTTTCCTGGTCTTAATTGACAGCAACGCGTACTTTACGCGCTTTTGCCTTACCCTGCCTCCCGTGGTTGCAACTGGGTAATGAGCTTCAAGTCGCACTCAGCTGCACCACTATTCTATTCATATCAAGAAATATATCAAACATTCTGTTCTTAGCCTGCCTCACCAAAACCATGTTCACACTGGGTTATTCCAACTCATGTAGTGTGCCACCATAGCATGCATACCCGGCCCCAAAACGTTGAAGGTATGCAAGGTGATTGACATAGCCGGTCATAGCAGTCCTGCCAAGGACAGAGAAATGCTTGCTTTATGGTGAGCAGCTGTATGTGGCACCTTATTGCACTGGAATGCTACACCATCCCTCCAGGAGCACCTTCATTATCTCTCTGCCAAGCACTCTCGATAGAGCACCGCTCTGTTCCACCTCGCTGTTCTTTGTGACAGCTTGAGGTGCGGGGCCTATGGCACTTATTGCTATGGCATATCATGAAATGTAATAATAGAGCACCGCTCCTGCCACAACCGATAAGAAGCAAACAAAACAAACAAAAGGTGCGGCAACCGCAAAAGGGCCTCAGCGGAGTGGTAATGCCTCCCTCAGCAGCGCGGGCAGCAAAAGGATACACCAAAACCCAAAGCAAGAAGAGTTTGCATGCCTCTTAGAATGAAGGTGCGATGAAGTCGCCATCCCAAATTTGCCCCATCCAAGCAGTGTGAAAACCTTTAAGCCCTTCCCCAGCGGCTTCCTGCAGCAGGTATTGCATCCAGAAAGACGCAAGCAGCAGATCACACTGCCACCGCATGGGCAACACGTAGGCCCACAAGACTAAGTAGCTGCCTTCTGCAATGCGCTGCTGAAGCCAACTCAACACTCTCACATCTGCAGTTCTCAGCTGCAGAGCCAGCTCGCAACAACAAATTGTTTCTATCACTGACATGTAACCACTATACTCATCACTCCTTGTCCTCTCACTCACTCACACAGGAATGTGTGCAAACGGTCCTGTCACTGGCTCTTGCCATACTACACTTCACAGAAAAACTGTGCACTAATCTATGCGCTCAGGTCCACATTGTTTTGACGCTCATGCAATTTTCAATCAACACACTGACACTCTCACTTGGCATTGCTGCCAAAGACCAAACACTCTCCGTGCACATTCATGAGGTTTGCACGCAAGAAAAGCTGCAGTTCAGAGTACGGTTGCAAAGAAACTGCACCCTTCTTGAGACGAAACACCAAACCTTGCATCACTGCATGCAGACAGCTCACAAGGGCTGCTTCTGAAGACCTTTGCCAGGGCAGGGAGTGCTCATAGCAAAAGGAGAGTAATATGTCCTGCTATTAGCTGCGATGTAACCTGCTTTATGGCAAAAGGTGCGTACAGGTGCACCGAAAAGGCCTTCACAAACCCATGATTGTGCAAAACCCCCATGCCACCCAACACACTTGAGAAAAAATGCGTCAAATGCGTCAGCAAGTAGAAGATTAGCTGGAAGGCTCTATGACAGAACTTGGTCATAGACCATCACCGCAAACATGCTGCAAACAGCCAGCAATTTCTGGCTTGCAGCAGAGTCCTTGGCTGATCTTTCAAGCTACTGTTGCACTAACACACTACCCACCAGTGCTACCCCTGTAATTGTACAGATTGGTTTTGGTGCCCAACTGCCCAGATTGATTGGCACCTTAACAAACAGCGCAACCACTGCAAAGCTGCCACAACGCTATACTACATCTAACAACATAACATATCAGGCTTCTCCTGGCAGGTCTGTGGCGTGGGCCCCTTAACCTAAGCCAGCCCACCCACTACAGTGTTTACTTGCCACACTCAATCACTACACAATTCAGTTATAGGCCATGCTGTTACAGTGCACCATCCGTGTGCCCCGCACACATACAATCCAGACATGCTGATGCAGTGCATCGTTGACTGCATAGTATACACACAACTCCTTGAGCTCCCTGCTGCTGCAACAGGTCTGCAGTGTTACAAACAATCAAGGTGTGGCAACACTTGAATGCGATGGGCTGCGGTCTACACACGGAGCATCTGCTATGCGTGTCCCAAAGCGAACCATAAACATGCACCGTACATTAGACTGATCTCAACGCCACCGGGTGCAGCTGCCTCACCTCCCAGGTTAGTCAACTTGGGTAACAATTGGTCAGGGCCCAACCCGTACCGTCCGACTGCCAAAAAAGGAAGCATTTCCCTGTGCTGCCCTCAGGCTTGCACCAGCATTCTCCAACCGCCACACATGCTGCTTCCTGCAACTCATACGGCCCATCATGCTGATATTCATCAATATTGTATAGCCCACGTCACGCTCCACTGCCGTGGTGCAAATAATCATTTCGCAACGGCCCCAACCAAGCCAAACAGACTGGCAATGGCGAGATCAACAGAAATCAAACTCCTACATTGTATGACAAGATTGATACCCCACCCACAGCCATGGTCAATACATAGCCTGCACTCATTTAATCTACAGTGATGTGGCTACTGAGCAGAAACAGCACCTATGATCCAGATGGTCCTCCTGGTATCCCAACTGGCCTACCTTAGTGAGGACAGCAATGCAGGACACGGTCATCTGCCCACCCAGACATCATGCGCCGTTTATATACAAGGGGTCATCTGCCACTTGACTGCAGCACCCCAGCACAGCTTTCCTGAAATTAAAAAGGCGATGCACCCATCCGTCAAGCTGCAAACACCAGACGAATGCTTACCCTGCATCTTCCTGTGTTCAGGCAACTCTCCTGCACCTCTGCATTGCTCACACTCACACCCGCCGACACATAATAGTGCCTGCAGAGAGTTCCGTGCAGTTCCCTCTAACAGACCTGCACCAATCCAATAAGCAATGGCTCTGCATCTTACGGTACTCAAAGCACACCTTTATCAGCCATGCATCCTCATCAGCTGCTGGGCCAGAGGGGCTGCAAGCCCTGCTTTTGTAGGGTGTAGACATTCCTCAAGGCCACATCTACAACAAAGGTGGATTACACAACCAGAAAAATCCATGGAGTTACAACCAAGACAGTCAGCGTCATGCCATGCTAAACCACAACCACATCGTCTAGTCACTCACAAGCATAAGCAAAGTCAGGAAGCCAGATTGGAAGCAAAGAACGCACTGATAGATGCCAGCCACCTCTTACAAAATGTGTTTGCTGAGAGCATTCCTTTGCCATGTACAGCCCTGACAAAAGCAGCCTTCTGGAATGACGGTTATTCTAACCATCCTTGCTGCTGAGAAAACCAGATAGCCACAAGCATGGCAGCATGTCAATGCAAAAGCATGCACCAGATACTGCCCAGTATAACAAACCATCCAAAAGCCAACATAGCACCATGTTACTATGGCTCAACACTTGACCTCAACCGTATGTTCTAGCTGAAGAAGCTTGCCATGAAAGGATGCTCAGCGTCATTCAGGCCGGGAACAAAACCGCCAGGCACCCATATACCTTAGTGCAACCTTTCTCATTCACATGTTCATGCAAGCACCCACACCATGGTCTACATGCCACCACACTGTCATTAAGTTGTACCCAATCAGTGATGTCACTGGGGAGCAACAGAAATGAAATATCAAGATTACTCTCACCCAACCCCATGCAGTAAGCCCACTGGGAGACAGCCATGAAACCTTGCTACTTGCAGCAGCAGGGCTATGGACAACTCGGCTGTAGCACATTCCTTGCTGCAGTCATTGCCAGAGCTTCTGACCCCTGCACTAATGCCCTAAGTCAGGAAATGAAGGGACCCAAAATCTTCAACAGCACAACCACCTGCGGATTCAGGAAAATGCAGGAGGAGGGGCTCATCCACATCCTGCTGAGACACCTAGACATAGTCTGTGTCCACCCCATGCAGCAAACCTGCTTACAAACCAGCTTTGTACAAATCACAACATCCCTGTTGGTACCAAGACTAAAACCTATGTTCCTACAACTTCATGACAACTGCACCTGCGCGCACCCATGGAAGACACCTCTGTCTCGGTTCTGCAACTCTCCCCTTGCACATGCCAATACCTCTGCATTAGCAGCCCAGCTGCCCTTCAGCTGCGATCCCAAATCTCCTTGATCTGTGTGGGTGGGAGCACCCCTGGAAGCGAGCTGGACAGGGCACGAGAAGATTCTGCCAACCCCAGGAACCCAGGCGCCGCCTGCAGCAGTTCAGCAAGCATGTCAGGAATATTCCTTGGACCGTAAAGTTTTACCCAGGACTGTAAAGCAGAGGCATTGCACAATTTGCCTAACAGCCCAAAGCACCTTCAAGGGAGCTTGACATCATGACTGTAATGGTGAGAATGAATGGTCTAAACAATTCTGCGTATTGTGAAAGAACCACCTATCTGACCCCATACTGGCAATACAGTGGTCTTATGATTAAGATGCAATTACACGTGTTATCATATCAAACATGCAGCCTCTCTCACTAATCAGCTCCTATACATACCTGCTCCCTTGGTGAGCCCTGGGTGCTGTCTGCCCTAGCACTGCCAGAGAGGCTGCCATCCCCTTGTGATGCGACGCGCCTGAAGTTCAACACATTGCCAGTTAAATCCGCCTCCTCCTGCTGATCTGCATTGCCCAGCAGACCATCCTTAGGAGATCCAACAAAGCCCTCACTGGACAAAATGCTGTGAATGCTAGCAGCACTGGCTCTGCGCTCCAGGCTTTCAGCACGAATGGTTTCCTCAGCACCAGCAGGCGCAGCAGCTTGTGGTGGTTGTTGTCTCAGCAAGAACTCCAAGGTGGGCCTTCCAGCTGATGACACACTGCTCAGGGACCCTGGGCCAGGGGATGGGGCCATGGTGCTCGAGGGCTCATCCTTCCCCATCACTGAGACGCAAGCAGGCTCTGCAGGGGAAGGCACTGCAGCAGCGTTATCAGCCACTGGTGGCTGTCGCCTGCAGCCAGGGTTGCAGCTTGGCAGAGGGAAGCCTTGGCCTTGACCACGCAATGAGCCAATGTGCAGCATCTTCAGCTGCTCAAGCATCTCAGTTGTCAGCTGTGCACCAGGAGGACCACCTGCACCATGATTTCTGTTCAGGCCTGCCATGTGACCCTGGAAGACGCCGCTGTCTGAGTGGCGCATGCCATGCATGTAGCCTGCATTGCCGCCAAGGACATCTGCACGCCCATGGCCTGTGTCTGAGTGACGCATGGCGTTGGTCATGTTGCCCATGCTGCCAAGGGATGGCAAGGAAGCTTGGCGGTGCATATCTCTACAAGAAGGAAGTTGGCGCATTCAGTATAGCTAGTGTGTGATGCTGGAGATCCAAAACCACTGCCACTATGCAGGCCTTCAACTCTCAGCAAGTGTTTGCCTGAAGCAGGGCAACAAGGCCTACAGGGATCCGTGTTCTTGCAGCTCATGTCAGAAGGTGCTTCTCCATGACAAGCTACCTTGGAAGTCTGATGCAGATCGTAGCTGAGCCAGGCAACAGCACAGCAAGGGATGACATTGATTATTCTAATAGCGGCCTTGCGTAGTTACAGGAGTGTGCAGTGTCGCCCCATGCCCTATCAGAAAGACCATATGCCCTTGGAGATATGACACAGGTCTTGCCTTCCCCCCAAAGCTGTAACACTCTATTCTGGATGAGTTGCCAGCAGATAAGTGCACCAAACTCCACAAACCAGCACCTACTCACCTTGCAGCATTGATGCCCTGTGCCATCTGCAGTTGCGCCAGCGCTGTAGCATGCAGGGCTGGGTTTGGTACTAGCGGCAGAATATGTTCTGGAGACAAGCCTCCAAACATACTCCCAGGCCCTGAAGCAGCAGGGGATGGCATGCAGGAGTTGGCTGCCATGCCCAGGCTGGCTGAGCGTTGCAACGCAGCCATGGCCATGGCTGCTCTTTCAGCTGTTGCAGCAGCAGCTGCTGCAGCTGATGGGGTGCCAGCATTCAGCAGACTGCAGACAGAGCACAAGCTATACACTTAGTAAATCATATATATAATGAAGGATATCTGCATGATGCATGCTTGCTGTTGAACACCTTGCCATCTCAACAGTGCTGGAGATATATAACATCCCGAGGAAATGAGTTCCCCTGTTTGCCCACAGGGACTCTAGAGTCTGTGATCTGTAAGCCATCCAGCAGCACCAACAATGGATTCCTTACAGGGCTGGCCAAATCTACTTCACATTCCATGGCCCCGCAGCAGTTCAAGATTCAAGCAACCGGCAGCATGAATCCACAACAACAGAACCTGAAGACCCACACCTACCTTCCAGCACCAGCAGACGGGTTGTGGAAGCCCAGGTACCCCGAGGACCCCAGTCCTGGAGCACCAAAACCCATAGGGCCAGCCCCCGGACCCACAGGACCATGCATGCCATAGGGGCTGTCCAGCCCACCAACCGCGGCTGCAGCAGCCGCAGCAGCAGGGTGGCCAAGCAGGGCCCCTGGCAGGCCCCCAGCACCCAGAGGATGCAGCAAACCTCCTAGGCCTGCTAGTGCTGGTGGCTGCAGGCCAGCCAGGGCCCCAGCATTCAGCAGTGAAACGTTGTGGGAGTACTTGCAGCTGGTGCCACGGGTGCACCTGCCCCTGAACAAAACAAGCATAGCCCAGTGGCATCAGAAAGGTCGGCTGCTGTGTACGGCAACAGATAGGAACTTTGGGAAGATCGCTAATAGCAAGTGAGGTGCAGGGGATGGGGAGAGGGCAGGACCATGTGCTACCTGTTGCCCGATTTGCAGCCCGAGCTTGCCGCAATCAAAATGCTGACCATAGCACATTACTAACGGTTGTGCGCACACTATTGAAGCGTTTCTTAGTTGGATCACGGACATGGAAAGGACCATGCAAGCCTCACCTCAAGAAGTCATAGCAGACATCTGTTGACTGCAGTGCTGCAGCTGCTGGACCCCCTGCCCGAGCTGTCCTGGCAATGAGGCTCAGGTCATGGGAGTAGCGGCAGTCTGTGCCACGCTGACATACACCCTTGACGAAGTCATAGCAGATGGAGGTAGCGCGGTTCTTGCTGCAAGCTGCTGCGCCTTGGAACACCTGCAAGTACCAAATGAATTTCCATCAGTAAAGAGTCTGGTGAGCAACTACCATTTGAGAGCTGCAGTTGCCAAAGTGAGATCAGCAAGATGATTGAACGTCAGCAGCCGGGCAGTTCGAGGCTGAATTTGCAGCTTACCTGGCATTGGGAGGCGATGTTGGAAAGGTCATGGCTGAAGCGACAAAGCAGACCACGATGGCACTGGTTTCTAAGGTAGTCAAAGCAGATGCCCTTTTCTCTGCTGTTGTACTTCACAATAGTTGCCAGGTCGTGTGAGAACTTGCACTTGTCTCCCCGTGTGCACATGCCCTTGGTGAAGTCGTAGCAGATTTGCGGCTCCTCGTCTGCTGAGCCACTGCTGAAGTCGTGAGGCGTGCCAGTATCAGGGGTCCTGGACAGGGTATCGCTGCCAGTGCCAGTAACTGACCCATCAGGGCTACACGCCTCTGTAGGTCATGAAATGATGTTAGCATGAGTTAAGGGAGGCTAAGCTCTGCACCGCAACCTAGCACTACTCGCCTGACGGAGGGCATCGCTCACAGAGGATAGTGTCCAAGCCCTCTGTGGCAAGGTCGTCAGTGCACTTGGCTGATTCAAAGAAAGCATTGAGGTCCTGCGAGCAGCATAAGTTCAGACGTTGCTATGAACTGGACAATACAGCCAATAAAATCACAGACGGGTTCGCGTCCGCGTTGGGAGCACACTGAACATGATAAGGCCTTCTCGTGCCGCTGCACAGAGCAAATACCCTAATGGGGCTACATTATGCTGATGTCGCTCTAATGGGACGTGTGCCATCCAAGAATGTGGCCCAGGCCGTCGTGTTCTGTTGTGCCAGAAACATCGCGGTAGGAAGATGGCAAACGGCCAGGGCAAACACGTGGCACCATGCACACTCAGCTGCAATGCGCTGTCCCACATCTACATACATGCTGCGATCTGACAGCTGTCCTTAGCGCAATTCTGCTAGTAATGTAATAGGTGTGGCAAGCGCGCCATATCCCATGCTAATGGCGGTCACTGCCAGAATGCAACGGCGCAAGACCAGGAACTGCTCTACTAATATCGGGGCTACATGTAAATGACGTCTGGACTTGTCATTCCTTTCCTCAGGCCAAGCAAGCGGCTGCTGAAGCCGCTTGGCGCCAACGTGCTCACCGCAAAGTGGCAACCCCTGTGGCTTAGGTGCTGCACATTCATCTCAGATATATCCTCTAGTCTCGAACTGAGCGCGTCTAAAGGAATTGCCATCTGTATTACTTCGAGCAGATGTTCCTACGACCTACTGCGAGCATGGCTGGTCAAAGGCAGAAGTAGGGAAGCCAGATAATGCCTACAGCAGTGGCGCTTAGGTTCTTCCAGTGCTTATGCTACGCGCGCATGTACTGTGCACCCTTACTTGGAGCAAAGGGCTGTTGCGAGCTCCGTTTTCGTCATTTCCTACCGTAAGGTAGCTTATGAACTTCATGAACCCCATTGCTCGCCCTAAGCCCTAACGTCCTTGTTCTCAACGGCTCATATTTCTCGTTCTCGTTGCTCTGTTTCTCGTTCTCAGTCATCGGGAGGTATTCTACTGTCCTATTCTACTGTTGTAAGTTCTGTACAGCCTTCATATTTGGAAACCACAGGGTGCATGAAATCTTCAATCAGAATGTTGGCACCCGTTCCACAGACTCATCTAAGCAACTCGTAGCACACTTGTTGTGACATGTATTGCTGCTGATGTTCTGGATAACTTTCCTATACAAATCCTCGCTCAAGGTGCGGCTGGTCACGAGCAATAGGGAAAGGAGCAAGGGTGCTTCAAGTTTAGTGCTTGTTCAAACCGCAACCGACCCCACCCACCCCACTACATTAACAGCGGATATGGCCCTTAAGCTCCCCAACTGGCCTCAGACCTCCTTCGCCTGCTCTGCTCGCAGTAGTACAGTAGCAAGGTTTACAAGAGCCCAACGCGCTCTGTCCTGTTTGTACAGAAGCGAGATCAGCTGTCAGCCCACAATGTCGAACCTTTCCTGCACAGGAAAATGCACAGTAATATGCTACAAAATATCGTCTGTGACGCCAAAAAATACAGCAATAGTACCCTTCAATCCCAACTGCCTCCCGCACCTTCCCTTCCGCAGATTCCCCCAGCATAACACATGGCCATGAATGGCAATTCCAGCCAGCTGCTCCTTCCAACGACCTGCCCTCCCACCCGTCATCCACCTGTCACCTGCTACAGCTTCAAAACATCAAACTGTCTCACCACATCGTCACTGCCACTCTGCATTGCCAGCTGCTCCGCTGTCCGTCCCCGCTGATCCTGAAGGCTGATATCTACATGCGCCCCAAGGAGCAAAGGTATCAAGCTGGCATGGTTCAGCAGCGCTGCTATATGCATGGCAGTGTGCCCGTTGGCATCCTGCGCATTGACTGTTACCCCCTTGTCCAACAGCAGCTTCACCATCTCCGCCTGGTTGTGGTATGTGGCCACATGCAAGGCTGTGATCTTCCGCTTCTCCCCCACGTAGTTGACATCTGCCCCCTTGTCCAGCAGTATACAGGCAATGTCCTCATTCCCCACCTCTGCTGCCGTACCTAGCGGCGTCAGCCCGTTTGCGTCCTCCTCATCCACAGTGGCAACGCCCTGCCAGGGACAAGGCAAGCAGCAGCAACAGCGGTGTTATGGAACCAGCACACCTTACCACAATTCATGATATGCCACAGCAGAAAGTGCCATAGGCCCTGCACCTCAAGCTGTTAGCATATCAGTGAAGTGAACCAAAACACGGAAATCACATATACCTGGACTCCCAGCAGCTGCAAATCTTACCATGTGTCTCAAGCTTGCCAGACACACGTGTTCATGGGTTCGTCATTCTTTTTTTCCTTTTGTTAGATACAACTTTTTTTTGTTATATCAAACATTAAACATTAAACATCAAACATTACCCTATTCATCAAGCATAGCCCAGAGGACGAGCAGCACGGCACTTGAGCTGTGATAACAACAATCAATGAGCACAGCCATACAGGAAACTGGCATTGAACAAGCAGTTACTGACCGCATGGGAGACACTGAAGTACAAAACTACATGCAATTCCAAGCCGTTATGGGTGTCACCATGACCTGCCATAAACATCTGCTGCAGCGCCTCACAGCAAAGCCACATCAAGGCCCTGCCGTAGCTGCCACAAAATCCAGCTCCCCCCTGTCCTTAAACCTACACGGGCGTCCCCATGACCACGCATCCCTTCCTCTTTCCCCAGCTTCCAATGCTTCTCTGTGACTGAGGCCACCTCCTGGGCCCCAGGCGGCTCAAACATAAAGCCCGTGTCCAAACCAGTACCAGCGGAGCTGCTTAACTCCAGCAACAAGTGACCACGAGGACCTGCTCTTCTGCTGCATTACTTGATATATCTAACATGAATGGTGAATGAAGAGATGAGATTAAAAAGTAAGCTAAGGTATAGCGCTTTGATACCCTCCCTCAGCTCCCCAGCTTACCTCTTGCAGCAGCAGCAGCACACACGACTCATGTCCCAGCCGTATGGCAAGGTGTATAGCCTTCCACCCGCTGGTGCTGGTGAGCTGTGGGTTTGCGTTGTGATTTAGCAACCATTTCATCATGCTAGGGCTGTTGGACTCCACGGCCAGCATCAGCGGGGTCATGCCATTTTCATCACTGCACATACATGGGCAGGCACAGCATCGCGTAGTTAAGGGTTATCGCCCCACCCCCGGACACCATAGCAGGCAACGTTTGTAGAAACAGACCCGCTTTCCATCTGAACAGCAGCCTAATTCTGCCGCTGCCGAGCAGCACCTCTGCACACATTCCCATCTTGCATGGCGTAAGATACATACAACAATACCTTGCAGAAAATTCAGTTAGCCCCGTCATGAGAATTCAAACATTTGACAGTACCACAACATGCAATGCACCCCTTGCCAGTCCGCCCTCCCATCCTCTTCCTCCGGAAGACAATGCTGCTTCACAGCGTTACCAGCAGTTTGTAACTGCTCCCGCCTCTGCCGTACTACAGGACACTCCTCCACAAACCGTTACCCTCAAGCTTCCACTTCTCCAACCCAGACACAGTGCCCTCTCAACAGCAATCTACATCCGCTCCCGCCACTAGCAGCACCCCAGCCCACCACACTGGCCCTACTACCTGCCATACTTGTGGCATTCATCCCCACTCAAGCCCTGAACACCTTCCAGCTCCCATAGCCAGCCAGCCCCACCTTGCCACCACTCTACATATGCTCTCCGCTCTACAGCAAAGCCACCATATATGGCTCTCAATATCGGTTTCTCTCAACACACACTAACAAACTGATTGAGTCATGTGGCGGGTGCTGCACGGCCCAAAAGCTGTGCAGTGATCTATTTTGTATATATGGCGCACAGCTCTTCATTCCATCTCCCGCAGCCTTCCCCACATGGTGCACACTTACCGGCAATCTATATCTGCTCCCGCATCTAGCAGCACCTCCGTGGCCTCCATACTCGTCCTGCTTGCCGCCATGTGCAATGCACTCCTCCCCCGGTCCCCCACTGGCGCCTGCACGTCTGCCCCATGCTCCAGCAGCAGCTTCATGGTCACAGGGTCTAGATTATTGGTGGCAAGGTGTAGCGGCTTGTTGCCGTACACGTCTGCTGCATTGACATCTGCCCCAGCTCCAATGAGGAGCTTTATCGTTAGTGTGTAGTTGTAGCTGCGGTTGAGCCATTGGCTCTCTGCCATCTCCACGGCAATGTGTAGGGGGGTCTGGCCTTTATTGGTTACACATGTCACCTGCGTGCCAACCAGCAAAGAGCAGCAACAGCACAGTTGCTGAGCACTGAAGCACAGTGACATGAGGGTATTGCATTAACTTTAGATTCATGATATGCCATTGCAAAAAGTGCCATAGGCCATAGCCACAATGACATGAAGGTATTGCATTAGTCCTGTAGATTGATATCTGAGGTGGGTACCATGCAAGATACTGCGATAAATGTTCGGTCAGGTCTTGTGTTAGTAATTTGGCAGGGCACCATTGCACTGGGCCTTCGCACTTTGCTTATCTTGTGTCACCACAGCCTTCTTAGCGCAGCATTGATAGCAGTCACATCACCAAAAACTCATTGCAGAAGCCTCACTAGGGGCTCAGGCTTGTTCTGGCGTCCCATAGAAGTTATCAATCACTCTGTTCAGCATGCATTCAGTCTGTAAAATGATGCAACGTACACACATAATCTTGTCCACTGAGCATACAATCCCCCATATCACCTGGCCTCCGTGTCTGAGCACCATATCCACAATCTCTGGTTGGCCATAGTAGCAGGCTACGTGCAGGATGGACCATCCATCCAAGTCCTTGCTGCGCACATCAGCCCCAGCATCTAATAGTGCCTGCACTACATCTAAGTGGCCCTCATTCACTGCTATGTGCAAGGGGGTCCTGTTGTCCTCCTCCCTTGGTACGTTGATGTTCGCACCGTTGCCTGTAGAGGAAAGGACATGGGGTCAAAATGGTATAAACATCTATAACGCACCCGCCCTGGGCAGGGGCCCAATGAGTTGCTGCAAGTAAATCGTAATGACAATGGTATGCTGCTGCAGAATTCGTCTGGCTGCATTACAAGGCCCCATGAGACTTGTTGCTGATATTTTGTAGCTAGCATCAGCTGCAGGAACCCCCCAGCCTGATGCATCCCTGCCCAAGATACCCAAGGCAATGGCCTCCAGTCTGGCCTACTATACCAGTTGCTAATACCACGAGAACCTCTGCTGCTTTGCTCTGGCGTTCTTATATGACTTAAGGGGATAAGATCGCTTATCCAATCGTATGGCACTTGATCGTGCGCAGTGTCTCGTAAGAAATCCTGAGCCTACCCGTGAGGATGGAGACAGCCTCTGCTACGCCCTGGTCCGCCGCTACGTGTAGAGCTGTCTGCCCTTCGTCATCGTAGTCATCTATTCCATGAGAGCTAGTCCGTGCGAACTCTGCCAAGCAGTCGATATCACCTGCACATGATGTCGGTACCCTTAAGAATGTGCCCTGAACTGACCACACGGCAACCAGATCAGGCTGCCTCTGTGCTACGGCTTGCTCTATTCATACACGAATTATACATGTAGACGCAAGAAGGACAGCTTGCTGACCCAAGTCACGTGGGTCATGTTCAGAGCCCGAAGAGGTAAGTTGGGGGTCATGGCAGTACCTTGCTGGATCGCTTCGTGCAGCTTGAACCTCCCTGAGCCCCTCCGGAAGACACTGCACATAGTCTTCACCCGCCCCACTAAGTCCTTGAGGTCGATAGACGCACGATTAAACTTTGGGGAGCCTGTTATCTCCACTCCACTTGAAAGCATGGTCTGATACAATCACCTCATGCAGGCATGGATTTAGGAAGGGAAACCCCACCGATCCAAGTTCAGGCCTCGTCCACAGATAGCAGTTCTAAGTGGCATGGAGCTTACTGGACATTCCCACTTGTCCACTTCCCACAGTGTAACCTGCTTCGGGGCCCTCGAAGTTCAGCATCCCACACTCGGGGGCCTCACCGTTTCAAGGGCATACTTTGGCGCATCTAGACTCCTCTCAAACCGTCTACCATGCTCTGCCTTTTTAAAGTGTCGGCATTCCGTCTGCACACGCATGCCGCTTAAAGTGGCTCCCGCCGGTCCTGTTGCGGCCCGGTGTCTTGATCAAAAGAATTATAATGATTTATCTTGTGTTGTCAGCGACCCTGTATGCTAGCAGCTGTAATACGATGCATTTGACTGGAGCCATAGTAGATCATTACGGAGTATACATAGGACCCTGGTGAATATGGGCAGCGTTTACCAAGCTGGAGGGGCATCTAGGCACGTCCGTTGCACAGCTATGTTTTACGCCGTGTAAGTGATGACATGTGTTCCTCTGGCTGGATTCCATATGGCCAGCATGCCCTCCCATCTGTCAGTGTCTCAAAGGCTGCATTCTGGCAGATTGCCCAGGAGTGCCTGTTCCTAACAGCCAGGTGCGTAACCTGCGGCCCCCTGAAAATCGTTGCACTGTTGGGGTGCAGAGCTACTGGCTAAACGATAAGGTGCCTGAATGATTGTGTCACACTCAGCCCCTTCCCAACCCCATGTTTGCCTTGGAATGTGTCAGAGTCTCTTCCCCCAGGTAATGTAGCGAAATTGCATGTTCCACAGCGTGATAGGAGATTCTCATGGAGATCCCAGTGCAGAGTAAACCAAGCCGGCGCACCATGTACTTGCGCGCTCAAGACAACACCCCAATTGTAATCTGTAACAATGAGCGTCCACAGGATATGCACATCCAGAGGCATCCTCACAAAGTGGTGGCTTGTGAAATTGTTACCCGCCACATGGCTTGCTACACACACATTTCCAGTGGGCTATGTGCCACAAACAACCAGAAAAAACTACTGTAGGAGCAGCAGCATTTGATTACACGCTATTTGGTCTTGCAGAGAGATGCAAGCACAGGCACCGCTGCAGTTCCCTGCCAGTCTTTAGTAGTCCTGACACATCTCTGGTGTATGGGCACTAGCTTAAGCTTAATGGTATTACACACATGACCAAGACCAGAAGCGATCATGTGGCAGAACTTAGCATAGAGGCAGAGTCACGAGCTGCAAGAGCTTCAAGAAGCTGCAGTAAATGCAGTATAAACAAACAAACCGTTCAAGATTTGGCTGCATACGTAACCACCACACCACGCCCATTGTCCTCCCCCCCTTTACTGGCAATAGACATGTGTGTACTGGGTAAAGCAGGAGCTGCACAGCGGCTCCTCTGTGTGTGTGTTTGCCTGCGAAGGACCTGAGCTGCATTCGACACATTGGTTAAGTGTCATTCCTCAGGCCGGCAACATGGGCGAACCCACACTTTGACCCGATCATACCGCGTACGGCATGACCCTTCGAAAACCCCGCCCGCCTCTGAAGCCACGTGATAAGTATGACCGTCTGATCTCTGATTTGCACACATCAGGGTGTCATTCCTGCTGCTGCTGGAACGTCTTCTATCAGAAATCGCACAAAATTGGTATCCCGTCTGCACCTGACCACACCCAACCTTCTGAGCCCTTCTTGAAGTACTGAGTTGTTACACCATTCCCTGTTCCAGGGGGGGGACTATGTCCCGCCCAGCCATGGGAACATCCATACACCTTCTTTATTACGATTACGATTACATCATGGCCCCTCAAAGGGGGCGCCCGTACGGAGCCAACCTAGGCTCCATGGGCAGAAATACTGGAACCTGGTCCATCAGAAGTGAATGTCTCAGCAATATCACCTCTTGGTCCAGAAGAAAAGGTATCGAAAATATATGAGATAGATGACTGCACAGCTTTCGGGCCGTGCAGCACCCGCCACATAACTCCAACCATGACATCCATACACCTTCTGTCCCTTGCTGCACTCAGTAATTCTCACCAAACACACTGTGCAAGCAGCAAGATTGCCCCTTTTGTTGTTCTGGAAGCAGGAAGGCGGCACCCCCACTAGAAACAACATAATCGCCGCGGACAGTGGTGGCCACATATTACGGACACTGGCAAGTAGCCTATCTCTATTGTACAATATGAAGCCCAATGTCCACTGCGCTTGGCAGCTTCAACCAGAACCAGAAATGATATGCATGCCCTTGCAAATCAGCCTTCCTGCAAGCTGAGCAACTGCTTGGAGCCAAGCTCCTCCTTGTATGTATCCCAAGTAGGGCACCCATTGACCAGAGGGTGGAGCATATGATCTAGTTATCTACCTGTGCTCGGAAGCTTCGGCGGATATGCCCACAGTCTCGGCTCATGTGCACGTGCGAGCGCACGAGCACAGGTAGGTAAGTACCTACGTCCTTGCAGGGCAGTCAGCTAATGATGCCCAAAAACCAAACCCCCATCACGAACATGAATAGCCCTTCCGTTGATGTGGGACACTATCCAACAAGTACTATCAGGCAGGCAATTGCATAATATAGATGACATTTAGCCCTGATATTTGCAGACCTCAATGTACTCCCGTACCTCCTCCCCCCCACCCTGGGCCGTCTGTGGATCCCCAGGCAGTTACTATGACCACCCCCACAAGACCCAAACACAGACAGCATTGATGTGTTCAGTGTACACCATTACCCCCCCCCCCCCCCCCGCCCGGCCGTCTGTGACCTCCCAGGCAGATAAGATGACCACCCTCAAAAGACCTGAACATAGACAGCATTGATGTATTCACTGTACATCTATAGCCCCCCCACCCACCCAGGGCTGTTTATGGCCTGCCAGGCAGCTAACACGACCACCCCCAAAAGGGCTGAACACAGACAGCATTGATGTGTTCAGTGTACACCATCCCCCCCCCCCCCGCTGTCTGTGGGTTGCCATGCAGCTACTATGACCACCCTCAAAAGATCTGAACACAGAGGGTACTGATCTGTACAACCCAATGTATGGATTCAACTAGAAGATGAACAGCAGTGTGTATTGGTTGTCACGTCTGACCTGTCTGTACAAGCCGTGCCCACTCACTTCTGTAACTTGCAAGACCTAACTGTTAACCATGTGCCTGTAAGCTTCCTCCAAAATATGCCCTACACTGAGCAGCATTAAAAGGTGGCACAACACTGGCTACTTCCTCAGACGACCCCTCCCCCCCCACCCCTTTTGTAGACCAGCAACGGTACATCACAGCTTGCTCTGGCCAGCTGCCCTCTAATCCCTGAAGCAAAACTAACCCAAAAGCAGTATCTATCAGTTGCCCCACCTTGGTCTTCAAAAAGGTTGCCTGCTTCTTGGCACTTTCTTCTGACCTTAAACCATAAGCCTGCAATCACAGCTTCCTTTCCATGAAGCCCATGACTCCGCAGCATTGCGTAGGCCACACAATAGTGGCTCCTTCTCTGGAGGTATGAAGCCTTACTGCTACTAAGAAATATTCGCACCGGCACATCAAAGCTTGCTCTGCCCAGCTGCCTTGTCCTCCTTGATATAACACACCACAACAACATTATGCATGTTTTGAAAAACGACTGTCTTCAAGAAGGTCATATATCAAGCCAGCTGGCCAGAACACGGCCAGATACTCTATCTTCGTGGCTTACATCAAACCGTGTTCTGGCACGCTAGCTTGATATCTTTCGGCCGCTGCCAAAGTGTGATTCTTGACGGTAGGGTTCATGGTAAACCCTAAACCCTAAACTAAACATCAAAGCTTGCTTTGGCCAGCTGGCTTATAGTCCTTGAACTGCTGCCTCAGCGTGAGTTTTGACACCTTGCCCGTGGCTGTATGTGGGATCTCCCTCACAAAGGCAACATCTGTGGGTAAGGCGTATTTCGCTATGGTGGAGTGTTTGCCCATGAAGTCCAGAATGTCTCTCTTCAACTCCTCCCCACCTGCATGCGGAAGAAACAAAAAAATGCAAAAAGAATTAGCAGGGTGTAGCACTGGTCCGAAGATAGGCAGTGCTGGTCCGAAGAACCACTTTCTGCTGCGCAGCAGCACGTGCAACACTCATCCATAGGACAAAGCACTGATTCTTGCAGTTTATCATTGTTGCATTTCGTGGTATGCCACAGCAAAAGTGCCATAGGCCCACAGCCATAGCCACCTACATGCAGTTCAGCAGTGCCAGCACAATGCAATGAAGGTGCTGCATTGGGCTCCCTAAGCAATGGACTTGTGACCAAGGGGCTGAACATTGCAGAAACTGCCACTAATTCAGCAGCAAAGACTCCAGAAATATGAAGCAAAACCAATGCATCCAGATCAGAACACAGGATGTGTTCCAGTAAGGAACAGGAGTACAATTGAGGCGATCAATTAATTCACTCCTTCCCAACATCCTACTTTTAGCTGCGCTCTTCTACAGCTAATAGCAATAATGCTCCAACCAAAGCCAGATGCCAAGAGCATGTATGGCAGCATTTTGCTATTAGCTGTAGAAGACGGCCCATGCAGAAGACCCCTGGAGCCCATCTTAAGTTCCCAAAGCCCCAAAAGCGCATAGAGGCGCACAAGGCAATCACATGGGATGTGGACTCACCTCTCTGACCCGCTCGAGGCACCACCACCAGCAGTGGCCGTTCGCTCCACTTCTCATCAGGAATGGCAATCACTGCTGCCTCCAGCACCTGTAACAGCAGCAGCAGTGGGAGCAGCAGCACACTGTCAGAGACTTCCCCAGATCACCAAGTTAATCGGGGCTGGATAGCACCCAAACTACACACCAGCGAGTTACGCGGTTTTTCAGGCGTTAACAACACGAACACAGAGGACCCCATACCATGGCATATAAGCAGCCAAGCAGAGGTGGCCGCTCCAAGCAGGAGAACGATTGCTCTTTGTGAGGCTTATATTGACGCTAGTTTGAATTAATGAATCAGGGCCCATCCAGCAGGCACAATTACACTGTCAGGCAATCCACCCGACCAAGCTGCAACCCTCCCTGGTCACTCCTCCCCCTCTTTCCTAGGGTTGTGCTTTTCCGGAGGCCTGAGTTGGTTTTTTTTGTATGGGTGCGCATCTTCTGATCGCAATTCCAATAAGCACCCTGCACCCATTCGATATCTCAAATCCAAGCAAAACTCCTTGCCATACACCTCCTTCTTAGTGCCATAATTGTTAAGAGAGACCACTGCACAGCCCGGGCCGTGCAGCACCCAAGCATGACTCCAACCAGTTTGTTAGGATTTGTTAGTGTTTACCTTTGGATGCCCCATGGCCACATTTTCAAGGGAGATGCTGCTAATCCACTCCCCTCCAGACTTGACCACATCCTTGCTCCTGTCTGTAATGGTCATGTAGCCCAGAAGGTCAATGGTGCACACATCACCTGTGTCAAACCAGCCCTCTTCATCGCAGGCTGCCTTGTCCAACTTGTGGTACTGCTGGACAACAATGGGACCGCGGACCTGCAGCGTCATTAGCACGTACAGGATGCTGTTAGAAAGATACTGTAAGACAGGACAGGGGCTATGGCGCTATCTGCTATGGCCTATACTTGCAAGATGGAGTCACCCACAGCAAACCGCCGAAGCTATGACAAACAGTGAATTCAGCTGACTGTAATGTTTAATACTCTCACGTGGTACTTGTGTAAGGCAGCACAAAAGCAAGTGTTGGTTGAGGTGGGTATTAGAGACGAAAATGAATGAGGCGCTCTGAGCAAGGGTAGGACATTGGCCCCACCTCAGCAGGCAGGGATACACACCAGAATACAATGCAATGCTGGTTAGTTTGATGCACATGAAGTCTTAGTGCACCACTGTCTTCTGTGACAGAAGCAAGCATGTTTCGGTGCCCTCTGTAACCATAACCTAGCTGTGCTCTCTGGCCTTTGTCTAATTTCATTCGCTCCGAAACCAACGTGTGACGTCCCCAGCGAAGATTGATCCCGTGACCATACGGTCCGCATGCATGGATGCTAACCACTACGCTAAGAGTCCTAGTCGTAGGGGTCCATGCATGAGGAAAAGGTATCTAGATGGAGATCCGGTGCTATCTGGCCTACTAGGCACGGCAACGGGTCTCATGTAACGTCCCATACCGTTACACTCCTCCCCACCCTATTTCAAAATGCAGCTGCCTGAGGCCCAATAATGGCAGGATAGGGCCACTCACATGACTCAGCGATGTCAAACATAATTAACCTGCACCTGGCCCATATTTGGATTGCTCTGTCCCATGATCATGTTTCACCAGGACACATACCCCCACCTACCACATAGAATAACATTGCTCCTAGTCCAATGGCAAATTAAAAAGTTAAACCTCCTAATTTACTGCAGCTTACCTTTGGCTTTATGATTGCTGGGCATATTTGATCATTGCAGCACGTTATACTCCCTCCCTCCGAGTGGCCCATGCTTTGCCACTCAATGGCAACTTTATCATTTCAAAAGCAACTCCACCAGACCAAGCACCCTCCCAAAGACACCCAAAACACCTCCCAAATTTACTCAAAACACCTCCTATTTTTACCCAATACACCTCCCAAACCCCAGAAGATGCCCCAAACACCCCCAAAAAACACCAAAAGCCATGGAGCACCCTCCTCCTACCCACCTGCAAGTGGCCCATGGCCTTGCCATCCCTTGGCAGCTCCTTTCCATTGTCATCCACTATACGCATGTCAATGAAGTTGTGTGGACGCCCTTGGGTGGTCTGCAATTGCAAGACCCAAGCAGTGTATGAGCTGCATGCTGCATCTGACATGAATGATGCTCATATGATTGAGCGACGACACTATCTGTACCTCTCCCATACATGGCAAACAGGTTCCTGTTTCTACACAACAAGAGCGGAGTTGTACCTTGAGGTGCATATAGCTGCTCTTGCATACTTGCTGAGCAGTGAAATGCGAGGATGAGTCAAGTTGAAGGCTGGTCGGCAGAGCTTTGAAGCAACAGAGGTGACCTGCGTAACGCTCTGCCTCAGTAACTAATAAGGTCCACATCCAGGCTTCCCGAAAGAGCTTGCCATCAGACATGTCCACCTGAAGATACCTACTGCAAGAAGCGTCAATATTGCCTTTGACTTCAGCTGCTCGTTAGGGGTGCCAATACCAACACCTGATGATGTGGCGAAGAGCTTGCAATTGCAGAAGAGCTTGCGAATGCAGTACTTGAAGCTACAACACAGATCACGAGTCCCTACCGGCACCCCACTTGCGCTCAAACGCGACTCAGATTATGGTTCTTTACTGGGACTAGTTCACATCAAGCTAAACTCCCAATCATGCTCTACACGCCCTTACATATGAGATAGATCACTCCACAGCTTTCGGGCCGTGCAGCATACGCCACACGACTCCAACCAGTTTGTTAGTGTGTGAAACCGATACTGAGAGGTAAGGTCTACACGCCTTTACCCATTTCTCGTAACGATTAGGGTTGGAAGAACCCCTATGCTTACCTTCACATTGAGCTGCTCCTGAGGCGTGAGCTCCATATCCACCTGAGCACCCTTGAGAGTATTCACACTGCCAAGAGGGGACAGCTCTGTCATGCCCCACATGTGACGCACCTCAGCCCCCATGCTGCAGGTACAAGGACATACAGCAGCAGCCAAATGCCAATGCGCCTCTTTAAAGAAAACCAGTTGGGAGCAGGAAAGGCTATAATGCAGCTTCGATCATGTGCCCTGCTTGATCACCCCATATATGCCGTAGTTCTACGGCCATGCCGTCTTGCCCATGGTGCATGCTCAACCTGAGCAGAAAGTACATCAGGCACTGTTTTACTACTGCCTTGCTGCCACAGAGCAGAAGCCCTGCTTTCTCAGGTTCACAAAAGTCAGTCATCGTTACCCTTCCACATTGACTGATGCATTACTGCCTGAACCCTGCTGCATAGGAGTGCTGCCCATCAGCAAAAACACGAAATTGAGGATTCATAGATACGATTGATTCTGAGCGCTGCACAGCCTGTGAGTTGCGCAATGATATACATCAGATTCTGCGTCTAAAAACACTTGCCCCTAGCATGGTAGCCTGCCCCAACCCCCGGCCCATCCAGATCCCACCTATTCTGAGTGATGATGCCCACCCATATCAGCAGCCATGATATGCAACCAGAATACGCTAAGTCTCCCTATTGCTGTCATCCTGTGGCCCCGGCTCGACCGCCCAGTGTCTAGCTCAAACAGCTGCATGGCAACTTGGCGATGCAGGCCCTGCCATAGGCCCTTGAAATCCCGGCTTGCCAAGGAACCAGGTACCCCTCAAAGGTCTCCCATCCGTTGTTGCAACCCTTGCACATCTAACTTTCCCACAGCCCAGCCCCAGACCCCATACACATGCATTCTTTCATTTGTGCTAATCTACGGTTGTAAACCTCACAGTACAGAACCTACCACATAACCCGATTAGCTTGCCAAAGGAGCAGAAAGGTCCCTTCTTCAGTTTACTCGCCCGTCCGTCTCATATCTTCAGTGCCTCAATCAAGTTTTCTGGCAATGCCAGCCCTGCTGTATCACATCTACAACTTAAATAACTAGTAGGTACTGCCTGACAATGCCAGCCCCGCAGCATAAAATCCAGCCAATGTATCCTTACTTAATTGGCAACAGGACTGAAAATTCCTTTTTTAAAGCCTTAGAAGCCCACCCCTTCATCCCACCCTCTTTCCCGTGTAGTGTCTCAATCATGCTGCCTGACAATGCCAGCCCCGCAGCACAAAATTCAGCCAAAGTATCCGTAGAACTTTGGCAAAAGGGGCGGAAAAGCACATAATACCAGCCCCGCCCTTTGTCCCACCCTCTCATCCGTCTAGTATCTCAACCATGCTGCGTGGTGGCGCCGACCTAACAGCATAAATCCTAGCCAAAGACCCTTGGCTACTTGGCAAAATGCGTAAAGACCATTCCTTCAGCCACACACATGTATACCCTCCCTCTCACCCTCTTCCCCGTATAGGGTCTCAATTATGCTGCATGGCAATGCCGACCTGACAACATGAAAAACAAGCCAATACATTCTTAGGATTTCAGCGAAAGGAGCGGCAAAGCACGTAATACCCCCCTCACGGGTCCACCCCTTTCTCCCACCCTCTCACCCATCTAGTGTCTCAATCAAGCTGCATGGCAATGCCGACCTGACAACACAAACCCAGCCATATAACCTTAGTTAATTGGCAGAAGGAGCCGAGAAAATCCTTCCTTCAGGCTCCCACCCCTCTTACCCGTCTAGTGTCTCAATCATGCTGCGTGGTGGCGCCGACCCCGCAATACACAGCACCTTGAGGTACTTGAACTGCTTATGATTGTGCTGCTGCATGTAGTTAATCAGGTTCAGCCACACCGTAGGCACACCAGCTGTCATCGTGACTCTGTATGTCTCCAACAAGTGGTAGATGCTCTCACCATCCAAGTAAGGGCCGGGCAGCACCAATCTGGAGCCAACAGCAGGACCTGCATTGGAAGATGGTAGGTGCAGGGAACATGTGCTGTAGCTCTAGGGCAAACATAACATGCTCTAGGTGGTGCTTTGACGGTGGCTTGCCATGCATACATGCCGGGCATCATCACCACTGCAAATACAAGGCAACCCAGTTGTTTGCTTTCATTATTTGACCATTTTGTTTGCCTGGGACTCTGCTGTATTTGAGATCTGGAGCCAACCGCAGGACCTGCATTGGTAAAATGGCACAATGTCAATGACCTTAATGCCAGTGACCTGGGACTTCAGTTTTTTCTTCGCGGAGCAGTTAGCCCAGGAGCAGCCTTACCTCCCAACCAATGGCGTGACAGATTTGCCTTTAAATACTCCAGAAGACTTTGCCCACTCATATTCTGGAACTCTGTGGCAGTATGTGTGAGACTTTGCCCACTCATATTCTGGAACTCTGTGGCAGTATGTGTGAGAAAGGTAGGTGCAGGGAACATGTGCTTCAGCTCCAGGACTGTAGAACGTGCTCTAGGTGGTGCTTTTAACAGGTGTTTGCCCATGCGTACTAGTCTACATATCTGGTCTTGCCGAGTCAGCAGCTTTACTTCTTACTCCTCACCTCCAAAGTTGAGGCCATAGCTGTTGGCGTGAACATGGGCTCCGACCATGAGCACTACACTGCTGCTGCTCAAGCACAAGGCACTAGGCAGGCTTCAGGCTTTTAGGATCTATTTGAAACCCTAAACCCCCTAATCCTCACCTCCAAAGTTGAGGCCCCAGCTGTTGGCATGGAACATGGGCACTACCATGAGCACGGTACTGCTGCTGCTCAAGCACAAGGCATCAGGTTGTGTGATGGCCATGCTGTGTAGGTAGTTGGAGCGGTGCGTGTACAGCACACCCTGCAATAAAAAAAATGAATTTTTAGAAAAACTTTATTAAAACTCGATCGAATGAAGAAACCACACCTTTGAGTCTTTCTAGAAAGCACTGTTTTACATCAAACAGTGCAGCAAGAACAGCAACAATGACATCTCCACCAGCGGCAGCAACAGCAGCATAGCAACACCAGCAGGTATTTATGTAATTTTAATGTTCAACACTTCTACTCCAGGCAGGCACCCTTCTACTATAATTATCACTCTTATAATTATATTAACTTTATTATTAATCCACCCTGCCCTGGCCTCTGGTCCACGGTGCACTACTTGTAAGCAAAAGACCACCCCAGCCCCAGACCTCTTGACTGACTTAGGTGCACCCACTGTGCCGGCCCCTTGACTCAACCATATATTTGTGGAGACGGGCAGGAATGTCCCCCAGTAAAGATGGGCACTCATCTTAACAAGTTAGGGTTTAGGGTTTTAACCTTAGACCCTAACCCCCTAAACTAGGGCAGCAATGTGCCCCAATGCAGATGGGCACACATCTTATCCACTTTAGAGATTAGGGCTTAGGGTGCCTATCAATGCAGCTCTCGGAAGACACTACGCAGAAGACACCTGAAGCTGTATGCATTCTGGATGGTCAGGAAGATTCAGGGTCAGGTTCATTGTAGGCATTAATCAGACAGGAATAAGTGATGGCCTAACAGCAACTGTGCATCTAGTAGCTGGAGGTGGTACAGGCAATTCTGCCAAAAGATCACTGTCAAAAAAAAAACCAGCCACTAAACCCTAGCTGCGTACCTGGGGGTGGTACAGGCAAAGACACAGGGGTGCGACCTTGAGACTAGAAAAGGGGTTCATGACAGCCTGGCGTGGCACATACAAGAGCTAAAGGCGTTTACCTGAGGCTGCGACCACTACCCCCGAAGCTATGACACATCTCCCCTGGGCTGCGTACCTTGGGGTTCCCTGTAGTTCCAGAAGTGTAGCACAGCCCACAGGGAGTGGTCTCATCTAGTACAGGCCACACATAGGGCAGGCCATCTACTTCAGCATCCAGCAGCTGCTCATAGCACATCACAGGCGGCATGTCTGCTGTCTTAACAGCCTTAGGCATGTGCTGCCTGCAAAATGCAGCAAAGCAAGGAGAGCACGAACTTCCTCTGGGACAAACAACAACATATGCTTGAGCTCGTTGGTGGGGCGGGTTGGGCAAAACCGGACATTACAATAGTCTTTTGCAAGAGAAAAACCACTACACAGACCTCCGGGCCGTGCAGCACCCATGCATGACTCCAATCATAGTTACTGAGGGGCTATGGGTGTGTGATGGGGTTTCATGGGACTGTTGGGGTAGTGGCTCTTCTTTGCATCATGGGGCTGATTCAAAGCTGACCAATTGTGGTAAGAAAGCGCCCACAGGGGTGCTAGTGCTCTTGTTCGAGAGGCTCCAGAACACTGCCTTACTTACAAGATAACATACCATACACGGGTATAGGGGATCAGTTGTCGACCATTATGACTGGCAAGTAAAACAAGGAGCAAACACCCCACCCCATGTAGCCGAAAGCGGCTATCGTCTCCCTTCCTGAAGAAAGAATAGCCATGCCCAACCAATAGCTCAAGCTGTACAAGTGAGTGCCCAAACACATTTTATGGCGCATTTAATGATGGCTGAGGGCCAGCTAGAGGGCACCTTTCAAGATTGGCAAGCAAAACAAAGGCCATTCAGTGGGCGCACAAAAGTCAGCAAACCGTCAGGGGCAGGGCTCCTCCTTTTGCTCACAAGTAATGCACCGTCGACAAGAGGCCAGGCAGGGTGGATTAACAACATAACAATAATGCACCCCATGTACCCGAAAGCACTTAATATATTCTACTAAGTGACAGCAGTCTCATGGTGAGATCGCACCTGTCTGTGAGGAGGATGACTGCTTTCACGGAAGGGCAATCCTTCAGGATGCGCTGCAGGACGGGGAAGAGGGTCACGTCTGTCATGATGTACTTGTCTTGAGCGTGGTTGATGATGTAGGTCAACTCATAGTCACTCAGTCTGATTGTGAGCAGGGGAAAAAACAAAAAAAACATAAAAAAAACCCTGCTGGTTGTGAGCAGGTGGCAGAAAGACGAGAGATGGGTTTGGGGTGGTGCTTGCAACTTGCTT
Source organism: Pseudopediastrum boryanum (assembly GCA_963556185.1). Classification (NCBI taxonomy): domain Eukaryota; kingdom Viridiplantae; phylum Chlorophyta; class Chlorophyceae; order Sphaeropleales; family Hydrodictyaceae; genus Pseudopediastrum; species Pseudopediastrum boryanum. Next base: position 7,694,253 of record OY744499.1, on the reverse strand, counting down.
TCTTCGCTGCACCCTGCTTTTCTTGCCCCAGCACTGCAAGACAGACCCCTGCTTTTTCTGCCGGCACTCTCCCCTGCTTTGATTAGCTGTAGCCTTGCTGTGGTTACCCGTACCCCTGCTTTGGTTACCTGTACCCCTGCTTAAGACCCGTACCCCCTGCTTTGGTTACCTGTGCCCCTGCTGTGGTTACCTGTACCAACCTTCAGGTGACACAAAGTAAGATCATGCTCATGATGCCACGCTATGCATGGGGGGGCATTGAGTGCTACCAACACCACCGCCACTGCCAGCTACCATGAAAAGCCTTCAAGATAACCTCTGATAGATTGGCCAACGTGGTGTTGCCATTGCTAACTCCACGAGAGAGCATACGGAGACACTTAATATCTCACAGATACTGAATCGTTAAATCACATATCATGCATGCTAGGGAGGCCATGGCAAAAGGGCCTTCGGCCCCACACTTCACACTTCCATAGAGACAGGGAGGTGATCCTTTTAACATTCTTGCGAGATCAGTTGGTCATGGACGAGCTGTTCTCTTTGTTCTGCTCTGTGATTACAACAGAGGTTTCTGACAAAGACAGAAACATGCTGGTTTGCCACAAACAGAATTTGTGCGCTCGCTGAGGGCTTCATGCCTTTGCTATTCCTTGTTGCTCTTGATATGCTATAAACTTGCTTTTAACCATGCAATGCGGCTGCCAGCTGCAAGCCCGTGCCGTCACTCTTTCATAGATAGTGCCTTACTTTTGCAAGGAGGATGCAATAACGACCCCAGCATGCCTCACATCTCAGGGGTTTCCAATAGCATGCCCCCCTCCCTTGCTGCTTAGGTGCTGCTACCGAAGCTAGGAATATGAGAACATGCTGCTGGATAGCCAGTGACATATTTTATTGCTTGCAGCCCTTGGTTGTAACCCACCTGGGGTTCAGGGTGTGGCAGATGCTGCCGATGCCCATGACCCCATACCAGCACTCCAGGTGACGAGTGGTGTTCCATGCCAAAGTTGCAGCTGTCTCGCCAGGCCTACGGTACCAGCATGTAGAGTTGGTTGATCTAATCATACACCCAACATGCATGCCAAATGCACAGGGAATCATGAAGTGGCTGTGAACCCACTGCTATACTCTCTTCTCAAGGCGCAGGGAGCTCACAAAGAAAAGGTAGCTGGCAAGCCTGCAAGATCGTAGTTCATAAGGCGACACACACCTGAGACCAAGCTTGATCAGGGCTAACGCGCAAAGCTGGGCCCTCCTAGACAGGTCCTGGTAGGTAGAGATGACGATAGGACCTTCTACCGTCCTGCAAACGATCTGCTGCTCCGGGTGCCATCTAGCAGCGTATTCGAGAACTTGTGTGACAGTCAGCGGCCAATGTTGCATGCGGCCCTCCATTCTTCCGGTTGCAGTTGCCTGATGTGTGCACATGCACCAGCACCAGGCTTGAGATAGAAAGGACTCCTAGCTGGTTGGGTCTTGTCATATTTAGGGCCGGGATGACAGCCCATACTGCAGGACGACGGTATCGAGGAGGAAACCAGTTCCGACAGGGGGGTATCGAGGAACTTCACCAGTCCCCGGTTACTAGAGAACGTTCTTGGCCGAGCCCTGAGCCCTTGAGCCCTGCAGCTCGGCAGTTAGGGTCCTTGTCCCTGTCATGCTTACGTGTAGTGTGACCAAGTTACGAACCGGCTCAGTGCTTGGTGCTTACCGTGCCAGCATCTATCCTTTATATGGAAATCGCTTCTCCTTAACCGCATAATCGCTGTGGTCGAGCAACCGGTCCTCAATTCCATCAGTCGTCACTCATCATCGTTCAGTTGGGCCGCGATTGGCTCTTTGAGCTTGCAGGTGCACACTTGCTGCTTGCTTCTAATCCTCGCAACTGTCTTACATCCATTGTCTCAACTGTTGGGGGTCTGACTGTGGCCGCGCTCTGGCACTCATTATTGAGACATCCTAATTCAGCCTTGCACCTGCTTCGAGACTAGCCCCTTCAATCGAGAATGAGAGCAACAATTGATACCGCTAGTGCCGGTGCAGGTGGGTGAGAGCCTCTGTGTGCTTCGTGACTATATGCAGAGATTTGTGTTCTGGCTCGCCCATCCTCTAGATCGCACGACGTTCTAGAACAATTTGTGCTAAAACTGCCTATATTCTCTTTTTCACAGCCACCGTACGTTCCGGACCCGCCCAAATGGTCAGCCGCTGCATGTGCAGTGGTACAAGGCAGCCCACCAGCCGGGCACTGCTTGCAGTCACCTGCAGCATGAGCTCTACCCGCGGAACGCATCCTCGTTTTGTAACCAGCCCCATCTGGACCAGGGGAGATGTACCTGTGTCGCGCGTTGCTGTTGTGGGCGCAGGACATGCCCCAGCTCTCCCAAAGCCAGAGACCTTGCAGAGCCAGCCCCCGCAGGGTATGCTGTGGAGCATGGATGAGAGCAGCGCTATCGAGGGGGCTGATGCCATGTGCACCCTGTCATACAGCGAGGTAGATGACGAGGGAATGGCTGCACCACCGGAGCTTGGAGGCGCCATGGACACCCTTTGCATTGTCTCTTGGGATGAGGAGTGAGTGAGGCCTGCTACCAGATGCGAATAATGCAGTGGCATGCGTGCAGTATGATGTTATGTACAATAAGGTTCAGCCTTGTGAGAGATTTTGAAGGCAGCCTCAACGCTTGAGTTGTCACTACAGGTGTTGCAAGTGGCAGTCACATCTCACTATGGCATTGTCATCAGCATGTACCAGGGAAGTCAGTTCACTGTAAACTATGTGATGTTTGTCCCCCTTCCTGTGTTAAAGGTGCATTGGTGCATGTACACTACTATTTTGCAGCTCTGGTGACTTAGCAACAGTTTTCTTGGCCAGTTGTGGACCAGCTTTGTTCAGGCATAGGATTACATGCGGGCGCCCATCGATGGGGTGGTTAGTATGGAGTCAGCATGTGATCCAATGCTTGATCTTGGAGCTCGGCTCACCATTACAATGGGGGTTGTAGATGCAGGAGTTTAAAAGCACACAAGCAGATGCACAGCAGAGGTCTGAAGTGCTTCTACATCACTTGCAACAAGGTGATTTTGTGTGGGGACTGAACACTACTTTTGCCATACTTATTGGGTAGCACCAGGAAGGGGATGAGGTGATTTGTTGCCATACTTATTGGGTAGCACCAGGAAGGGGATGAAGTGATTTGAGAGATCATGCCTGTGACGAGAGTGCATTGCTCTGAGCGGAGGTCAGCGGCAAGAGATTGGCATTTCAATGTGAGGGTGCACTATACCATAAGTGATACTGATCTGGTTTTTCAGCTGGATAGGGCGCTGGCAGTATGTCAATGTGCATCCTGTCAGGCTCGATGCAGCTACAGCTGAATGCCATGTGGCTTGAAGCTTTATGGCACTAGGGCATACTGGGAATAGAGCGGCTGTTATAGGCATTGTGTTTTGGATCCATCCGATGGTGTGTTTGGTCGGTTCGACCTAGCAGCCCTTGGCGGTTGCCACACCTTAAATGTTTGTTATGTTATGTTATGTTATAGGAATGGTTGCCTGAGCAGAAGTTGTATGTGTACAACATGTTGGACCTACTATGGAGTATGCCCCTTATCAATCTGTTGGCACCTAGGTGGTTTTGTGTGCAGCCGCATATTGAACAGCAATATGAGTGGCGTTATGGCAGGATGTGTGGGAAGAGGTTATAATTTCTTGTCTGTTAGTGGTACATTGCAATCATGGGCAGGTTAGGCGCGGAGCCTGACTCAGGGACACACAGTGTTGCCTGTGGTTTGCTGGGAAAAATTAGGTGCGGCAACCGCAAAAGGGCTGCTTAATAGCCGCTGCTGTATTCATACTGCTGCAGTGTTCATATCCAGTGATGACAATGTTCTCCTGTATGAGTTGAGTGCCCAAAAAGCTGAGATTGGCTCTTCCAATGTTTGCTTGTTTGTTTGTCCTAGCAGCCCTTTTGCGGTTGCCGCACCTTAACTCTTTGTTTGCTTTTTTCTTTCTTGGGTGCCCCCACACTGTGAAAGGGCGTGATGGGGCGGCTAATAATAGGGGCAAAAAAAGTTGGCCCAAAAATCGACGACTGCGGGGGCGGCACCGGGCAGTGCAGAAAATTAGGGCATGGCCCAACATTCATTCCGAGCATGTGCAAAAAGAAAGGAAAAATAGGGAAGGACTCCATCAGTAGGGTTGATTGACGGCGGCCGTACTGCGGGGTCTCGGAAGGCGGTACAACTTCGGAGCCTCCGAAACAGTCAGCATGTATCAGTTGTCCTTTGCGGCATTCGCTGCTGTTGCAAGCCCATATATGGGAGCGAAAGGGGCCAGGAGCGGTAAAAGTCTTTGTCAGCCTTTTAAATTCGTGTTTCGCAACGTTGCCCAAACACACAGTGTGACATGCGGCAGCTGTCGGTTGAGCGAAGCAGTTGCATTTGCATCACATGCCTGTATGGAAGCGATACTATCCTGCTCTTGCCTTGCGCACACCACTGCGGATTAGCAAGGGTCCTGCTTTTGCCTTGAAATCTCGGTTGAGTTGGCGTCTGCTCCTGCGATGGTTTGGAGCCTCCGACACGGCAAATGAAGCAGGCTTGAGTATGGATGGCCTAAGTGTGCCTGTTACGCCTCCCAGCATTCATATCAGAAGTACCTGCCTGGCGGGGTTATGCTCTGTTCGGGGTTTCGGGAGATTGGCATCTTCGAGATGGTTTCAAAGGCATGGAACTCGTCTACTCGTGTTCATAAGCATTTCTCACCCTATCGAGCAGCTCGTGGTCTTATGTACGACGCATAGGAGCAGCCGGTCGGGGACTTGATAAGTGTGAGAGTGTGAGGATCGATGCGCTGCTCGCTTCATCAGTGGACATATCCACCGGAAGGAAGTTGCTAGTCTATCGTGTTGCATTTGCAGTCTGCATGTTTGCAAGGGTGCTTTCAATCTGCACTCTTGCTTTTGGTTTTTCTTGACATCGATTTTTAATGTTTGTGCAGGGAAGAGAATAGGGGCTAATTGGTATCATTGGTTTGCCGGCGCCGGTACATTTTCTTCAAACAGCCTGGATGGGCTGAGAGTAGTTTGTGTAGGGTCCTGGCCCCCTTAGACAGGGCACAGTAACTCTCGGTGCACTGGGGTTTTGATGAGAGAGAGAGAGAGAACTACGCAGAGAAGGGGGGAAATCCCTTCTTGCATATGTTAAGGGAGTGGACCCTGGGGCTTTGATGAATGTGAAGTTCAGGTAGACCAGATAAAACTGGCACGGTTTTCCGGTTGGGGTCGTGATCACGAGCTGTGATGACTTCTCTTTGTAAAAGGAATTCCAACTAAAACTAGACCGAGGTGGGTCGGCTACTGTTGCGTTGCGTAGTCCGATGGTCCTGTACCTTCTGTACTCACCTCCATGAGGGATGCTGCCGCATTCGACGGACTGTCCAGTGCCACTAGAAGTCAGCCTGGTTCTCGCCTCCAATAACCTTCACTTGCTGGAATCGCCCGTCTCAGAGTTGTGCAATTGGCCGGTGTCTTCAATGTAGACTCCCCTTATACGGCGCAATAAAGTGATGGTACGATGGAAGACCCATCAGGGTCAACTTGAGTTTGCTTGATGCAGCCATGCGCCTGCAAGGTCGTGAAAGTGACAAGTCCCGCTGCCAGAATCCTAGAAGAAGCTACATCCATACTTGTATCATGTGTTCGCTGGCAGATCTGGGACGTTTGCTGCAGGGCACGAGCACCAGCAGTTAATTCATCGGCGCCAGTGACATGCACGGATGATTTCGGAGGCAGCATTTAAAAGCGGCTGTCAGGGACTGATTGGGTGTAAGACAGCTCCAACCTTGTGCATGCCTACTGCATGAAGGCAGGTTAGCTGAAAGCAGCATTGGTGCGTCAATGAGATAGCCTAACATTGGTGGCCACGTGCGAGTGCCTGCCCATAAGCCCTGGCACTTGTCTGCGTAGACGATGGAGTCCGGTTGACGCTTTTGTGGATGTACCAGCCCAGATCCCATTGGTTGTTCAGGATGCGTTAGTATAAGTCTGGATTGTGTGTAGGGATCATCGCTCTATAGGGGTATGCTGCTTGCGCACGCTCACACGGCCCTCTCTGGGAAGCCAATTGCACTTCGGAGCTGGGAATTCGCGAGAGTGTGCCGCTTCCCCAGCCCGGCTGTTACACTAACACGACAGGAATGAGGAGTTTACCGGACAACGGTCTCACTCAGTGATTCGCTCTTAGACAGCTCACTGGTGGCCGACAGCAGCTTGCCCATCGCAAGGACAGCTCGGCGACTAAGGGAGCAGTGTTCGCATGTGGATCCTTGCCCCTTGATAATACCACTTCTGCTCAGTCCTGGATTTGGGACATCTGCTTCTAAACCTTCTTCTGGATCCTCTTGTGAAACAGCCCAAGAGCAAAGGTACGATGTGAGGTCCAAAGGGTATCTCAACGATGCTGAAGCTCCTCTTCCAGCAAAAGAAACGCACACTAGACGATCACCTCCATCATTCACACACTTCTGTCTCAGGAGGTCATACAGTACTGCTTCGTGCGTGTGCTTCTTTTTCTGACACCTTCTTTGCTCCTGGCCAGGCTCATCAGCATGATCAAGAAGAATACCAATCCTTGGATGATACCCACCGTGTAGCACGGAATGCGTGCATTGCCTACTAATCTGTACCAGGAGCACTCGGCGTTGCCGACTCCTTGAGCCCTTGCTCGACATTTGGACCAAGCAGCTCAGACCCATTCCTTGATCCTGCAGCGATTCAGCTGCCAATGTGGAGCCTGAATGGTAACCAGCAGGTTCAGCAAGAGGAGATAACCCACCAGAAGGAACAGCAGCAGCCGGTAGAGCAGCAGTGGGCACTGCAGGACCAAAACCAACAGCAGCAGCAGCCATTTCAGCGTGAGCGCGGCCAATGGCATAACCAGCAGCACCAGGAACAGCACGGAGGCCAGCACAGGAAGGAAGGCCAGGGGCAGCAGCAGCAGCAGAGGGAAGGCCACCAGCAGCAGCACCAGGAACAGCACGGAGGCCAGCACAGGAAGGAAGGCCAGAGGCAGCAGCAGCAGCAGCAGAGGGAAGGCCACCAGCAGCAGCACCAGGAACAGCACGGAGGCCAGCAGAGGAAGGAAGGCCAGGGGCAGCAGCAGCAGCAGCAGAGGGAAGGCCACCAGCAGCAGCAGCAGCAAGGGGACGAGGAGGATGACCTGCTGCAGCCGCAGAAGGAAGGCTGCCACCAGCAGCAGAACCACGACATGTGGCGGCAGCAGAAGCAAGGCAAGCCCCAGCAGCAGGAGAAAAAGAGGCAGCACCAAGAGCTACCCCAGCTGCAGCAGCAGGAGCAACACTGCCCCAGGAGGGTACGCAGCCGTAAACATAAGAAAGAGGATGCGGAGCAGCAGCAGTGGCAGCTGGAGCAGCATCTCCATGACAGGTTAAACCCTGTGATGTCTCAGCAGCAACAGCAGCAGCAGCGTAGAAGCCGCCTGGCATCAGGGGTACGCTCTGCTGCAGGGAAGAGCACAGCTGCTGCTGAGGCAGGCACTAACCCAGGCCTGCCGAAGCGCAAGTCATCTTACAGGGGTGACAACTCCCGCTCAACAATTACCAGCACTAGCAACAGCAGGTGGGGAGCACAACTGGGAATCGGCCAGACGTACATCTGGTTGGGTGCGTTTGGCAGCGAGGTAGCAGCAGCACAGGCATACGACCTTGCTGCTCTTGCCTACAAAGGGACAAGGGCAAGCACCAACTTTCCTTTCAGCAGCTACAGTGCCAGGCAGATTGAGGAAGCAGGGGAGTTATTGCTTAGCAAACAGCCAAACCTTCAGCTGTTTGACTGGGAAGCTTGGCGGGAGGAGAGGGAGGAGGGAGGAGGGGTGGGTGAGCCGGGAGAGCCCAGCCGGGGCCAGGAGCAGGGCCATATGACTAGGCGGAGGGGGCGGGTGGAAGAAGAAGGGGCGGCTTTTGGGTTACTGCTGCTCCAGCAGCAGCAGGATGAGGGGTGTCTACAGCGTCATCGTGCTCACGCTGCTGCTACTGGGTCGGAAGAAGCTTCAAGGAGGGATTTAAGTATTGGAATGGAGGCAGGGAAGCTGGTCAGGGACAGCAGGGAGGGCCTTAGCCATGCAGCGGGGGACGCTGGCGGTAATGGTGGAGTAGCACTCCCGGGCATTATGGGAACAGCATCAGCATCAGCAGGCAGAGCTCCATGCTGTTTCCTCCCCAGGGCTGCCAGTGGGGCCAGGGATGGGGTAAGGGATCTCATGTGCAAAGCTGCTGGCAGGATTCCCAAGGGGCCTCCCATGCCTAGTTCTTCTGCTGCACAAAGTGGTGGTGCTGCAAGCAGCAGCAGAGAGCTTAGATGCTCAGAGTGCAGTGGTGATGCTGCCGCTGGTGCTGGTGGTGCTGTTGCTGGTGCTCCGGCTCACACAAATACAGCCCGATCACAAGTGGGGCTGCAGAGGGCAGCGCTAGTGGATACGAACCACTCAGCTTCCACAGAAAGGGCTTGTAAGAATCAGCCTGGGTCCATGGGGCTCTTAGGGAGGGTTGGTGGATGTGCTGTGGCTTCTAAGTGGAGTAGGAATGGGAAGGAGAACCAGGTCTGGCCGGCTAATTCCTGTGTGGCCAACCTGGGGCAGGAGTGCTCTGCTGCTGGGGGTGCAGGGGAGAAGCCTATCAAAGGAGGGAAGTATGCTTCACTTAGGGAGGTGCTTGCTAGGGCACCCGAAGTGGAGCTGAAAAGGGGGCGAGGGACCAGCAAGGTGAAGGTCCGGAAGGGTGCGTGTAGTAGCAAGGGAAAGTCCAGGAAATCTGGTGGCTCAGTTGAGTTGTTCTCTACCAAGCAGCAGGAGCAGGGGAAGCAATGGAGCCATAGGGAGGGCAAGCAGCAGCAACAGCAAGGGAGTGAGCTGCAGCGACAGCAGCAGCAGGAGGGAGTACGTGCGGCAGATGATAACGATGCCGAGGGAAGCATGCAACAGCAGCAGCAGCAGCAGGCGGAACACAAACAGCCACCGCAACAGCAGCAAGGCAATGTGCAACTGCAGCGATCTAGTCAGCAGAGTAGTGCTGCACCTCCAGACGACAAGGTCCTGGCGGAAGACGGAGAGCAGGTAGCAGCAGGAGAGGAAACAGTGCCGAGTGGGGCAAAACGCACTGCTGTACCCAACACCCAATTTCCGGGCAGCTGCTCTACTGCTATGCCTGAAGATGTGGGAGGCAGTGCCGCTGCTGTTGCTCCTGTGGAACCCACCGTAGCTGTAGCAGCTGCTGCTGCTAATGTCACTGCTGCCTCACAGGTCTCATTTGAGCAGCAAGTAATAGAGGCAGCAGCTAAGGTAACACCTTGTCATGCAGTTGCCGTAAAACGGGTGCATGCAAAACGGTCTGCTTTCCCCTTTGTCCTTAGTCTTGGGCACCCAACTGCTGATGCAGCAGCAGCACCACCACCGTTGGAAGTTGTAAGCTCCAGTTTGCCTGCCGATGTGGACTCAGGTGTTGCTGCTGCTGTTGCTGGTGCTGCTGCCAGTGGGGATGATGTCAGTGGCCCTACAAATAATGTAGGCACAGCAGCAGCAGCAAAAGCGACATCAGCTTCTGGTCCGTCTCGTCCGGAATGCCTTGGTGGGGCTGTTAGCGCTGCTGCTGCTGCCGGGGCGTGTGGCAAGCCCATGGTGTCTGCTGCTGCTGAGGCATTAGCAGCAGCAACAGGGCCTGCAGCTACTACTACTGCTGCTGGTGTCTGCAGTGCTAAACCCATAACAGGAAGTACCAGCTTTACAGCAGCACGACCAGCAGGCGGGGCAGCACATGGTGCTTCAGCAGAAGCACGTGCAGCACCAGCGCTTTTACCAACGCAATCAGCAGCTAACACACGTTCTGCTCAGGGAGAAGCAGCAAGGCCGAAACGGATGCGCAAATGTCCGGCCAGGCTAGCTGACAGCCTGGAGCCCATCCCTCATAATCTGCTCTCCGACACAGTGGCAAGTTGCAAAGAGGCAGGGAGGGTGGGCGCTAGTGGCGATGACGGGGGTGGGGGTGGTTCTGGATGGGATGTTGATCAGATAGACTGCTTAGGAGGGGCGGAAGCTCTGATGGCTTTAGCTTTAGGATATCAAGTCATCACCAGCAGCAAGCAGAAGTGGGGAGGGGGAGAAGGGGGAAGTTGCAAGCAGAAGGGCAGAGGGGAAGAAGGAGGGATTTACATGGAGGTCAGACAAGGAAGAGCAGCGCATGTACGACAGGGGGACTTAGATGGGCGGCAGGCTTCTAAAGCAGCAGGCAGCAAGCGGCTTGTGGAGGAGGCTTTACATTTAAAACACCAAGTCATCACCAGCAGCAAGCAGACGGGCGAATGGGGGAGGTACATGGATGGGAAACATAGAAGCACAGCGCATGTACCTCAAGAGGGCTTAGGTGGGAGGGTGGGTGGTAGAGCAGCAGGGAGCAAGCGGCTTTTCGAGGAGGGATGTGAGCAGCAAGGGAAGGGTAAGATGGAGGGCAGCAGCTACACAGGAGATCGAGGAGGGGCAGCAGAGGGAGGGCTCACGAAAAAGAAGGAGGGGGCAGCTGAAACCCATGGTGAGGAGAAAGGTCTGAAACAGGCAGTCGGTACCATAAGGATGGCTGGCGGCTGCAAGCGAGGCAAGGTAGTCAGGGGAAGTAGTTGCGAGGCTGCTGTACTAACAGAGGAGGAAAGGCAGGGAGCTCAGGCTAATGCAATAGCAACAGCGGCTGCAGTGGCTGCTGCAATTGCAGCTCTAGGGGGATCGAGCGTGGGGCATGGGAGGCTTGGTGGGAACAGGGAGGAGCCCATAGCAGCAATAGCTTCTCGTCTTGGTGGATGGCCATGCATGGGTTATGGGATAGATGGAGCTGTCAAGCCGGCTCTTTTCCCGAAAGTGCGTTTGCTGCGGGAAGGGGCAACGGCAGGAGCGATCCCGACAGTGCAGGAAGGAGCAGCAGCCGGAGAACCAGCAGTAGCAGTCACTGCAGCCGCAGAAGTAGCGCTGCAACCAGCGCTAGAAGGAACAGCAGTGCCAGCAGAAGCAGTTGCAGCATCAGCAGGAGCACCAGCGCTGGGGCAAAAAGGAGCAGCGGCAGCAGCAGGGGCGGCGCAATTAGCAGAAACAACCACACCTGGAGCCGCCGCAACAGCGCCACTGCTGGAAAGACCACCATCAGCAGCAACAGCCGCAGAACCAGCAGCAGCATCAGCCCTGGCAGGAGCAGCACCACCCCCAGTATATCAAGCCGTGAATGCAGCCACAAAAGCAGCAGGAGCAGCAGCCGAAAAACCAGCGCGCGCAGTAGCACCACCAGCACCAGTAGTACTGGGACCTTCCCCAACACCCGCACAGTGTTATGGTAACCTTAGCCTACACATCGGTATGCTAGATGCACCACAGTTTGAACGTCCTGCTGACTGGAATGCATCAGCTGCTGTTGGCAGTGCTGTGGCCCAAGTGGTAGAAGAGGGTGGAGGTGTTGCAGCTAGCTCAAGACTCCCTCGAGGCAATGTGCACCAGGAGGAGTCGGAAAACTATGCGGGCTTGCAGAATCTGCTTATGCAAATCCAGAAGCAGGGTTTACATGGGACCGCAGTTCAGCACCAACAGGATGAGGGGGAGGGGGACAACAGTGAGCAGCAGCAGGAGGAGGTGGTGGTTGAGGTGGAGGTGGAGGAGGAACAGCAGCAGGAAATGGAGATGGACAACAGTGAGCAGCAGCAGCATGAGGTGGTGGTGGTGGAAAGGGAGCAAGAAGAGCAGCAGCAGCAGCAGCAGCAGGGGGAGGAGGAAGAGAGGGAGCAGCGATTACAGCAGCAAGATGAAAAGCAGCAGCAGCAGTTACAGGACAGTGCGCTACCACCACTGGCGCAGCCCCAGGGAAAGAGGGAAAAGAAGCAGGGGTCTAAGCTACAGCAGGGAAAGGAACAACAATCACATCAGCGGCAGATTCTGGGAGGGCAGCAGGATGAGCAGCAGCAGCAGCACAGTAGTAGCTGTGCTGCTGCTTTTCTTACTGCCAATGCTGATATGCCAGCAGCAGCAGTGGTGGTGGTGTCACCAAAGCAAGCAGCAGCGAGCCCACCAAGGGCAGCAGCAGCAGCAGCGGTGGCAGCGTTAAGGGAAATGACTCAAGGAGAAGCTTTAGGGGCAGAAGCAGCAGCTGTACTCCTACCCCACGGTGACACAGCTGCCATGCTGATCGAAGCACCCTCATCACGGCCATTGCAGGAACCAGCAGCATGTTGCAGAGCTTTAGACAACACACCTGCTGCTGGAGGTGCTGTTGTAGCCGGTTTAGCAGCCGCAGCAGTAGCTAGCATGGCCTATTTACCTGTAGCTGAAGGGGGCAGTGTCCCAGCTGCTGATGTTGACCCAGCAGGGGTAAACCCAGCGGCGGCTGGTAATGTGCTGGTGGAAGTAAGCCTGCCTGTAGGAGGTTCAGCTGCTTATGCCAAGCCAGTAGATCCAGCAGCAGAGGCAGTGGCAGCAGCAGCAGCAGCTGGTATCAAATCTGGTGAGGTGAGCAAGCCTGTAGCAGATCCATCTGCTTATGCCGAGGCAGCAGATTCAGCGGCAGTGGCAGTGGCAGCAGCGGCAGTTGGTATCAAGTCTGGTAAAGTAAGCCTGCCTGTAGCAGGTTCAACTCCTCATGCTGAGCCTGCAGATTCAGCAGCAGTGGCAGTGGCAGCAGCAGCTGGTCTCAAGTCTGGTGAGATGAGCAGGCCTGTAGCAGGTTCAGCTCCTCATGCCAAGCCAGTAGATCCAGCAGCAATGACAGTGGCAGTGGCAGCAGCTGTTCTTAAGTCTGGCGAAGTAAGCCTGCCTGTAGCAGGTTCAGCTCCTCTTGCCAAGCCCGCAGTAGCAGCAGCTCATACGACTGAGACTAAGCCTGCTGCTACTGCTTGCTGGAGCGATGGCAGTGCTGTCAGCCACAGGGATGCTCATCAGTGCTTGGAGCTAATGAAGCTAATAGGTGAGGCTGGGCACATCTACGCTAACCCTCCTTTGAAATTTGGTTGAGATTTGTGATTGAGCCGCAGGGGTCAGCACCGTAGGGTTCTGTGGGTGGGCACTAACCGTTAGCCTGAACCCAATCCTGCTTCTGTAGCCGTTTTTGACCCACCTAATACTGATGGTGCTAGGCCATAAATGCCCAAACGGCCCCATGGCCCTTAAAGTCGTGAAGGCCCTAGGGATGTGTTCCTTCTTTGGCTTAGGGTTTGTTACATGCAACCTTGGCGTCCAACAAGGCGCACGAAGTGTCAAAGGGACTGTTGAAGGCCTCAGCAGCATGGGGTTGTTACTCCATCACGGTTTGCAACGCAACAGCTGAAACATGTGCAGTCCAAAGCACATACAACAGATATAGTGCAACATACAGAAGCTTTGCCCTATGTATCGGAATGTACATTGCATCAGAGCGTGCCTGTTAACAACCTACCACCATCACATGCAAAACCAGCTTTGCTAAAAGCTCACCAAGATCGTAGACAACAAACATATTTTAACACCTGGTGTTGAATGCCCCCGAGCTCACCCGTCGGGTGGGCAGCTGCTTACAGGGGAAAGCTGATCAACTGTACATAACATTTAATGTGATAAATGCCGCTGGCAGGTGCAGAGTTCCATCACCACTAAGCATGGTATGTCAATGCTTGCCACTGCAGGTGATGGTGCTTGTGCTGTTATGTATATCCATGCTTTTCTTGTCCCACTTTTTGATGAGTGCAGCTGGCAGGTGCAGCGCTCTAACACCAATCATGGTATGTCCATGCTTGGCTCTGCAGGTGATGGTGGTTGGCACAGCATCAGTGGCCTCAGGGCCATCTTGCTGGAGAGGTCCACACAATTGCCTGAGGTGCTCCTCTTGAAGATGGAACAGCAAGGGCTGCTACAGCTGGAGCTAAAACCTACGCCACGGCGCCCTGTATGCAGGTACGGGGCTGTACTGGCAGAATGTGTGTTGGGTGATATAACTCAAGCAGTTTAGGGAGCCCCACAATCCTAGGAGGCGGGAGGGGGTTGGGACGCAGGGCCTAATGCTGGTGGGGGTAGGGGTCACAGGCCCTCCATCTCTAAATGCTAATCCCGCCTGCTCAACCCTGTTTCTGGAGGGGGTGGGGGTCTTCAAAATCCTGCATCCCGACAGGCCTCTCCTAGGATTGTAGAGGTCCAATAATGCAGCGGAGCAGATGCGGTTCTCAAGTCAGAGGGTCCTGGACCTTTGCCTTACCAAGGAGCCTGATGCAGAGTCTACGGCACAAGATTGGTACTTGAAACACCTTAAAACAGTACCTGTGCTTTACAGGATTTAGTCGATTTGTGTGGGGTATTTTACGTGTCCTTGGAAGCCAGGTTGCATGCTTGCAAAGATGGAGGATCCATAGCACTCTGGACATGTAGCTTCCATAAATAACATTCGACACATAATCGTATAAAGTAGTTCATAGTGAGTCAGAGCATCTGAGCCTGTAGTGGGTACTTTAGACAAGTGGCATACCTAGGGTCTTTGCAATCAGTGCGAGGGGACTCACATTGACCGGAATACCTTGCAGGCCATGAATTCAAATGGGCCTCCCTGTAGCTCTCTGTGCAGCGCCCTATTTGCAGGCTTTTTGTTGTGGGTACTTGCTAGGCCATGCCAACATGTCTTCTATGTTGCTATACAATTCTGTGGTATAAGCAAGCAGAAGGGCTGTACAAGCCAGCATGCTACTGCTATGACTTGATGTGTCTACCTGGAATCTGCGTAAAGGGAAAGATACGCTGCATGTACCCACATCAGTTTTATGCCAGCAACCTGGAGCATTGAGAAGCAGCAACTGGCATATCTTTTAGGGTGTCAAAACACAAATTTGTAACAGCACATGGTACCTAGCCATCGACACTAGGGCAGCCTAGAAAGCATCATTCATGTCTTACAATGAGCATAAAATTTGTGGACAAAAGGACATGTTGGAGTTGTTGTGCTTCAGCTTTCAAGCTACTGATGCCAGGTCGGCGCTGCTCGGAGGGAGCAGTAATCATAAAACGATACGTTAATTATAAATTACAGTATAACATGATAATGTTATTTACTATTGTTGTGCTTCAGGGTTCAAGCTACTGCTGCCGGGTTGGCACTGCTCCAGCACTTTTCCAAAGCAGACCTTTTCCTGGCCAGCAAAGCTGAACTGCTGCAGCAGCTCAAAGACCAGAGACGCTTAAAGCAAGCAGCCAATACAGCGGCAGTACCAGCAGGAGCACCACCCGCTGCACCAACAGATATACCTCTTGCACGTGTCCGCACTAAAAGTGTCTGGCTTAAGGATATGGTGGGCATAGGAGGCCTGGCTGTAGCAACAGCAGGGTCTAACGCCTTGGCGGCAGCAGCGCAGGGTGCAGCACGGCCCAATGATACCACTAGAGCAGTGCTGCAAACGGCCGGCCGGCAGATGCCCAGCAAAATGGAGCAGCAGCTTTCAAATGGAAGGGGTGGACTGGATCAAAGGGTTGGTCAGGGGGAGTGCTGGCTGAGAAGGGATGGGAGATATATTGGAGGACCCTTGGTGGGTGATGACTGGGACAGCAGCGATGACACGTCTGAGGATGACGATACAGAAGACGATGAGCGGGTGGCTGGGGGTTTGAACGTGCAGCAGCTACCATCTAGGGAGTTCCTTGCAACCATGCATGCTGGATATGGCACCTTGATCAAGCAACACCAACAGCAGCAGGCACATAACCAGCAGCTGCAAGTACAGCAAATGCAGCAGCAACAGCAGAAGCAGCAGCAGCTGCATGGGGTACAACAGCAGCAGCAGAGGGCAGGAGAGCACCAGCAGCAAGCACCAGCAGAGCGAGAGCAGCTGCAGCAGGGGTTGGTGCAGGAGGGGGGGTCTGCTGGCAAGCGCAAAAGGTGTGAGGGAGTCCCAGCGGCACACTCATGTCCCTTGACCGCACAGACGATGGCCGTGTCTATGGCAATGCCGCCGCGAGGGGTTTTGCCCATTACAGTGGTAATGCGTCTGCCGGTTGCGGGGGCCCAAGCACGTGTGGGTCACTCGGGACCCAAAGGTGGGTTTATCCTGCGGAGGGAGGCGTTTGGGTGGGTGGAGCCTCCTGCTCCCTCTTTGCCTCAATCTCAGCTCTCTGGTCAGCTGATGAACCCATGTAGATCTACTGCTTCGGATGGGACTGATCGGGGGAGCCAAGGGTCTATAGCTTATCAGCAGGGCAGTGTTGGGGGGAGCCAGCTGGAGGTGGATGGGGGCGGGTGTGGGATGCAGAAGCAGGGGAAGCCATGGTACTGCTTACGGTACGAGAAATCAAGTTCAGGGAGTAGTAGGGCAGGGGTAGAGGGGGCCGAAGGGCTCGGCAGTAGGCGGCATAAGGGGCTCCCGGCAGCACCAGAAGCATCTGTGGGTGATGTGGGTGGAGAAGGGGAGTGGGATGGAGCATTAGGATTGGGAGCAGGGGGTGCTGGGGGCCTGGTAAGCAAGCGGTCGCATGTGCCCAGGTGGGAGGAGGGTGCGGCGCTACAGGCTATGCGGCAGCAGTTAGCCCGACAGCAGCAGCAGCAGCAGCAGCGGGGGCAGCGTGTGGATAACCAGCCATGCCTGAAGGGGCAGCAGGGTGGTGCTTCTGCTTTAACTGCTGGATCATCTCCAAGGCAATGTGCCAGAGGAGGACATAAGGAGCAGGGACGATGCAGAAAGAGGAAGCAGGGCAACAGGAGGGGGCTCTGGCAGGAGGTATCTCGGGGTGGTGGGGTGGATGGCGGTGGCGGCGGCGCTATAGGGGCAGGTGGTAGCTGCCGCTTACTACGACCAGCTGGGGTTACCGGTACTACTAGTAGTAGTACGCCGGCGTCCGGGGCCGAGGCTGGAGCGGGAGGGAGGAAGAGGCGCGTTGAGGTGTTGGGGCATGATGAGGGGAATGGCTCGTTAGGGGGCTTGGGGTTGCTGTGGCGTAGTTGTGACTTGAAGGGGTGTGTTACTGAGCCAGAAGCAAAGAAGCAGCAGCAGCAATCTGGTGGTGTGGGGAAGTCTTTGATGTCTGCTGTTTTGAGGATGATGAAAAAGGAGAGGGAGGCCAAGGTGGTAGAGGCAGGGAACAGCGAGAGAAGGGGGAAAGATGCAGGGAAGAGTGAAGGGAGAGAGGTAGAGGCACAGGAAAGTGGGGAGAAGATGAGAGATGCAGGGGACGTTAAGGAGGAAGGGGGATCTGCTGGGGAAAGTGAGGGGAAGGGGGGAGACGGTCAGATAACACAGGGGAATGGCGTAGCATCAGGTGCGGGGACAACTCGAGGCAGCTGCTGTGCTGGGGGTGGGGGTGGTGCTGATGGCAGCAGCAGCAGCAGCAGCAGCAAACATGCCGCTGTAATAGCAGCAGGAGCAGCAGCAGCAGGAGTAGCAGTAGAAGCAGCAGTCGGAGCAGTAGCAGGAGCAGCAAAGCAGCCGGACTCCCAAAGTCAACATGAGCAGCTACAGCCACCAGAAGGGATGCTGCAGCCTTCTGCACTGCAGCAACAGCAGGAGCAGCAGCAGCTTGGGAAGCAGGCACAGTTAGATGTACAAGGGGGCGATGGAGCACTATTGAAGGAGGGGCAGCATAAGCAGTTGCAGCAGCAGCCAGAGATGCAAAAGAAGGATGGAACAGCACCACCAGAACACCAGCAGAGCGAACGAAAACAACCAGATGGGTCTGGGGACAATGCAGCAATGCTTATGAGATGTGCTGGGACTGTTACACCCTCCGATACCCACACGTGCAGAGCGGAGAACTCCAGTTTGGTGTTGGGTTCCGGTTTCGAAGTTGGCAAAGCAGTGCCAAGCGGCAATGGCCCAATGCAACAAGGCAATTTCGTGTCCAACTGCTCCGCCGTTCCCCTTCAGCCGATGATCACTGAGCTGCCTGTTATGTCGGTGGCCAGCTGCTACGGTTTACCCCATCGGCAGATCTCAACAGCTGCACCGGTGGCGCAGCTTCGACCCATTGGAGGTCTAGGGAAGTATGGTGGCTGCCCAAATGTTACAGCAGCCTCTGGAATGGCAGTGTATGCTGCTAGGGATGTGTACAGCAGTGCCTATGTGGGCCCATGGGCGCTCCCTCTGCCAGTAGGGTCGACACAGGTAGGAGGGATAAATGGTTCTATGTTAGGGATGTGTGCTAGCAGTGGGAAGGTTCTTTACGGAGGAGAGGCTGCAGCAGCTGCAGCAACGGCCATTGCTGTGGGAGCATGCAGACCGCTCGTACCCCTAGCAAGTGGGCGAGTGGCAGCACCACCTGCTGCTGGGGCTGCTGCTGCTGCCAATGGAGGAGCTAGAAATGACGCTGCTGCAGCTGCTCTAAATGCTGCAGCAGCTGGACCTGGAGTAGCTGCTGGTGCGAGGAATATGAACCTGCTGGCCTTACCAAAGCTGCTTGCTGCTCAGCTGCCGCCTTCAATCAGCACAATTGGTGGTGCAAGGGGGTTACCCTTGGGTGGAGGGACCAGTGCAGCTGCGTCGGGGAGCTTTGTTAGGTGGGGATGTGGGATTTCTGCAGGGGTTAAGCCATCAGCACCTCTTGGAGCTGTCCCTGCAGCAGTAGCACTTTTTTGCGGACCAGCTTCTGCATCAGTACCGTTTGGTAGAGCAGCCCCGGCAGCCGCCGCTGCCGCTGCAGCAGCAACAGGACCCAATGAAGCAGTTACTGATGCAACAGCAGCAGGAAGAGCCACGAATTCTATACCAGGAGGTGGTGGACCCCTTAGTGCTGAACAGGTTGTGATGCTGATAAGGTCCCTGCAGCAGCAGCAACTGCAGCATCAGCAGCGGCGCCAGCAGCAGCAGGAGGGCGCTGAGGGAGTGGGTCCGCGCCACGCGGGAAGCAGCAAGGTGGAGCAGCAGAAGAAGAGGAAGCTGAATGAACAGGACGGCCAACAGCTAGGGCCTACGTTACAAGAGCTGCATGACATCAATGAGATGTTAGGGTGGGGCCTGGGAGGTGGGGTACCAGCGGGATGCGATCAGATGGAGCACCACAAGCCGCAGGGGGCGAGGTTGCCATTGCAAGTACCAGTTTTCCAGCAGCAGCAGCAGCAGGGCCAAAGCCACCACCAGCAGCAGGGCAAAAACCACCACCAGCAGCAGCAGGGCAAAAACCACCACCACCAGCAGCAGGGCAAAAACCACCACCAGCAGCAGCAGGGCACAAACCACCACCAGCAGCATCAGCAGCAGCACTTTTCCCAGCAGCCACAGCAAGTGGTTTGCAACCAGCCAGAGGTTCGAGTGCTAATGTCACAGCAGGAGCGACAGCAGGACCAGGCACTTGACAGCAAATGAGCAGCGGCTTTGGGACCCATTAGTGCAGAACAGGAAGCATTTGGGAGGCAGCTCTTACAGCAGCAGCAGCTCTAGCACAAAGCAAAGCAGCAGAGGGACTAGAAGGAATTGAGCATGGAGGAGGAGAAGCTGCCAGATGTTGCAGATCAGTTTCCAGAATACAGCCAGGACCTGGAGGAGTGGAGCAGTGGACAGGGGCACCACAGGCTGGATAAGCAGGAGCGAGTTTACAAGGACGAACAGCAGGAGCAGCAAAATCCAAGGACCAGCAGTTTAATTGTCTCCCAGTCGGCACGCCTGCTGCAGCAAGGTTTACTGCAACAGCAGCAGCAGTAACACATAGCCCAGAACTGGTATCTACACCGGACTACTTGCTGGGCAACTTGCAGAGAAGAATGGCAGGCACAAACGGATCCGGATACCAGCAGCGGTCTGGTATGTGCCTCTTGTCTGATAGGTGCATATGCTTTCAAGTAGGTTGGCAGGACTGCGCAATTTGTTGATATATGGCAGCTCGGCCCGACAGTGTGTATGCTACAGTCTAAAGTCAGAGGTAGTAATAGAAGCCGACTTATTTGGCTTTACCAATTACCAATTACCAAATGGCCCCGTCAAAGCAGGGCGCCGGTGGGGGCAGCGCCACCCACAAGGAGCCAACTTAAACTCCAACGGCATACTCAAGTTCCTGTCCAAAACTGACACAATGGCTGCCACCAGCCCACCCTAGATCCGTTGCTAGCCAATGTATGTCAGGCCAGCCCATTTCGACTTGCCATGTGCTGACCGAGTCAACAGCAAGCCAAGCAGTTTAATGCCTTGCCTTCACTTAGTACCACTGCTAATGTCAAGTGTTTCCCTTGGAGAATCTACAGATTACAGATTACAAAGTGGCCCCACAAAGGGGGCGCCCGTAACGGAGCCAAACTAGGCTCCATGGGCATCATACACCATGCCAGACTCATCAATATAATCATCATAGTCAGACGAAAACGTATCAATTTGATAACCAACCAGACCTAGCTCCTCTAGTGTCTCCCTAGTTGCATAAGGTAGAAGGTCGGATGCTTCAAAGCGCCTATAGTCTAGGCATTCTGATACAAAGGCAGCAACCTTCCTGGGGTTCTGGTTCATGAAAGCACTGACCTTCCCAGAGGGCCGCATAGACCGAGCAGCCCGGGACACTCCTCCAAAATTTGAGAACAATGCTTCCTCATACTTCAACCGAATGTGGTGATATGTGGGGCATTCAAACAGGAATCTAACATGGATGGTGAATGAAAAGGAGCTATTATAAAGCACGCAAAGGGTGCAGTGCTGCCGATGCATATTGCTGAGTCATGCCTTGTGCTGCCCCCTCCTCCATAGGATGAATGGAGTAAGGCACTGACGTACTGCTGTTTTATTGACAGGCCGGCATGGCCGTTTTTGCCAGCCTTGACGTGCCAACAAGTGCTTGGCTTGCTGTTGACTGGGTCAGCTGGTCAGCGAACGGCAAGTCGAACTGGGCTGCCTGACATACATTGGCTAGCAAGGGATCAAGGAAGGCTGGTGGCGCCAGCCAGCCAGTGTGAGACTCTTGGACAAAACTACCAATAACCAAATGGCCCCGGACAAAAACTTAAGTATGCCGTTGAGCCTAAGTTGGCTCCTTGCGAGTGGCACTGTACCCACCGGCGCCCCACTTTGATGGGGCCATTTAGAACCTGGTATACACATCCTTTCAAGATGTTCAATGATGAGCAGTTGAAGGTTAGGCCTACTTCGGGACCGACTGTCAATTCCAGCCAAATCTAAAAACAACTAGGAGCGACTATAAGTATCTCAGCATCAAGGACTGGCTGCATGGTGTGGAAATCTACTCATTGATAACTTATTGCATATACACAGGTTATCCGCGTTCTAAGAACCCTGGTCTGGACGTGAAGACAGACGGACCCTAGCTAACGATGAGAACGGGGGCCCGCCTATTCAATCTGCCATGCCCGAGATATCTTCTGAAGCTTATACCCCATATGAGGGACCAAACCAAGAGCACCTGGCAGCGACACTTGCCTGTCCCATCCGCGTTAGTTCTCTCCTGGAGAGTCTCCACGGCCCATTCACGCCCGATGCCGCCTCCATACCTTCACCCATTTCAAAGCAGCCGGGTCAACACACAGATTTGCCCCCAGAGTCGATGCATGCTTTCCAAGATTGCCTACTCGGGAACCCGTATTGCGAGTCGTCAGAAAGCTGCATACCACGCATGGGCAGATCACGTCAAACTTCATGGCTAGCTGGATTCAAGCAGCAACATAAATCATGCAACACGGTTGCGGGGCTAGGGCAGTACTGAAGTGCAAAGCCTCCTGCACGTAAAAAGACAGCTCTGCGCGATTCCCAGCTTCGCCACGTGATGCTAATCTGTCCGATGCGGGAAGCATCGCCGGCTGCTGATGCAAGATACGATGGTGTGGATGCAGAAAACTAAATGAAAGTAAATGTAATCAGCAAATGCGTTTCCTGCAAGAACTCAGGGCAAAGAGATTGGGAGTGCCACGAAGCCCCGAAGCCAGAAAAACGGACCCGACGGTGAACTAGCTCAAGCGAGCCATTAAGGCAGCGAAACTGCTTGGATATTTCGCTCTTCTGGCTGAAATGCGATACATGTGTTGGTTTCTTGTCAAGGTCATCTGCTTCGCTATTCACATCAGAGTGTCGCGTGGGCGCTGAGACCAGGACAGCTTGACTGAATTCTGCTTTTATCTACTGCATGACATCACGGATGCTTGCATTCTTCACTTTGTGTTATGTTTGTCTTACATAGCGTAGTCCTATTTTCATCTAATTCTGGGTTGTGTTTTACTATCAGACAGTATACGGACACACACGGAGGCCGCGAGTAAAGTGGCTTATGCCGTTTAGGATAGCTCTCAAAGCGGTCACTCAAGGGCGACACGAATCACTAAAGCTGTCCATCTAGAACACAGGCATACATCGACATCGGTAGGTATCACTGCAGATTGTGCCATGTGTAGGCACTACCACTAACCCACAATGCTCTTCCGGGGTACCTTTTCTTAGTGGGATTATGGTTCCAACCGAGCAGTTTCAATAATCCGCTGCATGACTTGGTCATCTCTGTGCATTGACTGTGTTTTGGTGCAGGCACGGTGGACAACCGTCTCTGGCTGCGTGGCGTTGTCGAGCAGATAGAGAACCCTCCAGCAGGTATATCTGAGCAATCACAGGGCTTGAGCTGTACTACCCGACTTGAATCTTGATGGACCAGCTGACATCTGGCGCAACAACTGAAGAGTGCCTGAACGAGCTTCAGGCCAGGCGCGCTTTAGGCGACGGCAAGGGAAGCGGGATGGAGCAGATGGCATGCATGGGCGAAGCTGATGCTCTACAAATGAACGATGTAACAGTTGCAACGAACGCTGAAGGGTGCTTGGCTCCACGGCCGAGGGGGAGACCCCGTAAGAATCCTGCTCCCGCTCAGGTGCGGAACGGTGCAGCTGCTTCAATCTGGTGAATCTCGACAAGGAACGCTGGTAAACTGCTCACAACTAGTATTTGCAACTGCAATGTATGTCAATCTCGCACTCAGATGCATCCTAGCTGCCAGTGGTTGCGGTGCTTCAACTAAGGCAGCGAGCAGAGATAAGAAAGAAGCAGGATGTATCGTCCCCCAGCGGCTCATTTAGCAATATGTGCCCAGAGGCTCCTGGTTGTAATTTCACGTTCCAACCATAAAATTTGGGCCTCTACATCCAACACTATATCAGCTTCCTTCAGGTGCCAGATAATATTGCTGCCAAGCACATGCGGACGTCTTGCAGTTGCCTTTCCTTCATGCCTGAGATACAGATATGCACCGCAACACTGAGGTGCAGTCCCTGGCTGAACGAATGGGATGTTAGGGTTAAGGGTAAAGCTTGCACGAGTGGAACCAGAGCGAGGCAAGTAACAGTGGGCAGCAGGCGTGATGGTGAGCTGTAGGCTGAGCCTGCTAAAGGACTTGCATTTCTACCTCCCTCATGCAGCAAGGCATGGTCAAAGCGGTGTGTATTTTTAAGCATGCTTTGATGTTTCTCCTTTGGCTGGTCACTGGTTTTTCCACATGGTCCGAGGGCCACAATTGCTAAAGATTTTTGGACCCCGAATTAAAGCTTCAGGGCCTGGCATACCTAATAGCTGTACCAGACAAGGGTCCTGCCTTTTTCCCCCAATTTGTGTTCACCTGTCATGCCCACTTGACCCTGCCGTTGACAATGCTTTTTTAATGGCCTACTGCCTTTATGAACCTACATGCAATAAGCCCCCACACCTGCAGTGTTCCTAAACCCTCCAAACTGATATTAGAGATAGATCACTGCACAGCCCTCGGCCCGCGCACTCACCTGGCATAAGACTCTAACCCTCCCAACGCATATGATCTCAGGGCATCGGCTCATGCTTACATACTTATTCATACTGTAATAAGTAATAAGTATGTAATAATAATATGATAAATGAGTATATATGATTGCAGGCATCGGCTCATGCTGAAGTTCCCACCAAGCTTCCAACCCCACCCACAGCCTCAGCTAAACCGCCAGCACCCTCAAGCACCAAGCCTAAACCTGATCTGGACGCTGCTGGCAGCAAGGGGGTGTTTCATACAGCCGTGATACCTGCCAGCAGACGCAACCGCAGCAGCAGCACAACCAGCGGTGGCGAAGACGCAGCAGTAGCAGGGGGCTTTGATGATGATGGGGATGATGTGGAAGCTGGAGCAGCTGCTGGCGTTGGGATATTGGCAGCAGCAGCAGCCGGCAGGCATGGTGGTGGAGTGAAGGTGGAAGAGGGCATGCGGGTGAAGGCGGCTGGGGGTGGTAAAGGAGCGGCAGGGAGAGGAGGAGGAGGAGGAGGGGGGAATGGGACGCCCAAGGCAGCGGGGGGTGAAGGGGGTAATTTGGAGGAGGGCTTTCCTGCGTTGCAGAAGCAGATGAGTACTGACTCTGAGCAGCAGCTGCCTTCTAAGAGGAAGAGGACAATGTTGTTTAACGTGAAGGATTTGCTGCGGAATGACAATGAGTGGCTGATGGGACTTGAAGGTAAGTCATATAGTGTGGGTTCATCAGGGGTCGTGTGCTGCTTGAGTAACCTTTTAGCATAGCTGGTTTTGTTTTTTGATTGATTGGTTGTGTAGCAGCTTGGAGTGGATTGATTGGTTGGTTGGTTGGTTGTGTAGCAGCTTGGAGTGGATTGCAGCTATAGGGGACAGGGAGGTCCCATGATGTGGCGAAGAGATAAGTGAAGCAGCAGCAGCAGATGTCAGCAGGTGCAATTGAAGTTGTTGGACTGGGGCCCAAAGAGGGGTTGAACATGACAGGATGCTCATGGTGGTGAATGTGGTTGTAGCTGAGGAAGTAGACACCCACAGCTAATCTACAGTAGGTCTAGCCATCACGTCTTATTCTGGTATCGAATGGAATTTTCCCTGCAGCCTGAGGTCAAATTGTATCTGTATGACACAAATGGTGAAGCCTTTGTGCAGCTTCCAGTTTGTTCGTTGTAGTGATGTCATGGCGTTGAATCTAGCCTCAGCTTGTGTGTGGGAAGCTCACCACTGGTTGTGTGGCTTCGTGGTTGTGTTCAGGAGCCTTTGTTTTTGTTGGCCGTTGGGAATAGCTGGTCTTGCGTTTTGACTGATGGAATGATCTTGTTATGTTTTAAATGTTCTTGTAGCTCCCACAGTAACAGGCAACCAGGCCGGCAGCCTCCCACCAAAGGCAGCCACCAAAGCAGCAGCCAGCAGCAGCAGTGGGGGCAGAGGAGGAACCACTTCAGCAGCAGCAGCAACCACACCAGCAACAGCTAAGCAGTCTACATTGCACCTTGGGGTGCAGGCCATCTTTCAAATGCCAGCTGCAGCTGCGGCTGCTGCTGCTGCTGCCGCACACTTTCCAGCAGCGTCTCACTCTGGTGATGGCATGGGTGACACTGCTGGTGCCACTGGGGTTACATCTAGTGACATGAGCCAGGTGCAGCGAGACATGCAGATACAGCAGGAGCGCCGGAAGCTTGTGGATCAGGTGCAGCAGGAGTTGAACCCTGAGACACTGGGGCCAGAAACCAATGTAGCGACTCTGGTGCAGCGCATTTTGAAGTGTGGGGTTCTTACAGGCACTGTGGTGGAGTACCGCAAGCGTGCTAAGGGGATGGGGCCGGACGACTACAATAAAGGCATCATTACCAGCGCTGGGTTGATCAAATGCAGCTGTCACAACCAAGATTTGACTATGAGTGAGTTTGAACAGCACAGCAACAGCCAGATACATCGTCCAGCAGAGTACATCTATGTGCGGCACATCAACATGAGCCTGAAGGTAGGTGGATGGATAGCGCGGGATGCTTCACCTTGCTGACTTTTGACGGCTTGAGGTCTGGGGCGTATGGCTCTTTTTCCTATGGCATATCAGGAGATGTGATAATAGAAGATAGTGAGGGGGGATGGGAGAGGAGGGGGGGATAGAGAGGAAGCAGCTGCGGAAGGTAGGGTGGGGGATGGCAAGCGGTCACCTTCAAGGAATTTAAGGGTTTGGGATGGTTGAGGCCGTGTCAGAGGGGGTTGAGGGGGGAGGGGGCAGATTGCCATGCACAGGATGAGCAGAAGGGGCACATTTCTACCCACTGCTGCTTTCTTGCTACATGGGCTTGGTTGCTGAATGACAGCCTGCCATCTTTAGATCTGAGCAGGAACCATATTGGCATATTGATATTTAGTAAGCTATCTCGGTTTGGAATCAGAGGGTGGGTGAATGCAGATATCCAAGGCAACGTTGCCCTTCAATCCCTGCCCTTGTCCATGCACTCTCAATGCTTCTATCGTGAGCCCTGTACAGCACAATGTACGAGCTCCTTTTTGGGAGGGGGTTAAGGCATCCTGGCATCTTTGTGACGCCAGCCTCCTATATCTGGGATGATTCTGCTGGGAGTACACGTTTCAGGGCCAGTGGTTTTTTCCTGTGAGGAGTGGGACGTTGCCGTGCTAGTTTAATGCTGTAATGCCTGCTCCATCTCTATGATGGCAAGTACTACGTAAGGCAAAAAGTGCCTTGGGTAGAGGAACTGGGATAATGTTTTACCCGGGCAGCGCCTGGAGCCAGTTGATGGTATGGTACCCTCGTCAATGAGTAAGAGCCATTTGCAGACACCATGCTTGCTGCACTCAGGGTGTTCACTTCGTGCTAGCGTATGTATGAGCTCCTTCTTCTCAAAGGGTCCTGGATTGCGGTTTGCAGCTTTCAGGTATGCCTTCATGGCAGAAACCAATGGGTGCCTATCACATTTCATGATATGCCATAGCAAAAAGTACCATAGGCCCTGCACCTCAAGTCGTCACAAGATAGCAACGAGGTGGAACAGAATACGAGTTGTCTTCTGCATGCAAGCATGACAACAATGGGTACCTGTATGGTGAGTTTGTTTGCTTAGCACTAAACCCTTTCTGCTTTTGCTGGTGCTGCTCTTTGCGGACCTAGGGTTTTGCGCAAATGGTGCTGTCAAATCCTCCAGACAACAACCTCTGGTACTGTGTGTCATGTATGGAGGGTGGGGAGCTGGTGTGCTGTGCTAGCTGCCCTGCGGCTTACCATGTGGGCTGCGTGGGCATGGGGGGGGCACCACCTGTGGAGGACATGGCCTGGGTCTGTGGGGCATGCCGGAAGGTAAGATAGATGTATACAAATACGGTAGATATATACATATAGATATCAAACATGCCGGAAGGTAGGAGGAAGGGGTGTGAGGAGGAGAAGGCCATGTGGACCTGAGAGTGCAGGGGGGGGCGATAGAGGCCTATGATTTAATAGCTTGCGGTTTAGTGTGGAGAGGGTTGAGGCTGCCAGGGGGACTTCCAGATCAGTCTGCCGGCTAGCTTTCATGGGGGATTGGCATCTTTTAACTAGTAGGGCGGTTTGAATTATTATGCTGTGTGATTCTGAGACCCTTGATCTTCTACATTGATTGAACCATATGATATCCAGCACGTCATGCATGTTTAGTAAATGACATAAATCATTGCACAGCCCTTTGATTGTGCAGCACCCATCACATGACTCCTACCAGTTTGTTAGGGTATTGACATGGAGAGAAAAGCTAAGACGACACGAGCAGGTACTACGTATGTGATATTTGAACTCCTTAGTGGTCAAGGCGGCCTCATTGGTTTTGGGAACCAGGCTCTTTAAAGGCAATGCTCTTCTAGCCATGCTAAAAGGCGTTACTTGTCTTGGTTGTTCCAGTTCGCTGTCTGGCAACAGCTGAAGGTGGGGCGCCTATGGCGCTTTCACTATGGCTTATCATGAGACAGACAACTTCAAGGCAGTAGAACGTCCTGGGCCTGCCACTTTATAGGTGGCTAGACATCTAGAAAGTACCCAATACACATAAGGACCCTAGTCCTGTCTTACAACCGGTAGTAATTTGATTACCTAACTACTTGTCTTGCTTTATATGTGCAGGCTGGTCATGAGCCCCGGTGGACTCCCAGTGGCCCTTTGTACAAAACCACACCTCTGGTACCCGGGTCTGGGGGCCCGCAGCCCCCGGCTCGCTGGAGCAGTGGAGGTGGTAGAGGTGGTGGTGGGGGTTCTGGTGGTGGCAGTGGCAGCAGACTAGCTAGGACTTCCAGCATTGCAGCAGCAGCAGGAGGAGGTTTTGAAGAAGGCTCGGCGCCTAAGAGGAGGAGGAGCTCTGCTGGGAGGAGTTCTGCGGGGGCTATAGATGCAGCAGCAGCAGCAGTGATGCAGCAGCAGGTGACGAGTAGGAAGCTGCACGAGGGTGATGATGGGAGTGTTGGGCATGGGGGTGCAGCAGCAGCAGTGGCGGGGAGCACAAGTGGTGGGGGAGGCAGCAGGTTACAACAACAGCAGCAGCAGGGGAGCAGCGGGGGCTGGAGAGCGCCTCAGGGGGTTGACGTTGAGAGCTCGCCAGCTGGAGGAGGATCAGTGGGGGGTTTGCACTTTGGTCCGATGGGTGGGTCGGCAGCGGTGGCGGCGGCAGGGAGGGTGGTGAGGAGGGGTTCAGGGGATTTAGGGAGCCCGGATGATGACTCACCTCGAAGCGCTGGGGTGGCAGCGAGTCTAGGAGCCAGTGGTGGTAGTGGGGATCCTGAGGGGGGGATTCTGACGTGGCAGCAGCAGGGGGGCAATGCCGGGGGGGTTATGTCGGGGGATTTGGGGGAGGTGCGGGGTAGGGCAGGTGCGGGTGGGAGTGCAGCAGCAGCGGTGGCAGCAGCAGGAGCTGCGGCTGTGGCAGTTGCTGCAGCAACAGGGGCGCTTGGGCTGGGGATGGATTTGGGAGGTGGGGCGAGGGGGGCTCAGGAGGCGGGAGGGGAGCATAATGTTGTGGGAGGGGATGTGGAGATGGGGGAGGTGGCTACAGGGGGTGATGCAGTGAGCGCAGCTTTGAAGGCGGGTAGTGCATTGGTGGCGGAAGTGCTGGCGGCGGGGTCGTTAGTAGAGGCAAAGAAGGCTGTAGCGCTGGCGGGATCAGACCTGCTTGCTGCACTACAACGGTTGTTATAGTGAGGTTGATCTCGCAGGGATCATGGCGGTGGGGCGGGGCTTTGACTGGCACCCTGTTTCTGCAGCAGGGACATGCGTGTACATATGTTCCTAAAGCTGCATGCCGGCAACAACTGATCAAGCAGCAGGAGCTGCTGGAGCACTTGATGCTGGGTGCAGCTCTAGGTCGTGATCTTACATCCAAAGCCAACCAACCATCCATCCCCTCCAGAAGCGTCAAAGGCATCAGTATCGCTGCAAGAGTATGAAGCACCTGCCGACCCCTGTCTGCCTGTCTATCCTGGAGGATATTCTGTACAGGGCTACCTAGGTTTGACTTGGTCTTGGAGGGTTGTTGACCGAATGTTGACTCTGCCATGAGGAGTCAACGTGTGGCCATGGCGGGTTGTTGACTCATCTTGCATGGTGGGGCATGGTCTTCTCAATCGATATGCGGGTGGGGCGATTGGGTATAATCACAAGATGCACAACAAGATGAATTGTTGTGCATCCTGTTATCATACGCTCTCCATGTAAAGCCGGCTTAGCCCAGCGGCGGCTCAATGAGTCTCATTACCAAGGCAGGTGCTCAAGGGCAGTTGTATCCTTGCGGTTTTAAATCCCTATCAGATTGCTTTCAGTATCAAAATGACATGTTGTGGTTCTTACTGCTATGTACCAGGGGATGATCAAGACGTTTTTTGCAATGTTGTGGCACTGTGCATGTAAGTTTTGGCTGAGAGTTTGGGCATATGAGCTTGAATGTGTTAAGAGAAACCACTGCACAGTCCTCTGGGCTGGTTTCGGACTACTGCACAGCCCTCCAGGCCAGCGGACAGGGCATCAGTTTGAGAGTGTGGATGGGTCCTGCCAGGTGCTGCAGACGTGTTTTGGCCTGGGGTCAGCTTGTCAACAGTTAAAATTTTTAACCAAGGATAAGAGATTATAGCAGTTGCATATGGGATCTGGGATTGCATATATAACGTAGATCACTGCACAGCCCTCGGACCGTGCAGCACTCACCACATGACTCCAACCAGTTTGTTGGGCTGCGAGAGACAGTGGAATTGCATATGCATGGGGGTGTTTGCTTCACAAGTCCCCAGCGAGGGTTCTATCTATCTTGCCCACTAAAATTGTGGAACTGAGAGGGCTCGAAAGTATGGATGATGAGTGGAGGCTCACGGAGGTTGGCAGCGTCGGAGTGGAACCTAGCGGCAGTTTTGGATACCACCTAGATTCCCCATAGTGTCATCAGGTAACGAAATGACGCGATCCAAGGCTTGGTTGTCAATTAGGCCTCTCTGATGTCCCTGTTTGAGAGCCAATAGCATACTTGGTTTACTTGCTGCTGGTTGGGAGGCAGCAGTACAGGAAGTATAGGAGCTTCCCTTACAGCTTCTGCATGGTTCTCTGAATGTGTGGACGGCCGTCAGAGACTAGATGTTTTGCCTTGGCTGCTGCTGTTGTCTAGTGAGGTTGGTTAGTACCACAAGTCCATGGACACAACTTGAACTGAGTGGAGGTGGAGGTTACGCATTGGGTTGCTGCTGTGTCTGGCAGTCATCACTGATGTGACTGTAGTAGCCGCCGTGGTGATGCGTCAGCAAGGGGCTTGCCTTTTCTTGCCAGCTGACATTCCTTTCTGTGGAGCTCTGCACCACACCTTGATTGAATCGAATGACATGTGGGTTCTAGTGTCACTACAGCGGCCGCGAGAGTGGCGAGTCAGGGAATTGCTCGAATGATGTGTGATGATTGGTGCTCACCCGCGACAGGCCATGGCCAATTTGAGCTGTTTGCTTGGGGCTGCAAGCTATGTCTGCCCAGATAGTTTCCGTTTACCTTCACTGCAAAACTGAGACGAATGCAGCCACCCAGGTAGGGCCTGGCACGGCAGCCGCTGCGATCAAATAATGCTTGCAGAGAGAGAGAGAGAGAGAGAGAGAGAGAGAGAGAGAGAGAGAGAGAGAGAGAGAGAGAGAGAGAGAGAGAGAGAGAGAGCGAGCGCGAGCGAGCTACGCAGAGAAGGGGGGAAATCCCTTCTTGCATATGTTAAGGGAGTGGACCCTCACCTAAAACATATAGATAGGCCCACTATGACCATTCGGAGCCCAGAACACAGAAGTGGGTGGGTAAATTACCCACCCGCCTATGTTATCTGGGTGGATGGGTGTGTCGCCAGAACTGCGGGTCGAGGTGACGTTCCTTATGACGTTCAGTAGTGTAAATCCAGTGAAGATTGGTGATGGCCATAACATGGAGGCGGTTGAGCAGGCGGGGGAGTGCTTGTTTTCTGACACCAAGGTATCGCAAATGAGAGGTGGTAGAAGAGTATATTGTTCCAGCCACTCCGAGTAATAACGGTATATAGGCGACGCGAGCCGCTTGTTGGATAGCATCAGCGAGTGGGCGATGTTGCGAGATTGCTCTGTCGTACTGGTTTTGGGGGTCCGTGTCACGTGATGTACTCTGGAGTAGGGCGGTTGGGAAGCTTTGGGGGGATAAAGAGGAAAATGTCTGGCCGAGAGTGGTTTGTGAGCAATGAGCAGACATGTGGAGGGATGCGGGGGGGGGGGGGGGGAGGACATTAGCTGGGATGCGATGTGGGACGTTTGGGGGCAAACCATCATGTTCACAGTGCTGCTGATTACCAATGTCCATCATGACAACGAAACCACTTTTGCGACCGCGGAGAATGGCTTTGACAATTTGGCGTGCAGCTTGGTCGTGACGGTACGTGTACATGCCAGTAAGTTTGGGGCACCCTGCAGCAGTATGATGGCCGCTGTCCTCACGGTTACAGAGAAGACAGCGACTATGCGGCGCTAGGCGATAATGCTTGCAACATTGTACACCACTAACAATGCAATCAACAGATCATCCACTAAAACCAGCATACCTCGTCAAGGAGTGGCAAAGCCAACCAATCCGAACAATGACCACCAGTTGAAGATCTTGTCCACTTCATGTTGGATTGTAGGGTGCTTCACCCTGTCCGGGACAATTTCCCCCTCTTCTTCAAGCCCACCTCCTTACCAGGGCAATCCAAGGATAGTCATGTTAAGTTTATTCTCAATCATAGTGATCATGTGCAAGTTGTGAGGTGCATTTCAGCACTGAAGAAAAGGCGGGAAAGTTGTTTACAACTACTTGACGATGGTAGAGAGGGTGAAATCATGCCTGAAGGTTATCTTCCCTTTGATTACAACCTATGGCGGATTATGGGACATGATTTAGATTAATTACCTATGACTTTCATGTTACTGGACACCTCTTAGGCATGGCTATGTACTGTTAATAATCTGTGATAGTTCTGGAATTGCTGCTGCTCTGTGATTCTCCACATCTGGGTGAGAGTATTTTTGGCATTAAGTTGTATACAAAATTCTGGTATATATGCTGTTGCGTTGCTGTTTGTTTGCTGGATGTACCCCAAAAAATAAAAAACCCAAAAAAAAATTAAAAAAATAAAAATTGTGTGTGCACTTTTCCAGGGCCAGTATTCTGCATCATTGTATCTGCTTGGACATGCATGATCATGGAGTTCCAACTGGTGGATGGTGTTCAGTTTTTCTTGGTTCTATCTGTGTTAGTGGCTTTGCCACCCCTGTGGTGAACTGTGGCACCGCACGCGTGCCGATGGGTTTGCCAATGTAAGATTCACACACACACATAAGCATGCAGCGGAGGATTACCAAAAGGTACACCCACCCCTAGCCTCCTCTGCAGTCGTAGATCCAATACCAGCAGCACAACCTCGCTCTCTCATCATGAAAGCATCCAATGCCAAAGGACCTGACTACATCCTGGCCCCATAGCAGAGGACATAAATCAATATCCTAATTCGCAGGCACTGCCTCCTGCCTATGTCAAGAGAGACCACTGCACAGCCCTCTGGGCCGTGCAGCACCCAAGCATGACTCCAACCAGTTTCTTAGTTCCTCCTGGCTATGACATACATACACCGTCACCCAAGGCGCCGACTACAGCTCAGCCGCTACATCAGCGACAGCACCTAGCTCCGAACCATTGCTTAATCACTCTTGCGCTCGTAGAACTCATCCAGTGTCTTGATGGTGATACGGCGTAGCAGCTCGCGGGGGAAGATGCGCAGTAGACTCCAAGCCAAATCCAAGCTGCCAAAGATCGTTCGGTTCTCATAAGCACCCTGGCGAGAAGGAAAGCACAGAACGAGTCAAGCACAGAGGCCTTCAACATAACGGCAAGTGTGTATTACAGGAGCAGGTACAGTCGCCAGTTCCTGCAAGTAAAGCTGCAACGCTGCAAGCACAGAACTATTATATCCTAATACCAGACCCCAGGGCACAAGGTAGAGCAAACAACAGAGGACCCCGACCATGCACCTCAAGCCCACACATCGGCAGCAATGTACAACAGGCTTTTTTTGCTTTGGGTAAGCAGGCACGTCTACACAGCAAGATACATGCACACGGCCCAGCAGCTGAGATGAAACCTCCGAGACCAGGCCTGCCCACAGAGTGTGCAGGCATACACTCCTGCAGAGACATGGAACATCAGAATGTCCCACATACCCAGTCAGGGTCAAGCAGATGCACAGAAGGAATGGACAAGGTGCACTTACCTGGTCTTAGCAGAAAGCACAGCCCTGCTTTCCATCTCAATAATGGATCATGCCCTTCATTGTTCCTGAGCCTTCCTTAATCCTAAGCAATGGACTACCAAGCAAGGACTCCAAGCGAGGATTCGAAGCGTACAGCACTGTAATGCACTCTCATTATCTCAGGGGGGACAACCATACAAAGGTACCACCCATCATGGGCAGCCCTCTGCCCCTGTGAACATACATCCTAACACCCTTTCTGCACCAAGCTGCCAACCTCAAAATGGACTGCATGTCTTGCTGTCACTTGCTTTTCATAGACACTTCCCCAAAATAGACTTGTGTAGGAGCAATCTTACCACCCACCTGAGCTACGAACTTCCTCTCAAACTTGTCCAAGAACTCCAGGTACAGCAAGTCCTCAGCGCTCAAGGCCTCCTCACCCACCACAGCCTTCATGGCAGCCACGTCCTTGCCAATGGCATAGTTGGCATACAGTTGATTTGACACCTCGGAGTGATCCTGAGCACAAGGAGGAGAGGAGGTGAGGTCTGAGGGGGCTACATGAGAACAGTTGTTTGCATTCATAAGGTTGTTTTTGAGCCGCTGCCTAACGTGTAACCTGGAAGCTCATGCTGTGGAGGCATTGTAATGAGAACATCTCCTGCAGCTGCAGTCAGCATCATTTGCATCCTTAGCTCCTGCAGCTGCGCTTCCTCAGGCTGGGCCCGAGAGGTGCAGCATGGGAGATGGTGATCGCCAAAGAAGGCAGCAGAGACAAATATACAACTGCTGCGTTACACAAGCTAGATACAGCTTGTTCCACAGTATTCGCCAGCAGCTTTCATGCAAGGCCAAAAAACAGTAGCAACAAACTCACAAGCTTACCAGAGTGTGGGCATTGTGCAATTAAAGTGATGTGTCTCCACCCCACCACCCATGCAACCACACGATAAGAGACGCACTTGACATGTACATTGACTCAGTTATTCCAACCCATCCACGCTACCACAGCTTGCCCACCCATCCTTTAACTCAAACATCAAGCCCATGCAAG
Source organism: Pseudopediastrum boryanum (assembly GCA_963556185.1). NCBI lineage: Eukaryota > Viridiplantae > Chlorophyta > Chlorophyceae > Sphaeropleales > Hydrodictyaceae > Pseudopediastrum > Pseudopediastrum boryanum. The sequence goes on along the minus strand of OY744499.1, from coordinate 7,659,733 downwards.
GGAAGCCCGCTGTCCCTCACCTTGCGTGTCATGCCCTCTCCAATAGCCGACTTCATCAACCGACTCAATGACGGGAGCACATTGATTGGTGGGTACACCTGCCTGTTGTGCAGCTGCCGCTCAATGTAAATCTGCCCCTCTGTGATATACCCAGTCAAATCTGGGATAGGATGTGTAATGTCGTCGTTGGGCATAGTTAGGATTGGGAGCTGTGTGATGGAGCCCTTGCGACCCTCAATACGCCCCGCACGCTCGTAGATGGTGGCCAAATCAGTGTACATGTAACCTGCCAAGAAAAAGCAGTGCAGCCATATGGTATTTGTGCCAAATCAGCGTACATGTAACCTGCCAAGCAAAAGCAGTGCAGCCATATGATATGTTGAACCAGCAGGGAGTTAGGGTAGGCAGGGGTCATAGGTACAAAAGGTGCAAAGCAGCGTAGCCTACGAGAGCCTGAGTTGGAACTGCAATAGGCGTGCCTCTGGTCTCATCCCCCATACTCCCACCTTGCATATGGACATGCATACATACAAAGGCCCGAGCACGAGGTACCTCTGCACTCCGGCTCTGCTGCATAAAAGAGAAGCTAAGAGACCAGCCTCACATCATTGGCCCAGTTTCGTGGACCAGCCCACCCAGTTAAATACACACAGCCTCCCGCACCCAGCAAACACAATCTCTTGCAGTCCGCGGTGGGTTCCGATACTACTGCACCCAGATACCTTACAAATCCACCCACCTGGGTAACCACGACGCCCAGGTACCTCTTCACGGGCAGCTGACACCTCACGCAGCGCATCTGCGTATGAACTCATATCCGTGAGAATCACCAGCACGTGAAAGCCGCACTCGTAAGCCAGGTACTCCGCTGTGGTAAGCGCAATACGTGGCGTGATGATACGTTCAATGGTGGGGTCATTGGCCAAGTTCAGGAATAGCACGGTACGCTCCAGTGAACCGTTCTCCTCAAAGTCCTGCAGCAGAGGGAGCAGATCAGCAATCGGCAAGTCAGATAGGGCTTCTGGCAGTACAAAGCAGGCAATAAACCTGCTCTGGTCGGGCTCAAAAGAGCACCCAGCATAAGCAGCAGCGGCAAAAGAGCAAATGGAGGCCAATGGATCTGCTGGTAGAATTAAGAACAGACAGAGGCTGCAGCTGATGATGGGCAGCACATGCCAGCACTTACCAAGTGCATACCATGCTTCGGGTGTATGAAAAGACATTGTGCTGGCAGACGGATCTGTGTACCGCATGATGGCCGCCAACATCAATGGTAATAACAGTTTGAGCCAAAGGTTTGCTCCCAAGAGCGGGACAGAGCAGGACAGAGCAGCAAGTACAGCAGCAGAAATGACCAAGCGACGCTTGTAGCAGACCCTTCTCGCGGTCCTGATGTCGTAGCATGTCTCAAAAGCAGACAACCGTGCTTCCTATCGCCACAACAAATGCAAGGCTTCACCCTATTATCAAAACAAGTTGGAATTTCTCATATGCAATGCGGCCATGGGGTTTAAGAAAAATTGAAGTCCGTAAGCTGTATTCTGAAGCCGTTTACCGCTATGTTAAGCTACCGCCTGGCAGCTGCATTGGATACATCAGAACACCCTTGGCTAAACATTCAGCGTGAAATAGCATCTCCCAGCGAGTTACACAAGGAGCAACTGCTACTTCAGGCTTCTTACCTGCTTGAAGAAGTGAGCTGTCTCCATGTTCACACCCATGGCTGCAAAAACGATGGCAAACTGCTCATCGTCAGCTTTCTCATCCTTCAGCAAGTTGTCCGCATCGCCTTCGTCTTCGTGGTGCACTAGGCCTGCTTGACGGCAAATCTGAGCAGCAATGTCGTTGTGGGGCAGACCTGCAGAGAATTAAGCAGCACCGTTGCTGCTCACAATGGTGATGTGTTGAAAAATGCTCGTCATTATTGAAGAGGTGCCGCATTTGTCCACCCTGGCAAATGAATACAAACACAACGACACGAGCACTTCCAAATAGACACCACTGCGTCAGGGCAGCTGAAGAGGAACAGCAAAGCCTTTATGCGTAGAAAATGTACACTAGCGGCTAAAGAAACAAGTGTGTGTGCCTCCTTACATTGTCAAACCGTAGCCTATGCTAGTATGTTGACTTGGAGGGATAAACGTGGTCAGCATTGGCCGAGTCCCTAGAGAATTCTTATCTCACTTCACTTCTGTATGGTCCTTGTTCTTACAAACCCTCTGTATCCTTGTTTCAACAAAGAACAGCAAAGGATGTTTCAAATGTGCTCCTCACATGTACTGTGGATCACAAATGAGTGATGGTATGACCCTGCTCAGTGCTGTATTAGGTGGCAGCGTGCCTTCTGTAGAGCAGCCATGGGTTCTCCTGAATACCTTGGAACAGGCAAGCACCAGCTTTCACTGCTGGAAGACAGTGGCCACCTGCCACTAGTGTGAATTGGAAAATGGTTGGGACATCTTGCAAATTGAAATCTTGCAAAGGCGTTTTCGGGGTCCAACTCGCGCGGAGCGAAGATAGCACCGTTCTGACCACGGAAACTTCGCAGGAGTCTAGCTTTGTAAACGTTATACTGTTTCTAATGTTCGCTTTCCGCTTGTTGAGAAGTTTCGCGACGTGGTTTGGCGCGGAGTGGACAAAATCCATTTTGCAAGCGGGTTACTTTGCGGTGACTCTTGCAAAATCGAATATGCAAGATGTCCCAACCACTTTCCAATTCACACTACTGCTGCTGCTGCTGTCTGCGCTTTCTGCACTTCAAGGTTCTGGCCTCCCCAACATGCCACTCTGAAACAGGAAACGGTCCCACTAGCTGCTGCACAGCACTTGCCTGCAGCTGAGAACAGCGGGATCTTCTGACCACGGGCAATGGAGTTCATGACATCAATGGTTGAGATACCAGTCTGGATCATCTCTTCTGGGTATGTCCTTTCACTGGGGTTGATGCTACTGCCTGTGATGTCCAGGAAAGCTTCTGCTAGGACAGGGGGCCTGCCGAGCAGCACAGCAACACACACAGGATGCGATTCAGCAGGCACAGCACAAGCACAGCTACTTCAGGATGCTTGCTGAGGGCTTGAGGAAGCCTGCACATACGTCTTGGGTAGATGGCATGACTTCAGTCAAAGACGTGCATGCGAGCCACTGTTGCTTCCAGACATCAGATTGGAGCAGCACAACTAGGGGAATAGCAGCCTGCAATGGGGCATGGTCCCCATGCAGTGGCTCTGCAATCATGTCCCTAAGTTTCGTGATCTGTTTTTACACCAGAAGTCCTAGTGTTTATCCAATTAAAAAGGCGGACATCGTGCAACCAACTTATAAATTCCGCTCCGTGCCAAACTGCGTCAGCAACAGCACTCCATTACGCCCTGAAGGCCGAAATCAATCTTGTTTGCGACCCCTGGTCAGTAGTTTTACATACATGGGAAAATGGAGCTGGTGGATCCTCACATTTGCTCTTGCTGCACTGCCTGAGCAAGCATGCAGCAAGCTGGGAATTGGGCATTAACAACGCAACACTGCTATCCCCCCAGGCTTACCCGCCATCGATAGGCTTCCCTGAGCCGTTGAAGATCCTGCCCAGCATGTCCCTCGACACTGGTGTCTTCAGCACCTGTATGACACGGGCATATACAGCTCAGAGCAGAAATAATAACATGCTGGCGTCTCTAACAGAATGTGAGGCTTTTGGACCCCACATGCCGCCAAGCCTTTCTACTTACATCACCCGTGAACTCCAGAGTCGTCTTGCGGTTGTCGATTCCAGACGTCCCCTCGAACACCTGTACCACTGCACGCTGACCATCTACCTCGAGCACCTGTCCGCGCCTTATTGTTCCATCTCCCAACCGCACTTCAACAATCTCTGAATATTTTGGTTTCTGTACGGAAAGATGCATGTGAAGAGAAGGAGAAGGCGCCTAAACGCCATGTGTTTGCGATATGAAGCCCCACCTTCACAGACTCTACTACCACCAGTGGCCCACTAACACCACCAACGGTCCGATACTCTGCGTGGGACGAACACGGTCTCAGCTGCGGGCAAAAGGTCCGGCTTTGACGGTACGATCGCTTTCTCACCAAGATGTGGTTCACAAATGTAATCCCTGGATACAGCTGCTACGTTGGCCTTAAAGGCGAGCTCGGATGTCAGCGAGTCTACCGCTGCCATAGTGGCAGGCCCTGAACAGCTTGTGAAAGATGCCAACTGCCCTCGGTTGTGGGGTCATGCACGGTTGATCCTCACAGACCGCAGTGTAAAGCTGCTACAGCACAAGCACAAGCCAGGCATCACGCAAGAGATGGGAACGCTTTGCACGGGCTCTGTGTACCCTGTGGCATGAACTGCTTCATGCAAGTTGGAAACCCCAAAGCCTTTCAAGCTGGTCACGACTGCACTCAAGTGACAACTTTTAGCCGTGAATACATAGTATCGATCTACGCGAGTGAGGAGTTCTCCTGATGCTTTTCCATGATTTTGAGAAACCACAATTTCCCATGTTCAGACTTCGCTGCCATGGCATGTCAAGTGAGGAATGGCAAGTGAGTCCGCACTGCAGTGGGTTGATATGGTTGCCAGGCCGTTGCACTTAACGTGCTCTCTCTTGGACCCACCGAACTAGCTGAGCTGGCGAATCCACCCAGCGCAGGCTTTCCACTGCGACCAGCTGCAACCCCACTCCCTGCTCAGCACGAAAAACTTATGTTAGACGATGCGTGATGATTCAAACACGAGAATGAAGAGCAGCAACCCCAGCAGCAGCAGGGTACAACAACGGCAGAGGCAGCAGGGGAGCAGGAGCAGCATCTAACAAGCAGCCCTCAGGGCGTGACCAGGGTGCACTTTAGAATACGTTCCATCGCCTCCCTATCAATGTTATTGTGCTGACTACCAAGGTCCTGAGCAATGGCTGGGATGACTGGGTCTACCAGCAACTAGGCAGCTGCAGGGGAAGACAGCTACTCATGTGCCTGGATAACCCACAGTCCTTGTACGTACCTCTTGGGAGCATCAAGCAGCAGGCAAGCCTGTGTATTAACCCTTGGAACAAAGCATCTTTAGCAGCTGGAGCAGCCGCGCTTGGTGAACTAGAGGACCTGAAGAGGATGATCAGCAAAGGGTATGAGCAAAGCATATGTTTAACAACTGCAGACCTTTGTGGTGCAGCAGCAGAGGCTGGGCAGCTAAAGGGGCTGGAGTGGCTGGTGTTGGAGGGTTATGTATTGGTTGAAAGTACCGCAGTTTCAGCAGCATGGGGAGGGCAGTTGGAGGTGTTGCAGTGGCTCAGGCAGAAGAGGTGCCACTTGAGTGCTAGGGTATTGTGTGCAGCCATAGCAGCCGGCCCCCACACGCACGTTGTTGACTGGGCTTTATAGGCGGGCTGTCTATTGGATGCCTCTGCCTGCTCTGATGTTGCTGCTGCCGGGAAGGGGGACGTCCAGTTGCTACAGCAAATGCATGCAAAGGGGGCCCGTTTGGACATAGACACTTGCGTAGCGGCAGCCGAGAGAGGTAAGCCGGAGGTCCTGCAGTGGCTCAGGAATGAAGGGTGCCCCTGGGATGTATTGACCTGCCACAATGCTGCATACAAGGGTCATTAGAGGTGCTGCAGTGGGCCAGGGGCAAGGGCTGGCCGTGGAATGCTAGATGATTTGCTGGGACGCTGCTGAAGGAGGTGGAAGTTCTGCAGTAGGCTATGAAGCAAGAATGCTCTGTGGATGAATTTACGTACAGTAGGGGAGCAGGGGGTGGGTGTTCAGAGGTGCTGAAGTGGTTGCAGGAGGCTGAGTGCCCTTGGGATGAAGCGGGATGCGCTGAGGCAGCAGGCTGGGGCGATTTAAGGGCGGTAAAGAGGTTGCGGGACGCTTGGTGCCCTTGGAATAGAGATGCATGTATGGTAGCAGCACAAGGTGGGTACTTGGAGATGTTGCAGTGGCCAAGGAAAGCAGGACGTCCTTGGAGATGGCTTTCGGGCCCTGAATTAGCTGCTGAGCTACTAGCAGCAAGGGGTGAGCACTGAAGTGAGATAGAGGTCCTGCAGTGTCTTTGCAACCAAGAGCGGTGTCAGATAAGCAAGTTACCAGATGGTCCCATCCAAGCGGGGCGCCAATGCGGGAGCCGACCTAGGCTTGAACGGCACTACTCACAGTAGCAGCTAGCTCATGATGGGGACATTACAACTACCTTAAATGTTTGTTATGTTATGTTACGACCGCGGTGAGGTGCGGGGCCAGGTAGGAGCATGGGGTGGCTTTGAGGGTTATGATTTGCTGCTGCAGAGCGGAATGGTGATTTGAACCTCTTGCAGTAGTAGGCAGGGCGGGTGCCCTTGGGATGATGGGTTTACATCAGCAATAGCACAGCAGGTTTGAACAGCCCTTTTGCGGGTGCCACACCGTAAATGTTTTTTTGTTTTGCTGAACCTGCAAGCCGCTCACTTGCCATACGTACTCGCCGGCTGCCCTGCACAGCAGTCTATCGCCGGTCCTGAGCCACGATCGCCATGAGATAAACTGCTCGATGGCTGAAAAGTGCCACTGTCAATATCGTGCATTGACGGGCGGGCAAGGCTTTGAAATGATGGTGAACGGTGTGCCAAATGCCTGAAATGATGCGCACTATATGAGCAATGAATAAAGCAAGGTTGGATGTTCCGCAAAAATTTGGAAGCAGCAAAACGAACATGCTGCAGAGCTCTACTCTCCAACCACGAACAGGTAGGCGATGTACATATAAGTAGGTGGGGCGAGTAGCGATGCCGCAAGTGGCCGCGCCCGACGCTGAAACTGACTCGCCGGCATGTGCGCTAGCAAGGACCGTTGTGAACCCACTAGCTGCCAGCCCAGCTTCTACTATGACATGTAACCAGCTCGACAAGGGGACATGTAACCAGGGGCACTCGGGTCGTCACTCGGTCGCTCACCTGACCGGGCTTCTCCGCAGAACAGCAGCAGCGTCAACGGGGTCGTCAGTGCTTCGCTGCCTATTTGTCACTGCATGTGCTCATGGTCATTCTAGCGTCGTTTCCGTCGTCAGTTGGCCTTTTGCAAAGAAGCCGACCGGGGCTGTGGTCACTCTAGACTATGAACATACATATGAAGGTCGGTGTAATGAAGCTCCAAGTATCAACTTAGCACGCAATTGCCCTCCGCTTGCAGATAAAGTAAGCGTCCCTCGATTCTCTCGGACCTAGTTGAGTATGTCTCTTCTTAACTTGATGGAAGCGCATAGATCCCGCACAGACCAGCAGGCTAGGCAACCCTAGCCACTTCCAACTGTCATTGTCTCAGCAAACGCATACGAGCGGCCAACGTAAGCAGACATCCTATAATTAGAGGCTCCTTCGACCTTCGGCTTCAGACCGTCCGTGCTCTGCATGCAAGCTTCCACTATCACTTAGTATCGCTCCTGCTTCTTCGATCCCAGGTTGCTATGCCGAGCCGAGAAGGCACAGCTTTGGCGGTTTATCCTGACAGCCAGCAGCGCAATTCGGATCAAGGCCGACCAGCAGCTGACAAGTCACAGGTAAGGAGCAGTCTGCTGCAACAGGTGTTGTAGCACTCTACAACCTGCCATAAGTCAGACTAATGAACAACACGCATTGATCAGTAATTGCAGGTCATTCTCACGCGTGGCACGGAAGGAAGTGTTAACCTTAGCCAGATTGCGCCCCGGGGGGTGGGATCAGTATGACTCCATCATTTCTTGGAGTGGGTAAAGGATGCACTCACGGTCCGGCCTCTCAGGGTGGTGGGTATCATAGTGCCTACCTGCCAGGTTGACCAAATAAAGGCCGCGCCTGGGGAACGGGGCACTTAGCTAGAGAGGGCTTGCCTGATAGCATGTATTGCTGAACGTACTCACATTTATCATGCAACTTTGTGAAAGGATCTAGCTAAGTGATTTCCAGCATCCTATGCACTACCGGCTTGCTGAAGCATGCAGGTTACACCATGCATCATGTATGCATCTATTGCAGTGGCCTAAACCAGCATCCAGTATTCAGCTCATGCAGCATAATCCACCATGCTGATCCCTCCCCTGCTACGCCCTGTCTGTGCACACAGCTTTGCCAAGACCACAGGTCTTCCCTCCAGAAGAAGCAGGGGCAGCATAAGCAGCAGCATGCACAGGACGGGCAGCAGCAGCAGGACCAGGAGAAGAATTTAATCAGACAGCAGCAGCTCCTTCGAGGGCTCCGGCCAGCCGATGTTAGCATCCCAGCAGGCCAGCATGAGAGTGAATGTGAAATCACTCCTGCATCCCCTATAGGACCACAGCATAACAGCACATCAGCTCAAACAACAAGCCCTCCCAGCAAAAACATGCAAACAGGGTTGTCACTACCCACGTCAGCAGGGAAAGCATTTCCATGTGGCAGCATCGGTTCATCAGCTAGTGGGGTGAAGGGGGATCCTGCCACCAGCAGGGAAGCAGCAGCAGGAGCAGTAGCAGCAGGAGTAGCCACAAGGCAGAAGCTACAGCTAGCAGCCAGAGTCATGAAGACCATGCCGAGCAGTGACACCAGTCACCCGAGTGCCTCGAGTGACAGTGGTTCCGACGAGACCAGCAGCACAGCTCTTGTGGAGGCTGTACTTGCAGCAGCAGCAGCTAGGCAGAAGCTCAGCCCAGCGGATCATGCGTTCCTTGGTCCTCCGGGCCGGGCGCCCGCAACAGCTGCTGCTCTTCTGGAATCCAGCAACAGGAACACAGGCTCGCCCAGTGGCTCCCAAGGCTCCCCAGTCCGTATACGCAGCAAGAGCAGAACAGGAGCAGCAGCAGGGGGATGTTCAGGAGCAGCTGGAAGAGGGGCAGGGGAGCAGAAAGCAAAGTCGTGCCGCATCACAAAGGCAGCACAGCACGCTCAAACCCAGCACCCAAACGCTGCTAGTAGTGAGGATGGGACTGGAGAGACAAGCAGTACCATTCTGGTAGAGGCTGCATTAGCTTCAGCAGCAGCAGCAAGGAGGCGGCTGGGGGGACCAGATCATAGTTTTCTTGGGACTGCTAGCTGTGCACCAGCAACAGCATATGCCCTTGCAGCATTTGACAGCGACATTGTCCGTTCCCCTGCAGGAGGCAGTGTTACCCGCTGTATCGCTGTTGCTGGTAGTGCTGCAGCTGTTACAGGCCACCCGACTTTGAAAGAGCTGGTCGCTGTTGTAGCAAAGAAAGGAATCGCAGCCTCACAAGCATCACCACAAGCAGCAGCACCAGCAGGGGTTGGTTTAAATACCGGGGGCTTCGCAAGAGCAGGGAAGAAGGGGAGACTAGGGTGGAGAGGGAAGGGAGCCAGGTCCCTGCTGGCTGTCCTCTGTGGGAAGCAGCAGCAGGCAATCCAGGAGACAGCAGACCCCGCCCGTTTCTCACCTGCTATTCCTGTTGCTGGTGCTGATGGTAAGAAAGCTCTTGCCCACGGTCAGCTAGAACCTGATCTGTCGTTCCTGCAGGACACTGGTAACGGAAGCAGCCGGATCATGGTTGGAGCTACTATAGCGCTTAGTGCTTCGGCAGGGGCTGGGGTTATAGGGGGAGGCGATGGGACGGCGGCGGCGGACGATGTTGATTTGCACTCCATTATACCAGTATACGCTGCGGACCGGGCCGATGTTGGGGTCGTACAAGATGCTCAGCACCAATCAAAGGTATCTGTACCAGGTGCTGTGCTCTGCCCTGCAGCTCTGGTGGGTAGTGGGTCCAAGAGCAGTAAGAGGTTTGTCCGTAGCATCTCTCACGATTGGCTTGAGGATGCTTTGGCGGGAGTGACAGCAGATGGGATCCCAGCGTCATTGCAGAAAGCTGCTGCTGTTGTTGGTAGCAGTGGGAGAGGAGGAGGGGAGAGCGTGGGGGGGAGTAGGGTGGGCGAGGAAAGTGGGGAGAAGACAGTACCAGCAGCAGCAGCAGGGGATAGGGAGCAGGGAGGCGCCACGGAGACACCGCCAGCAGCAGCGGCAGTAGCAGGGGATAGGGAGCTCAAAGGCGCCATGGAGACTCCCTCAATAATAGGAGTAGCAGCCGGGTATAGGAGGCAGGGAGGCGCGACGGAGATTCCGCCAATAGCAGCAGAAGGAGCAGCAAAGAGTAGGGAGCAGGGAGGAGCCAGGGAGACACCACCAGCAGCAGCAGGTGCAGGAGATAGGGAGCTCGGAGGAGCCACGGAGACTCCCTCAATAATAGGAGTAGGAGCCGGGGATAGGGGGCAGGGAGGCGCCACGGAGATTCCGCCAATAGCAGCAGCAGCAGCAGCAGGGGATAGGGAGCAGGGACGAGCCACGGAGACACCGCCAGCAGCAGCAGCAGTAGCAGGGGATAGGGAGCTTGGAGGCGCCACGGACACTCCCTCAATAATAGGAGTAGCAGCCGGGGATAGGGAGCAGGGAGGCGCCACGGAGATCTCGCCAATAGCAGCAGCAGGAGCAGCAGGGGATAGGGAGCAGGGAGGCGGCGCCCCGGAGATCCTGCCAGTACCAGCAGCATCAGGTGCAGGTATAGGACAATGGACCAAGAGCAGCATGGGAGTTGCCTCAGGGCTTGTGGATCGATTGCTGGGGCACTGGAGGCTTCAGGAGCTTTATGATGGAGGGGGAGGGGATGGGACCAAGTATGGGGTTAGTAAAGAAGAGCGTCATGACGACATGGGAAGGGTCCAGAGGCTGCAGGTGGTGGTGCAAGGTAGCCATGGCAGTAGTTCTCCTGCTGCTGCTACTGGTGGTGGGGGTGGGGGCGGGGATGGGGGTGGGGGTGGGGATGGGGATGGAGGTGGGGGTGGGGGTGGGGATGGGGGTGGGGGCCGGGGTGGGAGTGGCGGTCACTCAGCGAGTCCCAGTGCAGAGGAGGGACCGCGGCCCTTCAACAAGGAGGAAGCAGCAGCATGTCCGGAGGACAGCCATAGCAAGGACCAGAAGGTTGTTAGTCTTGTGGCTTCCACAGCTTGTGCAGCTGCTACTGCTGCTGCGGCTGCTGGTGCTGCTGCTGGTGCTGGTGCTGGTGTGACAGCTGCAGCTAAGTGTTGGCAAAGTGCTGTGCAGGAGAGTGCAGTTTATCCTATTGGAGGACAGAAGCTGCTGCAGGAGCAGCAGTGGGATGGGAAGCAGCAGCAGCAGCAGACGGAGATAAAGCAGAAGGAAGAGTCGCAGCAGGGGATTGTCATTGAAGCAGCCAAACAGAAGACCCTCTTACAGGAAGCTCCTGATACGGTAGAGGTTGCAGAAGCGGAGGGTATGGTAGTGCAGAAGGTTGGGGTGGAGGCTGCAGCAGGGGGAGTAGATGGGCTGGAGGCTGCAGCAGGGGGGGCAGAGGGGGTGGAGGCTGTAGCAGGGGAGGCGGGGGGGCTGGAGGCTGCAGCAGGGAGCGCAGGAAAGGTGGAGCCTAGGGGTGAGAAGGGAATCATGGGCATAGAGCAGTTCTCAAGGACGACTTCTCTTACGGCAGTAGGTTGTGCGGGATTGGCTGAGGGCTCAGCTGGGGAGCTAGTTCAGGAGACGTCAGCTGCTAAGAATGCTGTAGAAGATGTGGTGTCGGAACGGCTACTACCACAACCACCACCACTAGCAGAAGCAATAGTAGCAGCAGCAGCAGGAGTAGCAGAAGCAGCAGGAAAAGCAACAGCAGCAGCAGGAGTAGCAGAAGCAGCAGGAGCAACAGCAGCAGCAGCAAAAGCAACAGCAGCAGCAGGAGCAACAGCAGCAGCAGGAGCAACAGCAGCAGCAGAAGGAACAGCAGCAGCAGAAGCGACAGCAGCAGGAACCAATGGTGCAGAGCTTGTGCTGGGGGCAAAGGCTGCAAATGCAGAGGGTGCAGCTGTGGTCTCAGGCACAGGGGCAACAGCTGCAGGGGCAACTGAAGCTCCTAAGGTAACTGCAGTAGCAGTGGTAAATATACCTGCTGCTGCTGCTGCTGCTGCTACCGCCATTGGTGCTGGTACTGCTGCCGCTACTGCAGCTGTTGCAAACAAGGCGGCAGCAAACCAACCACAATCATCACAAGCAGCTGCTGCAGCTGTTCCGTCCGAGCAGCTCTTGCCGTCAGTAAGCGGGGAGTATCTGGGGTATAGTGGCAGGGCCAGCTCTACCCTTGAGCAACTGCCGGAGCACCAAACCTCAACCAGCAACCACACTCCTAGGCAGACAACAGGGCAGTTGAAACTATATCCGCACCACACCTCCACTAGCGAACACACCCCTAACAGCACACACCACCAGCGAATACCACATGAACCACAGATTGTCTTACGTGTCAGTGGAAACCGCACACCATTAGGTGGGTGTCAGTCTGCTGCTGTGAGGAGCCGTGGGGCAGCTTGCAGAGATCAGCGGTCTGAAGCAGATGATGAGAAGGGTAGGGATATCAAGGGCAGGCACCCATTTGGGGAGTTCTGGAAAGGGGCTGATGTCAGGAGTGCGTTATCTGCCCCTTTGCCAGAGCTTCTAGGGGGGGAGGCTGGGCATCAGCGGGTGCAAGGGGCGCAGAGTAGCGATGAAGAGATGGCTAGCAGCGCAGCTAAGGGTGGCAGGGTTAGTGGAGTTTCCAAGGGTACTGTTCTGAAACAGCAAGACGGTGTGAGAGTGGAGGGGTACAGCCCTGCCGCGGGTCGAAATGGGCCGCCCTTAGCCGCTGCTGCTGCTGCTGCTGCTGCCGGTGGTTTAGCTGAAGATGGCTCGGTCAGGAGGAGCAGTACCGGCAGTAGCCTTTGGCAGCAGGAGCAGCTACCACGTCAAGAGCCTAGAGGCTTGAGGTTTGATCAATTTCGCCAGCCTGTTGATCAGCAGCCGCAGCAAGTGAGGCTAAGGCGGTACAATCTTAGTCCTCAGCAGCAGCAGCAGAGGGTGGGAGATGCGCACTACAAGCAAGAGCAGCAGCTTCAGCAGGTGCCAAAGAACGACCACCGAGAGCCTCAATTCCAGCAGCAGCAGCAGCAGCAGCAGCGGCAGGAAGGAGATCTGCAGTGGCAGTGGCAGAAGGGGACCATCCAGCCGCAGTCCTGGCCCCAGCGCTTGCAGCTCACAGCTTCTGAGGACCGGTTTAAGAAGGACGCTGAGATCCACCCAGTGCGACCATCACAGTCGCATATGTTGGAGCAGCAAGAGCACCAGCAGCAGCAAATGGCTGCCCCTGCATGGCACCCTGCCCCGCCCCAGACCCCAAACTCTGCCGCCCAAACGGAAGGCAGCTATCAAATGCACGATCTAGCTCGCTTGTCCTCACGTGCTTCTGATAAGGGGACAGCAGCTCAAGCAGCTATGGCTTCCGGCTTCGCGGCAGCTTCTAGAGCAGCTATTGCTTCCGGCCTTACCTCAAGAAACTGGCATTCAGAGGCAGACAGAAGCGGTTCTGCTGCAATGCGCCGTCTTAGCAGCACTTCCAGCATCAGCTATAAAAGGTCGCGATGGATGATGGCCTTACCCAATCCCTCTGCATTTGGGGTAGATCGGTTTATGGGGGTGATGTCGTACCAGCCATACGCAGCATCACCAGCAGCAGCAGCTGCTGCTACAGCTGCGGCAGCGGCGGCGGCAGCGGCAACAGCAGCAGCCGCAGCAGCCGCAGCAGCAAATGTGGTTGCAGCTCAAGCAGCCTACCCTGCTGGAACAGCAACTTTCCAGCAGATGCCCAATACCCTGCCGCTTCCCTCACTCCACACAGGAGGAAGAGCAGCAGGGTACCAAGTGTTTCCTGACTCGTACCCAGGGCTTGGCAGGCCGAATGCATCACTAGAGGATGGGTCAGCTGCAGCATATGTGGGGTCGGGGATGTCGGCTGAATCAGCAGGTGGAATGCAGGTCGCAGAGGCGCTGCCAAAGGCGTTGCATCACATGGCAACCGGAAATGTTGTGATGGACAGGGGTGCGGAGTCTGCAACAGCAGCAGCAGCAGCGATAGGTCCAGTGCAGGAGTTAACCCCCGGGGCTCCAGATGTCACAGATGTAGAAGATGGTCATCTGCTACCCCGGGGCAGGTAGGGAGGGCAATGATGTGTTTATGTGCTTATGCAACTGTTGTGATGTGTCTTCGGCAGGGTGTTGGAAGGAGGACCAGTCTCTGAGCCACAATATCCCTGAACGCTTGAGTGTCTTTCCAGGGGTGAATAGCAAAGATACAAAGAGATTCAAGTGATCCGCATAGGAAAAGAGTCATAGTAGTAAACTTGACAGTTAAGAGGGGGCGTACAGTGGTAGGGGAAACGGCCTTGGAGCCTTGCCTGTCCACATCATGGTTACATGGTCACATCTACACATGCAAGACACCATTTGTGGCGTACGTTTAGAGAAGTAGGCCTACTTTGTAGTGAGGAACCCCTTCCCCAGTGTCTGCATGCCAGTAATGTCAACAACGCCCTACATGGAGAAGCTGGCTGGCATGTATGCACATCTGCTTGAACATGATGTGCATACATGCACATCCCCCAATAACACCCCAACCATCCCAAAAACAACACAAAACACACCCACACAACCCACAACTGTGGGTGTGTTGTGTGGTGGGAGGTGGTGGTGGGGGGTTTTGGTTTGAACCCTGTGTAGTCGCATCCAAATATCTAGGGGAGTATAAACAAGCATCGGGCCCCAGCTTCTGGGAAGATTAATGATATTATCTGTATACCCTGCCTGGCCACTTGTCGACGGTGCACTACTTGTGAGCAAAGAAGGAGCTCTGCTCCAGATAGTTTGCTGTCTCCTGTGCGTCCACTGTGAGAGTTGACATGAGAGTTGACATGAGACAAACGGAAAGCTCTGCACCAGCCGAGCCCCTGCTGTTTTTCTACCTCGAAAACTACCTCAAGACATTGCACAGACTTCAGCGGATTGCCTGGGTACAGGCCTACCAGTAAACCCTGAACCCATCAGTTTGGGAATAAGCTCGGAGTACAGGGTTTCAAAACAGTGTCATCTCACAAATTGCCTGCATGCATTTGGATGATGTACGCAGTCCATCTGTTACATATGGGGCTGAGGCGCAAAGTATTGCACTTCGTTCAGGCAGAAAACAGGGGTGCAAGTTAGGGGCTAGCTACAGGGTGCATGCAACCATAGCCAGCCATGAAGCTCATATAACACAAAAGCCTAACCGCAATCCGCAAGCCTAAACCCTAAACGCAATAGCATATGGCCATCACCGCTCGATGTAAGTACAAGGTGGTGCTAATCCGTTGAACGGCCACATCAAGACTGTCCTTTGCCATTGACTTTGGCTCTAACCAATGATATTCTATAGTAGTCTTCAAGTTAGCCGCCCACTTCCAGATGCCAGATTACATGTATACCTTCTTCTTCTTACACTTGATGAATCCAATATGGTGTGGCAGAATAGCTAATAACCCGCTGTCTGTTCCTTAATGCAGGTGGTACCTGGTGCGGGTAGCCAGGGAGTGTGAGTGCGATGCCGTGGACGGCACGGAGGCAATGGAGACAGTGAGTCACGGCATGTGTCTGTACAACTGCCATGCGGTTCTGCATCCTGGCGACCTTGCTGCTGCGTGCGTCCATGACAGCTGGATGGATAGTGATCCAAGTAGGACTGAGCCTGGGGTACCCAGGCTGTGGCTGTTCTGCCCGGATCCCTTGTGCTTGATGAGCAAGCCCTATGGCAGTGATCTACCACCATGGTGAGACTATTTATGTTTGATTGGTGTATGATCATAATCAGTGATCGCATCTTACCTCGTTTCTTCAAAGATTTTGCGCAAAATGTGAAAATTCCCGAAATTTAGATCAAATTAGCAACTTGCTCGGAATCCAAAATGAGTGAAAATTCCTCAAATCCTGAAGTTTCACGACAGTCCATGGGCCTTTTCGATTCGTTTTAGCCCATTTGCAATCGTTTTGGGCCAAAATCGCAGTAAAACATCATATCTTCCGAGGCCCTCCGGGGGTGTTCGCGGTTTTCACCGAAGGTTGCAGGCGGGTCTTCAAAAAGCCTGCCTGAGGATTTCGAAATAAGATGCAATCACTGATCATAATTATGTTTGGTTGAAGTATGATCATAATCATGTTTAATTGATGATTGATCAAAAGTGTTTGATTGGGTGTGTGATCATGATTCTGCTTGATTGGTATGATAATTGTTCTGTTTGATCATAGACGTCTTTGGTGGTTGCAACCGCTCAAGGTATTTCTTTCATAGTGCAATGCCAGGTACAGCTGCAGGATAGCTTCGCTGCACCCTGCATTACTCGCTTTCAGGACTGCATGCCAGACCCTGCTATTCTCATCTGCACTCTCCCCTGCTTTTCTAACCTGTACCAACCTCCAGGACAGCTTAATGCCCTGTCTTGCC
The DNA here is from genome assembly GCA_963556185.1 of Pseudopediastrum boryanum. Taxonomy (NCBI): domain Eukaryota; kingdom Viridiplantae; phylum Chlorophyta; class Chlorophyceae; order Sphaeropleales; family Hydrodictyaceae; genus Pseudopediastrum; species Pseudopediastrum boryanum. The sequence continues at coordinate 7,643,457 of OY744499.1, read as the reverse complement.
TTAAATGCTTTCTGTCAGTCTGGGGTATGACCCCGCTCATTCATAGACTCGTACTCCTTCCGTCCGCATTGGCGCTCTTTGGAGGTTGGGTACATGTAGTTGAAGCGGGGAAGAGTGATGCGATAAAGATAGACAACAGATAGGCAAGGCACTGTTTTGCTGGTCGGACGTCTGCGTTGGCATTGCTTGCTGGTCAGACGTCAAGTGTTGCCTTGAGCGGGAAAGTGTAGATAGTAAACATGTGTGGTGGGCAGTCACCATGACCACTTAACGCCAAGGGCCTGTAATCGGTTCCAGCAATACAATGGGAAAGTGTACAGCGATGAGAAAACTAGATGGCTTGAATTTGTTGGCAGCGATAATATTGACAATGCATCATCATGGTTTTGAAAGAAGTAGATGAGCCTTCGCGGTACCTTCCCGCCAATGGTGCCCCTCAGTTTGGGTACAGGTATCAAAGCAGGGGAGATTGTGGTCAAAACAGCAGGGGTCTGTCATGCACTGCGAGAACGAAGAAAAGCAGGGCGCAGCAAGAAAAACATGCCCACTGTGCTTTCCTTACCTTTTGTTCTAGCTGCTGGACCTCATGTCTAGGCATATAGACGTTCTCATGCATGCCGAAGGCAACCCGTATTCTCTTCCACCTCGTTTTTGTTTGTGACAGCTTGAGGTGCGAGGCCTGTGGCACTTTCTGCTATGGCATTTTATGATAAACAATAAGAAATAATGATATTCACTCCCATGCAGGCCAAGATCCATGCCCTTGTTGTCTGGAGTCCAACTCAATGACAATGACAGAACGAAGCTCCAAGAAACTGGCATACGAGTGCGCAGCAGGAGATAAGTGGCTTCCAAAACGTCGGACAAGCCTTTGTAGCAAGCACCCCCGCTTCTGCTGGCGCTGGCCTACCCGCCATTGATGTACTGGTGCTATCTGGTAATGGTGGTTGGTTGCAAGCTGGCCGTGCATAGCAGCAGCTGGAAACTAAGGGATAACTTCTGCAGGCTGCCTTGTAGCTGGGACCTGGGGAACTTAGTTTCTTGATGGCAAGCACCCAGCTTCTGCTGCTGGCTTACTGGTGATGTACCTGTGATATCTAGCATTGGTGCTTGCAAGCTGGCCGTGCATAGGCAGCAGCTAGAAACTGAGGTCTAATAACGGCAGGCTGCCTTGCAGCTTGGGCATGGGGAACTGAGTTCCTTCATTGCAAGCAACAAGCTTCTGCTGATGGCTTACCTATGACCCCTGTTACCTTAAAGGTTAGGGTTTAGGGTTTTGCTTCTGGCTTACCTATGATGCATTGTTACCTTATGGGTTAGGGTTTAAGCTTCTGCTGCTGGCTTACCTGATGATCCACTGTCAGTTTGTATTGTTCCTTGTACTAGCTGCAAGCTGGCCTTGCAAGGGATTAAGCGAAGGATGAATCTGATAGCAATCTAGTGAGAGGGGACCATGGTGTTGGACCAAATTGAAGTTGGGTTTGGGAACATGGCAAAGAGGTTTTCAATGGACGTTGTTGGCAGTCACAGCTTAAGCTTGGCTAATGAATGACTGCTGGGGAGCTGGGTGATCGATCTGCTATCAAATACCTGGTTTAGCATCCATTGTCTTTGGATCCATCTGATGTGGTGTTTAATTGGTTTAACCTAGCAGCCCTTGCGATCGCCACACTCAAATCGGTTTGTTTGTTTGTTCAGTCCCTGCTCTCAAAGAAACTGTGATCCTTACCTCTTCCATCAGTAATCCCTTCATGCGCATGCATGCATTGCAAGGTCACTGACTGTTTTACAGCAGCAGACAGAAAGACTCCCGTTTTGACCTGGTTTCTTTGATGGTGATGGCTGAGCATATACATGTTCTACATGGTTACCATGGTACATTATTGTTTATGTTCCAGGCAGAACAATTAAGCCCAAAACACACGTGTTTATCGTCTTGATCCTATTTGTGACAGGAAAAGTCATAGTAGCTATGAGGAAGGTCATACTGTATCATGAGTTGCATCTGGATCTCTGGGCATGTGTTGGTGTTTTGGGCCCTATGAGCCTTTATTGGCTCCCAAGGGATACCCTTCTGGGCTAGTTGGTACTCTGGCAATCTGGTAGGCATCCTAGCCTCAGTTGTCTTTACCTTAACCTTTTAAATTCCGGGTCCAGCAGCTGCAACCAGAATGCTTCTAAAAGCAGAGAACAGACGTGGGCTGGGACTGCAGCAGTGGCCTTGCTCCTTGCAAGTGCCCAACCAGCTCAGCATAGCTCTTTCTCTCACCTGAGTGTTAGGGATGTATGGGGACGACTCAATCACCGTGCAGAAAAGGTGATCTACTCATGGTGTTTCATCTAGCCTCAGCTTGTGTGTGGCAAGTCCACCATCACAGTTGTGTGGCCTGTCATGGTGATCAGGAGCCTTGTGTTTATGGGCTAGGTTTATTTGGCCATTGGCATAGCTGGTCTTGCGTTTTGATAGATTGAGGGTGTAGGTACCGTGGACTCTCAGGGCTCTGTGTCATTTGGGTATGTGAAGGTCACACACTGAAAATCCGCTTGGTATGTCAAGCATTCACATTGCAAGAGGGTTGAGGTCCACGGAGAGGGACAGGAGGTCACAAACCTGAATAATGAGCCCATGGTGCTTGCATGTGTCTAGTCTATCCATGGTTGTGTCTCATACTCTCGTGTACTCAGCTGTCTAATTGTTGGTTGGCAGAAGGAAAGGAACGCCAAACCAACCAGCAAAACCCTGGCGGAGATGTAGGTGGTGGGATGTAGATTCCTTGTGGCCCACTGGGTCATAGCCAGTGACCCAGGACCACCACCTGACACTAGTGTTGGTTCAATGTTTAGGGTTCAGGGTCGGGTTCAGGCATGGGTTTAGGAATGATATGGCAGGGGTAAATGCGCAGCGGACCAACAACAGCAGAACAGTGCAAGGCAGGAATACGTGCCATATGGACCTCGATGGCGCAAGTTTGGCTGATCGCTTGCCCTTGCTTTCTGATAAAACATATAGACTGAGCTAATTTATTACAGATATCAAGCATGTTCAGAAGGATCAAGCATTAGGGATTGAGGAAAGCAGCTTGGATTGAAGTTGAGCAATGACTACAAAGTCCTGCTTCATGTGTTTTCTTTCAAAGTGGTTGTGCACATGTCATGTGCATGCTGCTACTTGCAATCACCTGATGCTTTGCTGGTGCGATACCAAGTCTCACTCAGTAAGGGTTTATGGGGTATGGGTTTATGCTTTAGTTTTCTTGTTTTTGGTGAGCAGGCTGCCATCTTGTGCCATCCAAGGGTGTAGTTCAGCAGAGTCCAGTGGTTATGTTTCGTCTGGGGTTAAGCACTGGGTGTATGGCCCATGGTTCATGCCAAACTATGTTAGGATTTGGATGTTATGTGGCTGAATCACCTGATGCTTTGCTGGTACATTAGCAAGTTGCACTCCATAAGGGGCATCCCATAAGGAGTGTTAGTGTGTTGACATGTTGGGGTTGAGGGCAGACTGATTAGGCAGGCCCCATTTCAGGTAAATGGGCCTGGCGTATTTGGCTGATTGGGTGGGCCTCTTTTGGGTGGGCCAGCGTCCCTCATTTGGCTGGTTAGGCAGGCCTCTTTTGGTTGGGTGCGGGGTGCGCAGTCCTCATTTCACGTGGGTGGGCCCGGGAAGGCTTGATTACCTGATGATAGCATAACAGCTTCACTTTCAAAACCTCGCCATGCAGGAATATGGCTTTCACATTGGGTTGTAGGGAGTGTTTACAATGTTTTGGTTTGTAGAAAGGCATGTGGGGGGGGGGGGGGCTTGGAGGGTCTTTCCAGGGTAGGACATGGATCGGCCTGGGACCACTCACCTTACTCGCAAATGGTAAACAGTTAGCTATGGTGGCCGCATTGAGCTTGTCCCAATGCGTACTCTCTTTGGTATCTCAGGCAGCCACGCTGTGGCATAGCAATCAAATGGCATACTCAACCATTTAGCAAACGGTTGGCATCTCATGGGCGGACATGTGGTACTAGCAAGTATACATCTGCCTGGGAAGTACTTATCCAACTGTGGACCCAGTCATGGTTTTAGGGTTTAGGGTTTTCGGGTTTATACCACAAGGTAGAAATTTTAGCTGCTGCCGTACTATTGTGTCCCGCATCTAGGCATTGCGGTACATTGTAGTGCCTCCTAACGGGGTCTAAACCCTAGCTGTTATCTCATTATCTGGTGCTTGGCCTTCTAGATGGGCTCGAAACCCTAGGTGAAGCAACGTGCAAGCTGCTATACCCAGATTACACAGCCACGCCTACTTCTGTGCACATGCATGCATTGGTGCTTAGCATGCAGGATTTTGGTGGATCAGCCTTTGAACAACATTGGGTGTCTTTCTATGGTTTCTGTCCTCAATGTCCCTAATCTAAGTTATGTGGGATGGCCGCCTGAACTTAGCACGCCTAATTCCATGCCTTGGGTTAGGCGTCCGATTGTATGTTGTGTCTGGTGTATTCATATATTGTGGTGACAGAGCCACAAGGCCGTCTGATGAGCCCTTTTGACTTCCGAGGACTTGGAAGTGCCTTTAGGGTCTTGGGTTTAGGGTCTAGTTCTCTTGTTTCTGGTGAGCAGGCTGCCATGATGTCCCATGCAAGGCTGTAGTTCAGCAGAGCCAAATGCTTATGTATCGTCTGGGGTTTAACACTAGGTATTTGACCTGGGATTCGTGGCAAACGAGCTGGCATCTGGATACTTTGTGGCTGTCTTCTTTCCTCTGGCGGGAGCAAGTGCTGTCTATCTGCTTGGTTCAGGCTGGCCAACAACCGCTAAGCTAGGATTTTGTGTTTGATTTGCATCAGTGTCTTGGGAGGCGGCTTCAATGCTTAGGGGTTCAACTAACTAAGGCAGCTTACTAGCAAAGCTCTGCTTGGTAACAAGCTCAGCCCGTGGGTCTTGTGCCTTTCTCCCCGTGTGTTTTGTGTTTTTGCCGTCACATGTTCAATGTGTTGCCACTGGCCTGTTACTGGGCGGTGTCTAGGTCATGCAGTCGTTCAACAATGTAAGCAGTATGTATGCCGCTTTGGCTGATAACTTTGATGGCTGGTCTCACAGCCTTATTGAGTACACTGAGTACCAAGTTGATGCATTCTCATCCAATTATGGTACACTTCTGTATGTATGTTTCTGCAATTGTGTATGGATGCCCATGAAGCCTGTTTTGGCTCCATCCAACGGTTAACGGCTCCCTCAGGAGCTTTGTGTTAGTTATGGCCTAGCTTTGAGTTGCCTTTGGCATAGCTGGTCTTTTGTTCTGATTGAAATGCTCCCTCTACCTGACTGCGGCCTTCTTTAAACTGTTGTAACCTGTAAAGGTTACCTGCGGCAGCGCCTGTATCATGTGCATCGTTACATCCTTACATCCACGCTCGCTCCACCATGAGCGGCGTACAGTTAAGGAAGTAGGCTTACTACAGTGAGGGCACCCGCCTCCTGAACCGCACTACGACCACTATGTCATGGCTCTTCAAATCACAACCTCCAGCCCATCCACCTCACTTTTCAGTTCCTACACCATATCCTCCCAGAAGGGGTGACCTCGCCTGCCCTACCCTTCTCCACGCTTCTGTGCCCTCCTAGCTCCCCCGCCCTGATCCCTCTCGTCCCCGTCAACCCCCCACCCAAGGCTCACCCCCCCACCCAGATTGAAATGCCCCTCCACCGGTAACGTCCTGAAGCCGGTTCCACAACATCCTTTGGAACCAGAACTGGACTTCAAAAGAGGCCTCTGGAACCGATATTTTCCATGGGGCCATGCCATGTCGATGCGCAGCATCGACCCAGGCAGGAGGCGGGGGTCCAGGGGGGAGGAACAGCCCCCCTGGTGGGGTCTGGGGCGAAGCCCCAGGAGCCAGCGATAATTTCCACTTATAACCATCAATTGTACAATGGAATTTGCTATTCTTCCACTCAGAGGGTTATCATACATTTAGTAAGAAACTTGCTGGAACCAGCATGTGACATGTTGGCCAGAGGGTGGCCCAGGGCTGGAACCAGGAACTGACATGTTTGACATCGCTGGAACCGTGGAACTGGGCACAATTTGCCCTGGAACCGGAACCTGGAACCGGCTTCAGGACGGTACACCGGGGCCCTGTTTTGAGACGGATTGACCTGCTTCTTCCTGATGCGTTCCTGTCGTGCTTTCCAGATCTCATGGAGACTCTGAATGGCATGCCTTTGCAATTTGTGTATGCAGCTTCGTAACAGGTTCCCTTTCACTCCAAGGGACTCCAACTGCCTCACCGTAGCAGTTTGCATATACTGCTCCTGCAACTCCCAAAATGATGGGCTTCCTTTCTATAATGGCTGAGGGGTGCCTTTGTCGCAGTATTTGATATAATCTCTCATGCTGTTGATATGGATCATGGTGTGTCCTGCTTATTAAGTCCTGCTGGGGTCAGTGTCCCTTGTGTACTTGACCTCAATAAGCGTAATTTGAGCCTGAGATGTCATCCATTGACCCTCTGGGGTCCGTCTTACCGACTTGGGTCGATATAGGACAATGTCGGGCCGAGAACCGGCTGCTTTCAGCTGTGCGTTGGATAGCAGATAGTCGGCCGGGATGTTACCGACTGTCTTGTGCAGGTGCGCTGCTGCTGAACGTGCCCATTTGGCAGCGTTGCCACCGTCGTTATAAACAATGCTATCAGCCCCGCGGTCGCCACTCGCGATAGCCTTGGTGATGATGCGCACTGCTGTGTTGTGCTTGTCTTGCACCATGGGCATGATTCCGGGGCATCACCGACGCGACTGCATGGTGTCCACTATCTGGATGCTTGTTGCAGCAGGGGCATGTGTCACTCTTCCTTTTCTTGTACCTCTTGAGGTTCTTTGCCGTGGGAAGTTGGCCTGTCAGATATATATTTTATCCTTGTGTTTTTCATTCCCTCTGTCACCCCTGCAATGGTCGTCCAACTGTCAATGTATGGCCTGGCCATGTCTGGCAGCGTTCTTTTCATGGCTTGATAGTAAATTGTATCTGTCTTGGCTGTCCCCAGTCTCAGCTCCTTTACTTGCACTCTGTTGGTGAGTGCATCTTCTAGGTTTTCCACTTGCTGCCATCTCTCTCTCAGGCCAGTGGCGCTGTTTTCATCCTCCTCCCAAACCTTCTGCATAGGCCATGCTTGGTACGGCCTGTGGTTACTTTCAACGTGAGACATATCCATGTCTGCCCGCCCCGTAGTTGCCACAGCTGTAGCAATGTCGTCTGCAAATTCATTGCCGGGGATGCCTGCATGCCCCCGGACCTTGATTAGCTGCACCTCTCCCTCCAATGTCATGATTGCTGTTTTTATCAATTCAAGCAAATGTTTGTGTCGGTGATACCGGACCTGAGCTGGGTAGTACATAACAGCTCGAATTGCAATCATGTGCATCCCTTATTGATGAATTGTGGAGATGTCAAGTACTGGGGGCCAAAGCCAGCTAGATATGGCGGTTGGGCTGAGCTGATGACGTGCCTTGGTAATGAAGTCATTCTGGACTAAGCTAAAAGGCTAAGACCGCTTGTATTAAGCAATCGGCTTTGAGTGTGCCGTTAACTCTTTGTGGGTGGCGCTGCCCCCGCGGGCGCCCCGCTTTGATGGGGCCATCTGGTAATTGGTTTTGTATTAAGCCAGTGAATGTCTGAGATTGAGCGTGTGGACATCAGAAGTCTGTTTGGGGGACAGTCTGGGATATTACCGCGTATCAAGGGTTGGCAAGGCCTTCCCTGAAGATCAAAGAGAAGCATCGTCTGAGCAAATCAGTTGTGCCTGAAATGTTGTTTGGTTGCTTGTATTTAAGCTTGTAACTCCACTTCTGATGCATGTCAGATGTCTGAATGTACATGGCAGCGTGCGCAATATGTCAACCATCATGAGGGTACACTAATCTATACTAGAGCAGAGCAATTGATGAATCTCATTGTATCGAGGCTCAGATTGGGCTCTCACCGGTTGTTAAAGGTTGTACTACCAACCTCCTGGTCAAGTGAGTGTTGTAACTGGCAGCAGGTGGACCGATGGTGATAAATGGTGGTATTGCAGTATTATGGGTCGTTTTGATTTCCGGTCTTGGACCCGGGCGTTAAAATTGGTTTGTTTCCTTGTAAAGGTGCGTTTGGTCGTTTTGGCCTAGCAGCCCTTTGCGGTTGCCACACCGGCCTTAGATGTTTGTTTGTTTGTTACTACAGCCAGGACAAACTGACTGAGGTGTGGCAGGAAATGATCATTCCGTTGCCAATCAATTGGCATACAAAATGGAAGATGGGAGGTGTGTTATGATGGGATGCCCAGCGTATCAGAGCTTCGAGCTATTTTGAGAAGTTGTATAATGAACGGGGAAAAACAGAAGCAGGAGGGATCATGTCTATCTGTGACTCTTCGCGTACGCGCATGTTACATCCTTGCTTAACGAGGTTGCGATGCCAGCTCCTCGGCGGGATGTAACTGTGCTGAGACTATAGATACCCCCCTCCTTAGCAGACAGCTTCCGTGGCAGCCTTTCATTTGCAGCTCTCAATACTCCAGACAACCTACCTGACCATCTCCACGCCTCTGCTGCGTTGATTTCAAAAACGCAGCCGATTCAGCCCACGCGCCATATCTATAGGGGGTTAGAACTAGAATTCTGGTGAACAGGGACTTACATCGCCCTGCGAACCGCTCACTACCTTCCAAAGGCCAGCGTGCGCGGGAAAGCTCATCTTCCCTAGTCGCTGGACTTGAACGTGACTCTGTCTGAGCTACCAGCCGGACTGAAAGCTATCGCGACCTCAGATAGAGGCAAAGACTCCAAAGAACCAGTCCCTCAGCGGTCAGCGACTTGCCTGGACAAGTTTAGCTGAAGCCAGTCCATCTCCTCGGGCCGGGCCCAGCAGGCTAACACAGGAGCAGAGATTCTCAAGGGCAGAGCTGCACGGAGAAATAAACCTACCATATCTGAAGCAGCTGCAACATACGTGGGCTTGTGGCAGTAAACCGTGACAGCATAAGCAAACTCATATGAGGAGAGATCCCTGACATCCACGAAGGAAAACCGAGATGACGCGAAGAGCACCAGCTTTTCTGCTGGCCACTCTTCTTGTCATCCAGTTTGGCATTTCCGGGCATGAGAACCATGACTACAAGCCCATGCTGGAGCCGCAGCGCTACTACTGTTTCATAAGCAACTTAGTTGCCCATAATTCCATGCCCTACCCAAGCCTGAGCAGCCACATCCCCCCAACAGCATACGTTACCATTGCCACGGGGCAGGGAACCTCTGGCCAAATTCAGCAGGCAGGTATCAACAGCAGCATACACATCCCCCCAACAGCATATGTTACCATTGCCACGGGGCGGGGTACCTATGCCCAAATTCAGCAGGCAGAAATCAGCAGCAATATTAACATGCCCCCAACTTCATGTGTCACCAGTGCCACGGGGTGGGGAACCTATGCCCAAAGTTCAACTAGGACCAGCAGAACCATCCTGATCCTTACTAAATGCGAAACTCAGACCAACGAGTTCATATCAGACCAGACTAACAACAGCTCCATGGAACTTTCAAACCGTGTGGAACAACCAGACTCACCTCCCTTATTGCCCATGGCTCCCAAGACCCTGCTCACCCATCTCCTGCTCTTTACCACTCTGGCTCTCCTCAGCACACTGATACTGCTGTCACTTTCTGACCTTTATGAGAGCTGTAGATATTTGTATAACCCCACGTACACAGTCGAACATGCCAAACCACGAAGGCGAAATGCCACAAGGAAAAGAAATTCCAGCCAGCGCACTGGCCTAGAAAGCGTCAAATGTGCCAGAAACAGCATGAATCCTTGAAGCAAAGGCTGCAAGATAGACATGTCATGCATTATCAACTTCGCCTACACATGGACATGCAGCACCCTCACTACCTCAAACGAGCCATTGCAAAGCAAGTGAGGCGCTGCATCAAACGCAGCAATGGCTACTTGGAACGCGAAGCCTACAGAATCTACAGATACAACACTGTCAGATATATTGGCCCAACACCACCTGCACAGGCTAAAACTCCACAAACTGCAAACTTCAAGCTGCATGATAGTAAAGCAGCATTGACATCCTGCCCAGTAAAGGCTGCCCCATGTTCCCATTTCAGTGCAACTGCCCACAAGAACCCATGCAGCCTGCCGCATGAGACCCAACCGCAAACTGCTGTCACCTGCCAGGATGGTGTCATCCACCCTCAGACTGTGCCCAATGCTCCTTTCCTGAAGAAACAGCGGCTAGGAAAGAGCGCATGTCACCATAACACTTGCTGCAACCCAAAGTGTCAAGGGCACTGCCAGAATTTCAGAACACTCTGCCCAGAGGGCCTCAATCGACCCGCAGCACGCACGACCTATGAACAACTGCATGGACTGGCACATCACCAAGTCCAGCTCGCATGCTGCCAGCAACCAAAAAGTGCCTGGGTGTACTGCCCCACTTACCTGCTGAGTATGCCTAACCTGGAAGACAGGCTGATTCCCATGTGGGTCAATGATCTCTTCAACCTCCTTCAGGACAATGCACATGCGCATCTGTATCTGGCAATGCCAGCCAAAGATCCTCCAGACCTGAGCGTCCGTCCTTGTAGAGGCTGGGCCTGGGTCCCTGCAGACTACTTCCTCCGCTGCTTCCACATAACCTCGACCAAGCAGGCCCTCCATGAGCATAGACTATATGACCGAAAACTGCCTCAAAGTGCACGGCAATGGCTACGCCAACCTATCCCGGCGACAGCAGAAAAGCAAAGCGACCACATGGAGGCAGGAGAAGCAATGTCTTTACACTACGTCGAGTCGAAGCTGTGCGAGTATGCAGTGCACAGAGCGGTCCTGGACAGACAAGATGCTGCCGCAGCAGAGCTCCTTGGCGAAGAATTGCAGAATGAGAGCCACGGCCAAGCAGATCCTAGACCCAGGGTGTATACCACTATACCGCGGGAGCAGGACAGTCTGAGAACGTTCCAGGGAACTTCAACAGGAGCTTCTTGCGGAGTGCTCTGCCTTGTCCCTCCCCCTATGCCAAGCATGCAAGGTGCAGGCAAGACTTCTAAAACACCACAGACACGAGGCCCCAAAGCTCCCCACACGCTAAAACGCAGGTCGAAGCCGGAGCAGGGTATGCGACGGATCAATGCAATGCTTGGAGCAGCAGTCCCTGGATTGGCCCCAGGCAGCACTGGCAATGCACCAACCAAACAGAACCCATTTAAAACAGCTGCCCCTCAGCCGCATAACATTGCAGCAGCCCCGCACATCTCCAGAAACGGTCTTCAACACCGCCCGGACCCCATTGTCGAACCTGATAGTGAGGACGAAGATGTTATCATGATCGATCAAGATATGGAAGGCCTCAGCGAACCTTACCATAAACCTTTCAGTCCCAATTGGGGAGATGCAGATGCTCAGCGTCACCAGGTTAGTCCCACCTCACACACACAGTGGGTTACACCAGAAACTGTAGGACTGTATTGCCAAGAGCAAGATCGCGGGAATTGTGCACTGCATGCACTCAATGCTATGGCAGGCAGAGCGATCATCACTCCAGATGAAGCCCAAGCACTACTCCGACATCCACAAGTCCCAAGACCAGCATACAGCGATAGGCCTGACTGCAATGCCGACGGCTGGTTCAGATGGGAGGCTATCAACAAGCTCCTATACTACACAACAACCATAGACTTGACCCTTCTTGTCCTAAGGAACCCTCAAAACCACCCACAGCACTCTGTCAGTACTAGCTCAGCAAAGGCACGGATACTTGCCCTGGCACCGCAAGGATGTAATGCATTGTTCCTGCATAGACCAGGCCACTTCATATGCTGGAAACGCAGCCCTATAAACGGCAAATGGTACAGCCTGGACTCAATCCCCTATGCAACAACACGCACAATAAAGGAGTTGACTGATGCCGACTGGGCAGCATTCAATGGCACGATCAGTACAACCATAGCGGCTGATGCATACCTCCACAACGCCACTGGGTTAACTCTGTACAAACACAGGTATACGCCGTCCCCGGCAAACAGAAGTCACATGCAATATGTGGACCTAGCAGGCATTGAGCTCCATAAAGCAGGCCCAACCCAGCGCCCTGCTGCTGCATGGATTGAGCAGGATACAGAGCGAGCCCGTGCCCGGGCCCAGAGAATAGCACAGGCCCGAGCTGGAACATCTAAACAGCTCCCAAAAAGCAAGCCTGCACAGTGCGGCATAGCACCACAGACAGCCCAGGCTGCCCTGCAGCCCTCCCAGACCCAGAAAAAACCTACCATTGCAGCCAAGAAACAAACAGAGGCACGCCACCGTCACAGCCCTTGGAGGCCCGCAACCCTACTGAACATTAGAGTGTGCAGTCAAGTTGCCAGTCACTGTGGGCTGCACGCATTAGAAGCCATGGTAGGACAGGTCATTGCCACTCCACGAGAGGTCACCATGTACCTTCAAGAGACCTGGCCTGCAGGGGAGGATAAGGAAGGGCAGGAGGGTGATCACTACTCCACACAAGGCAACTACTCAGATCTTGCACTGCAACGCATTCTGTATTGGTTTTGGTGCAGGAGGGCTTGCCAAGGAACTGAATTTTTGGAGATGCACGTGGTATCTGGCCATGAACAGCTGCAAAAGGGCAATTCTAACGAAGCAATCATACGACTGCTACACCAGGCCGAGGCTTTCATGGTAAACTATACAATTCATCCATCCGCTGGGCAGGATAGTGGCAGACACTGGCATGTTGTGAGAAAGGGAAGGACTGACAATGGCCCTACACCTGACTGGTATCTAGTTGACTCCCTGGACCAGGCTGCCCATCCAGGCCACGTGAAAGTCATGACGGAGGCCGACTGGAAGAATATCCATGGCACTCTATACATCATCAAACAAAGCACAGAAAAACAAATGCTAGATTCATGTGAATTCACCGATGAGGAACTACTAGCACATCAAGAGAGACTTGAAGGAGAGGAAGCACGAACAGCTCACACCTACATAAGAGAGCCAAGCAACCCGGCCCCTCGGCTACATATAGAGCAGGCTCAAGCCCAACGTTCAGGCCTCACCCAGGCCCCCATCAGAAAACTGAATACGAACCCTCCAACAGAGCCGGGGCAGCGCAACGAACCTAGAAAGACCAAGGCACCAAAGCCAGCCAGCACTAATGCCAAACCCTCCAGTATCCCAGTCATAGAGAACTATTTTCACAAGCAAACACAGCCCACAGCGCACATTGAGGAGATATTGCACCCATCCCTACACTCACAGCAGGCACAGGGGCTCTGCACAGGAACCGAAATAGAAGCTCCCAATAAAGAGAGTGCTACAATCCCCAAGCTGAAAGTGATGACTCTTAATGTTCGGGGGCTGCACTCTAATCTTGAAGATGTCCTCGACGTGCTGCAAGACCACCAACCTGATGTACTCGTTCTGACAGAAACCAAACTAACAAGAAAAGCATGCAGCCAGGCATGCAAATATCTCAGTGGCCATGGATATGTACAACGACACAGCGCATGCCAGTACAATCCTAGAGCAGGAGTAACCCTACTAATCAACAAGAGTTTTGCAGACCTGGGAACTGTCGAAACAATTGACATCCCTGGGGACCTTGGTGGTTACATAAAAGCAGTGCAGCTTCGCATGGAGGTCTCTACACCGTTAACAATTGTTGGGGTATACATGCCTACCAGCCATCCCTCAGACAAGCTTGTCAGATCCCAAATCTACAGGAGAATGAAAGCACTGACAGAAACGGCCAATGACAAAGAGGAAGGTCGCCACAACATAATATTTGCAGGGGACTTCAATGCAACATTGAACAAGATGGATAGAGCAAGTGGCAATACCAACCCAATGGACAATGCTCACCAAACACAAATTAAGGAAGCCAAACTCTATACCATGGACCCTGTCCAGGCTGGTCACCCCAGGAACTACACATGGAGAAAGGGATCAGCTGAACAGCTCGCAAGCCGCATTGATGACATGTTCACAAACAATGAAGCCCTTCCAGCCTCTGCAGTCACACACATATGGGATATGACCGGCAAAGGCACAGATCATGATCTCTTGGAGGTCTGTGTTCCCTACCACAAGCTCAACATGCTCCCACCCCCACCAATCACACCTGAGAGTGCTGAGAAGGCAACCCTTGAAAAGCTAAAACGACTGACAAAACTCACAAAGGAGGAAAGGGAGGGCCTTAAGAATACAGTGGAAGAAAGACACGGTGCAGCGTATCACCAGCTTAATGAGCATGTGCAACGCTTACTGCATACTGATGTGTACCCACATTGGGAGCGCCTATCTAGTGGAGACCCCGCAAGCATGGGACCCCTCCGCGCGCTTCATCTTGGAAGTGCAGCTGACCCTGCCGCTCAACGGGAGCTTATGGAAGAGCTGAACACCCAGATGGCTGACCTGCTGCTGCAGACTCGGGACACCATGCTAGCAGAAGGTCCAACCACCATGACAAATCCAACAGGACACCACTATCGGCCCAGACTTGTGTCACTCCAACGCGATGGCCTGATTAAGCTACGCAAGAAGGTGGTCCACGCCCTGAGACAAGAGAATGTGGAGGAAGCACAGCTGCCCGCAGAAGTGTGCAAAGCAGTTGAAGCACTGAACAGAACAGATGTGCGCAGCGGCAGTTCTCCTCAACCCCTCAAAGACTCTCTCAAACAGATTAAAACCAAAATCCGCAAGGAACTACGGGTCCTTGACAGTGAGCACCAAACAAAGCGCAAGCAAAATGCCATTGCCAAAAGGCAGGCACTGTATGACCAAAGGCAGAAGATAGGCAACCAAATGATTACTGGCCAATTCAAGGGGCGCAACAGCATGCAGCTTAGAGCAATTAAAACTGGAGAAGATAAGGTAGTTACAGACCCAAAGGGAGTCATGGAAGCCATCACAACATATTATACGCCCAAGCTGATGCCAGCAGCAGGTGCTGGTAGCAAAACTGGACTGTACCACCCATCAGAGCAAGCAAGGTCATATCCCTGGCTACAACCCAACGCCCCAGATACCTTTGACCTGAACACAGCCATCACTAGCGGTGCTGCTCCACGACGATGGCTGCACAATGAAATAAGGGACCAGCAAGCTTTTCAGGCCTGCCTCAAATCCCTGGCTCGCGGCAAGGCCCCGGGACCCGACCAAATAACAAATGAGATGCTGAACATGCTGCCTCCCCAAGGACAAGACCTCCTACACGGTTACATCCAATGGATGTGGGCAACAGGCTACACCCCGAAAGCATGGAAAGAGAGCACCACAGTGCTCCTGTTCAAAAACAAAGGCACACCCCTCAAACTGCAATTCTACAGACGCATTGGCCTAGAGATGACAATATACAAACTATGGACCAGAATGATCACATGGGTCCTTGCTGACTATGCCGAAAGACACAACATTCTGAGCTACACCCAGGGTGGGTTCAGAAACAAACGAACCTGCATGGACCAGCTGGAGCTGTTCACCCTCTTGCTTGAGGATGCCAAACTGACCCGGAAAGACATCTATCTCCTTATGGTTGACTTTTCCGAGGCTTTTGACACAATTGACCATGACAAGCTGCTGCAAATCATGTATGACCTGGGTTTCCCGACAGATGCCACAGAGGTGGTCAAAGACCTGTACACGGGTGCAACAACAGCATTTACAACCCCATTCGGGAATACCGAACCAATGCCCATGGACAGAGGGACAACTCAAGGTGACAGCCTCTCACCGTTTCTGTTCATCTTATATCTGGAGCCCCTGCTACGCTGGCTAAGGGTAGGTGCCAGAGGATACATCCCAGGTGCATACAACAACCGTGATACGCTTTTCAAACTGAAACAGCAGATCCCAGATGTCACATATGCGGATGACCTGAACCTGATATGTTCATGCATTGGGGATTTAACCAGCCAAGCTGACAAGGTCACCCTGTATGCTGACTGGGGACACCTAAAAATAAACAACACAAAGACCCTCCTCACAGGTGCCAGATATGGGGCTGACACCAAAGACCCTTTTAATCTGGAGAAGCTCCGGCGTAGCCTAACTGATGTGAAGGTCCAACGGTCCCCTGCAACACTCCACGACCCACGAAAACCGTTCCGTTACCTGGGCCTGCAATTCACCATGCACCTTGACTGGTCAGCCCAATATCAACTGACCAGGGATACCATTCGAGACATGTGTCACAACATGAAGCACTCATACGCTACAACCTCCCAAAAGATGCGCACCCTGAATACATGCATACGGACAAAAATTCGGTATGCATTCTGTGTGGCCCCTTACACCAAAGCTCAGCTCAAAGCGTTAGACAGCCCCCTCTGTAGGGCAGCCAAAGAAGCATATGGTCTTCCCAACAGTACTGCCACGGCAGTAGCACATGAAGACGTCAGTAAAGGCGGTCTAGGGTGCCCCTCCCTACTAGCAGAGTACAATACTGTACAAATACAGCGGTTGACAGAGGCTCTCAATGACCCCGGACCAGTGGGAGAGCTCAGCCGTACACGCCTGCAGACAGATGGCAGCTGCCTGGACAAACTGACAGCAATGGCTCGCCCTGCCCTAACACACCACAGCCTGAGGCTGAGGCAGGTGATTGCATGCGCAAGCATAGATGTCGAGCTCAAAAAGCAGGGACTTGGCCCAACAGAACTACCCGATACCAGCCCATTCTTGCAAGACCTGCAGAACATGCAGGCACTTGCAAGCCCCCAACCACCAGACCTCCTCCTAGCTGACCTTCACCAACTCAGACAAGTAGGTATGCACCGACTTCAGGACATTATGTCTTCCACAGGTAGAACTGTCCTTACAACAGGACAGCTCATGTTGAAACTGGACAAGGATATCACCGCTAGGACGCTGACCGCTTTTAAACGTATTGCATACATGCTCACTCTCCCGCCAGGCATAACAAAAGAAACCTACTGCAGCAGGCCACCTGTGCAAGCAGGACATGGTCCAACAATCCATCCGGAGTATGCAAGGCTGCTGAAGTTCCACAACATCATCGATGACATAGACATACGCAATGCACCTCTCCCAGCATTGTGGGCTGCACAGACACATGCCCCAAGCACAGAGCAAGCCCTGACAGAGATACAGGCTTACCTGTCCTCACTCAGCGCACCACCAAGAGGCCACACTAAAAGCAGCAGTGTGCGCCAGACTGCAACAGACATCACAGCCCCACTGGTGTACCGAATAGAAACAGGCTATCACGTTTACCAGCGAATCAAAGATGAGAAAAGACAGCCCTTCAAAGATATGCGAGAGCAATTATATAACAACTTTGCAGAAGGGCAGGACCAAGTAGAAGGTATAGAAGGTCTGGCAGTAGCGGCACGCCACACCGGACGAGGGCAAAAGAGAAAGAAAGTAGCAACACAGAACCAGGTCATTGTGCGATGGGCCCCAACAGTTATGCAAGGATGGGTGGTGGAACTGGCTAAGCAAAAGGGCTATCACATTGATGATGCTCCAGAGCACGCTCTACAGCCAATGACCCATCATGAAGTCTGCAACACACCAAACCTCCCGACTGAATGCTGCTGTCCTAACGCCCACCTGCCAGCACGACGAATCCCTGCACGTACAACCCTAGCACATTGCAGCATATGTAGCAGACGATATCATATTGATTGTCTCCCGCTAACCCATCGCCCTGCAGGGGACATATTGGACGAGGATGTCACGACAGGCTGGACCTGCATTGAATGTAACAGGGATCAGTATGCCACTAAAGGCCTCCCTCTTGATATAAGGCACTACAACGTCCATTGGAAGCCCAGTCGAGAAAGTGAGAGCGACCTCATCGCACATAATCCAGTTGTTGCTGAGATGATTGCTGCTTACCGGTTGCAACAGGCAGCAGCAGCAAATGACCGGTCCCCGGCAACTCCTGCACTTGGCGAGCTGGCTCAAGCTCAGCAAGGGTTATCGGCACTGCAGCAACAAGGCGACTACTACCCCGATCACCCTCAAAGATACAACATCAACATTGGACAGCAGTACAGCAACATTTTCGACATGGACACATCACCAATGAACCCCCATGCTGATATCCACCCCACAGGAAGACACGAAGTCTATATTAGAGAAGTAGAGATGTGCATAGATGGACAACTGTGGATAAAAACGCTCGCCTGCATATACACACCAGATGGCAAATGTCGCTACACCCTCACCCCTGAAAGGACAGCAATACTGTACCAACAGTACTGCCACAGCACTCGCCACAAACCAAAGGTTATGCGGAAGTTGAAGGCAGGCACCTTTCCCCAAGAACTGTATGCCCTCATGTGCAGGTACAGAGATGGAGCACAGATCAAAGATCACAAAGCCATTAGGAAGGTCCAAATAAAGAACCACTGGGCCACTCCCCCTGAGGTGTATGAGGCTCTCAGGCAGCTCACAGACATAACAAAAGAGAGATTCGCAAGCCCACTCAATTACAACCCAACATTTACGATGTACTGGAGCGCCCACAAAAGGGACCAAATCTTTGGGGCAAAATGGGATAGCTACAGATATAGGTGGACCGGCGGAAGCGTGCACAACCCAGAGTATGAGGACGAAGACCTGAATAAGAACATGGCTACTGCCATAGCAGCGGCCCGTAACACAACAGCCCCTGTCTTTGGCATACATATCCTGCCTGCCTGGTCCGATGCAAACAGAACTGCCTACCTTGCATGGCTACAACACTTCCCAGAAAACTGCATGCATCTCCTACAAATACCCCGAAAACACTTCAGGTTCCAGAAACCCACAACTTGGGAACGGGGCGACATGTATGCAGGAAACCCTAGATGGGACGTAAATATCATTGTCACAGGCAACGCAAAGGGTTTTGAGGCCCACCTCCGTTACTGGGAGAGCGGCTACATGACCAGGTTTCTGCAAACGCTGCAGGATGCCATTAATCAGTCCCTGCCGGACGACAAAGAGATACAAGACATCAGCATGTACTACAACCCCCCAAGCAGCAATGCCCCGCCCAGCACATCTCATCAGCCAACATTGCTGACGCCAAAACAGCTCAGCAAAATGGGTTACCCCAAACAAACAAACGGCTCTGAGTCCCTCCGGGACGATTCTGCCACCAGTCAAGACCCTCCAGCCATGGTTGACGCCAGCACTACACTGGATGACCTGGAAACGCAATTAGCCACTGCCCTACCAACAGCCCCACCCCTCCGGTACAATTGGAAAAACTATGTCTACACAGATGGTAGCTACAAGCAAACAAGCCACAAAGCATCACCAATAGATGCAGAGTGTGATGCCCCAGGCATAGGGGCAGGAGTGTACTTCCCCCCACAAGCAGCCAATGAGGACGATGAACGTGGGGTTCCAATTGTCCCTGCAGGCGACAGCCATCCCCAGAACACCATAAACAGAGCAGAACTGGTTGGTATCCTTGCTGCGCTGAGGCATGGAGCCCACATGATAGCCACCGACAGCCTCAGCTCAATGTACCAAATCAAAAAGATGCTGAGACGCCCACAAGATCTCCTAAATCACCAGCACTGTGAGCTTATTAAAGAGATAGTAACCGAGATCGTCAACAGGGGACTGAGGACAACCCTTCACAAGGTCAAGGGCCATGCTTCCATAATCGGTAATGAAAAAGCGGACGCAATCGCTAAGGCGGCTGCGACAGGGGACACCTCCGACTATGAGGAATGTGAGAAGTACGAAAGTCCTAGTAACAACAGGTTGACCCAATATTGGCCGTACAAGACCCAATGGAACAATCGTTGGTCACTGACCAATGGGCAGCGCACGTTGATTGACCGTTTCAAGCGGGTGAACCCTTTGACAGACCTTCACGACTCGGTACGTCATTACTGCCACCAAAAGAGTCGCTTTGGGATGGCAAACAGAGCTACCTGTTATTTCGAGGCTTTTAAAAGGATTGAGGAAAGACTGGACCTGCCTGCTAGCAACGAGTACATGACCTCGGGAAAAATCAAGTATGCAGAACGAAAAACCGCTTTTCGCTACCGGTACGGGACCATGTGGACAAGGAAGATGGCCTATAGGTGTGGACATGCACCTAGTAGCAAATGTCTCCTGTGCGGTGACGAGGATGGCGGACACCACACAGCCTCAGGATGCCCAGCTTTGAAAAGAATGTACATCAACAGGCATAACAAGGTCGGCCGACTAATCATGACAAGAGTGTTAAGGGGACGCAAAGGAGCATTTGTCATTCAAATGGACCTTGGATCAACTGAAAATTGTGCAGAAGACGGCATCATGGCCCACCAGTCTAGAAACATCCCGTGGGAGCTCCTTCCAAGGGGCCTAAAGGAGGCAGTGCAACAAGCACAAGGCACCACCGATAAGCGCCCTGATGGTATGCTCTACAAACCCAAGATTGGAAACAACCCAGCAGAGTACTGGATAATAGAGGTCAAGATCTGCAGGGATTCAGACCCAACAGGCCAGCAAAGCAAAGCTGATTATCAACACCAAGTACTCATTGACAAAATCAAAGACATAGACCCCACTGCCAAAGTATGGTACTATCCCTTGCTTGTCGGAGTTGCAGGCACCATATACAACAGTACCACCATGAATCTGCAAGCCCTCGGTATCAAAGGGCAAGCTCTAAAGCAATGCATTTCAGAAGTACATACTGCAGCAGTTAAGTCCTTACACAGCATATACACAACAAAAAGAAAACTGGAAAAGCCCAAAGAGCCTCAATGGCACAGGAGGAACTACAAGAAAGTAAGCTAACAAAGGCGGGTGGGCGGAAGCCCACCCACGGATGTAACTATCCTATGGTAGGCTGGCCCAGTGTAATCCTTACACCAATGGGCCCCTCCCTTAATCTTACGCGGGAGGGCACCTCACGCCCCTCCTTGCGTAGCTAGCTCTCTCTCTCTCTCTCTCTCTCTCTCTCTCTCTCTCTAATGAACGGGGAGGGTGACCAAGGGGCTAGCCACTACAGCTACTACATGTCTCAGTTTTCAGAGCCGTCCAGATGGTTGTGTAGTTGCTTGTAGTAAGGGCAGAATCATGATGTTAATGTTTTGTATGCTCAGGATGCGCGTTTTACTACATTTTACTACAAACTACACCGGAAGTTGACTCCCCCATGGCAATCCTTACTACATACTACTGCAGGCATAAGGGAATCATGTAGCAACTGTAGTAAACTTTTAATATAATTATTAGTTCTGTAGTAATTCTAGGGTCATTAGTGGCAATGATTACTACATTTTACTACGAACTACGAGAGAAAGTGCCCTTTCACAGGCAAATGCTACTACATGCTACAGCCCATTTTGGAGAAAGTGTAGTAAGTGCATGGTCAGGGTAGTTGAGGTGACTTGTCTTGTAGTCCAGCCTTACTACAAGCTACTACATGGGTCTACAGAGCGGCTCTGAAAAGTGAGACACGTAGTAACTGTAGTGGCTAGCCCCTTGGGTGACCTGAGCAATCAAGCCTATGGAGTCATATGTTGATCCAGCAACAGGCCTTGCCGACTAGGTTGCGGTGCAGAGGTAAGATGCGCGTTTTCAGAGATGAAAGGACTTTCGTATCCCCTGCAACTTGGCAGATTCGATAGACTTCATGGACTGAAGTGAAGACGAAAGTTGTGGTGACGATGACCATGACTAATGACGAACATCAGAATGAGTTCGGTTCAAGTGCGCGACATATACTCTCGCTTTGAGGCTGGAGTTTTGGTACACGGTAAACAAAGCAGGGGAGAGTGCGGACAAGGAAAGCAGAGGTCTGTCATGCGGTGCTGACTATGCATAATGTCCGCTGACAATCACTCATTCAATAGTGATTATTTGGCACTTGGTATAGGCAGGGTGACCAAGAACTGACCATTATTGAGGCTCTCCCGTCGATTCTGAGAGTCTTCACCCTCAGGAAAGAGCCCCAGTACGGCTAAAGCTCACCTGATTGACCTGGATATATTGAGGTCACTGCAGCAGGCAGGGGTACTGAAGCTCCGCTGCTAAGGTCTAGGCCTTATTTCGATGTGTTGCCGATGCTAGCAGCAGCGGTATGCAAAGGAGCACATGCAAAGGCAGGGGGAGGGGTTTGGCTGCAACTGAGCCAAGGGTAACTTGTGGTGAACGATATTCTGCCCGCCGTCTAGACCAGCTATCGGAGCTGTTGGCACACCTGCACTGCAAACTGGCCTTAGAGACAGAACGCCGCGAGAACGTGCTGAAGCTCAAATGGGATCTTTTAAACGAGATGTGTCCCTTGTTCGAGCTTGCTGTTTCCCATCTAAGCCATGCAAATCTAGGTAGTGGTCACATCGAGCGGAACACCTCTGCCCAAAGCACAGCCAGGGCTGCGACAGCAGCGACAAGGGCCTTCGGGCATTGTCACGACGCTGCAAATGCCCCCACAGCACCAACGCTTACCAGTATACAGGACGTCTGCCAATTGTTCCCTTTGACAGACCTAGGTGAGGCGTCTGGCGACTTTGCCGGCCGTCTGGGTTGGGAAGCAGACAGTCCTTCAGCTAGGACGCTGCCTGGGGGGCACCACATGGGCTTGTCAAACTATGGGGTGACGAAAATTTGCCGAGAGCCGGAGCTTGTGGATGCAGCACTTCATGCACCAGCTGCTGTAAGAGCTACATTATTCAGCAAAGTCAGAGGTGAGCTCTTGAACCAACGCAGATTTGATCAGCCGACAGCTGCGCCGCACGTTGCAGCAAACTGTAAGGCAAAGCATTCATAGCTCTAGATTGCAGCTAAAGACAGTGCACAGTTCCCGTGGTGACGGGAAGAGTCTTGACATGCTGTTTCATGTTCGTGTGGCTCATCCACACTATGACGGCCTCCTGCAGCGCAACTTGCCTGCATCCATTATTGCAGATGTACTCCAACTTACTCCTTCACTACGCAACCCTACCTCCGGAACGGTGTGTGCAGAGTCATAACGTTGTAATCAACTAACCGGCAACTCCAGACCTATTCCAGATCAATACATATTACCTTGTGCAATGGCAAGCTCCAGAATTTGTAGTCTTCAGAGGGGCATGACGTCTTCCAACACCTTGCAGCACTTTTATAAGACCAGGATGATGTTGAAGTTGATTACTCAGTTTAACACTTTCACAGCTCATGTACTACATCACACTTTTTTGTATTCTGCTGTCGCTTTGATGTTAGGTGGCCTAGCACTGCTGCTACACCAGACGCAATGCCCCCTTCACACACCAGCCGAATCCGCCGCAGCCATGAGGTCCATTGTCCATCTCATTATCAACCACCTCGCTGACGTAGTAGCAGGATTTCTTGGCCAGCCCGCCACCGTCTACTACGCCCTACAACATCAAAAGTATGATGGACAAACGGGCAATGGCACAGAATCCAGTGAGAAGCTAATGAACGTGCTGAGTGTGCTTCAACTCTCCCAGCAGCAGCGGCAAGCCATAGCATCCGGATGGCAAATATTTGGAGAGCTCATTGAGGTGCAGCTGCAGGAGCAAGCGACGGTGCGGCAGAGGTTACTGGAGGTGCTGTCCGACCTGAATTGTCCCTCCATAGGACGGCAGCAGCAGGAACAAGGACAGCAACAGCGACAGCAACAGCAACAGTTGTCATCGCAGCAGGAACAGCAGCAGCAGGAACAGCAGCAACAGTTGCCATTGCAGCAGGAGCAGCAACCATGGCAGCAGCAGCAAAGGTGGGACGAACAGCAGCAGCAGCAGCAGCAGCAGCAGACCTGGCAGCATCAGCGGCACGAGCAGCAGCAGCAGGACCAGCAAAGGTGGCAGCAGCCACAGCATCAGCAGCAGACATGGAAGCATCATCAGCAGCAGGAGCAGCAAATGTGGCAGCAGCAACAACGGCAGCAGCAACAGCAAAGGTGGGACGAGCAGCAGCAGCAGCCACTGCAGCAGCAGCAGCAGACGTGGCAGCATCAGCAACACGAGCAGCAGCAGCAGCAGGACCAGCAAAGATGGCAGCAACAACAGCATCAGCGGCAGCAGCAGGAGCAGCAGACATGGCAGCAACAGCAGCAGCAGGAGCATGGGGACCTCAGAAACTGGAACCCCCAGGAGCTAGTGGACCCCCCACTAGGACCTGGTAGCTGGTTAGAAGGCCACCAGGAACCGCTGAAGAAGCAGAAACATGAGCATCGGTCTGAATCGCCGGACCAGCAGCAGCAGCTGGAGCATCATGAGCATGGTTTGCACCTGCAGTACCACACACCCCAATCCCAGCAGCAAGAGCAGCAACGGTTGTGGCAGTACCAGCACCAGCAGTACGACCAGGAGCATGGTTTGCACCTGCCGTACCCTGGGGACCACATACCCCAATCCCAGCAGCAGGAGCAGCAGCAGCAGCAGCAGGAGCAGCAAATGTGGCAGTACCAGCACCAGAAGTACCAGCAGCAGCAACAGCAGCGGTTGTGGCAGTACCAGCAGCAGCAGCAGTTAGAGCAGCCACGCACTTCAGCCTTCAGCTCTTTTGTTGCACCCGACCTTGGACCCCAGCGACCCCAGCAGCCACAGCACAGCACGAGCAGTGGTAGCAGCAGCAGTTGCTGCCCCAGCACCGGTCAGCAGCAGCAGCAGCAGCACCGCTGGCAGGCCACCACCGCGGCCACCCTCAGGGACTCTGAACTGCATTGGACCAAAAACGTTGAAGCCGAGGAACTCGCACTTAAGCTTGCGGTTGTGATGCGTAAAATCTGCTGGTTAGACTGTTACACGTGGCTGTACGTGTTGGGGGTTCTAAGTTGGAGGCAGATTGCACTGCTTATGGTCCATACAAACCCTTACAGCGTGTCGCTTATGGATATGGCAAGGCTTATAGGGGCGGAGGAGGGGAGGAGAGCGGCAGCAGCGGCGACCGAGGGAGGCACGAGGAAGGCGCAGGAGGGAGTATTTAGCTGCAGCACGAGCAAGAGTAGCACGTGAACTCGGACGGGTGGTAAGAGCCCTGCTCCATCCCATGCCCTAGGCAAGGAGCAATCGGTACCAAGAGTAGCATCAGCGGGAGCAGCAGCAGCGGCACCAAAAAAGACTAGTAGTTACAGAAGCTCTGCAGCCGGGAAAGGAACAGCAGCAGCAGCAGTTGGGACGACGGATGGGCTCAAGAGCTCGGGAAAGCAGGTGGGGCAGCATGAGATACTAACAGCAGCAGCAGCAGGAGGGAGGGGAGAAGGCAGGGTAGGGGCGGGGGCAGAGCATCAACCTCAGAGCGATGCATTTGCTGGTCAGTGCAGCCTCGCTGGCAATCCAGCAACATCGGTATTGGCATGCATGATCGGCCAGCAGTTGTGCCAGCAACGGCAGTAGTGCGGGTGTTAGAAGGGAGAGATGTTGACTGGCGCGCGCCCAGCCACAGCAGCAGCAGCAGCATTATCGGCAGATGCCGCAGCGCCTGCAGAGGGTGCTTGGCCGAAGTTGTTTCAGCAGAAGCAGCACTAGGATAAGCAGCTGTTGATGGTACAAACTCTTCCCTGTGTCAAGCCGGAAACAGTGGGTTGATTGCCGACTCCAGCAGTTTCCCCGACTCCAGCAGTTTTACCCGACTCACTCCTGGCATCAATGTACCCCTGACACATCATAACAGCCTCTACAGCAGCAGCAGCAGCAACAGGTTGACCCAATATTGGCCGCACAAGACCCAATGGAACAATCGTTGGTCACGGACCAATAATGGGCAGCGCACGTTAATTGACCGTTTCAAGCGGGTGAACCCTTTGACAGACCTTCACGACTCGGTACGTCATTACTGCCACCAAAAGAGTCGCTTTGGGATGGCAAACAGAGCTACCTGTTATTTCGAGGCTTTTAAAAGGATTGAGGAAAGACTGGACCTGCCTGCTAGCAACGAGTACATGACCTCGGGAAAAATCAAGTATGCAGAACGTAAAACCGCTTTGCGCTACCGGTACGGGACCATGTGGACAAGGAAAATGGCCTATAGGTGTGGACATGCACCTAGTAGCAAATGTCTCCTGTGCGGTGACGAGGATGGCGGACACCACACAGCCTCAGGATGCCCAGCTTTGAAAAGAATGTACATCAACAGGCATAACAAGGTCGGCCGACTAATCATGACAAGAGTGTTAAGGGGACGCAAAGGAGCATTTGTCATTCAAATGGACCTTGGATCAACTGAAAACTGTGCAGAAGACGGCATCATGGCCCACCAGTCTAGAAACATCCCGTGGGAGCTCCTTCGAAGGGGCCTAAAGGAGGCAGTGCAACAAGCACAAGGCACCACCGACAAGCGCCCTGATGGTATGCTATACAAACCCAAGAATGGAAACAACCCAGCAGAGTACTGGATAATAGAGGTCAAGATCTGCAGGGATTCAGACCCAACAGGCCAGCAAAGCAAAGCTGATTATCAACACCAAGTACTCATTGACAAAATCAAAGACATAGACCCCACTGCCAAAGTATGGTACTATCCCTTGCTTGTCGGAGTTGCAGGCACCATATACAACAGTACCACCATGAATCTTCAAGCCCTCGGTATCAAAGGGCAAGCTCTAAAGCAATGCATTTCAGAAGTACATACTGCAGCAGTTAAGTCCTTACACAGCATATACACAACAAAAAGAAAACTGGAAAAGCCCAAAGAGCCTCAATGGCACAGGAGGAACTACAAGAAAGTAAGCTAACAAAGGCGGGTGGGCGGAAGCCCACCCACGGATGTAACTATCCTATGGTAGGCTGGCCCAGTGTAATCCTTACACCAATGGGCCCCTCCCTTAATCTTACGCGGGAGGGCACCTCACGCCCCTCCTTGCGTAGCTAGCTCTCTCTCTCTCTCTCTCTCTCTCTCTCTCTCTCTAATGAACGGGGAGGGTGACCAAGGGGCTAGCCACTACAGCTACTACATGTCTCAGTTTTCAGAGCCGTCCAGATGGTTGTGTAGTTGCTTGTAGTAAGGGCAGAATCATGATGTTAATGTTTTGTATGCTCAGGATGCGCGTTTTACTACATTTTACTACAAACTACACCGGAAGTTGACTCCCCCATGGCAATCCTTACTACATACTACTGCAGGCATAAGGGAATCATGTAGCAACTGTAGTAAACTTTTAATATAATTATTAGTTCTGTAGTAATTCTAGGGTCATTAGTGGCAATGATTACTACATTTTACTACGAACTACGAGAGAAAGTGCCCTTTCACAGGCAAATGCTACTACATGCTACAGCCCATTTTGGAGAAAGTGTAGTAAGTGCATGGTCAGGGTAGTTGAGGTGACTTGTCTTGTAGTCCAGCCTTACTACAAGCTACTACATGGGTCTACAGAGCGGCTCTGAAAAGTGAGACACGTAGTAACTGTAGTGGCTAGCCCCTTGGGTGACCTGAGCAATCAAGCCTATGGAGTCATATGTTGATCCAGCAACAGGCCTTGCCGACTAGGTTGCGGTGCAGAGGTAAGATGCGCGTTTTCAGAGATGAAAGGACTTTCGTATCCCCTGCAACTTGGCAGATTCGATAGACTTCATGGACTGAAGTGAAGACGAAAGTTGTGGTGACGATGACCATGACTAATGACGAACATCAGAATGAGTTCGGTTCAAGTGCGCGACATATACTCTCGCTTTGAGGCTGGAGTTTTGGTACACGGTAAACAAAGCAGGGGAGAGTGCGGACAAGGAAAGCAGAGGTCTGTCATGCGGTGCTGACTATGCATAATGTCCGCTGACAATCACTCATTCAATAGTGATTATTTGGCACTTGGTATAGGCAGGGTGACCAAGAACTGACCATTATTGAGGCTCTCCCGTCGATTCTGAGAGTCTTCACCCTCAGGAAAGAGCCCCAGTACGGCTAAAGCTCACCTGATTGACCTGGATATATTGAGGTCACTGCAGCAGGCAGGGGTACTGAAGCTCCGCTGCTAAGGTCTAGGCCTTATTTCGATGTGTTGCCGATGCTAGCAGCAGCGGTATGCAAAGGAGCACATGCAAAGGCAGGGGGAGGGGTTTGGCTGCAACTGAGCCAAGGGTAACTTGTGGTGAACGATATTCTGCCCGCCGTCTAGACCAGCTATCGGAGCTGTTGGCACACCTGCACTGCAAACTGGCCTTAGAGACAGAACGCCGCGAGAACGTGCTGAAGCTCAAATGGGATCTTTTAAACGAGATGTGTCCCTTGTTCGAGCTTGCTGTTTCCCATCTAAGCCATGCAAATCTAGGTAGTGGTCACATCGAGCGGAACACCTCTGCCCAAAGCACAGCCAGGGCTGCGACAGCAGCGACAAGGGCCTTCGGGCATTGTCACGACGCTGCAAATGCCCCCACAGCACCAACGCTTACCAGTATACAGGACGTCTGCCAATTGTTCCCTTTGACAGACCTAGGTGAGGCGTCTGGCGACTTTGCCGGCCGTCTGGGTTGGGAAGCAGACAGTCCTTCAGCTAGGACGCTGCCTGGGGGGCACCACATGGGCTTGTCAAACTATGGGGTGACGAAAATTTGCCGAGAGCCGGAGCTTGTGGATGCAGCACTTCATGCACCAGCTGCTGTAAGAGCTACATTATTCAGCAAAGTCAGAGGTGAGCTCTTGAACCAACGCAGATTTGATCAGCCGACAGCTGCGCCGCACGTTGCAGCAAACTGTAAGGCAAAGCATTCATAGCTCTAGATTGCAGCTAAAGACAGTGCACAGTTCCCGTGGTGACGGGAAGAGTCTTGACATGCTGTTTCATGTTCGTGTGGCTCATCCACACTATGACGGCCTCCTGCAGCGCAACTTGCCTGCATCCATTATTGCAGATGTACTCCAACTTACTCCTTCACTACGCAACCCTACCTCCGGAACGGTGTGTGCAGAGTCATAACGTTGTAATCAACTAACCGGCAACTCCAGACCTATTCCAGATCAATACATATTACCTTGTGCAATGGCAAGCTCCAGAATTTGTAGTCTTCAGAGGGGCATGACGTCTTCCAACACCTTGCAGCACTTTTATAAGACCAGGATGATGTTGAAGTTGATTACTCAGTTTAACACTTTCACAGCTCATGTACTACATCACACTTTTTTGTATTCTGCTGTCGCTTTGATGTTAGGTGGCCTAGCACTGCTGCTACACCAGACGCAATGCCCCCTTCACACACCAGCCGAATCCGCCGCAGCCATGAGGTCCATTGTCCATCTCATTATCAACCACCTCGCTGACGTAGTAGCAGGATTTCTTGGCCAGCCCGCCACCGTCTACTACGCCCTACAACATCAAAAGTATGATGGACAAACGGGCAATGGCACAGAATCCAGTGAGAAGCTAATGAACGTGCTGAGTGTGCTTCAACTCTCCCAGCAGCAGCGGCAAGCCATAGCATCCGGATGGCAAATATTTGGAGAGCTCATTGAGGTGCAGCTGCAGGAGCAAGCGACGGTGCGGCAGAGGTTACTGGAGGTGCTGTCCGACCTGAATTGTCCCTCCATAGGACGGCAGCAGCAGGAACAAGGACAGCAACAGCGACAGCAACAGCAACAGTTGTCATCGCAGCAGGAACAGCAGCAGCAGGAACAGCAGCAACAGTTGCCATTGCAGCAGGAGCAGCAACCATGGCAGCAGCAGCAAAGGTGGGACGAACAGCAGCAGCAGCAGCAGCAGCAGCAGACCTGGCAGCATCAGCGGCACGAGCAGCAGCAGCAGGACCAGCAAAGGTGGCAGCAGCCACAGCATCAGCAGCAGACATGGAAGCATCATCAGCAGCAGGAGCAGCAAATGTGGCAGCAGCAACAACGGCAGCAGCAACAGCAAAGGTGGGACGAGCAGCAGCAGCAGCCACTGCAGCAGCAGCAGCAGACGTGGCAGCATCAGCAACACGAGCAGCAGCAGCAGCAGGACCAGCAAAGATGGCAGCAACAACAGCATCAGCGGCAGCAGCAGGAGCAGCAGACATGGCAGCAACAGCAGCAGCAGGAGCATGGGGACCTCAGAAACTGGAACCCCCAGGAGCTAGTGGACCCCCCACTAGGACCTGGTAGCTGGTTAGAAGGCCACCAGGAACCGCTGAAGAAGCAGAAACATGAGCATCGGTCTGAATCGCCGGACCAGCAGCAGCAGCTGGAGCATCATGAGCATGGTTTGCACCTGCAGTACCACACACCCCAATCCCAGCAGCA
The DNA here is from genome assembly GCA_963556185.1 of Pseudopediastrum boryanum. Classification (NCBI taxonomy): domain Eukaryota; kingdom Viridiplantae; phylum Chlorophyta; class Chlorophyceae; order Sphaeropleales; family Hydrodictyaceae; genus Pseudopediastrum; species Pseudopediastrum boryanum. The sequence continues at coordinate 7,613,305 of OY744499.1, read as the reverse complement.
AGAGCAGCAACGGTTGTGGCAGTACCAGCACCAGCAGTACGACCAGGAGCATGGTTTGCACCTGCCGTACCCTGGGGACCACATACCCCAATCCCAGCAGCAGGAGCAGCAGCAGCAGCAGCAGGAGCAGCAAATGTGGCAGTACCAGCACCAGAAGTACCAGCAGCAGCAACAGCAGCGGTTGTGGCAGTACCAGCAGCAGCAGCAGTTAGAGCAGCCACGCACTTCAGCCTTCAGCTCTTTTGTTGCACCCGACCTTGGACCCCAGCGACCCCAGCAGCCACAGCACAGCACGAGCAGTGGTAGCAGCAGCAGTTGCTGCCCCAGCACCGGTCAGCAGCAGCAGCAGCAGCACCGCTGGCAGGCCACCACCGCGGCCACCCTCAGGGACTCTGAACTGCATTGGACCAAAAACGTTGAAGCCGAGGAACTCGCACTTAAGCTTGCGGTTGTGATGCGTAAAATCTGCTGGTTAGACTGTTACACGTGGCTGTACGTGTTGGGGGTTCTAAGTTGGAGGCAGATTGCACTGCTTATGGTCCATACAAACCCTTACAGCGTGTCGCTTATGGATATGGCAAGGCTTATAGGGGCGGAGGAGGGGAGGAGAGCGGCAGCAGCGGCGACCGAGGGAGGCACGAGGAAGGCGCAGGAGGGAGTATTTAGCTGCAGCACGAGCAAGAGTAGCACGTGAACTCGGACGGGTGGTAAGAGCCCTGCTCCATCCCATGCCCTAGGCAAGGAGCAATCGGTACCAAGAGTAGCATCAGCGGGAGCAGCAGCAGCGGCACCAAAAAAGACTAGTAGTTACAGAAGCTCTGCAGCCGGGAAAGGAACAGCAGCAGCAGCAGTTGGGACGACGGATGGGCTCAAGAGCTCGGGAAAGCAGGTGGGGCAGCATGAGATACTAACAGCAGCAGCAGCAGGAGGGAGGGGAGAAGGCAGGGTAGGGGCGGGGGCAGAGCATCAACCTCAGAGCGATGCATTTGCTGGTCAGTGCAGCCTCGCTGGCAATCCAGCAACATCGGTATTGGCATGCATGATCGGCCAGCAGTTGTGCCAGCAACGGCAGTAGTGCGGGTGTTAGAAGGGAGAGATGTTGACTGGCGCGCGCCCAGCCACAGCAGCAGCAGCAGCATTATCGGCAGATGCCGCAGCGCCTGCAGAGGGTGCTTGGCCGAAGTTGTTTCAGCAGAAGCAGCACTAGGATAAGCAGCTGTTGATGGTACAAACTCTTCCCTGTGTCAAGCCGGAAACAGTGGGTTGATTGCCGACTCCAGCAGTTTCCCCGACTCCAGCAGTTTTACCCGACTCACTCCTGGCATCAATGTACCCCTGACACATCATAACAGCCTCTACAGCAGCAGCAGCAGCAACAGGTTGACCCAATATTGGCCGCACAAGACCCAATGGAACAATCGTTGGTCACGGACCAATAATGGGCAGCGCACGTTAATTGACCGTTTCAAGCGGGTGAACCCTTTGACAGACCTTCACGACTCGGTACGTCATTACTGCCACCAAAAGAGTCGCTTTGGGATGGCAAACAGAGCTACCTGTTATTTCGAGGCTTTTAAAAGGATTGAGGAAAGACTGGACCTGCCTGCTAGCAACGAGTACATGACCTCGGGAAAAATCAAGTATGCAGAACGTAAAACCGCTTTGCGCTACCGGTACGGGACCATGTGGACAAGGAAAATGGCCTATAGGTGTGGACATGCACCTAGTAGCAAATGTCTCCTGTGCGGTGACGAGGATGGCGGACACCACACAGCCTCAGGATGCCCAGCTTTGAAAAGAATGTACATCAACAGGCATAACAAGGTCGGCCGACTAATCATGACAAGAGTGTTAAGGGGACGCAAAGGAGCATTTGTCATTCAAATGGACCTTGGATCAACTGAAAACTGTGCAGAAGACGGCATCATGGCCCACCAGTCTAGAAACATCCCGTGGGAGCTCCTTCGAAGGGGCCTAAAGGAGGCAGTGCAACAAGCACAAGGCACCACCGACAAGCGCCCTGATGGTATGCTATACAAACCCAAGAATGGAAACAACCCAGCAGAGTACTGGATAATAGAGGTCAAGATCTGCAGGGATTCAGACCCAACAGGCCAGCAAAGCAAAGCTGATTATCAACACCAAGTACTCATTGACAAAATCAAAGACATAGACCCCACTGCCAAAGTATGGTACTATCCCTTGCTTGTCGGAGTTGCAGGCACCATATACAACAGTACCACCATGAATCTTCAAGCCCTCGGTATCAAAGGGCAAGCTCTAAAGCAATGCATTTCAGAAGTACATACTGCAGCAGTTAAGTCCTTACACAGCATATACACAACAAAAAGAAAACTGGAAAAGCCCAAAGAGCCTCAATGGCACAGGAGGAACTACAAGAAAGTAAGCTAACAAAGGCGGGTGGGCGGAAGCCCACCCACGGATGTAACTATCCTATGGTAGGCTGGCCCAGTGTAATCCTTACACCAATGGGCCCCTCCCTTAATCTTACGCGGGAGGGCACCTCACGCCCCTCCTTGCGTAGCTCTCTCTCTCTCTCTCTCAGCAGCAGCAGCAGCAGCAGCAGCAGCCCCGGACCCAAGGAATGTCTTGTTTCATGAATATGCTGCTACAGTAGTCTTAAATGGGGGGCCAGACCTAATCTGTGCCTTGGTAGATAGTGGGATGCGTTTTGGAAGCTTTCATCGAAGTTTGCTCCAGCCCCTGAATACACGTGCGCCAGTTTTGAGCAGCAAAAGCACGGCTTAGTTGCGAGATGATGGATGGCAGGAGACTTGCGATTTTGTACACTGATGTCAGTGCATTTCAGCGAGGTTGTGTACCAACTGCTCGCAAAGCCTAGGTCCACACACTGACAGACTTGCACAGCCGCATGTGACGCAAGAGAAGCACATGAAGGAGAGAATATGAATTAAAGTAAGCAAAGACTGATGCATGAATGGTTACTATCACGAAGGGACTGCTGTCAGATCCCTTTGCTGAGTGACCAGGGAACGGGCTAGGTCTAAGGTCTGCCATTTTGCTCCATCTTCTTAGCCAGGTTTAACCACAGACGCCATTTTGCATGTATTGTACATTGGCCAGCAAGGGATGAAAAGTGGGCTAATGGCAGCCAGTGTAAGAGTTTCGATTGACAGCTGTTGGAGCCTAAGTTGGCTCCTTGTGGGTGGTGCTGCCTCCACCGGTGCCCAACTCCATAGGGCCATTTGGTAATCTCTAATCTGTATCTACAAGCAGATCCTAGAAGGAGGTCTCATGCCTGTGGTGGGCTAGGAGTTGGGTATATGCTTGCACATTGGCATTTCTGGGCTTAGCAGCTCTGGTACAGTGGCATTGGCTATGCCTATACTCACCCTGCATGACTCCCTGCAATGTAGTAAAGCTGTATGTGCTGCTTGTGCTATGCTGCTTGTGCACGCATATACTGCGTGTTCATTCTGTGTGGCCTGGGTCCCACGACACTTCCAAGAGGCTTTTCCTCGTCAGTACACTATCAGCTGTTGCTGTTTAACAACGGACAGAAGCTTTTTGTAGGCTGGCAGTTGAGATCGGGTGTTTGCTGACTAGCTAGGACATTTTCTGCCATGCCCCCGCATGAGGCTAATGCATGTTTGCCTTTGGCACACTGCTCCTTCCTGCCAACCATAGACTTGTTGTTGTCATTTTGCATGTTATTTTCTTTCATAAGATGTTCTTTGGGAGAGTGTGTGGTGACCTGGGCCTTGGTCTTGGAAGTGAGACTGAACTTCATGAGAAAGATCCGGATCTTTCCTGTCGGATAGATTTACTCGTTGAGGATGTTACTATAGGTTGCACATGGACTGTGCACGTTTTTGCATTGCAAGACAAGCTAGCAGAGGGGATTGCATGCATTCTAACTCTAGATCCTAAAGCATGCATGTCACATTTCGAGTTTGCACATGCCAGATATCTTGGCTTTTTGCGTGTCACGTTTGGCGAAGCAGCTCAAATCAACAAATGTGTCAAAATGGATGCAATGTTAGTGTGGAACCGCCTGATCAGAGGATGTGTGTGTTGCTGGTCCTGCATTACTCATCAAATGGCATGTGGCCGCTGCATCTGAGTGGTAGTTGTGCAATATCCCAACTGTGGCTGGGGACATACATAGTAGTACAATCATAATGTAGGCTTGGTTGATGTGGTATGCTTTGCGGTTTCTTGGTTGGGATTTTGGGTCATATATGAAGGTGTATGCTTGCTTGGTGGTATGGAACCCATTGTGTTTTGGATCCATCCGATGGTGTGTTTGGTCGGTTCGACCTAGCAGCCCTTGGCGGTTGCCACACCTTAAATGTTTGTTATGTTATGTTATGTTATGTTCACGCCCTAGGAGATTTTTGGGTGACCCAAATGCATCTGGTTACGTATTCATTAGGCCACCCAGGGGTTTTGTCCGGGATCGTGTCTAAAACCCAAACATCACCTGTTGTCATATGGATGTGAAGTGCGGGGTCCAGATGCACTTCAGCATGTCAGTTCTGCTATTGGTATGCTTCATAACTCCTTTCAGGAGGTTCAAACCCTGTTCATGCGACTGCTGGGGAAGTTCATTTGACAAAGTGCCAGTAGGCAGGTTATGTTGAAGGGGTTTTGCTGGATACCCCTCTCAGCTCACAGGTGCAAGATGGTAGTGTGCTACTGCAACCAGTTGCCGGCTAAAGTGTCAAGGGGTATGCAAAGAACGGTCTTTCATGACTGCCGTATGATGGATTGTGTCCACAATGTCCAGGTTGGGCTGCACTAGTTCTCAGAATTCTGCAGCAGCTAGGCTTGGGCCGATGATACCTGATCAGATTGTGAATGAGGTGAAGACAGCCCTAGACAATGGGGTCGCAGACTTGCAGCTACCTGTGATCAACTGGGACACAGTGGATGCTGCTTGGGGTACTATATGGGAGAAGGAGTGGGAGGCCGTAGCAAACACGCCTCCGCGCCATTCTGTTGATGGGATCAAACATTTGCAACATACAAGCACTGGGTGGCAGCATCTCCTGTTGTACATGAGATGATTGGGTGTGATGTCAATGACCCAACCGGAGTATAGGCATGGGATGCCAGAGTATGTTGCATGTTCTCATCTCATGCAGCCTGCACATCTGATCAGCTTCAAGCGCTTTAGGTGTGGATCTCATAATCTAGCTGTAGCAGCAGGATGATGGAATGGCTGCCCTTGTGAATAGTGCATCTAACAGATATGTAATGCTAACAGGTAAGATCAGCGAAATCCAGTGTGTTTTGATCTATATGTGTATGAAAAGCCGCCATGGCAATTAAATCAGGCTTGTCCAGTTACGGCTGTTGACGTCCCACTCCGCCAAGCCCACCGTCGCACATCGGGAAGCAGCAGCCGACTTCTACGGTCCGACCGGCCTGCACCCTGGTCCATGAGGGACATTCGAGGCTCAAGGTCAAAGCCTGGTATTTGAGTTATCGATATCATTAATAAAATTGCCTACCGTAGGTTCTGAGCACGCTTCTTCGTGACCCATCGAGTCGGCACGGCACATGCCGCTTGCGCATACCTGGCACATCTCCGAATCACCGCACAGATCGGCCCTTTGTACTAAGATTACAAAACGCAGGTAGTTTGGTGCAGTAAGACCCCACCCCGTTGCTCAGTACGAATCTCATATCAGTTCTCCCATTACACACTCCGAGGCTCGGGGCAAGAGGTTGACAACCAGATCAAGTGCCCTGTCTCCAAGCCACACGCATTGCTGAACAAACCTTCAAAGCGCGGCAACCGCAAGAGGGTTCTTACAGGCCCACCGACCATCACATAACTATCAGTTGAGTGACAGTGTTCCCAGCACTCCAACACAGACTGCATGTCAAGCCACTCATTACTCACCAATACTGCTACGACTCAGATCACAACGTATCTCAATTGACCCCATCTCACAGCAGATCAGTGCACTATCAACCTGAAATTGTTCTGCACAAATCACGCGCTCTTGCTCCATTCAAGAGCTACATACATACGTACAGAGGACCCTCTCAAACCTCTCGAATCGGCAACCTCCCCCAGTTCCACACCCGACCATCAAGCACCAAGCTGCACAACACGTTACAACTGCTCGTCTCCCCCGCACTGCCATGCTAGAGTAGCTCAACTTTCTTATGCAGCCATGATGACAAGCTAAATGGGGTAGGGCCTGTGTATTATACAAGCCTGCCTGCAAATCTGCAAATGTCCCCACAGCCCCTGCAGCAGTACCCAGCAAGTCAACAACCACAGAAGCTCCCATGCACACACAGATGAGCTATTACATTTGCATACACCACATCAGGCGTGCTGCTTAGTGGTACATAATGTAACAAGGGGCAGCTGCATGCAACCAAACGCCTCTGCCCAACGAAAAACAAGCCAATTGACAGAAGATATGTAGAAAAAGCCAAGCCAACACTCCAAAAAAAGCCAACACTCTGGAGCAACTCATGCTCAAACTTCCCAAAGCTCAACTCTCTAAAAACAGCACTCATTCCCCGTTGCCAGCATTGCTTCCCAAGAGACTTGCCCTTGCTCAGATCGTTTTTGAGCTATCAAAGCCCATGCAGGCCCTCCAAAATCACCCCCTTCCAAGACACAAGGTGCAATCTGGTGCAACCAGCAGCATGAGCGCCAAGATGAGCAATTACTGCAACTTAATGAGACAAGGTTGAGCCACAAGGCCAAGTAACTAACTGTCCCACCCAAAGTGCTTCCAAAATTACAGGCACCATTCAACTTTAGTGCAGCCACTCATTATAAGATGCACCTTCCACAAGCAACAGGTGCTGTAGCAGGACTTCCTCAAGAGCATGTGCCATGAACCTGGACTAAAACTGGGCTCACATTTTGCTCACAACTAGTGCACCATCGACAAGAGGCCAGGCAGGGTAAAAAGTCAGCAGCCAGAGTGGAGAAGTGGAAATGATAGGCTGGTATGGATCCACAAGGATATCCCCTCCTTCTAGGATGAACGAGTTTTTTCCCCAAAAGCCCCAAAAGGTAAAGACACCATGCAACTCTCAAACTCAAGAGGAGTGGCTCCTTCCAGATGAACCAGGTATATCCCCAAAAGCCCCCAAAGGTAGGGACACCACGCAACTCTCACACTAAGAGGCCCACCCCTCAACTGCATGCTGCAGACCAACACACAATCTCTTCACATAGGGCTCTCCCTCTTCACACATGCCCCTTGGATCTATGCAAAAGCTATCATGGTCAAGATCACCAGCACCACTGTCAATATCACAATGAGCATCAGCTGCTTGTCCTGCCGCGTCTGACGGATAAGGTCCTGCACCCGCCGCCTGGCTGTGCGCAGGCGGCTGTCTGTAGTTTCTGTCTGGTCGTGAAGCTCTCCTAGCAGCGCATCCTGCAGAGATGAGGTACAGAAGAGTTAGAAGGGAGTGGTTACAGATTCCCTGTCCTTGTGACGAGGGGCAGGTTTTCAGCAAAGCACGAGCAGGGGAACAAGGCAACAGTTCTCTGAAGCTCCCCCAGAACAGCGCCTCGTGCAAAGATCAGATGCAGAAGATTTCTGATTTGCCCTTGTTCTTATGAGATTATTACAACTCATGATATGCCATAGCAAAAAGTGCCATAGGCCCTGCACCTCAAGCTGTCACAAAGAACAGCGAGATGAGCTAACGACATGCCCTTATGCCCTTGTCCTTATGCTGGGTAGCTGAGAGGAGGAAGAAGCAAAATGTGAAGCCAGCAGGAAAAAGAGACAGTGATTTATAAAGCTCCTCTAAGAGCACGCCCACGAGAGAACCATGAGGACCAGAACTGCAAAAGTCTTGGTCGATACGAGACAGGGCACCTGTCCACCATGAAAGCAGCAGCAGGAACCATTCCAAACTCCCTCAGCCAATCAAGAACGCATGACCAGCTGTGTAAATGGCATGGGTACACAAGGCTGTACCTAGGATCGCCTAGGAAAACAATCCATGTAAAAGTTTAGATGTTGAACAGGAGCCCCCTCGCTCATCTCACCAGTCTCTAGGCACAGCTTCAGGGCACCAAACCGGAGCTTACATCATCCCATATGAAATTGTGGTGCCATGAACAACCCTCAGATGCCCTATTACTACTCTCCGCCTCCCTTCACCCCCAACCCCCCTTAGGTGCCGCACAAACCATGTGTTCTTATTCTGTAGCAACACCCCTCCCTATGTCTCCCCTTCTTCACACGCATCATAGAGCATGTACTTTTTCCCTCCCTCCCTTTCCTTAGTTAATCTATCCTGCTGGATGGCAGCATACAGTCCTACAGTGACCGCTCCCTCCCTCCTACTCATGGCATGAAAGACCCACCACCAGCCGCCCCCCCCCCCTTCATCACCAGCTCTGTAACCTCTTCAAGCGTAAGTTGTGCCTGCTTGATTGGCCCCCTATAATACTGGGCTTTTGGTGACCCTCACCTTGGTCCTTCACTAAGTGCTACCGTGTGTCCTTTCCATGCCGAAACGTGCAGCCTGCAAACCCCTCCCCCCCATTCTACCCTCTTCACCTGCGACCTGAAGTCTATCCCCTCCCACCCTTGGGCTACCCAAGGGCGTAAGTGCTAGAACAAAGAAGCCATTCCTGTCCTTACCAAGCCCACAATTCCTTGTATATGGACCCTGAAAATTGCCCACCCTCAACCTACCCAAGCCAATAAGTGCTAGCCCAAAGACCCACAAAGATCCCTCCCTTCCCTTCCTCACCTGCTCTGTAAGCTCCTCATGCATGAGCTGCCCCGTGTGCTTAATCCGGCCCACATGTATACTAATCTCTTCAAGCGTCTCATCTTGATCCCTTAACTGCTGCTGCATGTGATCCTCAACAATTTCCACATCCTGATCTCCTCCTAATCCAAGTCCATGGTGGGGCCCGCCTCCACCTTTATTGCTTGTTAAGTGACCTAGAGCAGGTGGTGCTTTGGGCAACCGCCCCTTGCCGGCAACACTGCTGCTGCCGGGCCCGTTGGTGCTGCTACTGCTAACGTGGGCCTTCCCGTTTAACTGAAGGGTGCCATTTTGTTGCCATCCTGCAGCATCAGAACATAACAACCACAACGAAAGTTGGACGATGTGCACGCTGATATTGAGAGTCTTGGTTTGGGCTCAGTCATAGGCAGGCTTGAAGTTGCGAGCCAGAGCACTGGGTAGATTGAGACCTAACAGAACTTGGCAATTGCAGGTAGGGGCCAAGGCACTTAGAACTGACCGCAAAGCCCAGTCACTTCATGTACATGCAGGCAAGTCCTCCGCCCATTGCCAAACCAGAATGCAAACTAACACCCTAGGCATTGACAGTATCTTTTTGCAGCAACACAGCAGGTATGAAGGCTACAAGGCTGTCCCTCATCTGCATCTTGCGCAAGGAAATATGGTAGCGGTACATTCCTGTGGCCCCTGCTAATGCTGCACAAGTACTCCCAACCTCAGCAAAGCCACTCCCATGCAGGCTACCATTGCTTTTCTTCCTACAGTTAGGAGCAAAGTCAATAGAAGCCGAAGGCTTTCCCAGCAGGCGAAGGAAGGGCTCATCCTGCTGGACTGCTGCTGCTTGGCATAAAACATGGGGGCAAGCCGATGGCAGCATCCTACCTGGCGTTTCTCCGATTTCGATGTTCGTGAAAGATCTGGAGCTGCTGCTGCTGTCTGCTAAGACCTGCTTGCTGATCCGAGCTAGGTCTGTGTACTGGTAGCGGAGGTTTTCCACCTCAACCTGCCTCTGGAAGGCATCTATTCTGCCAAGGCCAAACCGCTCTGGGCTGGCCACCATGCTGGACACGGCTGCCTCTAGTGCTTCTAGCTGCTCTTCTAGGCCTGCAAGCTCAGACTGGAGATCTCTGGCTGCTGAAGCATTTCCTGAGAACCAAGCTGCATGGACCTTCTCAACGTGCTCCAGCTCATGCTGAATCTCTGCTTTGATTTTCCAGTAAGGGTCTGCCACAGCCTGCAAAGGCCCATTCAAGATCAGGTATCAAGAAACAAACAGCCATATGCCTGCAATTCCAGTTATCCTCGACTATCAGCGTTTCCCTCGGTGCATGCTGCAACGACACAGGCTACGCAGATCCACCTTGTGATGCTGCTGCGCTATCCATCACATAACAGTGAGCTAAGCAGAATAACGCTTTGAAGCACGAAACCAGTCCAAGGTCCAAAGGTCTAGGATAAGGCAGCTGTGGGGGGTGAGAGGCATGAGGGCATTATTACCGAGCTACATTCCACTGCGGACAGCAGAGGCAACAACTGCGCCTAATAATAACAGTCAGCCTACCTCAGACATCTCCGTGGCGCGGATCTCCGCATACTTTGCCATACCGCTTGATGGCCCGCAACCCCGTTCTCCGCCCGCTGTCCCTGCCGACGCTATGGGTGACGTCTGCAGAGGAGATGAAAGCCGGGCCTGAGCTGCTTATAAAATCGATCATACACAGGTACTGTGGCTAAGTATAAGACGAGAGATAGTCCGGTAGTAGTGACCACATGGGTTCCAAGCCGATGGCACCTTTCTCCTCATACAAACTGCAGGTTACACAGTTTAGAACATCTTAATGCAACAGTTGGACACTACTGTTCGTGTGTAGCAGATCCTCTGCGCAGCTGACTTCGACACGTACTACTGTTCCTGCCTCGTGACGCATCGCCTCCCGCCCGCTCAACTACCACGACCCAAGTAGAACACAATAATCTGCATGTTAGCTCGCAAACAGCTGGCAATTACCACATCCCTGTTGCAGACTTAGCAGACGCCCTTCAAGCTACAGCACTGAAAGAACACTTCCATGCACAAGCTGCTCCAAGCAAACTCCACCCAAACCCGGTGTGCTGCTACAGTTTACTTCAACTTCTTCTTGGGGCGCAGCTGGTTGGAATGTCCGCACTTCTTCTTGCGGCAGTTCTTGGCACGGGGGTGCAGGCGAGCATAGCACCTGCAGCAGAAACAGGATGAAAGGCACAACACTCAGTACATGGCACCCTGTGAACGTGGCTCATTGGCTCTCAACCCATGCACTCATTCCTGCTGTTTCAAGCCCTGCCATCCCAACCCCATCACCCCTCCTTTCCGGGAAGCCAGCAGCAACCCACACCACTGGATTGCGAAGCATGCAACCAATAGAAGCTGCAGCTCATGAACTGTGCCCTGTGCACCTTGTCCTCACCAACTGCAACCCCTCTTTGCAGACTTTGTGGACAACCAGACCATATCATAGTTGCAAAGAGTTGCATGACAGACCCCTACTACTCTCGAGCACTCCCGCCCTGCTTTGATGACCCGCACCCAACCTCCAGAGCCGACTTTCTTTGTAACCATATAAGAAAGGCGCATTGCCTAGAGATAAAAATCTATTAACATGCAATGACTGTCGCTGTTCTGCACGAGGCAGGGTACAACTCATATGGCCTAACTCAGACCGTCGGGCTGCTATTGCAACAAACCACTCCCAATAACCTGATTGCCATCAATACCCCGCTATTTGACCAACAAATGAAGAAAATGTCTACTTTCACATCCAAACTGCAGCGCTATCGCACATCCCAACCTTGATTGTTTTGCCACTGAGCTCACCCTGCCCATTGCTAACACTGCCCCAAGCATCTGCACCCTCTTCAACCAGCAACCGAGCAAACACCATCTAACCTGCATACATCTAATCCATAATCTCATAACCTACAATGCACCTCTGCTTCTCTCCCAGATGCACAACTGCCCTGGAATAACCTTGTTATCAGCCAGCAAAGCTGACTTATTACCCAAAGCCCGCTGACGGAACACAGCATATATTTGCGCATCGTCATGTCCAACTGTCAACCCCACACCTGCCACACAGCCCTCCCCAGCAGTCAAGAACAATGTAGTTGTTTGCAATCCTCTGCAGCTCATGCTAGTGACATCTGGCGTCCACCCTATTGAGTCCAAGCTCGCCCAATTTGTGTATCAGCCCATCCAATGTGTATATCAGCCCATCCGAGCACACATTGCATGCACTGCTGCTAGTGTACCCTGATGCTGCTGCTGTTGTGAAGAGCTGCTAGTCCTGCTAATTGTTCGATAGATCCTACCGTCACCTGCTGGCAGGAAAACCACTTTTACGGCTCCTCACCAATGCAGAGAAAAGCAAAAAAGCCACCCCACTGCCAATCATCTTTGTGTTATATCATGCCATCCCCCCCTAATACCTCGAAGTGCCATCCAGTTACACCCCTCAATCTGGTCTCCAGCCACCATCCCGCACTCCTCCCCTTCCCCGACCCTCCTAACACCGCAGCAGCACTCGCCCCCCTCCCCAAACCTCCTAAACCCGCAGCACTATAACTTACCAGCACCTACCCCCCTGCAATTATGCTGCCAATGTGCTGCTGCAAAACTGCTGTACAACTGCTTCCTTACTCGTCGTTTGCTGTAGGACCCTCTACCTATATCGTCACTACGGTCCCCTCCGTTTACTGTCTCACTGTACTAGTACTACACTTCAAAGCGAAAAGTTCCAATAGGCCTTGCACTGTGCTGTTTCAGAACCAAGGAACTGGACCAGATTAGGTTGTTCTCAGCATGCAACCAGGCAATATAGACATGAGGTGCAGCAGTGCGGTCAGTGTAACATCCTCTGGTATGGTACTCACTTGCGGCAGATCATCTTGTCCTGGTTGTACTTCCTGGCCAAGATCTGCAGGGAGGGCTCAATGATGCCACCACGCAGACGTAGCACCAGATGGAGGGTGGACTCTGCACACAGCAACAGCAACAGGAAGTTGAGTTCATGACTAGACAAGAAGCGGCAAGGGAGCAGCACTCATCAGCCTAAACCTGCTTAAGCGCTAGGAGGCACAGGAGGAATACAGTGGCGCTGGGGGCCAGAACAGCAGTAGACAGCAGGGGAGAGGAACAGCGCAGGCACTACCAACAACCAGCAGGCTTGACACAGGCCTCCAGCATGAGTTGCAAATGGCTTGGCGTAGAATGGCTGCCCTCTCCTAAGCGTGGGTACTTAACCCCCCGTCTCACAATCCACCATCCACTCAATGCGCTCACCAATTATAAGTACATATGCTTTTGGGTCTTGTTGGAGATTTATTGACAATGACCGCTCTATGCTAAGTTTCCCAGAGAAGGCACATGCCCAGCACAAAAGCCCTTCAACCAGCTTGAGAGCACTATCCTATGCCGCACATCTCTTCAAAGTGTCTGGCAGTGGTCTAACTGCACCCGCTAACGCTGCGATAGCTTCCCCTCCTCTGCTGCTAGTGATTTTGCTATCTGCTGGATTGATTTGGCGGAAGCTGCATGCAAGGCTGCTGCTCCCTTTTTACAGTTAGCCCATGTGCTCCTGCTGACACTATTCGTCCATTTCATCCACTGTCAGTGAGCCGCAGGCCCGGGTACCCCTGGATGCTGTTACCTTGCCTGCTTCACGCTGCTTCCCAACAGGTAACCACCCTCAGGCGGTCTCTCCCGCTGCCAGCCAACGTTTCCGTATCCTCTACAAGCACTGTAGCAGTTGTGAATGCACTCACTACAGGCTGCTATAATTCTGCAGCTGCAGCTGCCCACTGGCCTGACAAGGCTCCTCCCGCCATTGCAGCTGCAGGGTGCCTCTTGCGTCCAAGCATCTCATATGGGGCAGCACCTGCCTGCAGCCAGCTGCCTTTGTAGTTACTGCTGTTGCTTATTTTCCTGATTACAGGAAAGCCCAGCAAGTGGAGCATGCCAGCTAGTGCAACTACTGCTGCCAAGCCTGCATTTGCCTACTGCTTGTGCTGCTGTTGCTGCTGCTGGAGCTGCTACGTACCCTTCTGGATGTTGTAGTCAGCCAGAGTGCGGCCATCCTCCAGCTGCTTGCCGGCGAAGATCAGACGCTGCTGATCAGGGGGGATACCTGTGCGAAGGGCAAGGATGGTCCTGAGCAGGTGCACTATGACCAGTTCCAATGAACAGCAGAGGCACCGGCACCACGGTAGCCTTCAAAACGCTACAACAAAGGTCTTATACCTTAGGGACCCTCAACAAAAAAAGAACGAGGCATAGGGAGCCAGCGGTGCCATACACACTCCCTTAACGTACGAGCGTCACACACTTACCCTCCTTGTCCTGAATTTTCTGCTTCACATTCTCGATAGTATCGGAAGACTCCACCTCAAGGGTGATAGTCTTCCCCGTCAGCGTCTTCACAAAGATCTGCATCTTGGCCCTGCAAGCCCAGACGGTTTGCTGAGCTCCCTTCTTCGCAAGCGAGCACACAGCGACTGTCCCAGCCTCCCACCTTGCCGCTTGTCCACACAGTTGGAAAGAGGACAGCGCCACAGCCAACAACAGCCTTTAACCCAGGTGGCGGCCCCACTGGAAGAGCAGGAGACACATGCAGGGTCTAAACAGGGTCTAGCGGCTGCGGAGCTCTGCTCACTCGACTCTGCTCACACATGCATGATCGATCCTCGTGCTCAAGACTTTACTCCAAAGCAGCAGCGACGCATAAGGTGTTGAAGAGTTAAACGCGCCACTTGAAGGGTCGCTACTGGCTTGTTTGTGGCCACAAGCAACATCTTGACCCTTTCTCTGAATCACTGAACCTTCCATCCGCTTGTTGGGAGGCACAAAAGCCTCCTTGCCACTCAGTTCTTGCCTGAACGACCTCTTTGACCTCTAGTAACCTCGAAGTAGCTCCGCGCACGTGCTGGCGGTCTGTCGAACTAGACTAAGGCGATCTTCCGAGGTTGTGTAGAAGCAAAGCCAGACAATGCAGAGGGTGAAGGGAGCCCTTAAGCTGGCCAGCGCCTTGGCTGGCAGAAGCGTGGCCTGTACGCAGTCAGCAGCCCCGCAGCAGCAGTCCTTGCAGAAGCTCATATCAAGGCGGTACTTCCTGTCAAACGCCTTTAGAAGCGAAGCGGGCCTGGAGTTCCCACGGGATGCAGCTAAGCAGGCAAGTTGTACTGGTCTTTTTGTTATTCATAAGCACGCTTGTGCTCCCTGGACACGATCAGCATGCTGCAGCGTATCACTTGCCTCGTTGCCTCGTATAAGCTGAGCTCCTGGGAGGCCATTAGAGCAGACTGTATGCCTCATGCATATTGAGTAGTGTAACGATGCACAATCCCCATTTCTCTAACTTTATGTCACTGCTAGCTGCTGACCGGCCCTACTCATGCAATGACTGTGAGCCGGTCCAGGTAGTAGTAGGCATGGCATGCGGTTTGTGCTCTATCTCATATTTATGCAGTTCATGGTCAAATGGATAGCACCTGCCAGGATAACAAATGTTGCTCTGGGAGATGAATTCATGGGACTTTTATTACCATCAAATGCTCCCCACTGACTTCATCCAGCTGCTTGCTATATGGTGAGCTACAAATGAACATACCCAGGGTTCTTGGACTGAGCGAGTCCTGCATGATTTCTCAGGTTTCTCGCCTTCTGCTAACTGCCAGTGCATGTATGCATTGCAGTTAGACTACCTTCGCCAACTCAACCGCACAGGCCAGTGCGAAGCTGTGGTATCTGCATTTGAAGGTGGCCGTGTGGCCATGACAGAAGAATCTCTTGGCGAATACATAAAAGCCCTAGTCCGCCTAGATCGCCTCGACAACACCCGCCTGCTCTCCACCCTTCAGCGTGGCGCAGAAAGCAGCTTATACAACAGCCCAGCAGTAACCGCAGCCCTAGCAGCAGCTCGTGGGGGTGCTGGTGCCCCAGGCATGGCACCCGCAGCAGCTGCCCCATGGTTTGCTGGTGGTGGTGGAGGAGGGGCTGGAGGTGGGGGTGGGCCATTTGCTAGCCTCGGAGCCGCAGCAGCTTTAGCGGGAGGAGCAGCAGCAGCAGGAGGAGAGGCAGGGGCTGGTGGCACCATGGGCACTAATAGGAACCCATTGGTAATCACTCATGCTGAGCCATCGTTTATGAGTCAGACACTTCGGCTGCTCAGGAGCCTGGGGCTGGCGTTTGTGCTGGTAACAGCTGTGGGGGCGTTTTTGGATGAGAAGTCCCTGATGAAGGGGGGTGTGCTGAACAACCCAGACATGAAACCCTCCATTGAGACCACCACCAAGTAGGTTGGGGGGCCATGCTGGGAGGTAGGATCTGGAGGTCTTCTTTGCACGTTGGATCGCCCTGGTCTTGGATCAGGGCTTGTGTCTGTATGTTTGATTGGGAGACAGCCCACAGGTTTCTCTGGGCACAGCAGGGGGTGCAGGTGGGGACTCACGGTAATGAGAGGGAAGGTGATGGCGTGTGCGAGAGGTCTGTCGCAGGGACTGGGAGCTTAGTGCGTACTGATGTTCTGCCGTGAAGTTCCTGCATGGAACTGCATTGTGAACTTCCCACTGGAACTTGAGTTGCAGCCACCATGTGCGGCTTGTAACCCACGTTAGGAGACGACGGCATCTGGTAATTCTTTGTTGCATTAGGTTACTAAACCAAGAGCCCATTTCGTGCTTTGGGGTTTCAGGACTACAAAACCCCTCATTAAAAACACAGGGGCTCAAGGTGTTATCATGATATTGTCTACTTCATACCCGCATTCTTCTGACACGTGTGCATGCATAACTTCCTATGCTTGCAGGTTTGAGGATGTGAAGGGTGTGGATGAGGCAAAGTCAGAGCTGGAGGAGATTGTGGAGTACCTGAAGGCACCTCAGAAGTTCACCAAGCTGGGTGGGAAGTTACCTAAGGTGGGTACTTAGCAAGTGCAGAGGTGCTGCTTCCGCTATTTGCTGTGCTTTGGGTGTGCCAGTAGCCCCGTGGGTCTCCCTAGCACAAGGAGCAAGACCCTTCTTGACCTGTGTCATCGCTAGCGAGGCTTCCACTGCTGCTGCGTCTGTAATAGCTTCTTGGTGTGCGTGATGTACCTGCAAGCTCCCGACCAGCTCGTGAGGATTATTATGTGATTTGACATGCTCGTGCTGCTGCTGCTGCTTCTCTCGGTGACATGCTCCTGCTGCCATAATGTAATCTGACATGCCCCTGCTGCTGCTGCTGCTGTCTATGCACAGGGTGTGCTGCTGGTGGGCCCCCCCGGCACAGGCAAAACCATGTTAGCCCGCGCTATTGCTGGCGAAGCTGGTGTACCATTTTTCTACACCTCGGGTTCTGAATTTGAGGAAGTGTTTGTGGGTGTGGGGGCGCGCCGTGTGCGGGACCTGTTTGCCGCTGCTAAGAAGCATGCGCCGTGCATCATTTTCATTGATGAGATCGATGCGATCGGTGGGAATCGTAATCCAAAGGATCAGATGTATATGAGGATGACGCTGAATCAGCTGCTCGTGGAGCTAGATGGGTTCAAGGTAAGTTTGTCATGCCGGGGGGGGGGGGGGCTGAGGTTTGCTGTTTTATGTTTGGTTTGATGTACAGAAGGTTCTGATGTTGTAAAGGGGTATGCATTTTCTGGGGTGATCATTTCACATGGTCTGATTGTGCCGCATTTGGGCTCTCACATCTTCATGAGAATTTCAAAATTAAGAGCGAGTTCATTCCAGGATCATTGTGCGACACGAATCTGCAAATTTGTGGCTGGTTTCCACACTGGGTTGCTAGTTGCTGCTGTTCCGCTCCATACAGGGTACTGAATGTCTCTCTATGGTGCTGTCTCTGTATACCATGTGATTTGAGTTATGATGTCATCAGCAACCTTTTGTTTGTAGCCTGGGTTTGTTTGACCATTAGCGTGGCTGGCCTTGTGTTTTGACTGATTGGTTGATTGATAAGATTAAGTCCTATCAGCTGCTGTTGTCCCCCTTACAGCCCTCGAAGGGCGTCACAGTGGTTCCATCCGCTGCTGTTGTAATTGTAATACCCCATAACCCCCTTGGGCCATTATGGGGAATGTGGATTGAAATTTGGGCATATGGCACTTTTTGCTATGGCATATCACGAAATGTGGTGTGTCATATTGCTGTCTGCTGGTGTTCTGCCCCTTTGAGCCCTCTTAAAAACGTCCGTGTGGTGGCATCTGCTCCGTTGTCCAACATTCTCTAGACTGAATCATCATTTGCTGCTGTTGTTTCCCCCTTAAAGCCCTCTGAAGGTGTCATAGTGGTGGCAGCTACGAACTTTCCAGAGATCCTGGACAAGGCCCTGGTGCGGCCCGGACGCTTTGATCGCCACGTGGTTGTCCCCGCACCAGACGTTGAAGGGCGGCGGCAGATTCTGGATTCGAATTTCAAGAACATCCCCAAGGAGGCGACTGTTGATCTGGCAGTGATTGCACGGGGGACGCCAGGGTTCTCTGGGGCGGATTTGAGTAATTTGGTTAATGTGGCGGCTCTGCACGCGGCCAAGGCGGGGAAGCAGGCAGTGGGCATGGAGAGCTTGGAGTATGCAAGGTAGGCAGGGGATGGGGTTGAGGTCTGGAGGGTGGTGAGGAAGGACGTCGGCTGGACGGCTTCTGGAGAAGAGCTGTGGGTGGGTAGTGGAGCAGGTGAGTGATTAATGGCAGCTTGGAGTGTTTTAAGGCAGGCAGGATCGGGGACTCGTTTGCTGGATTAGATCAGTGGGTGATTAGTGGAGCGGATGATTAATGTGATGTGATGATAAATGGCAGCTTGGAGTGTGCAAGGGGCAGGGACAGGGACTCGGTTGTGTAGGTGTGTGGTGCGCAACTCAGAATTGGCTGCAGCTGCGGAAATGGTTGCAGCTTCCGGAGCCACGTAGCAGCTACGGCAGGGTAAAGAGTGTGAATCAAGCAGCTTTTGGTATGCAAGTAGTAGTAGAGGAGGTTCGGTTGAATTGGTTTGTTGAGGTGTGATATGATGCTATTGCTGCTGCAGGGACTTGCCATGCTCTCTTGGCTGCATGGATTGCATCATGATATGTTAGGGTTTAGGGTTTAGTTTCTGACCTGCTTTTTAAGACCTGCTATGCTATTGCTGCTGCAGGGACCGCATTATGATGGGAGCCGAGCGGAAGAGTGCCGTCATCACAGAAAAGAGCCGGAGGCTTACAGCATACCATGAAGGGGGCCATGCGCTTGTGGCTTTGTTTACTGAGGCTGCTGATCCGGTGCACAAGGCCACCATTGTGCCCCGTGGTATGGCTCTGGGTATGGTGACTCAGCTGCCGGAGGATGATCACACTTCCATGAGCAGGAAGCAGATGATGGCTCGATTGGATGTGTGCATGGGGGGCAGGGTGGCAGAGGAGCTGATATTTGGTAAGTAGGATTTATGGGACAAGGGTCCGGGGGTGGGGTGGTCTGATTGGCAGATGCAGCTTGATGGCTAGGTTGGGTGTGTGCATGGGGGCCAGGGTAGCGGAGGAGCTGATCTTCGGCAAGTAGGGTTTGTGGGAAACATGGTAATTTGGGCCCTGGGTGGCAAGAGTGGTGGGGGGGTTTGTACGTCAGAGATTAAGCAGATGATGGCTAGGTTGGGTGTGTGCATGGGGGGCAGGGTAGCAGAGGAGCTGATCTTCAGTGTCTGGGGGATGCCTGGGGTCTGAGTAGTAATGGTCAACCAAACGGGCAAGTCATGGCCGATTGGATGTGTGCTTATTGGGCAGGGGCCAGAGGAGGTATTTTTGTGGTAAATAGGGTCATGGGACTTTGGGTTGCAGGGATACTTGGGAGAGTAAGGTCTGAAAGTTAGGGAAGGCAGACAAGCAGATGATGCTGGCTGGTTTCTGTGCATGAGGGGCAGGGTGGCGGAGGAGTTGATCTTTCGTGAATTGGGTTTATGGGAATTTCGGCCCAGGGAGGAAGGACAGGGGGGTCTGAAGGGTAGAGACTCAACCAGACAAAAAGAACATGGGCAATTGGATGTGGTTATATGGGGCAGCTGGGGACAAAAGCTGATTGTTTGATGAGTAGGGTTTTTGGAAGTTTAACCTAGGGTGTCTGGGAGGGGGATGGCCTGTAGGTTTGGGAAGGCAGGCGGGCAGATGATGGCTGGATTGGATGTGTGCATAGTGGGCAGGGTGGCGGAAAGAGGTGTTTTTTGGCAAGTGGGAGTTTGGGACTTCAAACTTCAAGATGCCTGGAAGGGGGGGCCGGGGGTTTTGGGAAGGCAGACAAGCAGATGGTGGCTCGCTTAGATGTGTGCATGGGGGGCAGGGTGGCGGAGGAGTTAACCTTCGGTGAGTAGGGTTATGGGAATTTGGGCCCTAGGCGGCAAGGGTGTGAATGTTAACTGTTCAACCAGACAGCTAAGCAGTTGCTGGTTGACTGGATGTGTGCATGGAGGCAGGGGGGCAGAGGAGTTGATTTTGGGTGAGTAGGGTTATGGCACATCTGGGCCCTGGGCGGCATGGGTGGCTGGGGTCTGAACAGTAGAGATTAAGCAGATTATGCCCGATTGCCTGTGTACATGGGGTGCAGGGGGCAGGGTCCTGTACTGGTTGGTGCCTTTATTGAGCAGGTGGTAAACAGGGGTTTAGGGGTGCTGTGCCTGGGATTTGGATGCGGAGGTAGGGGTTGGCTTCTACTGTCGTGTGGAAAGGAGGTTTGACCCCGGTGTGTTTGGGTCGTTTCAACTTAGCTGCCTTGTGTTTAGCTATACCTAGAATGCTTGTTTGTTTCTTTGTTTAATATTCGCAGGTTGCTATGTGTGTAATGATCCTTAATGTGATTTTGTATTGATCAAATTGTTCTTTGAATTTTGAGGAATAATGAGTAATCATGATTGTGATGTTTTTTTGTATTTGCAGGTGAAGATGATGTGACAAGTGGTGCAAGTTCTGACCTCAAGCAAGCTACAGCCCTTGCTCGTGCCATGGTTACTAAGTACGGCATGAGTCACCGAGTGGGACAAGTGTCGATTGACTACGAGGACGACGGCCGTAGCATCAGCAGCGAGACGCGGGCGATGATCGAAGAAGAGGTGCGGGCGTTGGTGCAGAGCGCTTACGACCGGGCTAAGAGCATCCTGACAACGCATGAGGCGGAGTTGCATGCGGTGGCAACGGAGCTGTTGGATAAGGAGACGTTGAGTGGGGAGCAGATAATGGGGCTGATGCAGGCGGTGAAGAAGGGGGTGATTGAGAGTGTGCAGCAGGGGGCGAAAGGGGTGGTGACGCAAGCGAAGAAAGGGGTGGCGGCCGCTACAGCAGCAGCAAAGGGCGGCAATCCTGGCATAGCATGAGGGGTAGGACGGAAGGGTAGGGTTTAGGGATTAAGGCTATATCCTAACAGGTGGCGGGGGCAGCAACAGCAGCAGCAAAGGGCGGCACTCCTGGCATAGTGTGAGCTGGTGCAGAGGCTTACGGGTAAGCTGCAGGAAGCTTGAGAAACGATCTGAAACTCGAAATGTGTTGGGGGGCAGCAGATTGTGGGGGTTAGCATGGGGTGTTTGCTCAAGTGGCTGGAAGCTTATGCCATACCATTTGATAGGGCAGCAGGTGGGACTGTCTTGTCTCTGCTGCATCAGCTCCGGCGGTTTATAAAGGTACAAGGGCTGTCCATGCAATGTGGGAGTGTTGTGGGAGTGCTTGGGGTTGCATTTGGAGGCAAGGGTCTCTCTTAGCCAGCTTACGTATTGTGGGGTGGACGCTTCTTCAAGCTTATGGCTATGGCTGCGAGTGTTGTGAGTCCTAGCTACATTGTCAAGCAAATGTGAGAGTTTAAGGGATACAGATGGATGGTGGTCTTTCCATGTAGGGTTTAGGGTAACCCCAACCTTAGGCTTTACTGCAGAGGGATGGTGGTCTTTCCATGTAGGATGGGAGCATGAGCATGCAGTTGGACACTATGGGCATTGCTTGGAGAAGCGGGCAAGGTTAGAGAGACATGAGTGCCAGAGCGCAAAATGATGATGGTGCTAGTTTAGTTTGCACCTGGGTAGTTTGCACCTAGGGAAGAAAAGTGCATGAGGGGCAGATGAAGCAGCAAGTAGTAAGATAATGTGTTGGAGCTTGTTATGCAGGCATCCTGCTGTCTTCCACTCGGCACAGCCACATGTGCTACCAACTAGGCAGACCGATCTAAGCAAGCTACGGTTGCACGCGGGGGCGGGGGGGTGCCAGGGTGACCAGCTGTTGCCTGGTGTGGTGGCAGAGGCAGGCAGGGTGTGTAGTGTGCCAATCAGGTCATGTAGGGTTAGCAGGGTGTGGCAATCATGACCAGCTTTGGCAGAGCAGTGAGAGTGGCCAAGGAAGGTTCCTTACAGTACTCTGGTAGATTCCATGGCATTGTGTTTGTATGAGATAGATCACTGCACAGCTTCCGGGCCGTGCAGCACCCGCCACATGACTCCAACCTGTTTGTTAGGTTGGAGTCATGCAACATGGCGTTATGTATGGTTTTGACAGGTCTTGTGAAGAGTGTGTTGATTGCATGGTGCAGTCTGGAGAGCCTAGGTTCATTGATGAGTGGACGATGCCAGGCGGTAGGTGGATTGGCACAAGGTTGAGGGGTATGTGTTTGTCAGGGTAAGGTGGCTCAGGGAGATTGTCATGGAGGTGGTTTGTATTGATTTGTGGGTTTTGAGCAGGATGCCATGCACAGGCAGGAGGATATGTCTTTGCAGGACATAGTGGGCGGGTGTAGGACAGGTGGGATGTATTCGTATGGATTCGTCTGTTCAATGGGCTGACGGTCTGATCAACTGGGCAACACCGTCGCCGCAAGGCCGTCCGATGAGTCAGTCTGACTTCCGGTCTTGGACCCGGACGTTAAAATTGGTTTGTTTGTTTGTTTCGTATGGTCTGGGCATGATTGCTATGCATGTAAATGCCTCCATGCATCCAGGCGGGGCATGCATGCAGAATTGGGTTGAAAGCATTTTCTGCAGGAAGTGTTACCTGGCTGTGTGAGGATGAAAGGCAGTTTGGCGTCCAAGTCGGATGTTTGTATCGTGCGGGTTTATGTGGTCAAGCTTGTAAACTCGTTGTGATTCTGTGTACTGTACTTGTTTGTGGATCCATCCGATGGTGTGTTTGGTCGATTCGACCTAGCAGCCCTCTGCGGTTGCCACACCTTAAATGTTTGTTATGTTGTTATGTACTCATGGATTTGACTGTTAGTTTGTCGTGTACTTGGACTGTGTTCTTGGCTGTATACTCTGTTGGTCGTGTTTGGAAGGTCTCGTTGTGTTGTGATGTATCGGATACAAACTTCATGTTGATGTAGTGCGTCCTGCCAGTTGTAAGAGTTTATTTGTCTCAGATTGCGTCGAGCGTGCTTCTTCCATGGAGCAAGGCACCCGCAGGTACGGGCGTATGCGCTTCTGCCAGGAAAGGTTATTGAGTGCGGACCCGTTTACTTAGGTCATGGTTTGCTGTACCTAGGCGGTATGACACCCTTGATGATCGTGGGCTGACTTTTGACCCCTGTTCGACAGTAGATGCACGCTGTCTGGGCCTGATATGTGTTCGTAAGCGGGACCTCGCTACCCTGGTTGAATGGAGCAATGTAAATGCCAAGTCACAAAGACTTAAGCGTACTCTATAGTGCCAGGAGCTTGCCATGGCGTGGAAACTGGCACCGGTCATCTCTCACTCGCTCATG
This sequence comes from Pseudopediastrum boryanum, assembly GCA_963556185.1. Taxonomy (NCBI): domain Eukaryota; kingdom Viridiplantae; phylum Chlorophyta; class Chlorophyceae; order Sphaeropleales; family Hydrodictyaceae; genus Pseudopediastrum; species Pseudopediastrum boryanum. The sequence continues at coordinate 7,589,852 of OY744499.1, read as the reverse complement.
GCCGGTGACACGGCTGAGACGGCTGGTGACGTGAGGCCTCCACCAGAGACGCACGCTCGTAGAGGCTGCATTTATGACTCTGAAGCTTGCCATGGCATGCATTAGCATAGGGCGCTGCTAGTGGCATAATTCCATCCATTCATATTGATTCTTATCATCACTTCACAATGGGCTCTAGCGAGATGGGCGGGGCAGAGGCCTTCCCACAGGAAGTGCTAGTCCGCATTCTTCATTACGTGCCTATCAAGCAGCGCAGTGCCCTTGCATGCGTTTCAAATGCTTGGCGCTCTGCATCTTGCATCGATGCAGTCCAAGTAAAACTATCCGCAAGCCACGTCCCCAGCTACTTGCATGTGATACTACCAGACGACGAGGCCCAACGCCATGCTGCAGCCTGCCCCGTGATGAGCTTGGCCCGTAGTGCAAGCATATCTCTAGCACCCACAACTGGGCGTATGCTCGAGAGCATGCCTTCTTTGGAGCGGCTTGCCTTTAGCTCAGTCACCTCTGAAGCCGTGCAGCCGGAAACATCTGGACTGGAGTCTATGAAGTCCCTTACCAATCTGCAGTCGCTGCAGATGAGCACAGGAGATGCAGGTGTGGTATTAGAAGCAATGCCCTCCGCACCACTATCGCTCTCTGAGTTAGAGCTGCACCTCCATGGAGAGGACTGGTCGGAGGACGTGTTAGACAAGGTCACGGCCCAGCTAGGCAGCCAGTTTATCGGGCAGCTCAGGCACCTGTCTTTGAGATGCTCCCATCCTAACGTCTACAAGTCCCCGGAGCAGCTGCAGAACCTGAGCACGCTGACAGGCCTAACGAGCTTGCGCATGGGGCCCAACCCTGAAGACGCCAACCCAAAGGCCTCTCCTCTGGGCTTCCCCCGTCTGCCAGCCTTCCTCTCTCGGCTTAGGAGTTTAAAGCTCATAGACGTCAGTGTAGCAGACGCAGCGAACTATCCAACCATCCAAGGGCTAAACTTCGAGCCCATCGAGCACGTTCCAGAAGTGGACCTCACGCTCCGCGCCGATTCGACATTCCGAGAAGTATGCCTCCTCCCCCCATCCCTCGCGTCTCTCACAGGGCTTACAAAGCTCTCACTCCACAGCTTCAGCTTCGAAGACCCAGGGGGTTGGTGCACCGTCGGCTGCTTCAACCTTGGAGCCCTCAGCAGCTGCAGGAAGCTTCGGCACTTGGAGTTGCGCCTCCGCAACTGGGGTGCGGAGCATTGTGAGGCTTTTGAGGTCCAAGGCCTGCAGAGGCTCCAGCAGCTGCAGCATCTTGAGATAGGCATAGCAGCGGCCTATAACACAGTTGGGTCTGGTGATGGCATAGAGGTAAGCACTGAGTAGCACTGATTGATGCCTCGTCCGATGCTCGCCAATGCTATACTCTATATGTTGTACTGCGACAGTCATCAGCGTAATATGCTTGTCAATGCCTTGGTTGGAAGCATAGTTCCTGATAGTCCATCTGGGCTCCAACCCAGCAAGCAGCTGGTGCTTATGGTTTCTGCATTGCAATCCATCATACATGTGTATTACATTTCAAAATATGCCATAGCAAAAAGTGCCATTGGCTCGATAAAGTATTTCGCAAGCACATCATATGTATGCTTGCTTGAGGCTCATCTTAGGGGTATCCGGTTGCATGACTTTCCTTTGAAAAACCACCCTGGGATTGGAACAATTCCAAGCATCTCCCATGTTTAATGCTTTGCCATACCGTTTCTGTTCTACACTTCTGGAGGTTTGAGATGGAGGGCCAGAGTAGCTAACACAGTGTTGGCAGACATGGTTGAATGCTTGTACATCATTTAACGGGAGCATCTTCTAGCTTGCCTCAAAGCAGGGTTTGACTTGGAGCCCTCTTTGTCAAGTAAAAGACGGATAGGTGGATTCCAAGTAAGGCCAAAAAGCACAAAATTGACTTTGCTGACTTACTGTCCCCTCTGCAACAACTCCTGTTGCAGGTGCCAGAGGTCCGCATGACGCTCCCCACGATGACATCCCCCACCACCCTCCACGTCGCCTGCAGCATCCGCCTAGTCCTCCGCAATAGCCGTGTCGTCACCAGTGTCACTCACCCCGCCATCCTCTGCCACTCCATCTTCATGGAAGAGCCCCTCCCGCCCTCGGCAGCATCCCGGCTGTCTGAAGCCGGCAGTACCGCCGGCACCGGCCGCACTGCACCGCAGTACTGCCGTGCCGCGGCGCACGTCGTCATCGGCGCCTTGCGGAACCTGTGGCCCGATGTTGAGGTGTGGCAGTACCCAGTGTCGGCTAAGGGGCTCCATGCGTGGAACAACATGGAGTTTCCTGCGGAGCTGCTCTGCAGGAAGGGGTGCGATAGGGAGCAGCTGCGTGTGAAGCTCTTTGAGGTTCTGGAGTTGGCAGGAGCCAGCCCTGCCCAGGCAAGTGATCAGCTGGTGCAGGTTGTTTGAACAGCTAGTGAGAGGGGTAAGCTGTTGGGGTGTAGGCCGAGTTGCTGATCCCTGAAGCAGAGGCATTATAATGCTAGCTGGCACAAGGTAGATGTAATGAAGTGAGGGTAACAGCAAAGAAGGGTCAAATTATGTGGACGTGAGTTTTTTAGACTGATTCACAATGTTGGTGCCACAACTATCAAGGGGTGCCACAATCAACGACTGAATTCTTTGCAGCACTGTTGGAAACCAGTATATATTTTGAAGGATATGCTCATTTACGTTGCTGTTGTATTGATGGGGTACTTGGTCCAGCTGTGCTTCAGCTGAAGCATTGGTTGCAGGGTAATAAGTATCGTGTTTGGTGTGCAACAAAGCAAGGTCTGCAATTTGCCCCTAGGTGCCCATATTATTGATTTCTTCCATCAGCAACATGTATGCAGCAAGGGCCTTGAACTTCAGTGTTGTTGCCTATTTGTTATTACATTTCATGATATGCCATAGCAATAAGTGCCATAGGCCCCGCACCTCAAGCTGTCACAATTTGACCTATTTGACCTTGAACATACTTGGCACACTGCCATCAGGAGCTGGTCTCGCAGATCTGGACCTGGATAGGTACATAATGCTGTGAGTGGCACGATTAGGGTTTAAGATTAGGTGGTTGAAGGTAAACCCTAACTAGATTAGGTAACTCTGGAGGACTAGGTTGACACTAGACCCTAAACTGGTGCCACATGGCGGTGGTCCATTGGCTTCATGTTTGCCTTATTCAATAGTCGTGGCTAGCCCTTTCACCTTTCCCAAGCCTTGTGCATTGGGGTGCTTGTTGCACCCATGCACGGCCCTTTGTTAGGGCTCCTGTCTGTTTGGCCTGGGACTAGGTGCTGACTATTTCTTTATTTGGCATTATGGTATGGAGTTTGTTGTGCTCTTGTTGGGCACTCATGGTTTATGTAATTTAGCAGCATGACTTGGTCCTGCTGATTTATCTTGTATGCTTTGCAGTTTTTGGTAATTCACTTTATGCAGCTTGGGTCTGGATCAGAGGCGACGTAAATTGCCTCCTCAGAGCCCTAGACCATGTCAACATGGTTGTTGCTGTTAGTACTATCTGGCCCCTTGAGTTGTCTTGACTAATCAAATGCAGACCTGCGCCCTTGTTGTTGTGTGAAAGCAGCGCTCAGGCTCGTGGAGGCTAGGGAGGGGCAGTGGTGCTGTGTGCAGCAGGAAATTGATTATTGAGTGGCTTCCAATCACCCCAAGTGTCTGTTTGAGTGGGTGGTTCGGTTGGTTGGGTGTGCATCAAGAGGAAATGTGGGCTAGTAGGCCAGACGATAAAGCGGTGCACGGCAGCCCTGCTCAGATAGGCAGGGATTAGCTGAAGGTGGACATATCTAGGGTTAGGCGGGGATGTTGTTCCACCCCGCTGTACTTTGTGACAGATTGAGGTGCGGGGCTTATGGCACTTTTTGCTATGGCATATCATGAAGTTTAACTCATTAGCCGGAGATGGACAAATCTAGGGTTAGCTGGAGATGGACAAACTTCTTTGTGGCTGCGTGCTGTATGTCTGATTATCATGACACATGTGATTATGCTGTGTTGGCAGTCATTACTTATGACTGTGCTTCTAGGCACTGCATACCTGATGAGGCGATGGAGGGGGAGCTTGGACTGACTTGCGAGGGCGCCCTTACAGGGCCCACCATGGACACTCAGGATGCTCTCCTTGCTGAAAGGTGTTGTAGGCATTACTCTTTGTCTTAACTGGTAACTGCTGTCGGCATTACTCTTTGTCTTAAGTTTGTGGATACATGGTTGGGTACCCCTCTCAGTTGGTGGTCTGGAATCCATTGTGTTTGGATCCATCCAATGGTATGTTTGATTTGGAGTCCGATTGGACTGCTTTTTTGTTGTTGGACTGCTTGGGTACTCCTGTTGGTTCGTTGATGGTGTGGACTCAACTGTTTTTAAATCCATCCGATGATGTGTTTGGTCGTTTGACGTAGCAGCCTTTTTGCGGTTGCCGCACCTTAAATTTTTGTTTGTTTGTTTGTTAAGTTGCTATCTGCGTTCGTGTCTGCGTGCGTTCTGTATTGCCCCCAGTCTGGTGGTACTGATGTGGTGGACTTGCCAGACTTCTTGCTTCCGGAAGGTCAGTGTTTATTTATGTTTGATTCGGAGTCCGATCATTCTGGTGATTTGTCTGATGATGAACTGGTTGAAGTTCCCTAGGTGGTTACCTGGTTGGGCATCCCTCTACGTTGGTGGACTGGAATCCATTCCGGTTTGGATCCATCCGACGGTGTCTTTGGTCGTTTCGACCTAGCAGCCCTTTGCGGTTGCCACACCTTCAATGTTTGTTATGTTGTGAAATTACCACATCCTGAAAGCCGTGGCTTTTTAAAGCTCTGATCTTCGACCTTGGCTGTTTTCTCTTGGGCCAGCTGCTGTGGGGCCATCATGCAGGTGTACTGGTCCACCTCTCCACAGCAGGAGGGTTAGCTGTGAATTTATGAGGCACTGCGCATGAGGGTAATTTTAAACGATAGACGTTGACATAGGCACAGTCCCGTTGCGGCAAGCATGCTGCTCCACCCCAGCACCCGCAGGTGGTCACCGGTCCTCTTGATTGGTGGTGTGGCATCCATTGTTTTTGGACCCATCCGATGGTGTGTTTGGTCGTTTCGACCTAGCAGCCCTTTGCGGTTGCCGCACCTTAGATTTTTGTTTGTTTTGTTTAGCAGCTCGACGCGCAACCGTGCAGAAACCGGGTCTGCTTACTCGCTGGGTCATTTGGCTGGCCATATGGAGGACAGCAGAACGCCTGCATATTTAGCTCCATAGTCATGCTGTCCGATGGCAGCCCTTTGCGGTTGCCGCACCTTAAATGTTTGTTTGTTTGTTTGTTTGTTTGTTGGAGCGCTTGCAGTGGTTAGCTTGTAAATTCCTGGGCGGTCTCTTGCATGGTCCGGGCAGCTTTGGCTCTCTAGAGGTCTAGCCTCTTTGTCTCGATATCTGCTCTCCACATACTAACAAACAAACAGAAATTGAAGGTGTGGCTGCACCAAGGCCGCTAGGTCGAAACGACCAAACACACCACATATATACTAACAAACTGGATGGAGTTATGCCTCGGGTAGGTGCTGCACGGCCCGAAAGCTGTGCAGTGATCTATCTCATATAATTGATCATAAGGGCAGTTATTGGCTGGCCCCGGTAGGGGCAAGCTATAGCGTCGCATACGCGCTTGCAGCGGAATACCGAGCGGCGAATGACCTGGATTAGTCATCTCCACTGCCAACTGCCAACTTTCGTGGCGAGGGGCCAGCGCCTCTGCCTTGCCCTTGTCTTACCCAAGCACGCCTTTGCTGGAAAAGCTGGGCTCTTCTTTCTTGTCTGAAGTTCGCAGCACACCAAACGGCTTCGTGTGGTCTTGTGTCAGACTCATCGCCTGTCGAGCTCTGTCGAACACATTAGCCGGTCACAACGAGCTGTACAGCCTCAACCTTACCATGCACTGTCACGCTACTAGCATGCACTATACGAGGATATGTGCCTGCTTGCCGCTTGAAGCTCCTACAAACAGGCATCGCCGTTCCTGACGGAGCAGGAAGGTCCCGGCTTGCTAGAAACCCTGCACACATTTGGCTGGGGAGCATGTAAGGCGTGAAAGCAGTGTTCGGGTTACCACCATGGGCCTTGGCAAAGATCCATGCTCACTGCACCGTGCCGGGTCTGGGGAGTTTCGATGCGGGAGCGAGCAGGGCACGCGGCCTGTCTTAGCAGCAGAGGAAGGTTACTCCAACGGTAAGCCTTGCTAATGCTGCATGTATGAGGCATGCACGACAGGAAGCATCGCTTTTCTGCATCAGTTCACGCTTTCACGCACGAGCCTGGACCTTGCCCAGCCACCCTCTTCGAGCTAGGCTCAGAGCATCCCTTTAGCATTGCATTAGCATTCTCTGGTAAAATATGCTCTCGCACTCAGAGCCGATATTTGCAGCTTTGACAGTCGCCGATTTACTACTTCGTTGTCAGGGACATGTATACATTGCTTTGCATCTTTCAGCAAACTCCGCATAGCCCTGCTTCTCCGATCCTCCCCTTCACAAGCTGGCCAGCTAATGCTATGTACACTATTCAAACAAACGTAGCAGTCTATGTGGCCATCACCAGCTGTTTCCCAACTAAAAGCAAAGGCAGGCGCAGCACTTACTAGCTGCCGGTGGAAAGTCCCGTTGATACTACCAACTCCACACCAATGCAGCAGCCACTACACATACTAAGCACATGACTCTGGACAAAGTAAGACATACTTTTGCAGCAGATACTATTGACAGCTTTCCCACCACGGCCGCGCCGCGTGCGTGGTGCCTTCTTTAGAACTTCTTCACTTGGTCTTCAACACTAGTTTTGACTGCACTCACTTAGTAGGCTGCACAAAATGTTAGGCATGTTAGGCATGGGCACAGTCCAGCTGGCCATCAGTGCTGAGTGGTATTCCTCGGTGGCTTTCGTGTGGTTTCCGTCTTGTTTCGCGTGTTTTCAAGGCCTGAGTGGCAGTTGTAGCACTTGGCAGTAGCACCCTTCAGTGACGAACAGTGTTGGTTCTTTGGCAGCTCTTATATATATGGCGGTGGCGCTTCGACGCAGCATGCATTTTTGTTGTCAGCAAGGACCTCTGTGGCATAGGCATCTTCTGCTTGGGCGTCATTCACGTGCATACGTGGTCTTCTGGTCTGGATCTTTGCTTACGTGCATCGTGTGGCACCGTGCAGGTGTGTGTGCCGATTGGTTTTTCTATGGATGGCTGGCCTAGTGGGAGGAGGGGAGTGCTGGACAAGCTTTCAGGAGGAGGAACAGCAGCAGCCACAGTTTACAGGGAAGATTCCAGCTCTCTGTCGCGTTCTAGGTGCATTTCTGCTCGTATGACCTGTATTACTCGCTTGTTTTGTCTGTATTTTCGCGAGTATGCCTGCTTGTCGCTTAGGTCCTTTGCATTCCTTCGTATAGTTCAGCGTATTCAGCGTTAGCCTGCATTCGGACTCGTTCAGGCCAGGGGGTTAGGCAGGGAAGGGGATGTTGGCCAGTCACAACGCATCTGACTCGGATTGGCAGTGCTTCCTGAATTAGCAATGTAAGATGTGTATCATGTTCCGCTTACGGTCTGCTTGGCTCAGTCGCGCGTCAATACCGCTCTCTATTCTCTCACTTACTCACCACCCCACACCCCTAACAAACTGGTTGGCGTCATGCTTGGGTGCTGCATGGCCCGGAGGGCTGTGCAGTGCTCTCTCTTAATAAAAAAAATCAAGGGGCCTTCGGCCGTCCCGGACAAGATTTATAAGTCGTCAGCTGATTTGCTGCATCGCAAATGCAGGCCAGTGCTACGCCAAGTGACATGGCGGGAAGTTGGCTTGTACATGCTGCTCCAGGCCTGGAGGCTAGGGGGCTGTGCCCCCCTGCACCCCCCCTCCGAAGGTTAGCTTGTACATGCTGTGCCAGGACTGGAGGCTGGGGGGCTGTGCCCCCCTGCACCCCCCCTTTAATGTTGGCTTGAATGCACCAGGGCTGGAGGCAGTTGCTTGAGGTGATGGGCAACCTGACCGCTTGAGAAAGGAGTAAATCATATGTGGGCAGTTGCTGCTGGGGAAGGTGACATGCCGGAATGTTCGCTGGTGCCATTCTGCGACTCCCTCTAAGCTAGCGGGGCTATGCCCCCCCTGCACCCCCCCCCCCCTTCTAATGCTGGCTTGTCCATGCTGTGCCAGGGCTGGAGGCAGTTGCTTCAGCTGCTTAGCTGCATGTCTATTTCCTTCCTGCAATTGCTGCTGCATGCTTTGTTTAAAGTGGGACTCTGCAACAAGGCCCAAAGTGGACGAGTGAGGTGTGGGAAAGGGGGAGGCAGCACCCAAGGTAGTGTGCAGGGCACTGCCTGGCCGACTGAATGAGAGTCCTTTTTCATGAAAGCATCCCGCTGACATACGAAGCACGCTTCTCCATGGCCTTAACGTGATCACTTAGGACAACCGGTTAGCAGGATGCAAGCAGGCGAGGTTAAAATGCTGACGCAATTGGCTTGTCTGAAGTAAAAAGCAGGGCCTATTAGAATCTCATTTATCCAGCATTAATTACGAGAGGGGGCTACATCATGCGAAGGATTGCAAAAGAGCAGGCCGTGCACCACGTGCATGTTACTGTTTGCTGCAGAGGAAGCAAACCAGAATCAAGACGAGGCACTCATTTAACACATGCATGCGCGTTGTTGCACATCGATTGTGCTGGTCCAAGTCCTGCCACCGAATGCTGCACAGATATAGAAAAGCCGCAGATGCAGACAAGCGGTAGCCTGACATGCGCGAAAACACCACGCATGACCAAAGCCTGGCCCGCTCAGAACATGTTAGGCACACCAAAGGGCCTCATGAAGCAGGGCCGAGGCAGAAGAGTCTGGCGCAAGGCGTGCTAAGCAGTGAATCGCGAGGTCTTATCGGAGTCTTGGCATAGGGCCTAAAATAAGGGTTGAAGCCCCAGGCCGGACGTATCCCTTCCTCGATCACTTCGTTCTCTTGTCCGGGTATGTTAGGCATGCTGCACAAAACCAACACCATAACCGGGGCCAGCCATCTTGGGGCGAAGCCCTTTATGCCGGGGGGCGCTGCACGGCCCGAAAGCTGTGCAGTCAATCCGTATCTCATATATCAGTGGCATCTCTTACAATAAATGGCATGGGAGCATTCCAGGCAACCTAGCCCAAAACCCCAAAGCCTAAATGGACACACATGTTAGTAGTTGACTTTGGGAGCCCCCATGTTAGAACAAACAAACAAACAAACAAAAATTGAAGGTGTGGCCAAGCATGTACCCATCCATCTAGGGAACTTCCGACCAGTTCGTCATCACTACATATCATCAGAATTGATCGGACTCCGACTCAAAAAATATTCAAATGCTGACCTTCGGAAGCAAGACATCTGTTCAAGCATGGAGCTGCCATCACAGTTGGTGAGACAGCTAGCCAGCCACAAAACACTGAGAAGTGTTGCACTACTAGGTATATACCAAACGACCCCATCAAAGCGGGGCGCCGATGGGGGCAGCGCCATCCACACCAATTCAGGCTCCAACAGCATACTCAAAGCTGCCGTCCAAGACTAGTCTCGCAATGGCTGCCACCTGCCCACCCTTGATCCCACTAGTGATGCTCCAACTCCAGTCTCATAACAACCTTCCACCTGGTTCAAGAGCTATCACCATCCATTATTATTATTACATTTCATGATATGCCATAGCAATAAGTACCATAGGCCCCGCACCTCAAGCTGTCACCATCCCTGTTAGATATGTCAAGCAAGAGCTGCCATTTGCCGCTGCAACACTCCCCGTGTTACTAGAACACCCCTGGGGCTCTTGCCAACAACTAGCGTGAAGCAGCACCACCATCTTAGCACATAGCCCCAGGCACACAAAGAGTTCTTTCACAAAACGCAGCAAAGATGCCGCCCCTCCCCCTCCCCCTGCATACATAAATCACCGTGTCCCCTAGCATATAAAACAGGCACCAGGGGATGGCCTGCCTACTCCCTTGCACAGCCTCACAACCCTGAACCCTAAACATGTACAGTCCACAAAGTGGGTGATCAAATTGTAGTTTTATCTACAATGATTGTGCCCATATGGAGATCAGCAACACGCTGATCCACCCGCCTTGGGACCAAAGACCTATACAGCGATACACACATATAGTATCATACAGGGGCTGTACAGTAGTGATATATTTCATATGTATTGGTTGGAGCCACGGCCAGGAGGGCTGTGCAATGGTACCTCTCAACACACATTATGTACAAGCGGCTGTCCCTAAAGCTGTGCTCCCGAAAGTGTGACCTAATTCATACATACACAAGAACCTGGTTGGAGTCATGCTTGGGTGCTGCATGGCCCAGACTCTGAGGGCTGTGCAGTGGTCTCTATTAACATATATACACAAGCAGCATGTGCCTGCTGTAGTCACTGCTTGTTGCACAGCCAGCATCACTGTGAGAAAATCAATCAATCAATGTATTAATCAATCGAAAGGCAGATCAGCTATGCCAATAGCCACAAACCCAGGCCGCAACCACCAGGCTTCTGCTCAAGATCGCGAAGCCCGCACAACCATTGGTGGACTTGCCCACAGACAAGCTGAGGCTAGATGCAATGGCATGCACACCAAGGGGGACCAACTGGCCATCCGTTGCTCCTGACCAACCCCCAGGTACTTGGACAATGACTGCAGGTACATAAACCTGGCTGCTTACAGACTGGTTGGACTCATGCCATGGGCGCGCACGACCAAAAAGCTGTGCAGCAGCCTATCCCATTTAACCGGATAGCTTCAATGGGTATGCACTACAGCAGCGATGTTACAGCAGCAGTGGCTCTGCAAGGTGGTTTCCAGTCTGTGCAAGGCGCGCCGTGCTTAGCAGCTTCCCCTGCTGCAGGTGTCGTTTGGAGTTTAAAAACCACCAGGTCCTGAAATGGAAGTGCACCAATGCAATATCTGCGGGCCCGAAGACCTCCCCTGTTGCAGGGATGCAGCACTGCCGCATGATGTCTGCTCCGCTGTCGAGAAGGTACTCACAGACAGCCTGGTGGCCTTGCTGAGCTGCTAGATACAAAGGCGTCACTCCTATGACAAGCTGCTCATTCGCATTTGGGAGGTCGACCAGTGAGTGAATGTCCTCGCCGCTGAGCAGAAGGTTGCGTACGGTCTCGAGATCTCCTGCATTGGCACAGCAAAGGTTGATGAGCAGCAGGTTTTATATCGGCAAGTTTATGCGTGGGAACAGGCCTGAGCTTGCGCAGAATTTGCTAGCTGCACGCACGCGCAGTGAAGCATCATGTAGTCACCCTGCGTGCAATGCAGCAGACAAAAGCCTGCAACTGGGCGGCGGACGGCCTGAGAAGACTAAATAGAGATGAAAGGGTTGCACTCCCCCCAGGCATGCATGAGAACGACAGGGATGCGCACGACAAAGGACGGCTATGGCCACTGACCTGCATAACACGCCCAATGCAAGCGGGGCAGGACAGTCATCGCGCAGGACAATGCCGGATCCTTTGTATATGGAGCCATGTGTAGGCGCCTACGCTAACGGCCCAAGCTGAGAAGAAGGCCTACTCGGAAGGCACCCTGGCCTAGGTGGCCACAATTGTGGACGCCCGTCTAAGCTCGGAAGGTTATGCGCGATGGTGCAGAAGGAATCTTTCAGCAACAAGCATGGAAATGGTGTCTAATCAAAGAGTCTATGCCTGGTGCGTCCCCTCGCGATTACTCCTTTCGACACGGCCCAAGCATGGCACTGTAACAACTGTGAGCTGGTGCATCAAACATAGAACGCGGAAAACTGTGAGCTGTGGCGCCGACATTAGGCTATTAGATCAACCCGAACAGCAAGGAAGGCCAGGCAAACTCCAACTTCACGGCGAGTGATGGCAGTGCCGACTCCAGTGCCACAAGAGTTACATGAGACTCTGAGGGCACGACAGAGCAAGCTTTCCACTGACTCAAAAACACCTCTCCAGAAAGTGCATGTCCTATCCTGCTATCCAAGCTCTGGAACTAGCCACGCGTGCGCACACCTTCCAGCCATGGCATGTGCTTTTTATTTCTGAACCATACCAGTACCAAAAATCCCCGTTGAACTGATCACATTGCTAACTTCCCTGTACACCAAGTCGTCATACGTCACAAGCCCGAGCTGTCGGTACTTTCCGCCACTTCCCTGAACCATCCATCTGCAGTAACTCCACAGGCAGTAAGGACCATGATCCAGCATTAGGGAAAAACAACACCATAAGCCTGTTCCAAACATAGATCTCCCAACATGGAAGACTCACCACAACATGGCTGCACACACAGGGCTCTGACTGATGATGAGGATGAGAAGCGTAACAGACAGAGGTTGCTCTCTTTGTTGGGGTGCCAACCAGGTCTGGGCAGTTGGGCACCAAAAGTGATCTGTAAGATTACAGGGTAAGCACTGGTGCATACTGTGTTAGTACTGCTCCTGCGCAGCAGTAGTTTGAAAAATCAGCCAAGGACTCTGCTGCAGGCCAGAAATTGCTGGCTGTCTGCAGCATGTTTGCGGTGATGGTCTATGACCAAGTTCTGTCATAAAGCCTTCCAGCTAATCTTCTACTTGCTGATGCATTTGTGCTTTTCTCAAGTGTGTTGGGTGGCATGGGGGTTTTGCACGATCATGGGTTTGTGAAGGCTTTTCCCGTGCACCTGTACGCACCTTTTGCCCAAAGCAGGTTACATCGCAGGACATATTACTCGCATGTTGCTACGAGCAGTCCCTGCCCTGGCAAAGGTCTTCAGAGACAGCCCTTGTGAGCTGTCTGCATGCAGTGATGCACGGTTTGGTGTTTCGTTTCAAGAAAGGTGCAGTTTCTTTGCAACCGAACCGTACTCTGAACTGCAGCTTTTCTTGCATGCAAACCTCATGAATGTGCATGGAGAGTGTTAGGTCTTTTTGGCAGCAATGCCAAGTGTCAGTGTGTTGATTGAAAATTGCATGAGCGTCAAAGCAATGTGGACCTGAGCGCATAGATTAGTGCACAGTTTTCTGTGAAGTGTACTGACATGACATTTTGCACACATTCTTGTATGAGTCGGTGAGAGGACAGGGGGTGGTGAGTATGGCGATTACATATTAGTGATAGAAACAATTTGTTGTGGGGAGCTGGCTCTGCAGCTGAGGACTGCACATCTGAGAGTGTTGAGTTGGCTTCAGCACTGCATTGCACAGTGCTGCTGCGTAGTGTCACGGTCCTATGTGTTGCATGCGATGGCAGTGTGATCTGCTGTTGTACAATGTTTGTTTGTTTGTTTGTTTTGTACGTCTTTTTGGATGCAGTACCTGCCGCAGTGACCTCAAGGGCTGCATGAAGTTACTGGGGACGGGGTCAAAGCTTTTCACACTGCTTGGATGGAGCAAGTCTGGGACACACCTTCATTGCATTTTCATTGTAGGAGGCATGCAAACTCTTCTTGCTTTAGCTTTTGCTGTACCTTTCTGCGCATGCATGCTGTTAGTAGGTTGCAGCTTTTGTTGCCCAGGCTGCTGAGGGAAGGGTTGCCACTCTGCTGGGGACCTTTCGCCTCATGATGTTGTGATGGGAGTGGTACTCTATCTATCTACAATGTTTGGCAGAGAGATCACGTGTTCATGAAGATGCCGCTCCTGGAGGGATGGAGTAGCATTCCAGTGGAATAAAGTGTCACATACAGCTGCTCACCATGACACAAGTAATTCTCTGTCCTTGGGAGTGCTGCTATGAGAGGCTTGGAAACAACTAAGCATCCCTCTGTTTCGCGTATTGGGGCGGGTTGCTACCCTATCGGCTATGGCTTGGCTGTTAACTGGCTGTGTCTTAGTTGAGAGTGTGGCGCAGGCATGTAATTTTGGCACTATGAGCCCGCAGTGTAGACATGATAGTTAGGTGAGGCTCAATTCAGTGATGATGCGCAGCTGAGTGTGACTTCAAGGCTTGAAGCTCATCACACGGTCGGCAGCCACTATGGAGGCAGGTCAGGGTACGGGCAAAGATTGTAAGTACACGTTGATGTCAATTAGCCTTTTTAGAATAGGCATAGGAAAACAGCCATCAAGATAGAAGAACTCATCAGTGGGATGGCGACCTGAAATTACGATTGAAACAGAGCTGAGCTTAGTGATAGTACCAATCATGAAACAGAAAGTCTGCGCATCTACAGGTCATAAAATGATATTTGATTGACCCAGGAAGGTACTGTCTTTTAATTATATTTGTGTGTCAGAGGCCTGATGGCTACCCATCTCAATTTAAGGACCTGATTTCCAAGGTCCTCAGGGTCGATCCATGACTCGGGGACAAAGCCCCGAGCGCAGCCGAGGCATGTTACCATCTAAACTTCGGGCAGCTACGCACTCACATCGGGTTAGACAGTACTGCTTGAGTTACGACATAACCCTGTGCCTGCAGCCCTCCCCCTCGGTCGTCTTCCGCAAAGTTACACCGAGTGACTCAAAGCCCTGCGCAAGCCTAGCTGTGCCTGTGCTCTTATTCAAGTAATACAGCCTCAAAACACAAGCAACCATAACCTATTTATGGGTATGTTTCACGAAAGAACACATGGTTTATGCTCTGCAACTTGATGCAACCCGAGTCAATCAAGCTATATCGCAAGGAACCACTCCACGGGCTTGTACAAACGATTTCAGGACAACAGTGACACTCACAATGCCTTACGCCTCATATGAACTCGATTTTCAGGCTGGAAACAAAAACGGGACTGTGAGAGAGCACTTGGCCAAAGCGGATGTGCCGGGATCCGTCCCAACCCTCAAAAGGAGCATGCATGGAGAGACGTCGAGGTAAGAGCAGCTGTTTGGACAGTCGTATTATCCCGTAAGGACTTCCTCAGATATCTGGGCGGAATGAAGTTTCTGCATGCTTTCAAGTCTCGGCGCTTCGTGCTCCATCGCCGGCCGGGTGTCCACGTTCTTGTGTTAGGTCCCCAAAGTGTGCAGGAAGGACTCCATAAGAACTCATGGTGCCATTCATATCTCTAATGCGCACTCAACGCAACCGGTGACCGCTACATTCTCACGCGTCCCTGAACTTGCAGACCTGGGGGCAATAGTGTTCTAAACATAGTATTCTACGTTGATACAGTAAAAAGGATTATCCCCAGTTACCTTTATCACCAACATTGCTTGTGATGCACACTGCAGGTGCCTCAGCACTGCACCAAGTACAATATTGGCGAAGTATAGTAGCCATCTGCTCATTAGACCCATCACTAGGAAGCGGCAGCGACAAGTACCAGCTCTGCTCTTCAGCAAGACGTTAACCCCTGACAACGCAAAGAAGCCGTTTACCGTCACGGAAAGTGGAGCTTCCAATCCATGGGCACTTACAGCAGACGAACAGGCGGAGCGGGAGGAAAGGCAGAAAGCAGCAGCAGCAGTGCTAAGGGTAGCGTCAGCAACTGCGGCACTAGCAACAATTTCAGTCGCAGCAGAGCAAACACATGCTCATCTTGCTGAAATGATGTCTCAATTGACAGCCGCAGAGGATGAGAGAGACCTGGCAGTACAAGCAGCTGCTGCAGCACAAGGCAGAGAAGCTGCTGCTCTGGCACTGGCACAGGAAGCTGCTTCTTATGCAGCCACAGCTGAGGAAGGCCAGGAGCGAGAAAAAGCAGCAGCAGCTGTGCTAAGGATGGAGGCTGCAGCAGCAGCAGTAGCAGCCGCAGCAGCTGCAGAACAAGCACAAGCTTACTCTGCTGCAATGACTGCCTGCTGCAATGACTGCCTGCTGCACAGCAGCAGAGGAAGCGGAGGAAGAAGCTAAAGCAGAATCAGCTGCAGCACGCGCCAGTGAGGAAGCGGCTAATGCTCGTGCAGCGGCAGCAGAAGAAGGAGAAAAGCAGGCAAAAGCAGCAACGGCTACTTTACAAGCAAAGGTTGTTACCCTAGCTGCAGAAGTAGCTGCTGCAAGAGCTGGGGAGTTAGCTGCTAGGAGGGAAGCAGCTGCAGCAACTGCTGAGGTACAAGCATTGCAGTCACAGCTGGAAGCGGTACAACAAGAGGTCAAGGAGCTAAAGGCAGCAGCAACAACCACAGCAGCTTGCATTGAGCTACCAGCAATACGAGTTGCTTCACCAGCAGCTATGCTGGTGTCAGAGGATTCCTTTTCACCACCATCTACACCACATAAACTGTCTGAGGGTGGGGATTACTCCATGCGGTGGAGCAGCAGCAGCGGAAGCGATGTCTGCTCGTCAGGACCATTGCTCAGCAGATGGATGTCCTTTTCAGGAGGAGTTTTGGGTATGGGTTGTTCTTCAGCCAGCAGCAGCAGAAGGGGAAGCAGCAGCAACGGGGGTGCAAGCAGCAGCCGCAGTAGCAGCAGCGGGGGTGCAAGCAGCAGCAATAGCAGTAGCGGGGGTGCCAGCACCGGCAGCAGCAGCAGTGGAGCTGTAAGCCGCAGCAGCAGCAGCAACGTCACAGCATCCTGGTGCAAACCCCTAGCTGATGTTCAACTGCCTGCTATTGGTGAGCGGCTTTCAGCCTCTGGGACACAACTCCGGAACACTTTCTGGGGTGCAGTACAATCATCCATAGGTGCTCTGCTGCTCACAGGTGCATCAAGATTGACAGAGCATATCAATCGTCAGGCAGGACCAAACGAGCAGCTTGGATTTGCTGCTATGAGAGAGGGCACCGAGGCACAGAGGCCAGCAACACTGCCACCGAGGTATCATCCCAACATGCTGCCACTGTGGCAGATTCAGGCTTTGTGAGGAGGTTAAGCCACATCTATGGAGGGATCGTATGATGGCCAACAGGCCGAAATGCGGAATCCCATGCACTTGATGTAAGAATTCACGACCGAAAGAAGAATGGCTCTGGCGTCCAACTATAGCTGCTACCTCAAGCAGTACTAACACTGAGGTTAAGCCGCATCTAGGGATGGGAGTCAGAGGGGAGGGGATGGGAGTCGGTTTACACTTGGGCCTATTATAAGAGCTCCAGCAAAGAGATAGTTTGAGTTTGGGGTTATAGAATTAGGTTACCATGTGGGGCAGTGGGCTTGTAGAGTATATTGTAGCTACTGAGGAAGCCGGTGGGTGGGGCTTGCAGCAGCATTCGACTGTCTTTGCTTTTCTCATCAAAGGGCAGTCCTATCCTGATGCCCATTGCGCAATAACCCCTGTAAAGCCAAATGTAATAGCCCCCTGCTGCTCATAGTGTGCTCCATTGCAGTGTGGATTACAAATTCCATGTTGCCAGCTAAATCCTTTGATATGTGCTTCAAGAAGAATGTGATACTCCAGAGGATCATGTACTTGTATGAGAACACCAATAATGCAAGTTGGCCACCCACTGCCCGGGCTTTGGTTTGTTGGGACATCTGGGGCATGTTGGACTGCCTTTCAGCTCTTTTTGCATGTGGCACCGAGCAGCCCCTGGAAACTGACAAGTAATGGCTGCAGCGTTGGCTGGATTTCCAGTCTCAGCGGATGGTGGCTGGGGTTTTGGGTTGCTGGGACAACTAGAGAGTGCATTTCTGGCAGTGCTGAGATGCGGTCGTGTTAGTTCAGTGACAGCACACTCGGCTGAGTCATGCAGGTGGTAGCCAGGGTTTTCAGGTTAACAGGTAACCCTAGAAGTGCAACTCTGGCCGTACTAGGACGCGGCCGTTACTAATGGCTAGTGTGTTGTCTAGTACTGATTGGCCGGACTGATTGATCATTTTCAATCCACCGATGATTACTGTTTGCTGGGGCCAATGCTACCATCTGTAGCTATTTGTGATGGGTGATCTGGAATGATATGACAAATAGGTACATGTGACAAATAGGTACATGTGACAGACTCTCATGTCTTCAGGGATCCAGTGCAATTCCAGGGACGATGTATCGTAGATGGATCCTTGTAACCTTCCTATCCAATGGTCAAAAGAGAACAGGTCTTATGGTGTTCAACATAATTTGGCAGTATCTTGCAAAACCAATTGAGAGTGCTGTTGTCGTTATGATGCTCTCATTTGGGTTGCCTTTGGCATACTTGCCGTCACTACTCACTTGTGGAATTTTGCATGGGGTTGGATTTGATTATACATGCTGCAGCCAGTGGGGGATCCGGAGGTCAGGGGATCTAGTTCAAAGCGTCAGGGCTCAATCTCTGATTCTAGGAGCAGTGGGTGGAGGCTGTTGGTTAAGGATTGGTTTCTGCGCTGGTGCCAGATCTTAATGGACGGCCCGGCAGCATATCCGTGTATATATGCACGCTGCTTTGAACTTGGAAGCTTCAATGACTTGTAAAAGTGGAACAGTTTCACCAAAAAGAGATGGGCTGAGGGTATCATAAAGCTCACGGGGACTGGAAAGGGTGGGGGGACCAGAAGCGGCGGTAGCAGCAGCATGCATGTTCAGTCAGCAGCCAGCAGCCAGCAGGCTTCATAGGGAGCAATGGAGGACTGAGAGGGGGAATGTATAGAGACAGCCAGTGACAAAAAAGGGACTCAAGGACTGGAGTATTTAGCGCAGCAGCAGGGAGCAGCAGCAGCTATATAGGGCCATGTGCGTTTAGTGTCAGAATTTACGCTTTTAATGTAACCTGCATCTTTCAGAATTACGAGCCTTCTCCTACTACAGTAGGACGTGTCAATGAAGGGAAATGGGCCACAAAGGTAAGGGCAGAAAAAGAGCAGGACAGAAGCCTAAATGATTCAAGAGCCTATGGCAGGAGATGCAGGCATCAGGGCAGAAACAGCAAAGCACCAGCTGCAGCAGAGCATTGAAACAGGAACTGAGCGGAATTGGGACGGCACCTCTTGAAAGCACAGTAAGAATGGCAAAGTATGAAATCCTGTCAGGAAGCCGTAATAGCAGCAGCAGCACAAGCAGCAGCAGCAGCCTAGGGACCCCAATCATCAGGCTAGCGAAGTACCACAGGGCTGGCACATTGTCATGGGTGCAGCAGCAGCAGCAGGTGCAAGAATTTTTGAATTTGCAAAGCAACTGGCATGAGGCTTGACTGGGGGCTGCCCCCTCAGTCCCTTACGCAGGCAGTTACGGTATTTCTGCAGTAGGCATGATAAACTTGGCTGCATTTTGACCCTCATTCATGGAACGGTTTTCAGCCGTACACATGAATTAACCCCAAATAGTCAGACGGTATTGATTATCTATCAGTCGGTACATATTTATCTTCACTCCTTTTGAAGAATGACAGGGACTGCACAGCTTTCCGCACTCATACAACCAGCCAAAAACTCCTGTCCTTACACAACGCCCTTAATCACAGCTTGCTGCTAAGTGTGGCCAACTGCAAGGACACAAACCACCGTCTATGACTGCAGCAACTGAACTACCATAAGCTGCATTTCTCCAATGATGGAGACACACACATAGCTTGAACCCCTGGAGAGCATATTGCCTTTGTGCGGGCAAGAGTAGCAGCAGTAGCAGCAGGGTACAACCACTAACAGCACTACAATGAGGGCACTCGCCTCCGAAACACGACCAAAATGTCCTGGCTCGGAAGCAGGCATCACAGCCGCGCCTGGTATGAATCTGTGGACACGCCAAACCTGCTGAGTGTTTAAGGATTGCAGCCAAGCACCACCAACTCACACGCCAACAAACACAAACCAGGGGCACCTAGCATCAGGACTGCTGAGAAAGGACTGCACGAATGGTAGCTGCAAGATGATCTCTCCCGGCTTACAATAGTGCACCCACAGCGCGCTAAAACCATGCAACTCACAGGAGTACAATACTAAACCCAAACTTAGGGTACAATACTAAACCTAAACTGCAAACGGTAGTGTTTAAGCATGCAACTCACACGAACAGCAGCCCATACAATTGGCCACAAAGAGGACCATGACTTGCGAGTATCGTTAATTCCCGCTGCTCCAATACACAGCTCCTATCTGCTCTGCCAACACGCATGCATGCATTTTCATCTTGCTGTGACGCTTGTGAGGGGTAAGCTACTCTGAGCAGCTGCGTTTCCAGCTGTAGGTAACCACTCAAGATGCAGCAGTGTCAGCTCCCACATCCCCATCTGTAATCAAGACACAGGCATGGGAGGCTGCAGCTAGCCAAATCACACATGATCAGCAGACTAGTAAGCAGCACAGGATCGAAGTGCCAGTGTCAGATGAGCAATTCTGAGCACAGTATGGAGCTCCTGCAGACTACAGAAGTAAAGCCCGTATCGAGCTCTGAACTGGCTAAAGACTAGTCACTTGTTGGCAGCCAAATGATGCATGGGGTCATCCAGCTGCACTGGCACTGCATGTAAATGTGCTGCTATTCTTGGTCTAGTTTGAAAAAACCAACAGCTCATGGCTGTTTTGAAACCACAATGGTACATGAACGAGACATGTCTCTACAGGGCAGCGGCACACACAGGGCTCTGACTGAATGAGAAGCACAACAGACAGAACCGGTTTTGTTAGGGTGCAAGCCTTTCTTTCAAGGCCAACTGCCATACACAACGACCCTGCCAATTCCTTGTCCAGGACTTGCCCCTGCACAGACTTCAACACTCCTATATAGAGTCGTTCTATGACATTCATTTCCATTATTCTCTTCGCTGCAGATGCTGATCCCAAGCCTGAAGGGCGGACCAGACAATTGAACATGGCATAGTTCTGGATCCACACATGACTATGTAGCCAGCATCTAGAAACATTGGGTAGGAATACTCGCAGCACTCTCATCACCCAAAGTAGTGCACATTGGTGATTTGGCTGTCACATGTTGCCCCACTCATGCCAATGGTTGCTGTAGCTTCGATTGCAGTCCAAGCAGCAGCATCACTGGCTGGTCCTGATGATGGCAGGGTCACCTCCCAGGTGCACAGCAGCTCACCATTAGCATATGGCACAGGGCTGGAGGGAACCTGGCCGCCCAGGCAGTGAGCCGTGGTAGACAGAGGGGGCATGGCCACTGTGTTGACCAGCGTGACCTGCACCTGCTGGATGGGTATATTGAAGGTGGCGGGGTTCTTGAGAGTTACGGTGCCGAGGATGCGGTTTAGCAGGGGGATGGTGTAGCCGGAAGCCTCGACCGTGAGACCTTGGCAGCCGGAGGGGACGAAGCCGACTTCGCCAGCATCCTTGAGCTTACGCTTGCCACCGTCATTGCTGCTGTTGCTGGTGGTGGTGGTGGTGGTTGTAGCTGTGCTAGTTGTAGGGGCTGCAGCACCCAGAGCATGAGTGGCCCCAATGGCACTGCTAGCATCACCTGCTGCGTTGCTGCTGTAGACGATGAAGGGATTGGTGGAGGAAATGTATGTCACGCCACTGCTGCACTGTGCATTGCTCATTCCTATGGTAGCTGTTGCCATGACACTGGGCCAGCTGCTGAAACCTGATGCAATGCCATTGGTGGGGAGCGACACCTGGTAGCTGCACACGGTGGTGCCCAGCTGGTAAGGCTCTGGATTTGCAGCTACGACATTTGAATCACAGTTGGCGGTTGTGAAGAGCGGAGCCACGACGACATTGTTGCTTACTTGCACCTTGACGCTGCCAATGGGCATGTCGAAGGTGTTCGGGTTGCTGACTGTGACGCTGCCATAGACGATGGGGTTATTGTACGAATCAAAGCCATAGTTTCCGGATACTTGGACGGTGAGGCCTTGGCATCCTTGGGGGACGTAGCCGAGCTGTAGAAGGTGGCGTTGAGGAGAGGACCGAAGGACCCGTGCGGAGCTGAGGCAAGAACCTGCGGTGCATAATGAGGTCTGGTTTAGATACTGGGAGACCGTGTCGAGATCTACTCATGACCTGGAGAAGCGGTTGTATGTCTTTTTTAAGCCAGGGAGCCTCGGCACCAGTTTGAGTAAGAGCAGCTGCCCAAGCCTTACCTGCAATGATAAGCACGCACACGATCGCTGAAACACGTAGACACATCATACTGAAGGCGAAGCAGTAGTTTTGTGATGGACTTTTTCTCACTGCTTGGGGTCTCAGAAGTATTGAGATGCGCTTGCTTGGTAGAAAACAGACAGATGGCTCAACTCTTGAGTTATATGCGCTTTTATAGGCTGGGATTAAGGGCTTTTGTGCTAATCCAGATATATCGGGCAGGTGCAACTGCTATGCAGTAGTCGGCAACTATATCACCGTGCGTTCAGGGGAAGTGTGATTCAAAGTGTGAAGAGTGACCAGAAGAGTGAGACTTCTTGCAACATCTTTTTGCGCTCGCATCCTTGCTATTCGTCCCACATGAGTGTGCAGTGGTCAGCCATAGATTCGCCGGCCCTTCTACCAATCAATAACCCTTGAGCTAGCCATGTATTGGACCAAGTCTCTCCTATGCATCCGGAGCAGGAATCTAGCGAAAACTTTCCGGCCAGTTGACATGTGCGAGCATTTCATGTGGTCACTTGGTTTGATTTTGCATTTATGAAAGCTGTCTTTCATAATCCTGATTGCCAGCAGCGGCTGAAACGTGGAACCAACCAGCAGCAGGGCACAAGGGACTGCTGCACGTGTGCCCCTTGCAGCCTCGCACAGCCAATTTTAGGGACCTTTCTAAGCCTTGCCAATAAGCTTAATCACAGTGATATAATAACGTGCAATAGCTGCGCAGCCAGCCCCAGCCTTGTGCTTGTTCAAAAAGCAGACATCCCTATATCGCAGGCCACTGCAGAGATCTCAGCGTCACACAAGCTAAGCAGATCACAAACTTAGCCAGAGCTAATAGAAGCTTCCCAGTAATCATCTGGTCATCATCACAAGGCCCCGATTTCTTTCTGATCAAATTGAGAAGGTGGGGCCAAAGAAACAGATGAGCGGAAGCCTCAAGCAAACACTAAGCACACACACAAACAGCAAGGAATGGAAGCTTTGTGCGCTATTGCTGCACATGAAGCTTGCACATAAATATGCAGGTAACGGTTAAAACGCTAAGCATACAGCAGAGATATTACACTGTTGCATTCGAGGCACTTCTAACCGTAACTCCTGCCTTGCAGGCATAACCTTGTGCTGCTTCTCCACCTGCTTCTGCTACAGCTGCTGGATCCTGCCTTTGCCTCAAATTCAGACATTGGTTAGGATGCAAACAGATTGCATGTTCTCAGCAGCAGCAGAAGCAGTACAATATGAGCTAATATGAGACAAAACCCCACGCTGAAGAGCAAGGGACAATCTTCTTGTGTAACTCTCTTTCTCTCTCTCCCTGCAAGGTGCGCCAGATGACTGGTAGCCCCTAGCAGCTAACCTCCAATGCCCACCTGGCCCCCCTGCCGGGCCCCGCAAGCCCCGCCCCGCCCGCCCTCCGGAAATCTGGTAGCCACCTAGCATCTGTATACTTCACACAACTGCAGTCACCCAACCAGCTCAGCGGTGCTTTTCTTCTTCTGACTCCACGACAGCATGTTGCAGATCCACCCTATGCCGCTCCTACATCACAGCTCCCCACCCTTCCCTGCCACTCATCCCCCACCTAAAAAGACAACCCCCAGCAGCCCATGCCCTCATTCAATGCCCGCCCCAGTCTGCCCCGCTGCTGCCCCCCCTCCTCTACCACTACTGGCTCCCTCAGACGACCCCCTGGCAGCAAATAGCAAGTCCCACTTAGGCATAACACCACCACCACCACCTCTAGCACCAGCAGCAGCAGGTGTTCAATCAGCTGCTGCCCCCCCTCCTCTACCACTCCCAGCCCCTGCAGACGATCCGGTTGCAGCAAATAGCAGATCCCACTTAGGCATAACCCCACCACCACCACCTCCACCAGCAGCAGATGCTCCGACATACCCCCCAGCTACTGATCTGCTGGTTTTCCCACTGCCTGGTCTCTGAGTGCCTTGTAGCTCATACATCAGGCCTCCTGCTGATGACAGAGAGGGGGGCAGCTGCAGGTAGTGCTTGGGAGGGGAGCTGGGGCGACTACCTGGATGACGACTGGGCCTACAATAGGGAGCAGCAATAGCAAAAGGTGAGCTCTTTGGTGTTCGGGCACGCTCTTAGGAGGGGAGCTGGGGCGACAGTCTGGATGACGACTGGATGACGACTGGATGACGACTGGGCCTACAATAAGGAGCAGCAATAGCAAAAGGTGAGCTCTTTGGTGTTCGGGCACGCTCTTAGGAGGGGAGCTGGGGCGACAGTCTGGATGACGACTGGATGACGACTGGGCCTACAATAAGGAGCAGCAATAGCAAAAGGTGAGCTCTTTGGTGTTCGGGCACGCTCTTAGGAAGGGAGCTGGGGCGACTGTCTGGATGACGACTGGGCCTACAATAAGGAGCAGCAATAGCAAAAGGTGAGCTCTTTGGTGTTCGGGCACGCTCTTAGGAGGGGAGCTGGGGCGACCGCCTGCACTATGACGACTGGGCCTACAACAAGAAGTAGCAAAAGCAGAGGAGGAGGAGTTGCCGTTCATTAATATGTGCAAAGCTGTTCATGTTGATGTGTAGAAGCAATAGACACCTCAACCTGCTGCCCTGCCAGGTTGCAAACCGACATTAACATTGGCTAGCAAGAGAAGGCAAAAAGGAGCTCGAGGAGAGTGCTTGTGAAAGAAGCTGGGGCGACTGCCTGGATGAGGACTAGGCCTACATTAAGAAGCAGCACAAAGAGCAGGAGTTGCGCTTCATTGAAAGGTCCCTGCAGCTATTGATATTGGCACGAACGAGATGAGAAAAGGCAACAGAGATGTGCTGGGGCGGCTGCCTGGATGAGGACTGGGCCTATAACAAACAAACAAAAATTTAAGGTGCGGCAACCGCAAAGGGCTGCTAGGTCGAAACGACCAAACACACCATCGGATGGGTCCAAAAACAATGGATTCCAAAAACAATGGATGCTATAACGACAGCAGCAACAGCAACAACCACCACACCATCTCAGTCTGCTGCAAGCAAAGTGAAATTTACATTTTGCATGACCACTGCAGTATGCCGCCGGGGTCTGCTGAGATGGATCCTCCTGGGTGGCGCCACCCCCACCAGCGCCCCACTTTGATGGAGTCATTTGGTAGTTCTGTAGCAATGGCCGAAGCAAGATGATACAAGCTAAAGCCGCAAAAAAGGAGCTCTAGATAATGCACATGTCTCATGCAGTAAAGGAGACACACCAATGTCTATTGCCTTCCTCCTCAGCTGGTTTTCATCCTGCCTTACACCCTAATCCCTAAACCCTAAACCCTGCATACGTACCTAGACGTCTTCAAGCCCGCTGCTGCTGCTGCTACCCGCGCCTTATAAGCCCTCCAAGCAGCTTGGATTGTGACAGCAGCCCAATGTGGCTTCAAGGTGTCAGGCCAGCAGAATTCAAAATCCAGGATGACAGATGGCATCTCATTTTCTGCTGCACTGCCCCTCATGATGGTCCAGAGTCCAGTGCACTGAGCGATCTTCTTGGGGATGCCATTTATGGCAAAACCCAGGAAGCAATCGTGCTGGGCATTAAGGGACATGCGGTACAGCCGCCATGCAATCTGCACCAGCAGCAGCAGAACAAGAGGGTAAGTCAGTGTATGGGTAATGCCCTAGGATTTTGCCCAATTGCGGTACAGCCGCCAGGCAATCTGCACCAGCAGCAGGAGAACAGGAAGGAATCAGCCACTATGTAGGACAGAAAGCAGAGACATGCAGCATTAGGAGGCTGCACAACAGACAGCAGCAGCAGCAGCACCTTTCCAGCCGCCAGCTGCTGGGTGACAAAATCAAGGAGCTGTGTCTTGCATGTAGCACAGCATATAATAAATATACCGGGACATCGTAGGGACATCAGTAGGGCTTTCCGGGTAAACCCTAAACCCTAACCCTTTTGACGGCTCTGCAGTACAGCCGCCAGCAAAGGTACTGCATCTGTTCAAACCCCTCACCTCGGCCACAGCCCAACTCCACCCTAAGATGCACCTACTATACACCTATCCCAAATTCTCTGATACTAGTTCACGATGATGTACGGTTAGGGTTTAAGTGCACCCTAAACCCTGAAACCCTAAACCCTAGAAGCTAGCCCCACCCACCTGATACTCATCTTGTCTGAACATCTTCAGCCTGTAGTGCATCCCCGGCCTCACAGGGTCAAACACATTGCAGTACCCCAACCGCTGAGCCAATGCCACCTGCTGCTCTGGCCTTAGGCTCCGCATCACATCCGACCACCCTCGCTCCCTATCCACGACCCGACACCAAAACGCACTGGCCGCTTCCACCTTGTAATCCCACACCGCAGGACCACCACCACTGCCACTGCTGTTGTTGTTGCTACTGCTGCTACTCCTCTTGTTGTTGGTGCCGTCACTGCTGCTGCTGCTCCCTCCTCTTGCACTCCCACTGTTGCCACCACTGCTGCCGCTGCTGTCAACATCCCTCACTCCTCCTCCTTCTCCTCCTTCTTCCCCTGCTGGGTCTGGTGCACTCTTCTTCTTATTCTTCTCCTTCTTCTGCCCTGTATCACCGTCTGCAGTTGATGACTTATCTTTCGCCCCACTCTTACCACCACCACCGTTACTGCTGCTGCTAACACCCTCCCCATTGGAACTTTTGACTGCAGCAGGTGCAGTGTCCCCATTGCTGCTGTTCTCCCTGCTGTTGTTGTTGCTGTTGCCAGCAGCCCCTTTGTTAGGAAGGAGCTGTGCCATCACATTGCCACGGCTATTGAAGCTGCTGTTGTTGTTGTTGTGTGTTGAATCAGCAGAAGGGTCTGGGAGGAGGTTTAGCAGCTGTATAAGCTGGTCACACTGCAAAAGTTGCAATTGAGAAATCAAAATAACCGACTTAATCAAGATAATGAAAAGTAGGAATCAAAGCTCCTATCATCATTTACTATCGCATATGTCCTTTGCATTGTGCCCTTTGGG
Organism: Pseudopediastrum boryanum; assembly: GCA_963556185.1. Classification (NCBI taxonomy): domain Eukaryota; kingdom Viridiplantae; phylum Chlorophyta; class Chlorophyceae; order Sphaeropleales; family Hydrodictyaceae; genus Pseudopediastrum; species Pseudopediastrum boryanum. The sequence continues at coordinate 7,563,039 of OY744499.1, read as the reverse complement.
TCCCATTGTATTGTGGCGTCTAAAAAGGCAACTGCCATCCCTGCATGTACAGCCAAAAACCACTAATACTACTCTCCTAATAGAGGTTTCTGATTGCATCATTCGCGCAATGTGTGTAACGTGAGACTCAGCAATTTTCCTCGTGTCTGCCCCATTGCCACCGCATGCACACCAGTAGTATTCATGAATACAAGACTGTGCAAAGGGTTCCTGATAATCGGGACACAATAGAGTCCTTGCCACCACATGGTTGCCGTTAAATCCTAAGCCTAAACCCTAAAACCCTAAACCATAGCCCTAAATCAGCATCTCTAGCACTAATAACTTACCGTTAGGAAATGGTAGTTAGAGAAGAAGCGCAGCACCTCCACCGCCTTTGACAAGTCCTTCACCACAACCTGACTGGGGTCAACACTCATACGACGCAAGTACCCCACATTGCCTGCAGAAAAGCCAGAGATATATTCACATGATATGGTGCCTGGGGGACACTTGCATGGGGCAAGAGTTGGATCCGCTGGACATCAGTGTCTGTGCTACCCCACCCCCCAAAGTTATGCCCCCCAATCAACTTCCGTGCCAGTAAGAGTACAAACCATAGTATACCGGCATTTACGACTGCAAGCTGTGACCCAGAAGTTTTGTCACCCGCTGAAAAGCCCAGAGAGGGCCACTAGGACGTGCAGCCCCAAGTCCATTTGGCACTTTCATCCAAAGCGCTTGGAAGTTGCACATGTGCTTGTGCACTGTGTCACGAAATGATTCAGAACCGGCAACATGGTTATCCCGTGGACCCCCCTCATGGACTTGTAAGCAAGCCAGAAGGACAGTGCAACTTATCTTCAGCCAATATTTGAACCCAACTGAGATGGGGTGCTCAATTTAGGATTTAGGGTTTACCTAACCTAGACCCTAAACCTCAACCAATCCGAGGGACTCACCTGAGATGGGGTGCTCAGTGGCCCATGTATCAAACCTGCTCACCACCCCCACTTTGGTCCCCAGGGTGACGTCATCTACTGCCTGAGTCAGCTGAGCAGCTTGCAGCTTCTCACAGCCCAAAAGCACACTGAGCAGAACACTGAACGCCTCTGAGCTCAAAGGTGCCGCACCAATGGGCAGGGTCCGCAAGTCAACAAAGTGAACCTGCCAGGACAGATGGGAATATGATAGTTACTAAAGTTTATGACCGCAAGTTGGCTTGTAAGAGCCATTGCAGCGTTAAACAATGGAAAACAGCCTGCCTGGCAGTTTCAGGTGCAAACCTAGGATAGCGTAGGCTCGCTTTAGCCACTAAACAGGCAGCAAATTGGTCACACTTCCGGTAACCTGCGCAGCATCTGAATAGGGCAGCTACACCACTTTATTGGTGGCCTGTCTCATATCTCAGCGCTCAGATCCTTATGCCACCATCATTGTGGGTTGTTTTCTGACAAAAAAACCCATCTAGCAACAGAGTAGTCCTGCCCAGCTGCCGCAAAATATGCTCCTGCCTGAAGGCCGATGCTTGCCTGGAGCCCAGCGGCAGGCAGGCTGCAAAAGGGTTATTGATAACACGATACCCACTGGATGGGGAAGTCTACCAGCCCAGAGGCAGAGATTCCAAAAACCACATGCCAAAATATGCGAAACGACCAGCCAGTAACGACCAGCCAGCCTATCGGCTATTCCGGTACAGGGACTCGAACCCTGATCGCGCAGGTGAGAGCCGCGTATGCTAACCGCCTACACCATACCGGAGCTGGATGACTGTATGATGACTGTTGCACAGACAGCCAGTGTATAAGAAACAAGACAGGTTTTTAGACGAACACTGAGTCAGTGCATTATCAATGTGTGGTGCTCCTCTCAGAGCCTTTCTCGGGGTGTGTAGTGCTTGTTCACATCCTGAACCCGTGTAAATGTCGACCGGCCGACCTGTAGAAGTCATGCCATATGGTATTGTTAAGTATGTATGCATGATCACTTTGCCTTTGGCTGTCACTCCAGTGACTGGTGAGTCACTCCATTGGCCATGGGTGGTGCTCCTCTCAGAGCCTTACTCGGGGTGTGTGGTGCTTGTACACATCCTGAACCCGTGCAAACACCCAGCGACCGACCGTGGCATCCTGCATCAACTTAACCTCCTCGGATTGAGTCAGTTTGTCCTTGCAAGGCACCCCTGAATGTACCCATGCAAAGCAATATTAGAAGGCAGAAGTGGGGGGTGGGGGGGGGGGATGGTTTGGAGCAGCTACTTGATCTTGAGCCTCTTTTTTTAGTTTGGGCCTCTTGACTCGCCTAGAGCATACCTGACGATGGCAGGCAAAAGCTGGCTGTGTCTTTATTCCGTGCAAGAAGAAGAGCCAGAAATTCCATGAATCATGGGGCCTAACACCCATTAATCGGGGTGGCAGGCTAATAAATCATTTGATGCGGTCTAGATGGACTCTCCAAAGGACTGGAGAGGACCTCTCCTGTCCTCATTAGCCCCACCTGACCCCAAAACTCAGTTTGACCTACCTTGAGCATTCTCAACCCGGCAGGCAAATGTGGCTGGGATCTGACTTTACTTTTCACAACAACTACATGGAAACCATCTTTACCCTGCTTTGGCTTAACAAGTTCATCAGAAGATGCATAAGTCATCAGCACCACCTGATCCCAGACCTCAATTTAACCCACCTTGAGCATCCCCGATCTCGGCAGGCAGATGTCGTCGGGGTGCTCGAGAAGCTCCGGAGCCAAAGGTGCCCCATTCAGCTGGGCCACTGTAAAACATACTTTGTGTGGGTATTCACACAGCCCCTCATGAGCCTACAACAGCAGCAGCATCAACCACCAGGTTGGAGGTTTTGCAAGCAAGTGGGACAGCGGCAACTCTTAAACTATGCCTGACAGACAACTCCTTTCAAGAAGATAACATTGCGAGGTACTGTTGCAATGGGTTTCTAGCTGCCGTAACCCCACTCTGTATGTCCTCAGGCCTGAGGTATACCTGGAATGATTCTGGCGGGACTAGCTGTTTCAGGGCCAGTAAATATTTCTGCATTCCTAGTAGTGGAGACGTTACCGTGCTAGGAAAATGCTGTACTGCCTGCTCCATCTCTAAGATAGTGAGTACTACAAACACGACTATGTTGGTTCAACATGGGTGCTACTGCAATGGGTTTCTCATCTCATCAGGAAGGATGAGGCCACTTGAAATGATAAAGCACCTGGCCACAACCACTGATATTCAGTCCAGTTAGTGGAGCAATTACCCTCAGAGCCTGCTGTAACCCCCTTCTGCAGCACTGCTGTAAGTACACAACATAAGGATCATCATAACCACATACTCCACTGACAGCTGCTGCGACAGCCCTATACCCATGCACCTACTTGTGAGCAGGGTGACAATACCCCAGCAGGGTTTACACTGATCACAGGCGCAAAGTGAGATTGTGGTACGCTACGGCAAAGCCCCTCTCTCCTAACCTCCGCGGTTATTCCCATGACAAGGTGTGCCTTTCTCGGTTCTTATCGCAGGCCTATACACAGCAATGGTGCCATAGCCATGAGCGACAGCCCTCTTTTTCAACTTACATGTGGCTTACATAGGAAGGTTAAACCTATAGTAACTTTAACCATTATGCCAGCATGTGTTCATCATCACATTGTTTCATGACTATAGCAATTTCCATACCAAGTGAAGGTAAAACGTTTAACCATAAACCCATGAACTGCATGTCCCCTTCACCTGTTGTCTGAACAGCTCCACCAGCCGTATTGCCACCAGGTAGTGTGCCGGGTGACCCAGCAGCAGGTCATACCTGCCAGTAGGGTTTACAGGGCTGAACAGCCGCAGCAGCCCAAGACGCTTGTCACAGAGCTCTGCTTGCCATGTGTTGAGCAGGGGGTAAACCTCAGCAGCAAAGTTCTCAGGGTCTACCACACGCCCAAAGACCTGGCAGCGAAAAAAAAAGCAATCCCCTGCCATCAGTCATGTTTCAAGTGGTCTTATCACATCAGTGGGGGCATCGACCTTATAAACATATGCATGCATGTCTTTGTTCTTTGGTTTCATGTATCTTGAATGCGCGGTAGATCTTTCAGAATATTCATTCCTGGAACACTAGATGCACCTTCACAGTTAAAGCAGTGCCGGATGCCAAAAGTTCACAGGGTCTACCACACGCCCAAAGACCTGGCAGGGACAAATTGGCATTACCAGTAGCAATCAGCCATGCTTCGAGTGATTTTAACACCTCAGTGGGGTCATGGAAGACAGCCCCGTGCCAGATGCCCAAGCAGATACTGATTGGAAGACCAGGGCATGTTATATGTGATGACAGATGCCAGCAGGGTGGACGGCACCCTCCAGGTCATCCCTCTGATGGACTGCTTATTCTCAGTAAGGAGAAGCAAATGCATCTGCTTGCACAGATCAGACAGGAAAAAGGGTGCAACAAAAGGGAGGAGAGAATATGGGCAATGTCAGGAAGGGGCAATTGCTGGAAGGGGTAGTACCAGTATATTAGGAACTTCATCAGTAGATACTCAGCTTATGGTGAAATGAAAGAGCAGAAACCTGGTGATGGCACACCAAAAGTAGCATAGAGAGTGCTAGCGCCTGGTCCGTTGGACGAATACCAGTGGGTATGCTGACCTGATCTGTTGGCCCTGGTCAAAAGTAGCATAAACAACGCAGGCCCACTCTAAGTGGTCCCACAACTCCAGGGTCAGCACCTATACTTCTTTCACAGTTTCACACGCAAGTCCCTTTCAAAACCATCCAGTGATGCATGCTCTCGGGCCATGCCATAACGCATACCCTCACCCAAGCAGTCCCCCTGCCTTACCTTAACCGCCGCGTCCACCTTATATTCTCCATAGTTAAACGCCTCCACCACATGCTTCGCCTGCGCTGACGTGAAATAACAATCCTCCAGCAGCACCCCCAGCAAGCCCCTCTTCCAATCATCTGTCACCCATCTCGCATGGCACCCCACACTACCCCCACCACCCCCTTGCCCACCCCCACCACCACCACCACTACACCTAGCTGCCACGTGACCCCAGCTGCCCAAACCAGGGCTCACTGGCCTCACTCCCAAAGGAGAGCTCGCCCTCTTGGCTTTACCTACTATAGCTTCTGCTTTCCGGTTTGATGCCAGGGTCCCGTAGCCCTCTTGCAGCATCTTCTGCTGCTGCTGTTGCACTGCTGCTGCTGCTGGATCCGGCACTATAGCAGGCCCTACTGTTAGAGCTGCACCCCATCCCCCAAATATCCCGGGCATGCTACCCCCCGCCCCTAACCCCAACTTCCTCTTCCCGCCTTGGCCAGCAGCGCCCACCGGCTGAGCTCGCAATGCACCCCTCACATCCCCCATCCCTCCTCCTCCCCCCGCAGCAGCTGCTTTTCCTCTCTTTGAATCCCCTTGCTTCTCAGACACCCCTCCTGCTGCGCCCCGGTCACCGGCGGCACCCACCGGGAACACTCCATTCCCCCCGAGTGGGAGCATTCCATTGTGAGTGAGCCGGTCTCGTAGGGCATTAGCGCCACTGCTGCTAGCCCATCCTAAGCTGTCTTGCAGAGTGTGTGCCGCTTGTGCTAGCTTGCGTGCATCTACTAGGTTATGCCACACAGCCTCAAACTCAGAGGTGCTGAGGGGCACAGCAACCAGGTCTGGTTTATGGCTGCTGCAGAACTCCAGCTTTAGGACACCCTGGCTGGGCAACTGCTGCTTTGTCATCTGCAGCAACAAAACAGAGCAAGATCGACTTGGGTTTTACTTGTTACAATCTGCAGTTCAGGGCTAAAGCTTGGCACCATGAAGATGCGCATTAGAAAGATTATGCCACATAATCTCACACTTAAGAGGTGCTGAGGGACACAGCAACCAAGTCTGGTTTATGGCTGCTGCAGAACTCTAGCTTCAGGACGCCTTGGCTGAGCAACTGCTGCTTGGTCATCTGAAGCAACAACAATAGCGCAAGTTTGAGTTAGGCTGTCTGTAGTATGATCTCATCTTCGGGGTTAAAGCTCGGCACCGTGAAGGTGTGCACCGTGAAAACTCATGCCACATATCTTCAAATAAAGAGGTGCTGAGGGACACAGCAACCAAGTCTGGTTTGTGGCTGCTGCAGAACTCCAGTTTTTGAACACCTTGGCTGGGCAACTGCTGCCTGGTCATCTGCACAATGGAGCATTGTTTACCTTGAGCCTTTGTTGTTTACCAGCCTGTCTTTCAGGGTAAACTCACAACATTTTTGGCAGTGCATTGTGAGAGCCTGGGCCGAGCAGCCTTACAGAGGCGGTAAGGGACACAGCCCTCATTCTAATGTGTGGATGTCTAGAAGCACAAAGGCCGGGTTGCAGCATGTAACATAATCCCAAGTTACTGTGCAAGGCAAGGGATCAGTGTGCGATCATCACTTTTCATGGTTGGCTGGAAAAGGACTCGACAGCGACAGAATTGCTTCCAGCCCGCCATGTGCAACCTCTAGTGCAGGAACTACCTAACCCTGAAGGTAGACATGCATGCTTCCTGGAATGGGGAGCATCAGATATGCTATCTGTATATTCCTCCAGCCTGCCGTGAGCAACAGAGGAACCCAGCCCAGACGGTTTGGTGGTGCACCCACTGTGGCCACTCGCTGGAAAGGCGAACCCCTGGGGCTTGCAGGGCAGTGCAGCCTAGCAGGTAACTAATACCTCTTGCCAAGGAGATCAGTAGATTCTGTGGGAAGCAAGTATCCCAACAAGGCCTCGAACTGGTATAACAAGCCCACCTTAGCTTCCAGCCTGGTAAAAAGATCCAAAAAGCCACCATTGCTTCCACAACTGAAAGTCACGTTCGGAAAAAGAACAGCCGGAGCCAGCACAGACATCACTGCCTTCAACACCCAGAGCTGCTGGCTGGCCACGCCCCTCCCACTTACCCCCTTGATGCTAAACGTCTTTCTGTTCAGTGTAGCCTCCCTCCACGTATCCACCCCATGCTTCTCCGCAAGCTTCAGCAGCTCAACAGCCACTTGACGCTCCGACGGCACCGCCAAATCCAAGACATACACCCCATTAGCATCCTTAGGGCTGAACCCATCAGCTGCAGACGCTCCTTGTGCTGCTGCTGCTGCTGCTCCAGCAGTACCTGCTGTCTTATCCCTCCCGCCTGCTGCTGTACTGCTGTCCTTGCCTGTGCCTTTAACCTTTGTGCTGCCTTCTGTTGCTGAGGTGGCAAGGGTGGCGCCGCCGCTGTCTGTTGCTGATGCCAATGCAGGGTTCTTCGAAGGTGTAGGGAGGAAGCCACACCCAGCCAAGTCCACAGCCTTTACTTGACCTACCAACATTAGGATGACCAAACAAGATCAGCAGGCACAAGCACATGCAACTCACATTAAAAACAGGGAAGCTCCCACAGCTATCTCGCCATGTGTCCTTAGAGGTAATCCTGCAACAGTCTAAAAGTAGAGTTAGGAATTCGTCATTTTTCAGTTTTTGCAATTGTTGTACTTTTTTATCCACAAGGCCGATGTGGCGAGATGCTGCTGCATGTAGTCTGCTTTTCCATTGCAATACCACGGGGCCCCTGCCCACCTGCATGTACTACAACCTCTTGGTCCCTGGTGAGCTTCTAATTGGTAAAAGGAACCCATTTGGCAGGAAACCCTCAAGAAGCCATGTTAGTGACCCTTGCCCATATTTGTGACTGCCCTCAGCAACCACCTGATTCTTTGGTGACCTTCTGAATAGTGCCATTTGACAGCAAGCCCACAGACTGGCGTGCTTCTGGCCCTTGTCTACCCGTGTGCACTGCCCTCCGCCACCCCCTCGTTTTCAGGTGAGCTTCTAGATAGTAGACTAAAACCTACTTGAAATCAAAACCACAACTACGATGCTATATGCCCCCCCCACATGTACTGCCTTGAGCGACCTCCTTATCACTGGGGTGCTTCGTTATACAAAACTGAATCATGGCCCCAGATAAGATAACAAACTGCAGTCCCACTGGCCCCTCCCCACCTGCATGTACCGCCCTCAACAGCCTCCTGGTCCCCTGCATCCCCAAGGGATTATCCTGCAGCACCAGCCTCTCAAGGGTTTTGTTAACCCCTAGCGTCTCCACCAGCACCAGGCAGGTAGCAGCACTCACATGGCACCCGCTCATATCCAGGAGCTGCACACTGCTGTTGCCTTCCAGAGCTTTTGCTATGTGTGAAGCCCCAGCATCTGTTATGCCACTCCATGCTATGTGCAGCTGCTGTAAGGTACTGCTGTACTTCAGCCCCTCGGCAAGGGCTTTGGCACCCTTCAACCCTAAGTTGTTCCACCCAAGATGTAGCACAGCCAGCTGCCTGCAACGTCAAATTAGATAACATGAAACGCTTGTAGAGGAAACTGTAGCAGGAGATGATAGCGCTCTGGAGGAGGCACGAGCATTCGCATGCTACTATATGCTATGTGCGGCTAGTTCCTTTAAGATGCTGCAGTTATCCAGCAGCGTCAGAAACCCAGGTTGTTTCACCCAAGTTGTAGCACAGGCAGCTGCCTGCAAGATCAAAAAGGTAGTTGATAAAATTCAAAGAGGTAAAGTACAGAGAAATGTAGCAGGGTATTTTACAGGCATAAGCATCTGTATGCTGCTATACATATGCTATGTGCGGCTAGCACCTTGGTTGCTGCACTGAACTGGTCGCGCCGTGAACCCGGGATTCACCCAAGATGTAGCACAGCCAGCTGCCTGCAAGATCAACATGGATAGTCTCATGTGCTCTAAAGAGGTATGTAAGAGAGAATTGTAGCAGAATATGACAGGGCTCTGGAGGAGGCGTGAGCATCAGTATCCTACTGTATACTATGTGCGGCTAACTTCTTTGAGATGCTGCACTATCTAGCAGCACCATAAACCCAGGTACTTTCACCAAAACTGCCGCACAACAAGCTGCCCTCTGGGATCATGGAGTACCTGAACGCAAATAAGGTTTTCATAAACAAAACATGACAAACTGCATCCTTTCAGACTTTAGCTCATACACCTTGCAATGGCATGGCGGCAGACAGAAACGTACAGTAGCGAAACCCACCTCCAAGCAGGGGGAGTGGATGCTGCTGACAGCTCTACCATGACACCTGTCCTCTTGGCCGACGGCAACCATCGCAAGCCATGCCATCACACATCCCACCCACCGTAAAAGCTATACTCTTACGCAATTTCACAGCTTTCCATCGGCTTTCCATCATGATATAGAGCACTACAACAACAGACCCCCACCCACCTGGACCCCTCAAGCAATGGCTTCAACGCCCCAGAGGACTTGGCCGTAATCCCACACCGACTCATATCCAGCAGTTGCAGCGGGCAATCCCCAGTAGCCACCAACTTCAGCACCACCTGTGCCCCCGCATCTCCTATGGCGTTCCCAGTCAACACTAGGTGAGTCAGCAAGGAGTGACCTGTAGGGGGCTGGTTTGCCTGCTGGAAGGTAGACAGGCTGCGGGGGAGCAGAGCTGGGGGGTCATGCAGGAGAGGGGCCAGCAGCAGGGGAGCATCTGGGCTGAGGCGATTGTAGGCCAAGTCCAGCCCTGCTATAGATTTGCAGCTAAGCTGTAGGAGGGCCTTCACTAGGACCTGTGTCAGGAAAAGCATGGGCGGTCAGATATGCAAAGGCCTGTATGCCCACAAAGTCCAGGTTGTAACTCTCTTCAATACGCAAGTGAGCAAAGTGTGCATCAGTGTCTCAGACCATGTTTCTCAAGTTGAATGAGCAGCCAGAATGCTACTAGAAGGACTGGGTCCCAGCTACTAAGCTGAAGCATTCCACATGTCAGCTTTTCGCTGCAAAACACCCTATACACTTCCTCTAATGTCGTGTAAGGTGTCTTCAATCCTCATGTCATAGATCCTCAGCTTCAGGCCACTGGCTTGCCCACTGATTTGCTGATAGAAACAGAGCTCCCCCTTTCACAGCTGACCCTAGCCCATTGCCACCCTTTCCCTCCCCAAACCCAAACACAAGGATGACCAGACCGCTGTGCAGCAGCAGAGCTTTAGCTGTGACCTATGAGGACACTGGTACTGCTGCAGGTCAGTGGGGTGCTTACACACTATTCCATCTCAACACATCTCTGCAACCCGAACAGGTCGACCGCACCAGTACAACAACCGAAACGACGTTTTGCAATGCCTTTGCCACTGCCTACTGTGTTGCGACGTAGCATGCCTAAAGCACCACAGCTTTCAACAAGGCCAAATGCTGCCGCTTACGTAAGCTGAACCTTACCTCCAATGCCCAGTCGTCCAAGTCATCGTTCCTAAGCTTGAGATGCACCAGTTCTGGCATCCGCCCCAGCACCTGAGCTAGCGCCCCCACTTGCTGCTTGCCAGAAAAGGCATGTGACAGCTCAAAAACAGTAGGATCATGAGCAGCCTGCTGCTGGTACCTACCAAGGATACAACGTGACATGGATCAGGGTAGATAGACTTACGAGGGGGAAACGGAGCACATCATGTGCGGACCATTGAACTGCCTAGTGTCCAAAGACGATCCTGTCATTTATCTACTAAGTAGGTGTAAAAGGTCTGATACTTGGAGTCATCAGCACGCAGGAAAGATTGCTGATATCTGCCGGTTACAAAAGACATGAGCGGATCACTTGAACAACATGTGCAGTAGACTTACTGTTGCTGATACCTACAAACACATGCTGCGTGCTTTGCAACCTGGAAGGAGTTGCAGCTACAGATGCAATGTGACAGATTACATGACTGCCTAATCAGCCTGCTCGTGAGACGGCAGAGCACGATGCTTCTCACAGGGCTAGGACCCAGACAAGACTAGATAACAAGACAGCAAACACAGTCAATTGGATCTCAGGGACTTCAGCAAGCAGCAGGAGACGATTCGCCTTTGTGGTAGAAGCTTTTGCATACTGGAGTGTCCATGTGCCCTGCATACCTCCTATACAGTCTTCCAACCTCCCCCCAGGCGTAAGAGGGACTCAATTCATCACGTCCGGCCGGGCTGCTGGCAACTTGAGCATCAATGTCCTCCCTGAAAACATGAGCAAGCGCAAGGACAGCTTTGAGACTGAGCAAAACAAAATGGATTATCTTTGCTGCTGAGGGGCCCAACGGCGTAAGCCTGCCTGATGCATTTCACGCAATGGGGCCGGTTGCCAACGCGCCATCAACAGGATCCACAAGCAACATAACATGTAGATGTCATTAAGGATGGAATGTTGCTGTCACGCGGACCTGACTTGACGCTGTCTATCTAGTGGCCAATGGTTGTGTGCATCCCCCGACTGATCCCCTCGACATAGTTCTAACTAAATTGAGGACCACTGTACCACCAGCAGCAGCTGGTCACTCAGCTGACCCTCATCTGCATGCACAATCAGGATCCCATCTTCATCCTGTTATCCCCCAGAACTCCCCATCATGGAACATGCAAGCAGCATGCATCCCCCAAGCCTCTCTGAGGCTTGCATTCACACCCATCTTTAATTAAACTCCATCAGCTTCTCATCTCCCAGACTGCCAAACTGATTCACCACAATACTGCAACTCAATGCAGCTGCCCCTGTCCTCCATTCATGTTCTCGTCCCTGCCAACCCTCTCAGCCCCACACCGCAAGCAACTCACACTGCATGCATAGTTTAACCCCCTTCCAAGCTTATACGCACATCCTATCTTCCACCTTGCTGTTTTTGTTAACACTTGAGCTGCGGAGCTTATGCACTTGTGCTATGGCATATCACCAGATGCAACAATATTTATTATACTCACATTCTTGGGTATTCAAACTCCCTCAGCTCCCCGTCAACTCCCAGCAACCTCTCAAACTGGGTCGAGGCACCAGCAGCACCTCCACCTAACTGGTCCTGATCCACACCCAGACCTCCTCCTCCCTGCTGCTGCAACTTTGCAAGCTGCTGTAGCTCCTGCTGCTGCTTCATGCTGTTACGGGCATGCATGCCGGTCGGCCTGTTGTGATGCGACCCTGCAGCCTTTGTTGTGGCAAAAGGCTCTGAATTCCTGCAACACAAAGAAAGTCATTGCTGATTATGTGGCCTTGCTTAGCTCTAAGAAGGGATGGTAGTAGCAAACTTGTTGCTTATCCTAAATGCTTCAGATTGGGCTGCATGACCAATTCCATACCAGATTGGCTGCGGTCCAGGCTGTGGTCCAAGTGGGGCCCATTACACCTTGCATGCTGCATACTACCAGGAGGTTTTAATGCACACGACATAAACTACAGCCCACAGGGGATGGTTTGAACCGGTCTTGAAAACCCACTTCTGTCTGCTTACGTTTTTGTTTTCGAGTCTGCAAGCTGTTGGCTTGCGCCTGCTTGCCAAGGGTGCATGGGTAAGAACTTGAGAGGTGCCAGTTCAGGAGCAGTGGGGTCATGGGCAAAGCTGGGATAGTCTGGTCTTGAGACATTAGCCCCAGCTTTGATCAGCCCATAAGGGTCCACAGGAGGGTTTACTGACCTAGTCTGCAAAGAGGCAACACAGAAGGGGCAACCAAGAAATGAAGGCGGTGACTTCACAGCAGTGATATCAGAGGTACAGAAATGAGTGACCGAATAGTCATCACCAAGTGTTTCAGGCAAGCCCCAGGCACGCATAAAGGTGATCGAGAGATCTTCGTAGGCAGAAACAGCCTTGAACCAATGTTTCAATTAGTTTTCCCAATCTGCTCCCTGCTGTCCCCATTTACGTCTGCTGCATCTCCCTCGTCTTCTCTTCCATTGGGCTTTACACTTCAGATTAGAACAGAGACTGACATTACATCACACGAATTGACATTTGCTCAGCCCAGCTGGCCTCTGTTCTATCCTGTGTCGAGGCAAACTATTCCATTTCCTTCTAGTCCCTCTCCCAAATTCGCATCCTCTCCCCACTCCAGCAACTGCTGCTTCACATGGAACATAACCTCTTTAACCATCACCACCAAATCTTTGCTGCCAGAACTTCTCTCAGAGTGCATTCACATGCCCATGATGCCCAAAAACTACATGGGATGCAACACTGCTAATTACCCCCCCCCCTCCCCCATTCCCCCCTCCCTTCAGCCCCCCAGGCAGTCTGACCGCAAATCAGTGAGCCTCTAACTCACCAAGGCTGGACTGTCTGTAACAACTACCAATGGAGAGCTGCCACACGTCTCTCATTGCACCATACATGCTGTTGAATGCAACCCATCATTGGTTCAACGTCTGCAAGGCTGCTGGCATCATCCCTCCCCTTGGTTTCCATCACTCAATCAAAGCAAGAACTGCCAAACACCCATCAGGGCACCTTACATGCCCCTAATTGTGACCATCATCAGTTCAACGTTTCCAAACCTGCTTGCATCCTCCCTTGCCCCGGTTTTTGTCACTCACTCAAAGCATAAGCTCTTACAACATGCCCCCAAGCCAAAGGGACTTACTATGTGCAGCACATCCATCCCTCTTTCCAACCTGCACTACCTCTTTCCCTGACCTTTTTCCCTGCTTCCCACGTTCCACCACCCCTTCCCTCTATTTCCCACTAGAAGCCAGCGCATTGTCAGTGGTTCCAGCCCATTCCTACATCTCAGTTCCCAACGGCCTCCAGCAATCTCATCCCTACAGGCAATACAACCATATCACAGAACATGGTTAGATGCATGTGGCATCATGCAGTATGCAATGCTGCTGGTCTCACCCCTCCTCCTTTCCCCCAGCCTCCCAACCATTCCCCAAGTCTCACCAAAGGCCAGCTCATCCTCAGTGGCTCTAACCCCTTCCTGTCCCTCTGTTCCCCCACCGCCTTGAGCAACCTCTGTCGCACAGGAGACACCCTATCTGCCAGCAGCGCCGCCAAAGCATTGCTGCCACTGCTCCCAATGCCACCTGCCATACTAAACCCGCCTGTACTGCTACATCTCGGCCTCCCATTGTACTGCCCCTGCCCCTGCCCCTGCTGCTGCTGTTGCTTGCTGCTGATCCCTGCATCTACCCCCCCGGATAAGCTACTGCTGGTGGTAGTGCTTCCAGTGGAAAGAGCTAACTCCCCAACCTGAGCCCCCTTCTTTCCAGCAACACCAGCACCACTACCACCATCAGCAGCAGCAGAAGGCGCTCGACCAGCATCACCACCATCACCAGCATTGCCTCGTAATGTATTAGCAGCAGCAAACCCTCGCTTCTGCTTAGCTCCTGCTGCTGCCATGGCTGCTGCTGCTACTGCTGCTGTGATACCAGGGGCTACCTGCTGGGTGATGCTACAGCCAAATGCTTGTGCAAGAAGCAGCTGAGAGGTATCGTACTGAGCTGCTATAGCAGGGGCTGCTGACAGGGCCTTGACCTGCAGCACATCAGCACATATACATGCAACAATAGCTCAATAAGTTATATGAAATATGTTGGGGCGGGAGGGGGGGGGGGCTGCTAATTGGGGCTTGGTTTGCAGTACATCAGCACATATATGTCACTAGTATATTATAGTAGCCCAGTATACTACAAGTAGAATATATTGAGGAGGCTGCTGACAGGGGCTTGACCTGCAGCACATCACCAGAACACCGCGGTTGAAAACAGATCATTAAATCCAATAAAAACACGAGACCGGCTATTAGCAAACAAGCTGAAAACCTTTGCTGCTCTAAGACACAACATATCATTTGTGTGGTGCAGACTGGACAACCAGAGCCTTTCGCCTTTAGGAGGACACAAAACTGCAAACCGCAGGGTTTTTACCTTTTGGTGATGTAAAGCTTTAGGGCCCAAGGTGGGGCTTACTGTAAGCTCACCTGCAACTCTAAACCCTCAGTCCTAGTAGCCAGTGGTAACCACCCCATCTGCTGCTCAACCCCTTGCCTTCTATTCGCTCCCTTAGTGCCATCAGCTTCAGCTGGACATAATCTCATGCTACCAAAGGCCTCAGAGAGCTCAGGAGCAGATTTGATCCTCTTAAGTTGCTGCTGCTGCTGTTGCTGCTGCTGCTTGGCGCTCATGGGCTGCTGGTTCAGTGCTGCTGCCACACGAGCTAAGCCAAACTGATGAGGGGCAGTCATCAGGGCAGGGGGCTCCAGACTGGGGAGAAGCTGGGAAGGAACAACAGAAGGAAGGTGGTTGCAGTTGGCTCATTGGTCGTCATCATCTTCTCTGCTTGTTAATGCAAGCTCTTCCCACTAGGCAATGCACATACATAGGACTGCCAGTGATATAGGTTGATGACAAGTCCCACTCACCGCTAACATGGCAGCCAAGCCCTCATCTTCATCCCCATCCACACCAGCAGAACTCCACCTGTAGGGTTTTGGGGAAGCTGGCCTATGAGCTCAGCTCACTACACACTAGAGCTAGGGACTAAATTGGGCATACAGGGCTAAGAGACTAACGGACCTAACCAAGACATAGAGCTTACAACTCCGACAAACGAGGCAAGGCCCATGCCAGCCTTTAGATACTCTCAACTCAGCCACCCAGTGTCACTCCAAGATGACAAGTCAGTCACCCAGTGTCACTCCAACCGGTCACTAAACCAAGAACCTGTCAGTAAGCTGCCAAAGAATCACCCTGTGTCCTCTCAGATGTGCACTATCTGGAAAGTTCAGGTCTAAGATGCATACAGTGCATTCAGGAAGAATGGCTATAGAGAATGTCATGGGGCATAATAGCTGTCTCCTTACACCACCTTTTTGTTAATGACTGCACCCTGCAGGCCCCGCCCCAGCATCCCCAAGCTATCTTTAAAACGACCCAAACCCAGAAGTGCTTGATGGATGCAGCACCAGTAGCTTTAGCACGATAAGCCTGCTAACTTGGGACAAGCTTGGTATGCTATACGTTGCCCCATTTACCGCTAACATGGCAGCCAAGCTAGAGTCCACATCCTCATCTCCATCTACACCAGCAGAGCTCCGCCTCTCCGTGGCTGCACCCTGCAGGCCCCACCCCAGCAACCTCAATGCATCCAAAACCCCACCTCACCCAGAAGCGCTTGATCCATGCAGCATCAGAAGCTGTAGCAACATGCAACTCCTGACTTGAGACAGAGATGGGATAATTTGAACGTCCCAACACACAAAGAAGGGACATTGTTATAGCAGGTTGCTATAACCTTCTTCTGTGCCCCACTCACCGCTAACATGGCAGCCAAGCTAGAGTCCTCATCCTCATCTCCATCCACACCAGCAGAGCTCCGCCTCTCCGTGGCCGCACCCTGCAGGCCCCACCCCAGCAGGCCCAAAGCATCTGAAAAACCTTCCGCCTCAGCACCTAATGCAGCATCAGCAGCACCTAGGCCATGCAGCTGCTGGAGCTGAGCCTTGATCTGCTGCTGCTGCCAAGCTCTAGCTACACCAGCAGTAGAAGAGTCAGCTGCAGGAAACAGGCTCTCCAGCATATACCTGCAAGCAGTGCCAACCATATACAAACAACAGAATGCTAAGTTTCCGACTTGGGATTAGGCATGTTGGTGTCCAATCTGTTTATATCTCAAAAGACGACAGTGCGAGGGCATGTAGGCAGCAGCAGCACCACCACCTACACCATGCAGCTGCTGGAAAACTGAGCCTTGATTTGCTACTGCTGCTGCCAAGGGCTGGCTACACCCGCAATAGAAGGATCATATGCAGGAACCGGGCTCTTCATTATGTACCTGCAAGAGCCATGCTCACAGCATTAATGAAATATGCACGTTGCTAAGCTGGGACATGGCTCTGATGTGGGGACTACACATCACCAAGCATAGCCATGTCTGGTTAGTGTTGTGTACAAACAAACAAACAAAAATTCAAGGTGTGGCTGCACCAAGGCAGCTAGGTCGAAACGACCAAACACACCGGGGTCAAGCCCCATTTCCCTACTCATCGGAAAAGGAAACCAACCATGTGCCTGCTTAAGCAACTGCAATGCACTTCTTGAGGATTTGCAGTTACGGAAATGCAGTGACAGGGGATGGAGGCAGCATTCCAGCAGCGGCAGCATGCAGCTGCTGGCAAAGCGCCCGTAGCTGCTGACAACTTGATCTATCCCAAGAACCATGAACCTGGCATTCATCATGTTCCAGTCGAATGCAATAAATTTGGACTGTTGCGCTCTTGCTAGATACTGGGTTGACATAAGGGTGTAGCATGGAGGCTTTAGACCTATGGGATGGTATCATGGGACATAGTGTGGTCTTTTCACTGCAACCGGGACAGACCAGAACTCTTGGAAGTAGTCATTCAAAGTTCAGCCCCATCTTATGCCGAACCTACATGAGATGGATAGGCACGCACCCAGCAAGTGCATTCCTGTCTTTAAGATCAAAAAATCCAGCGCTCTTTGATAGCTTCAAAAATTGTCTCTAGCAAAGCACTGCACAAGCAATGGTTCGGTGTTCACCCACCTCTCGAAGACCTCATATGGCACCTCCCCCTCCAGCCAAGCTGCTCCCTCTCCTGCTGCTAATGCTTTGCTGCTGATAACTGCTGCTTTGCTACTGTCACGCCTGGGCAACCTGTTCACATGACTTGGGCGACCATAGCTGAGGCTCTCAGCATACCCACTTGGCCTGCAGCAATTGCACACACTGCAGCATCAGAGCTATATGGTAACTGCAGGAACATCAGCTACATGAGCATGTGTCTGGCTCCCAGGACAGCAGAAGTGGGAACGGATCGCAGATCATGTTATACCATATGTAAGGCCCCTGCACGTGTAATGTGAAGATTTCCAAAGTCCTTGGCATGCTGAGCTATTGAACAGTGAATGCAGGTGCGGGCTGGTCAAAACACTTTGATTTCATACACCTAAGCAGAAGCAACAGCCAATGGGGTAATGCCCACCAGCATCGGCAACAGCGCTGCTAATGTAACCCAACCGCACCATCGTCTTCTCTTAAGCTGCACATCGCACATGCTTTGCTGAAAAGCTCTTGAGCTGCCAATAAAAGGCAAAGCAAAACAATACTTCGATGACTCATTCAGTTGAAGGGAACAACTGGCAAAATAGCAGATACATGCAAAGAAGATGCCAAAAGGTCGTTCAAGACAATGCAGCACCCCAATCCCTGATTCTGCTGCTGCTTTAGCTCATATGGCTGCTGGTCCTGCCTACCTCACAGCTACTCTTGAGTGGCTTTCTGCATGTGCTCCCATAGCATCTGGACCAGCTGCTAATGCTGCACTGTGCCCATGGTTGAGGCTTGGTGGTTGGTATGCCAAGTTGCTGTATCTGACACGAGCTGCAACCATGCAAAAGCAGGCAGATGGTACTGTAAGTGACAAAAGGTGACAACCAAAGGGTCCAGCTTGCCATCATAATGCACATCTAGATGTTGCATGGCCATGGCTTCGGGTCTGTAAGGTCATGATACCATGACATGTCTGTGATTAATACTAGCGGTGCACCAATTTCACAACAAAGATGGATGTGGCGCTTATCGAATATTGGCTATAAAGAGGGTATTGCGGATGGTATCCGTCTAAGCTGTATGCCATGTAGACTTGGCTGAGGACATTGTCTGCAAATCACACTTGTTGCTTGATGCTAATTTTCCTGCCAACCTCCAATCTTTACGATGCTCTAGTTCCTATAGGGCTCTGCAGCTGCCTAGATGCTGCTCACCTGCAATTTGGTTGGTGATCCTCCTGTTTACCACTTCTGGTGGCGTTATTGCTCTGCCATATGCGAACCCTGCTTTGAAGGGTTTTGGGGCACGAACGCTGGGCTTGTCAGAGGGCGATAGCGGCCCTGCTGACGCTGCTGCTGCTCGCTGTGGTGCTGCTGCTAATGACCCTGCTGCTGCTGATGGGCCATGCAGACCTTGGCGGGGTGATGCTCTGCAGCTTCCAGGAAGTTGCTGTGAAGGCTGTGCATCTCCAAAGTGCTTTATGACTGGGACATGGCCAGGAGGCAAGAGAGGAGCGGGATTTAAAGAAGTCCATGCACGAGCATGACACACCTTACTTGGCTTACATGCTCTGAAGCTGACTAATAACATTGCAGCTGGTCTGCTGTTGTGTTGGCATCTTGTTGTGCAGAAGTTAGTTATGAACATACAGCAACTTGCTTGCATCGACAGCTGCATAATGCAGAATGCTCCACAGATGTTCGGTATCGTGTTGACGCACCAGTGAGCCGCGTTGGGTTGTTGGGCTGCAGAACATGGTCTTCTAACAGAGCAACCTCAATGCGGGGCAGTAGAGAGCGAGGTGCCCCGACATTGCTTCGAGGCTGTCTACTGGTACCACCAGCTCCAAGGTCATCCATTTCATAAGCTGATTAAAGCCTGGTCCATTAATCTCCGGCTATCCATATGCTCTTGCGTACCAGGCATGTCAACAGCTGCCGACGGCTTGTCCGAGCAAGGCACCACCTTGAACAGGCTTGCAGACATCGGCATTATTCACCTCGCAGCGAGAAAATGTACACATCTGAACTGGAAAGTCTGGGAGATTGAGCAGATACACTGGACATTTCGGTGACATGCTCAGGCCGTCACTGCGTACGATCAGTTCAATATGTGCGATGACGGCAGCCTCCTCAACTCAGACATGAGCTGTACGCAGTTGGGTGTTCACGGGAGACTAACTACTGGGCACATAGAAATGCACAAAGTCAGAGGGGCTGCTCCGAAACTGTATTGCTCGGGGTTACAGCCAGTCACTCACATCTACCGCAGCGAAAGGCAAGCAGTTCGCTGCAGATCCTGTATCAAGGGCCCCCAGTCGCAACTGATTGATGAAAAGCCACCAATAGCAGCTGTTATTCCTTGCTTTCTTCGTCAGGATTCCTGCTGGGTACATTTGGCCCTGGCACCGTCGCACAAACTTGCAGAAGCCTGGGTTCATCTTTAATTTGATTCACGAGTATACTATTTACATTGTATATGATATAAGGAAGAAACTGGTGAACAGGTGGAAAGCACATGGTGGTGGCCTCTATGCTGTCCAGACGGGTCTTCGCGATGTCTGTGCAAAGCGCTACCAGCCCCACTCAAGTGGCCTTAGCTATCCAAGAGGTTAAGCGGAAGATGGACGCAGCCTTGCAGCGCACCAAGTCTTCACGACAAGTGAGTTAGGCCGATGGAAGTGACCTCATGGTCCGTGTACCGGTGCCGCAAGCACAGCTAGCATCAAGGAGCATCAGCACGAGCATCAGCAGCACTGAAGAGGAGCTAGATGGCTCTCATGACCATACGAAGAAGAAGACAGTTGTATGTAACCAGTGATGTTGCAGTTCTAGGGGGCAAGTCAGCATGCCATTCCCAGCATCATCTAGCAGTGTGTTTGCCGTTGGGTTTCCATGACAGCAGTATAGATTCACCCAAGTCCGTGGCCTCGCACTAAATGTGCTGTAAACCGCAACCTCAAAAGCACGGCATAAGGTGGAAATGGCTTTAAATGCATGCATGTTGCTGTTTAGTTAGATGGCACCGATGGCACAGCAGCCGTCCTAAGTGTAGTGCTTTGATTTTGCAGCCGCGACTCGTGGCAGTGAGCAAGACAAAGCCAGTAGAAGCTTTAATGGAAGCCTACGCTGCTGGCCAACGAGTCTTTGGTGAGAACTATGTGCAGGTAATTAAGTTATCCAGCACAGGATGCAGTAGGATCAGACACTGCTAGTGCTAAATATATGTGGCCCCTTAGCGTTTACTCCTGGCCGCCAACATCTGGATGTTTTCAATGACGTTGCCAAAAGCTTGCCATGTCCTGCATTGCTTGCGTGGAGCTTGCATCTTCCTGAGTGTTGCACAGCAAGTCCTTTTTTTATATCAGTGTAGAGCAGCTGATTGAAGGGCCAGATCTCATTCTATCAGGTCCTGTGTAAGTCCTAATAAGCTCTGCATGTAACAGGCATGTAACAGGCATCATTACTCCAACGGCCAAGAGCAAATATCTACGCATTTCATGCAGATGCAGGGGAAAATGTTTCAGTATGACTTAACCCTGACTTTAAATCTGTCATGGTATATGCTGCAGGAGATGTTGGACAAGGCCCCTGCCATGCCTCAGGATGCACAATGGCACTTCATCGGCCACCTCCAAAGCAATAAAGTCAAATCCATTGTCGAGAGCGTCCCAGGGCTGTGTATGGTAGAGACGGTTGATACCACAAAGGTAAGCTGCTTTCACCATTCACCATTATGTTTGCAATATCAAGCAAGCTGCTTGGGCTGCGGCGTTTGGCATGCATCATGTTGACCTCCATGTGGCCTTCGCATGTGTGCTAATGAGTACGGAGGGGTGGGTAGCGGCAAAGGGTGGAGTGATGGCGGGGTCAGCAATGTGAGGAGCAGAGCAGGAGCAGGAAGTCGGCGAGAGACTAACTGGGACCATTTAAATCCCTGTGGCCTGTGTTCAGGTTACCGTATTGCAAGGCTGCGGGAAGTCCATTGTAGCAACGTCAGCACTTTCACTGTGGGGCTCCCCCTCCCGTGCATGCCATGCGACAAAATGCTGGAGTACATAGCGCATGTGTCCTCCTTTTTAGCCCACTCGTTTCAGATGAGCGCTGACTGCAGCATCTTGCGCCACAGCCCTGCTTGCCATCTTGGCCTTGCTGGGTATCTGCGGAACCACCTGCCCAGCCTCACTCCGCGCATGCATTTTTATTGTGTTTTTCACAACTTTTACTGTCTTGCTTGCTGTATCCTGAAGAGGCCAGACTTGGGATGTGGCCCCAAGTAGTACGCCGTTTCGATGAGATGCTTGTCTTTACCTCTGCTCCTTGCTGCTGCTGTAGATCATGTTTTTGTGTCCCCCCCCCCCCCGCCCGCTAGCGCCCCTCTCCCCCCGCCTGCCTTGCCTGCATGCCCTAGTAGCATACACACATCTTCTCCTGGTCCAGATTACCGGAGGTTCCTTTGCATCTGGTCATCTACCTCTGTGCTTTGGAACAGCCTTGGTCCTATAGCAGCGCCTGCAATATGTGCAGGTTCCAGACAAGGTGAACAAAGCAGTAGAAGCAGCGCGTCCCTCAAAGCCCCTTCCAGTTCTAACCCAAGTAAACATTAGCGTTTACAGCGCAGTTGCTGCCCTCATTCCTCACTTGTGTATACATGCTGTTTTCTTACTCCTGGGTTTTGGAGTACTAGAATTGGAGGCTTATGATCGTGATGAATGGAATGACTCCATTGATCGGCTGCCCCTGTTAGTTGCTCTGCTTCGACTGCTGTCATAGCTGGTGTGATCTTGGCTTCCTGCATGTGTGTTTCATAAGCATGCACACTGATAAGAAGAGAGTGCCATTCAGATCACTCTTCCATTCAGGAAGATCGACTTAGATCCCCTGCATCTTTGTCAATATTTCGCCACTACCTCTGCTCTGTTTTGAGAAGTTTCCCCGTGCACCGTCCAGCTTGCAGACAAGCTGAACAAAGCAGTAGAAGCAGCGCGCCCTTCCAGGCCCCTACCAGTCATGATCCAGGTCAACACTAGCGGGGAAGAAACAAAGTACGGGGTAGAACCTGAGGCCTGTGTGGAGCTAGCACAGCACATACACCAGAAGTGCAACAGTCTAAAGCTGGCAGGGCTTATGACTATTGGTATGCCAGACTACAGCTCTCGACCGGAGAACTTCACGTGTCTAGCGGACTGTAGGTGAGCAGGGTAGTTACCGTGCTGTCCAGCTGGGTTTAGGGATTAGGCTCTCCAGCTAGCTTTAGGGTTTAGGCTGTCCAGCGGGGTTGAGAGTTACGGGTTGAGTGACAGAGCAGGGTAGTTACCGTGCTGTCGGGTTGAACGTTTAGGCTGTCCAGCTAGGTTTAGGGTTTAGGCTGTCCAGCGGGGTTGAGAGTTAAGGGTTGAGTGACAGAGCAGGGTAGTTACCGTGCTGTCCAGCTGGGTTTAGGGTTTAGGCTCTCCAGCTAGGTTTAGGATTTAGGCTGTCCAGCTGGGTTGAGGGTTGAGGGTTAAACAGTGACAGAGCAGGGTAGTTACGGTGCTGTCCACTGTGCTGTCCAGTTGTCTTTAGGGCACAGCTTTGCAGCCACATAGCTGCCATGATATGACACCAAATACTCTGTGAGTGTGAATCTTGATGGAAGAAACCGTGAATACCAGTGGTGCGGGGTGTTTTTCATGATAAAGCACTGGGGATTTGCAGCACGGACATGTGGCAGGGAGAATGCATGCAGCAGGCCAACCAGTAGCAGCAGCAGGCCAACCAGTAGCAGCAGCAGGCCAACCAGTAGCAGCATCCAGACACCTTCCTCCCTATCGTTGTCTCTCTCTCAACACGCTAAGAAATTGGTTGGAGCCATGTGGCGGGTGCTGCAGGGTGTGAGGGCTGTGCAGTGACCTTTCTTCAACACATTCTCAATACAGGCATGAGTACAGTATCTGTCCTTTTGTTCACAGGCAGAGCTTGGGCAGCGTGCTTACAGGTGGACGCGTGGGCATCCCAAGCAAGTGGCGTCGTCAAAGTAGTAGCAATGTGATTTAATGAATGTCATGGATTACTGCACAGCTTTCGGGCCGTGCAGCACCCACGACATGACAATGTGATTTTATTGCAATGTGATTTGTTGCATTGATTTCTATTGGGTGAGTGGCAGTGTGATTGGATCTTTTCTGTGTTTTCCTGACCTTCAGGCGTGCAGTAGCAGCAGCACTGGGGCTGCCAGAAGAAGATCTGGAGCTGAGCATGGGGATGTCAGGGGACTTTGAGCAAGCGGTGAGTCCTGGTCGGTGCTGCTGCTATGCTTGGTATTATTATTGCATTTCATGATATGCCATAGCAAAAAGTGCCATAGGCCCCGCACCTCAAGCTGTCACGAAGTACAGCGAGGTGGAACAGAGTACGGGTTGATGCTTGGTAGCTTTGACTACTTTTGTAAAACGTCCAGGATGCTGTATATTGTGTTGTGCTTCAAGCATATGTCCCCCAGTTTTGGTTAGCAGTAGCACCGTTAGGCGATAGCAGACATAATGGGTAATGCAAGCTACTGCCTGTAGCACTTGATGCGCTGAATATAAAGGGATGCCGAGAAGTCAGCGGCCTTGAAGCTGAGTAGACGCGAGCAATATGCTCGTTTGCCGCTAAAACTTCCTTCTGTCAGCGATAGGAACTGCGCTCTGTTATGACATATGTGCCTTAGAGAATCACTCTCTGCTTTCAATACTTCTGGCTGCAGTCTGCTTCTGCAAAGTTTGGTGTCTTTGGGCAGACAACGACCGCAGTCTGTCAGTTTTGATGTTAGCACAGCAGCAAAGCTAACACAGCCAGCTGCTATGACTGGCCACTAAGATCCCAACACTTGGTAACCAGAAGCCTATGCTTTGGTCTTGGCTGCTCATCTCCGATATGCCTACGGCTGCAGTCACTGCGATGTATCTCATATGTGCCTTGCTCCCCTTACTCTCAACAGATTGAGATGGGCAGCACAAACGTGCGTGTAGGATCAACAATATTTGGAGCCAGGGACTACAGCAAGAAATGAAAGAGGGCAGTTGATGAGGGTGGGGACCACTCTGAAACCCCTTGGATGTGCTAAGAAATGTGTGAAGGTGCGTGTGGATGGCAGCAGCACCATCAGCAACAGCAGGAAGGCAGCAACAGCAGCAGCAGAAAGGCAGCAGCAGCAGCAGCAGGAAAGCAGCAACAGCAGGAAGGCAGCAGCAGCAGGTTGAGTTCTGCGCTAAGACATAGCAGCTTCGAACCAGCAGCAGCGGCGGGAGGGCGCACGGGAGGGCGTAGCTCAAAAGGCAGATTGCGAGTTGTATCGGCAAGTTGAGGAAATCCACCTGATAGTTACTGGCCTTTATGCACCCTCATCATATTGAGCCAGAGAGGCGTGTCGACCTCCTCTGCGCGCATCGACAACATCTCACTTTAGGTTAACTTTTAGCATTTCTCATATCTTCATTCACCTTTCATGTTAGATATATCAAGCATGAAGGCCAGTAACCATGCGGTGGATTTCCTCACCTTGCCAGGAAATAAGCGGGATTGACAGCTGTACTAGTCTGACTGAGTGCAACCGAACGCGGGACCTTCAGCACTGCAGCAGCAGGAGGTTGTGTTGGAGAGAAGGAGAGCGAGCTACGCAAAGGAGGAGGAAACCCCTTCTATTAGGGTAGGAGCTGCTGTTCTTTGTGACAGCTTGAGGTGCGGGGCCTATGGCACATTTTGCTATGGCATATTATGAAATGTAATATGTTTGCTATGTCTACCATGAAGGATAAATGAAGAGAAATATAGTATAGGAGCTGCTGTGGGTGCTCAATACTAGCAGCGAATTAGTCAACTGTACCGGAGACGGCAGCAGCGATGGGACCAACAAACCAAATATGTAATGTTTTGGAGCTTGTGGGGTTCTAGGCTGGCGCCCACCAACGTAAGGGGCCGTGCGCTTTGTCGCTCGTGGTTGGTTGCTTGTCAATGGGCACACATGCGGAACACAACTCTGCTTCAAAAACGTGCTTTGGTGCACAGGCCAATCTTGTTATTGATGGCGTCGTCATATCGAAGAAGATTTGCGACATGGAGGGGTGCTGCTCATCATTTTGGTGAACGGCCGTCGGGCGGTTACGGCTGGCCGAGGTTACCGGCCCTCGTCGGCGGTCCCCGGCGCCAGTGGCTGATGCTCCCGCGGATTGCGGAGCCTGTTAGCTCACCACTGCACTCTTTAGCTTCCTCACTCGAGGCCTGAGCTCGCTACTCGGGACCGCCAGCTGGGCATTCGTGGCTTTTGTTACCGTGCTGCATGTTCAGAAGGTTGAGACATGGTGCACTGGCTTTGAAGCTGCCACAACATTGTGTCGTCGTGTGACCATTAGCAACAAGCATTCGTGTAGCGCTCACTGGAACACAGTTGGAGGTGTTTGGCTGGGCCAGACAGTAACTTGGCTAATCGAGAGCACAGCAAGTTGGGCCACTTGCGAACGAGCTGCACAAGAGAACTGGACCCTTGGAAAGGACAACGCAGTGTCCGCATAAAGACAGCACCCCATTGTCGCTGGGTTGGTCTGCTTGCAAATGCATCCCCAAAGCCCTGCAGCTGCAGTTGCGTAGACAGCACCAGCAGCAGACAGACAGCGTGACAGACAGAACAGCAAGCGAAGCTACCGGCCCAGCAAACCCAGCAGTTTGGCCCAGCTGGGAAACGCTCGTGGGCTTAGCGCGAACAGAGCGCAATTAGTATCCTTTCAGGCAGCATGAAGCAAGCAATACTGCTCCTCTTGCTACCGGTGCTCCTGGCGTTGTCAAGCAGCGACGCAAGCCTCAGTCCCTACGCCAGGAGCAGTAGAAGCAGTGCCATTGGCCCTCGTCAGAAGAGGTCCTTACAGCAATGGCAGGTATTGTCAACTATGGCAAGCACACCCTCGAGCTCAGGTATGTTGGATGGCTTGCTTGCTCCCATGTGAAGGTCTGATGGACTTTTGCAACTGATCGCATACAACAGAGCTTATTGCAAAAGCACTATGACAGACAAGCTTCTGCTTTAGTATTTGAGCCCAGCTAGGTATACAGACAAATAGATAATTGTGCATTACTTAACACCAACAGTTAACACAGCATGGGGCATCCTCGGGTCTCTAGCGGACCCCACATCTCTGTCTTAGTTTCTGCTCTCCACACATACTAACAAACAAACTGGTGGGAGTGGCGCCGGGGGGGCTGGATGTTCCTGAATCTCTGGTGATCTATCTGATAGGAATAGTTAGATTCAAAGCCCAGCATGTTTATGGCTGCTAGCAAGAGTAGGACTCGCTACCTAGCAGCAGCAGTTTAGCAGTAGCAGCATTTTGGCAGCAGCAGCAGCATTTGGGCAGCAGCAGCAGCAGTTTAGCAGCAGTTTAGCAGCAGTAGCAGCAGTTTAGTAGCAGTAGCAGCAGCTTGGCAGCAGCAGCACTTTGGCAGCAGTAGCAGTTCGGCAGCAGTAGCAGTTCGGCAGCAGCGGTTTGGCAGCAGCAGCAGTTTATTAGCAGCAGCAGCAGCTTCTGCCCCTTGATTGTGGCATGGTAATTCCAAGTTATTAAACGTGTGCCTACTATGAAGAACAAGCCTAATGCATCTAGTATGAATACTAGAAGGATATAGAAGCCTTTTTGGGAGGAGATGACGCAGGAACAGAAGCCTGAGGCCAGATGGGCAGGAAGTGGTGAAGTGCCGGGCCAACACAAAGTGGTCACGTTCAATTCAGTCATGGGGTCAGCTTATTCCTGTAATTGTATGATGTTTACAGTACAGTGGGCGTGGTGTTGCATTTCAAACAAGCCTTTAGGAGCTTAAAATTGTGCTCCCCTGCTCCATCCATGGGTGTTCAAAAACCATTGTTCCACCTTGCTGTTTCTGTAACAGCTTCAGAGGTGGGGGGCCTGTGGCTCTTTTGCTATGGCAAATCATGAAATGTACTTGAAACCATTGTTTGTTCCATGGTTGTTTCTGCTATTGCAGTTCCCGGTCAACGATTCCATGATGCACGCCATGCCCTCATCTCCGCCAACTACTCTGATGCATCAAAGTGAGTGGACCGGGTGACACTGGGGTGACCCGGAGTGACATGGGTGACACCGGTGACAGCAGTGACCTATGAAGCAACAGTATGCACTTGCCGCAGCGGAGTGTATAGGAATGTACTGTTCCGAATAGTGCACTCGTGAATGTTCTTTCTGCTCACTGTTTACCTCACATGGGCTCTTCAGCCCTGTTGCCTATCATGTCAGTCTCAAGTAGATGTACAAAGGCGGTCAGCCATCCCCAGAGAAACATCCTCAGCAACATGCGAACAACACCGGATGCGTCGATGTGTCGCAGCCTCCCTACTTACATTTTGTAACATGCATCTTTGGTGCGGTTTTGGCCTTGTACACGTAGAGTTTTGTATCGACAGTTTGCGGTGCATCCACAGCAGCTCTACTGCTCATTGAATGAGCGGCCAGTGTACTTCGGTTAAACCTAGTTCCTAGCACTTTTGTATTGGAAGGCATACATTACAGATTGAAAATAAATTACGTGTTCTTGCATGGGTTGTGTTGCCTTTTCCTCCTCCTACAGATTAAAAATTCGGGAGTCTAAGGAAGACAACCAATGTGCTCTAGCCTCCCCTAGTCTTTCTGCTTGTTTTCCATAGTATAAACTCAAATATGGGTGGTGTTGCTGTTTTGTTTCCGGCACAGGTGGATCAAATTTGTTGGTCTGAGAGATACCCTCAGCATTGAAGCTGCCCCAGCAGCATCCCTGGGTGCTTTTGGGCTAAAACCTAAACCCTAAAACCTTCCTGCTGCTCTGACAGGTGGATAAAGATTGTGGGTCTAAGAGACACCCTCAGCAACGAAGCCGCCCCAGCAGCATCCCTGAAACACCCAATGTATTCCGGCCTCCCGGCTTACTTCGTCCGGGGCCGGCGCCAACGGGCGGGCGGCAATGCAAATACCCCCGCTGGCCACATGCTGGAGTTGAACGGACACCCCTTTGTGGTTTCGGGGTTTACGTGTGAGGCATGCATGGCAATGGCCGCGGATGAGGAGGAGCGGTTTAGGGTTCTGGACGTGCTGGATATGGCGGTGGAGTTAGGGTTTAATACGCTGAGGGTGGAGGTGGGGCGGGATGGGGCGCAGCTGCCGTATAGCTTGCAGCCTGCGCCCGGGATATTGGATGATCATGTGATGAGGTGAGAGGGGGGGAGATTGAGAGGGGGGGGGAGGGGGGAAGGGGAGGGTGATGGCAGTTGGGGGGCGGGGGAAAGGGGAAGAGGTGGAGTGGAGGGGGGAAGGGGGGATGAGGAGGGGGGAAGAGGGAAATTGTGGAAGGAGGCAGGCAAGGGGGATGAGAGGAGGGAGAGGGGAGGGGGAGTGAGAAGAGGAGGGGTCGAAGGTGGTTGAAAGAGAAAAGGGGGAGTTAAAGGGGAGACGGGGAAGGGGGTTGGAAAAGAGGGGGTTGAAAGGGCGAGTGGGGCAGGACATGGGGCAGTGGAGGCATGGCAAGCAATGGCATGAGATAACATGGAGCACAGCTACTGTACAGTTTGCAGCCTACGCCTGGGGTGTTGGATGATCATGTGATGAGGTGAGAGGGAGGGGGGAAAGCTTGGGCGGGGGGGGGGGAGGGGTAGCTCGAAGGGGGGGGACAGGGGAGGGAATGGGAAGGGGGGAGGGGATTAAGGAGGGGTTGGAGTGGGGACGGGACAAAAGCGGAACGGAGGAGTGCAAAGAGGAGGGGCTGAAAGCAGAAGGTCTGGACTGGGAAGGGAGTGAAAAGAGAAGAGGTTGAAAGGGCGGGAAGGACACGGGGCATTGGAGGCTTGGTGAGGGATGTTATGATGTGCAGCTGTTAATAGCTTGGCCAAGGGAAGAAGGGGTGTGTGTAAACTGTACAGGAGGCGAGTGCACATAAACTGCTCGGCATTTCTTCACCATGCACCCTTGCACCATCGTGGATTTTCTACCTTTGTACCATTGATATTCCGCGATGGTCTTTTGTCTAACGAGCCATGCCATGTCTGCACTTCTGCGTAGGGAGGGACTTGACTGGTTGTTATACCAAGCACTTCAGCGTGAATTGCGTGTGATCATGAGCTTCATAGATGTGGGGAGGAATGAAGTAGGGGGGGCAGCACAGTACTGCAGTTGGGTGGACCCTACACTCACTGTTACTGATTTCCTTGCTAATGATACAGTCAAGGTAAGGCTGCCTGGCGGGCAGGGCGGGCAAAAGGGGGCTCGTGCGGGGGGGGGGGCAAAGGGGTTGCTCGGGCGGGGGAGGCGGGCAGGGCGGGCAAAGGGGGTGCTTGGGCAGGGAAGGCGGGCAGGGCGGGCAAAGGGGGGGCTCGGGGGAGGGGGGGGCAAAGTAGTGCAGTTGGGTGGACCCTAGCCTCCTTGTCAATGACTTCCTTGCAAACGATACAGTCAGGGTATGGCTGGCGGGAGGGGGGCCAATTGTGCGTGGGGGGGGGGGGCGGGGCGAAGGGGCTGAAGGGGGGGCAGGAAGGGGAGGGGGGGTGCAGAGAGGGTGGCAGGGACGGGGGGTTTCTTCCCTCACGGTTACCAACTATCTTAGGAAGGATACAGTCCAGATAAGGCTGCCTGTTGGGGGGGGGGGGGGAGCCGGGCGGGGGGCGGGGGGAGCAGCACAGTACTGCAGCTGGGTGGACCCTACACTCACGGTTACTGATTTCCTTGCAAATGATACAGTTAGGTAAGGCTGCCTGGCGGGGGAGGGGGGCTTTTGTGCGGGAGGGAGGAGGTGTGTATGGGGGCGGGTTACATGGTTACAGCCTTCCGTTCAAATGACACAGTGAAAGTACGACTGCCTGCCGGGGGGGGCGGGGGATTTCACGATGGCCAACAGACCAAAACGCCCAATCCCAATGCACTTGATGTTACGAGGACTCTGGTTATGTCTCTTCAATTTAGATGGCGCCTCAAAGGTATTTACTCACGGGATCTGGCTGCACAGATGGAGGGGGCTGAGGGAGGACCTCACTAAGTAGGCCTACTTCCTTAACCCACACACCCAAACACGCCCCCCCCCCCCCAACCACACCGACCACCCACACCGCCAACAACCCCCCACACCACAACACACTACCGCCACCACCCCACTCACACAACCTCAAACCACCACGCCACAAATGGTTTGTGCGTAGATGTAACCATGTAACCATGAGGGAGGAGGGTGGGGGGTGGGGGATAGCGAAGGAACATGTTTTGTGTTTCTAGATTAGAACAGAAATGACATTACAATTTCAGGATTCGAACTTCCCCAGCCCAGCTGGTCTCAGTCCTATCCTGTCCTGAATCCTATCCTATCCTGAATCGAGGCAAACTGTGGTTAGTACAAAAAGTAACGTTACAACTAGGAATTGAACCTGAGTCAGTATAAGGAATATGTAGTGGAAAGCCTGGATGCTATTGCATTCACTCTGTCAAGTTGCTGCCTATTGTGCACTGTAAGGTAAACAAAAGGGCTGCACTTGTGCCCTTGTCAGTGCCCTCTTCCCTCCTGCTGCTGCTCCTGTGCCGTTTCCTTGTGCATTGCAACTTGAATGGATCTCGTTTGCCATTCTCGTTATGCTTCGGAATCGTTGCTCAGGCAGTCCAGCACAGATTCAACTAACTGCTTCAATCCGTGCTACTGCATATATGTGGCTAGATGCAACGCTTGTACTGCAGTTGCTTGAGATTTACCTCTTTTTTCTTAAGTTACCTTTTTTTAACTTTTTATACTTTTTTTATTATTTTTTTTATTTACTTTCTTTTTTTTAGTGTTTTTGTTTTGGGGGACCAGCTGCTCCTCTTCCTTTCTCCTACAGTCTGGGTGCTTTTGGAATTGATCAGAAGGATCAGCCCCCCCCCTCCCCCCGCTACAAGTAAGTTACACACGCATCAAACACTGTTGCAAATGCTATGTAATGCTGCAGTTCCAAGCAAAAGCTTGTACTGTAGCTGTTAATGCTCTTGTCCTGCATTTTATCCCCCCTCCTCCTCCACCTCCTGCTCATCCACCTGCTGCTGCTGCTGTTATTTCTTTCTACAGTCCGTCTTCCTGGACTTCATCGCTGGAATCATCTCTCACCAAAATAGTTACACTGGTGTGGAGTATCGTCATGATCCAACTATAATCGGTTGGGAGATTGCAGCGCGGCCAAGGGACCCCGGGAACCCTGACAGCGGCGCTTTACAAGGCTGGGTCAATCAGATGGCTGGTTACATGCGATTGAAGGCACCACATCAATTGATTATGGTTGGGTTTGAGGGGTTCTTTGGGAGCAGTAGCCCACACCACCTCAAGCATAACCCTTATACTGATGTGAGTGGGGGGGAGGGGGGGGGGAGGACTGGGAAAAGGGGGGAGGGTGGAGGAGGGAATGGAGGGGGGAAGGAGGAGGGAAGAAGGGGGGGAAAGGATGGGGGGGGGCAGGGGAAAGGGGGGAGGAGGGAAGGAGGGGGGGAGAGGACAGGGGAAAGCGGGGAGGAGGGAATGAGGCGAAGATGGGGGCGGGGGGGGACAGGAGAGGGGGGGGGGGGGAGGGGAGGAGATGTGAATGGCCAGGAGGGTGGGAGGGGGGGGGGAGGCGGGACAAAAAATGGAGGTTTGATAGAGGAGCAAGGTATAGTGATGTAAGGGGAGGCATACAGGTATAATGGGAGTGAGAAGACTGCCGGCTGGCCAAGGGGAAGTTGAAGGGGTGTGGCTGGACCACCATGTGCTGTTCCGCATGGCACTTTGTTTACATTTGTTAATTTCCCTTCATAAGGTGCAGCGGAATGTGGGAGGGCGGGCGGGGGAGAAGGGGGGATGCAAGAGGCAGGGCGCTGAGAGTAGGTGCATGTCCCCCTCCATGTGCATCATTTTTCCAACAGGAGAAAACATGTTGTTCTACTCTTGTGGACTGTTGGAACTCACTTTACTTTTGGTTTAGGTCAACACAGCTGCAAACAACATTCCCTGTATGAGTGACTTCATATGATACTATTTCATTCATGATAGGAGTAAAAATGAAGCACATTGATGACGTCAAGCGTGCAGAGAAGAGCCATGGAAGCAAAATAATCCATGGCATGTTTGGAGCCACTGTTAAGAAAAGTGTGTTCCAGCTCGCTGTTCTTTATTACAGCTTGAGGTGCGGGGCCTATGGCACTTTTTGCTATGGCATATCGTGAAATGTAGTAACAAATAACGTAGATTTGTGGCTTAGCTGTCGAACAGAGGCTATACCTGAGTCTGTCTCCTAATAGACCTCGAACTTATTAAATACTTACACGGTCACTGCTTATAAGGGGGGGAGGAGTGTAACAGATCGTTACATCCTAAGCAAGGCTATAGCGACCTCAGCCCCTATTTCCGAACTACGAGGTATTGTCTGATCTCGCCGTACAGTGCTATATCATGAGGCAGTACGGACAGTCATCTTCTTGCGTTACCTGTGCGTAAGCGGGATTATGATATGCTCCGTTGCCTCCCTCTTGGCCAAAGCGAGTACGTAGTGCAACCTGCATCACCTCGATATAAGGGATGCAGGCCCGACTGTTGAGGATCCTTCCTATCCTTCTTCTTAACCCTCTTTTGAGTCTACCCAGGCTCTGAGTGTTACAATTTAGGAGATAGATCACTGTACAGCCCTCGGATGGTGCAGCACCCGCGACATGACGACATGCAGCACCTGCACCAGTTTGTTAGTGTGTGTTGAAAGAGACCGATACTGAAAGCTAAGACCACGAGAGTGGAGACTAATCAGACAGCAAGCGCCATACATAGAGGATTTACTTTACTGAGAGTGCTGCTTCTTGTGTGCTGCAGTTAGCTGCAATGAGGTTGAACAGACGCTATCCCTGAGTCTGTACCCTAAACCCAGACTCCGAACCCATTGCATACCTTCACAGTCACTGCTTATAATGTAGTGCTGCTGCCTGCCTGCTGCAGTTGTCCGCACCGGCCTCCCACCTCCCCTACCCCTACGACGCCACTTGCCAAGGGCTTGACTTCTATGAGAACCACATGGTGTTTGACCTTGACTTGGCTGTAGCAGCTGTACTGCCTGACCAGTGGGTGGCATGCAGTACATCTTGCCGCTTGGCATGGACCAAGGAATGGATCGCAGGGCATCTGAGAGAGGCGGTACGGTTGCAAAAGCCGCTGCTGTTGGTGGGGGTGGGGGCGTTGAGGCCGCAGGGGTGGAGGGGGGCGCTGCTGGGGGCGGTGCAGCAGCAGTTGAAGGAGGCAGTGGAGAAGGGGCTACCTGTGGCAGGTGAGGGGGTGTGTGGGTTACCAGGTGTAACTAGTGACTGCATGTTACTGGGTGTTTAGTGAGTGGGGCAGTGGGTGGTGGGGAACTAAGATGTTTGGGGGTTTGAGGCCGCAGGGGTGGAGGGGGGAGCTGCTGGGGGCGGTGCAGCAGCAGTTGAAGGAGGCGGTGGAGAAAAGGCTACCTGTGGCAGGTGAGGGGGTGTGCGGGGGTTACAGGGTGTAAATAGTGACTGCAGGTTACTGGGTGTCTAGTGAGTGGGGCAGTGGGTGGGTAACTAAAGATGTTTGGGGGGTTGAGGCCACAGGGGGGAGGGGGAGTTGCTGGGGGCGGTGCAGCAGCAGTTGAAGGAGGCGGTGGAGAAGGGGCTACCTGTGGCAGGTGAGGGGGTGTGCGGGGGTTACAGGGTGTAAATAGTGACTGCAGGTTACTGGGTGTCTAGTGAGTGGGGCAGTGGGTGGGTAACTAAAGATGTTTGGGGGGTTGAGGCCACAGGGGTGGAGGGGGGAGCTGCTGGGGGCGGTGCAGCAGCAGTTGAAGGAGGCGGTGGAGAAAGGGCTACCTGTGGCAGGTGAGGGGGTGTGCGGGGTACAGGGTGTAACTTGTGAGTGTTTCGGTGTGTGGGTACCTCCGGCAGAGCACTCGACATGCCTCTTCTATGTGCTTTTATCGTTCGGAGTTTGCGTAGTTATCATCTAACCGTATCACACCAGCAGCATTATTATGTGCTGATGTGCTCCAGTCTGATTATATACGGGGCCACATGAATGACTTGTGATTTTTGTACCTCTCTCACCGCAGGGGTGATTTGGACTGGAGTGGTTGACCCTGTGACACCAGATTACACAGGCTACAACATCTATGCAGAGGAAGCAGCTGTAGCAGCTGAGAGGGAACCACCTGCTACTGCAACTCATGAGGTACGTGCGGGAGTGACTCACACATCCATGCCTCTGATCTGGGGCTCCTCATTGGCGCCACCCAGCAATGAGCAGTGTTAGAACAAGGGGAGTAGGTTTGTTGCATGTGCCAGACGCTCGTTTTCTAATTATGGAGGAGGTTTGTTGCATGTGCCAGACGCTCGTTTTCTTAGTATGGAGTAGGTTTGTTGCATGTGCCAGACGCTCGCTTAAAAAGTAGGGACTCCTAATAGGCCATGGTATAACCAAGCAGACGGTAGTGTCCTCTTCACAGCTATACTTCCCCTAGATAAATGGGAAGACGCCTCTCTTTGTCTTTATTTCTGCTCTCCACATATCAACAAACTGGTTAAAGTCATGCCCGGAAGCTGTGCAGTGATGTATTTCATAAATGTAAAGACTGACTTGCTTACAGATCTGAGGCCCCTCCATTGGCTACAGATCTGTGGGTCCTCCTTCTGTGGATACCTGAGTTCGATGTGGAGTACCATAAACAGATGCTTCATCCGTAAAAAATTTATAAAAAAATAAAAAATAAAACACAGAACATATCTCGTGTTTATATTCCTCCAACCAACTACTTCCTCCCTGTTCCTGTGCCAACGCATGCAAGCAGCAACGGTTGTATACAGCTCCTGCTGCAATTGCTAATTCTGCGTTGCCTGCGTGCTTCTCTGATGATGCTGGCAGCAGCAGGGGCCCGCTACAATTTGCGGGGTCCAGTTTTCATAAACACTACTCTTCTGTTTGTTCGCGTGTGTGTATATGCAGGCTGTAGCAGGAGCCACTGGGCCTGGTTACATCTACGCACACCATTTGTGGCGTACAATTAAAGAAGTAGGCCACTGGGCCCGTTTCTGCGGACGCCAGTTTCTTGTTTGCATGTTCCTGTGTTGATGTTGGCAGTAGTGGCCGGAGCCCACTGGTTGCATTTTACAAACGCTCATCTTGTGTTTACTGTTGTGGTGTGCAGTGTGTATGTATATGCAGGATGTAGCAGGGGACTATTGAACCTGTTCTTACAGATGCTAGAGAGAAAGAGAGAGAGAAGGGGGGAAATCCCTTATTTGCATATGTTAAGGGAGTGGACCCTTACCTAGTATAGATAGACCCACTACCACGCGGAGCCCTTACAGATGCTAATGATATGTTTGCACATGTGTGTATGGTGCGTGTCACTGCAGGCTGTAGCAGGAGCCCAGTGGGCACGCTTCTTCAACCAGGACAAGCTGCTCAGGTGCATGTGGGAAGCAGAGCGCGAAGTGGCTGACAACGGCAGTGTCAGTGGTGGGTGGGTAGAGGGCTGGGAGCAAGTCCTTGAACCTCTGAAGAAACACAGTGAGGTGGCAAAGAAAGTGCGTGGTGACAGTGCTGCGACCAAACCAGCTGCTGCTGCTACTGCTGCTAGTTCACCAGCAGAGGCAGCAGCGGAGGCGGCAGGAGGGAAAGAAGCGGCAGCAGGGCTCGGTAAAGCCGGCGGGGGTAAAACAGAAGGCGGAGCTAACACAGAAGGAGCAGCAGGGAGGGATACTGCAGGGGGAACAGCAGCGTCTCCGGAAGGAATGGTAGGGAGAGCACCGGCACCACAAGGGGGAGCTAACGCTGAGCCACCAGCAGGAGTGGGAGCAGGTCCGAGGGCATCTAAGGAAGAGGGAGCACCAGTGACACCATCAGTTGCGGGAGTGCCTGGACCCCCAACATGAGCAGTCTTCAGCACAATAATTGGAGCAGTTGCTACTCAACGTATGCAAGAAGGGATTGGCCCCCTTCTCTGCGTAGTTCTCTCTCTCTCTGGAGCAGTTGGAGCAGCAATCAATTGGAGCAGTAGTGGTGCCAGTAGTTGGAGCAGCCAAGTACTTAAAAGTGTAATTTGATTAAGCATTGGTATTCCGGGAGCATGCGATTGGTCGGATGGGAAGCAGCAGCAGTACTCTGGAGGACTGGGAGTAAACTTGGATGTCCTGGCAGCATTGCCAGGCAGCAAACACACCGAGCACGGCAGCAGCAGTGTGTACATAGTGGAGGGAAGAGAGAACAAAGCAACAGCAGCAGCATTGAAGAGGGGAAGGGGCAGGCGCATGCAGTGGTAGTAGTGCAAGGGGGGTGTGGCAGGGCACTGGGAGGGAGAGCAACAGGTGGGGTGGCGTGGGGGAGGGGGAGGGCTGGGGGAGGATACGGAGGAGCAGGGTATTAGCAGCCAATAGCATATGATGAGCCAATTCTAGGGATGTCTGGCCTTCATGTGGCCAGACTCGTAGGAGTGATTGCCTTGCCTTGAGACAGCTCGGTTCAGCATGTGCTCCGCGACCTGATAGCTGCTGACCTATTACTGGATCCCTTGACATTAAGAGGGCTTGTAACGACAGCAGCGTATGTAACCACCCTGCAATACGAGGGGTAGTAACAGCAGATGCTTGTTACCACGCCTGTAGTCTCTTACAGGCCTTTTGATATCCGGTAACAGACCTGTTAACCTTGTTACTAGGGTGGGTAAACCTGTCAGGGCGTTGGTATGGGAGGGAGGGGGGGGGGGGGCAGCAACTTGGTGCAGGACACAGAGAAAGCACGGCAGCGGGGTAAATGTAGAGCGGTAGGGCAGGACATGGGTGCCAGAAGCCGGGATAGGAAGTGAGATTGAGGGGAAGAGAAGAATGTTATCCAAGATAATATGCATCCAAATGCGTGCCTGCAGCAGGAGCGAGCAGCAGAGGCAGGTGCACTGTCAGGCATCCAAGGGGTGAGGCAACTTTTGGTCAACATCCGTGTGTGAATTAATGGATGCTAATAATTTAGCAACGTGCCCTTGCTCAATTATCATGGTCCATTAATCCACACATTTATGTGCTACTTGTGACAGCTGGAGATTCACGAGCTTTCCTTGTTGTTTCGCTCCATATGTGTTTTAGCATTCCATATCAGTGTATAAACATGATGATGCAAACATTCAAATGGTGGTTGCTGAGCATGAATATACTGCAGACGGAGACTAGTAGAGATATCAAGAGAAGTGCACTGAGTGGATGGGGGTGGATACACTGCATATCAAGCGGGGCATGTTCAGGGACTATTAAGGGCAATTTGGACGTGCGTGACATCGGTGACTGCGCATTGGGGTCCCTGCAAGTTTTCCTATCGACTCAAGAGTAAAGTGGCCCTTTAAGTGTTTGTCCCAAGCACGCCCATGTCAAACTACAAATCTGCATTGTTCAGTATACCCATAGATCTAACATACAGACTACCATCAAACCCAAAGTACTTCTGCTGCGCTTGGGCAACCATGTGCACAGCAGCTTAGGCTGACCTTCACGCTTTACTTGGAAAAGGTACAAGAAGGTAGGGAAGAACCCATTCGATTTTCGATTTTTGGGAACATATGCACAACAGCTCCGCAAAACATTGGCTAGCCTGCAAGGTTGCATGGATTGCACCGCCAAGATGCATCACAGCTGCAAACAACATTCAGCCCCCATTCATGCCTTCCATGCTAGCAACATCCACATTTCCCATGCTCCAAGCATGTCATACTGGTACCAATCACTTTGGGCGCGGATGCACAGATTACAGATTACAAGTTGGCCCCACACCGGGGGCGCCCGTAACGGAGCAAAACTAGGCTCCATGGGTATCTAACTCAATACCAAACTCATCAACAAAGTCATCGTAATCAGACGAAAATGTATCAACCTTGTACTCAACCAGACCTAACTCCTGAAGCGTCTCACTTGTAACATATGGATGCAGGTCCGGTGCCTCAAAAAGCCTATAGTCCAAGCACTCTGAAACAAAGGCAGCAACCTTTCTTGGCTCCTGATAAATAAGCGCTAACCTTCCCAGGAAACTTCATTGACCTAGCAACCCGTGACACACCACCAAATTTGGAGAACAAAGCAGTCTCATACTTCAACCTGATGCGGTGATACGCAGGGCAGTCAAACAACACATGATACTCATCCTCGACCGTGGAACCCCACGTGCATTTTTGACAGACCCGCAGTGACCTTGGCAACCTAGGCTTCAACCATCTCCCAGTTTCCACCCGCAAATGATGTGCACCAGTTCGGAAACGCATTAATTGTTGAACCTGAGCAAAGGGAACTCCACTGTGCTTAATGTAGTTGGGCATGCCTTTCGGGTAACCCTTCTCCTGTGCTTGACCATCCCCCTGAGGTACAGCAAACCAACCATTATATGTAGCAAGCCTCACGACTGATGTATCTGCTGTCCTAGGGTCTGACCCTAAACCCTCCCAAGGCTCTATTGCTATAAACTTCTCCCATGCAGCCTAAAAACGACTCCACTTGGAACGGGCAAAATACGATTGGCTGGGGCATCATACCCACAATGTGTGACAAAATTCTGCACGGTGGCAGCGTCATCCCTGGCACCCTGTCCAGTAATCATATGCAACATTGATATGAATCGTCCAGCCCATGCTGCATTCCTCCGGGCACGACTCTGTGCCATTTGAATGGACTCCCTAGCAGCGATACCCAGTAGACTGTTGCTAGGTGCACCCTGCAGCCTTTCCCATAATGCAATGGACGATCGTAACCAACCCTTAGCCACTGGATCCATGCACATTTCCTTGTCTAGCACTGTCTTGGACACTGATCTGCGTAGCTGCCCTAGACCTCTCAAAAATGTAGTCTGAACCGCTTGCAAAGGGTTATCAAAGACCTGACAAATCTTCTTGCTAGAGGCAAGCATATCGGGGCCCCAAATGGCACCACAATACTCCAAAATTGGCAACACAAGGGCTTTGTACATGCGCAGTTTTATGGAGATGTCCCTTACTTTACCCACTCGAAAACGGGAGATCATGGCCCAAGTGGCACGCCTAGCAGCTGTTGCAAGGGAGCTGACTGCTACAGAGACACCCTCAGTTTCATGGAAGATCACCCCTAGGTACTTGAACTCTTTTGCTCTCATGACAGGCTGACCATTGTACTGCCACTGCCATGCCCGACCACCATCAGGAAACGCAGGATGCCTGAAAACCACCACCTCTGTTTTACCAACATTCACCTCCATGCCCTTCTCTAAACAAAACTGATGCAGATGGTCCAACTGTTGCTGAAGCATTTGAGGGTTAGGTGCAAGCAACACCAAGTCATCAGCGTATAACAACATGTGAAGTAGCTTCGGACCCAGTTGGACACCTGCACCAGTGAAGCCGTTCACGTAACCACTGCTCAAGCTCATCAATGAAAAGGCCAAACAACAGGGGAGACAGGGGGTCGCCCTGCTTGACTCCGCACTGGCTAGGTAATTCGGGGCCAAAAGCAGTCCCGGCTTTGGGCACAAGCGGTGCATCCCAATACATCTGCACAATTGCTTGCAACATGCTACCATGCACTCCGAGTTCTGCTAGCCGCTTGACCAACAAGTCCCTTCTTACCATATCATATGCCTTCCTAAAATCCACAAAACAACAGAACA
Organism: Pseudopediastrum boryanum; assembly: GCA_963556185.1. Lineage (NCBI taxonomy): Eukaryota > Viridiplantae > Chlorophyta > Chlorophyceae > Sphaeropleales > Hydrodictyaceae > Pseudopediastrum > Pseudopediastrum boryanum. The sequence continues at coordinate 7,523,063 of OY744499.1, read as the reverse complement.
TAGGCTTCCTCTTACAATGAGTTGCCTCAATGAGATGCCGCAGTACAAACACAATACAATACAAGTTGGGGGACTACAACCCTTCCAGCACTAGTCTGCAGGCCTAATTCGAAGCACATGGGAGATTCCATCAGCCAACTACACCAGCCAAGCCAATCAGATAGCTAGTAACAGACACAGGGACTGCATTGCCTATTAAAGCTTTGCATTGCTGCCGGCAGCAGACAGCGTTGACGCTAAAATCAGTACATGATACTTTCATTGCTCTTAGCTCTCATAACTGAGCCATCATACAACAAATTGCAGCTGACAGGCCATTCCGCTAAAGCCTTGCCCTCTCCAGCGGCTCAGTGCTCATAAATGGGTGCTCATATTATTACATTTCATGATATGCCATAGCAAAAAGTGACATATGCCCTCCTCTATCTCCTCCCTATCTCCCCCCCTCCCCTATCTGTAAAAGCTTGCACCATGCTCCCTGCAGGTCATAGGGTTTCTTCATAGACATCTTAACCATAAGAAAGTTGGGTAGAAAACCTACACGCCCGCCCATATCAGATGGGCCCATATGCAAACTGCCAAGCAAGCATCTCCGCTGATGCATATGAAAGCACGCCACTGCCTTGAAGTTACAGAACCCAGACTGCACTGTACTGTAAGCCTTGGCATGAAACAAACAAAAGGCGAGCATTCTGCTACCACCTGCTCAACTCAAGGAAGAACGCGCTGATTCGGTTCTCACTATCACCTGGAACTGTCCGGCAAATGCAGTTCTATGGGCATGCAGGCTGTAAAGGACACAAACACATATTCGTCCATGTGCATATTGGGGTGCACCGACCACACAGAAACAAACCTGACCTACCCAAGCTGGCTCAATGGCCAAATCAGCTTGAGCGCCCAGTGCTATGCCAGCAGCACAATGAAATGACAAAGCAGACCAAATGCATCAGCCTTCCAAGTTCACATCTTCACACCTGAAAAGAGGGATGTGCCGACATAATTTATTGACCGCAGCAAGGATATACCACACAGCGCAGCCCCCATCCTTCCATTTGCACTGCCATGGAATACCTCTAGTGCACGTCCCTTGGCCCACAGTGCCCAGAAGAATGCCGGAGGACATCCCAAACTCACAGAGTTCAACCAGTGAACTCTGTTTATATGAGATAGATCACTGGGTTGATATTGCTCAAGGTTGCAACTGTAGTTGGACGCCAGAGCCACTCTATTTATGTATCTACAACCTCGTTCTTCTGCCCCACCACCTATCCACACCGTAAGACTAGGGCCGGGCCATGTGCCACCATTTAAGGCCTATAATGCACATCAGCAACAGGCAGGAGGCTACCCATGTGTTCAGCTTCTACACTAGCATAGCAGAAAGCTGCTGAGACCATGGCGGCATGCCCCATCTAAAGACCCTCATTGGCTTGCCGCCTCCCTACCTCCAAAAAAGGCCCTCATTGGCTTGCATCAGGACTGGTTCATGGGCAGCAGGAACCAACATAATAAACCTTGCCCAGTAATGCTCCTCTTTGTCTTTGCTCTCGCGCCCTCAGTGGCTCGGGGGTTCGCCCCCGCAGGACACAGTTCAACCTATAGACTTCATGTTCTATTGCTACAAGTCCGTTGCCCTCTTCCCATTCAGTCTGCTTGATTGACAGTAAGGACAACATGGCCCAGCATGCCCAAGTGCTACTGCTGCCCCTCATCTTCGCTATTAACCGGCTGCTCCTCAACAGGCGCGTCGCTTGGGCCATTTTGGCCATCCAACCAGCAGCTCACTTTGCTCACCTGCTCTGCGCGCTCCGTCAGCACTTCCCTAGCAACCTGAGGCCAGTTGACTGTGGCACCTTGGACGCCACAATCCACAACATGGTGCAGCAGCTGCAGCAGAGCACAAAAATTGGTTCAGAGAGGTACAGATAAGGAGCGTGAAGCAGGGTGTATGTGCTGGTAGTCAGCCGCCAGGCAATTGCCATCCCAGGTCTGGAAAGTCTGCTACACACAGGTTTGTTAGACTCACCCCATAACAAACATCTAGCCCACACAGCAACATATTACATAAACTGAAAGCCATCCCCTCCAATATGTGCTTCCAGGCCATGGAATGTCGCCTGCTCATACTGCAGCTGTTTGGTAGACATCTATTTGTAGCAATAACATTCCTCATTGCCAATATTGTTACAATATACCTGTCGGCATGGTTAGCAGCTACGGAGTCAGCTATGGGGCTCTTTCCTGCAGTCAGGAACCTCTTAGGCATTTGCAGTACTCACACAGAGAGGCATACTGCACAGTTGTTCTGTCAATTGCGCAGATTGCTGGAATTGACTTGCACAGTAGTGGTAGGTCTCCTGGCCTCGTTGTCCCAGATAGAAGCATATTGCTATTAGCATGACCCAGAGCCACAACAGCTACATGCCTGACCCTCTTCACACATAACCCCAATCACAGGTGACCAAACAGCAGCACTGAAAGTAATGACCATTGCCTGTTCATGCCACCTGAGGTTTGAAAGAACCTGCGCCACATGTCCACCCACCTCCACAGTCTTGACACCCCATGCTCGTACATAGAAGCCCGCATCCTGCAGCGTCTGACAGCCCTCCTTGGTCAGGGCATTGGCCCGAGGGCAGATCCCATCCAGTCCAGCTACCTTGGCCTGCTCTATGACTTCTGGTGTGACCTCTTGGATCAGCCAGGAATGCATCACTTCCGGCATCAACTGCAGCAACACAGCCATCCTTGGTGATGAGATGCTCGCTTTCGCTGGAAATCACATCCTTGGTGATGAGATGCTCGCTTTCGCTGGAAATCGATAAGGAGGAATTTCCTTGGAAGTAACAACTTGGACATTATAGCAAGGAGTTTGTAAGGCTGGCATAATGCTGAAGATAGTGAGGATCTGTATGTAACAACGTCTACATGTGATGACTGCTGTCACAGGCAGACGACATGCCAATAAATGGGAACTGCAGCATCTGGAAGCCATGTAATACAAAAGCATCTCGGGCCCATGCCTTTACCCAACACACGAGATGCACACTGGCTTGAACTTAAGCGTTGCAAGCAGGTCTCATTGCCAGAAAACCTGTCCAGCACATGCTGCAAAAACAGGCCTGCTGCTTCTTGCTGTCCTGGACTGTTGGCAACCATAACGAAAGTGCAGATAGATGAAAGTTGTTGCCTAAGTGGCTCCGATCACATGCATGAAAATGTGATATGCAGCCTGATGAGAATTGGAATCCAACGCACCTTCTTTGAAGCTGCCACCTGCTCATAATGGAATGATGTTACGGTGAGACCCGGGACTGCAGCATGCTTGTCTGGTTGGGTTGATATGGCGCCCCACAAAGGCGAAGCTGTGATGAGTTCTTTGAGCTTGGCGGGAAGCTCAGACTGGCTGGACTTGAGTTCCTGTGCACAGCAAGTTGCAGACATAGCAGAGAGCGCTGAGAAGAGGCCTTTGCACAAAAGGTACCTGGTTGCTGGCTCGACATGATGGCTTACTAAGCTGATCTGGAATTGGTGGGTGGTATATGTGACTGGGTGAGTTCAGCATGGAGCAACTGAAGGTATGTTGACAGCTCATCAAGGTAAGTACCGCCAGACATACTGGCCATGGCATTGTTTCACCTTGCTGTTTTGGTGACGGCTTGGGGTGCGGGGCCTATGTTATTATTTGGTATGGCGTATCATGAAAGGACATAGCAATACAGCTGGCAGAACGTGATACACTTGGGGGTCATGCTCAAGCTTCTAGGCAGAACATCTCCCAGGCTGTTCACAAATGGGCAGCAGCTGCTTGGTGGGCATTTATCAACCTGAGATCCAGCAAACATCGTCATACAATATGCAGTGCAGGCAGCTGGGCACTTGAGTGACAGGTGGGATTGCTTGACTTGTTTGCCAAGTAGCTGCTGTTGGGACTGGGGAGAGCTGGGGACCAGAGTACGTCTCAAGGCCAGAGAGTTGACTCGTACCAGGTGTATGTGGGCTTTCTTGCTGTATCGGTCTAGCACGTCTTCAAGTGTAGGGATTCGAACGCTTGCGTATTTCTTACTGAACCACGACCCAGCATCCAGCCTCTTCAGCTCGTCTATGGTGTAGTCCCAGGCGCACCCAACACCATCATTTGTGCGGCCTAGATTTTCGTCATGGAGGATAACCACGGTGCCGTCCTTGGTCAGCTGGCAGTCGGTTTCAAAGTGCGAGAAGCCATTCAGGAGGGCCAGGTTGAAAGCTGAGGTTGTGTTCTCAGGGGCTGAGTCGCTGTCCCCACGATGTGCAATGATCAAGAACGAGTCCAGACCGCCTTGGTCTGTTAAGGAGAGCATTAGGCCGGACCTGCACTGCTTGAGGGACCCAGCAGGGCACCAGCCCGGCACGAGGAAGCTCAGAAAGGTCGTGGCCAGAAATGGTGATATGTCCTTCAAGCACAAATATCATGTGCATCAGAGGGCGTTCTGACAACATGACCTGCATTTGGTCGGGGTTGGCCATTCAATGGATGGCATCCGTTGCCTGTCACTTGGCGGGCACCCCGCCACTGGTCTGTACTGCCTCGGCCGCGGAGCCATTTTTCGAATGAGAATGCGCATTTTGACGACCATTGAGGGCATGCGACACTTCCTTAATGTACGAGGATAATGCTTGCACTATTTGAAAACATTTGGGAAGGTGAACTACGTATGGATGCTTTACCAGTCGACGCGCATGTCAAGGTTACCCGTGACCACGGCTCGATGACAGTGTCGAACTCATAGATGCAGTAGATGCATAACTCACATTCATAAATTGCCCACCAAGGCTCTCCTTAATACGATATCGGATTCGCGCCACCATGGCTCAGTACAGTTTCCCCATATTAGAGAATGACGAGCTGCTCCCTTGCCTGGAGGAGATGGAGATTCCCTTGACAGGAGCACAGCTGGCTAAGCCAGCATATGAGGTGGTGGCGCCTCTGTTCGAAAGCATACTCATCAACCTTACTGGCGTCACTAGGTCAGTCCACTGCAGCCATTTCAGCGGCGTCTATGCTTTTTAAGAGGGTATCTGAGCGCTCTCGTGCAACAGGGAAGAGCTCAACCAGCCATTATTCGCTGCCATCGACGTGTTCGAGTACCCAGAATTGCATGATGAGTCCATAGCAGCCAGCAACTTCCTGAGGCATCTCAACAAGCTTCTGCAATCAACAGGCGTGAAGGACTTCAGCATGAAGGTAATGGCAGCAGCAGGCTCGGTAGAGATCAGAATATGCAGGATCCAGGTAACTTTGGAGATACTTTCAGCTTATGAAGGCTCTATATGGCAGCCGAGCAGTGTTAAGAGGGAATAACACCATGGATGCCTATGTTGCAACAAAGTTCTCAATCTTCAATTGTGACCCTGATTAGGACTAGTTCATTGGAAACTACAGGGTGAAGATGTTGTGCGCAATAGAACACAGCATTGGACAAACCTTGATCTTATGGTCCCAAGTCATGCATTGACAGACGGTGAGCAACACATTATATCTCTGCTGCTTTGCCCCTGCTGCTGCCAACGTATGGCTGGGAGGTTGAGCACATGCATGTTAAGCTGGGGGCCGTGCAGACAAGAATAGGAGGGGCCTGTCATGCAGCGTTGGGACGGAAAAAACAATATGCAGCGTACAAAGCAAGTTGCAGCCACTACCCCAAGCACATGCTGCTACTGATTACGTTTTTGAATTTGTAGGACATCTACAAGCCAGAAAGCGCACGGCTTCGGCGCCACCTTAGTGCCATTGTCAACTTTGCTAAGTTCAGGGAGGAGAAGCTGGTGGCCTACACAGAAATGCAGCAACGCATTGACCAGCTGCTGGAAGAGCAGCGGACGCTGCAAGAGGCCCAAGGCCAGCATGTGAGTGTGCAGCAGTACCAATGCAATGGCATGTTTGTAACCCGGTGCAGAACATGTAATGGCAGCAAGCTCTGGACCAGGCAAGAGGAAAAGCCCCTTTGTAGATTTGCATGGGGACAGACTGCAAGACATGCTGTCATGGCTAGGCCTCTTTAGTCTGGCATGTGTACTCTCTGGGCCTTAAGAGTTTCAAGATCCTCCAATGTTTGCATAACACAAGGAACACAGTCATGGAGTCCTTTGTGCATCAGATCGCATGCATGATGTGCTGTCATCTGCTGGCTTGGTCAATCAAGCCTTCAAGGCCATTCTAGATAGGAAAGTCAGCACAATTGTTTCAACCACTACCTGGCTGACCATGTATCTCCTGTATGTCACACAGGAGGCGGAGGTGCAGCGGTTGCAGGAAGCCAGAGGTGCAGAAACAGCGGTGAGTGGTAAAAGCAGTGCTAGAAAGATGGATGCGGTGATAGCAGCAAGGCAGCTTAGGGCCGTAAAAATCCAGGCTGCAAGACAGTTTCATGCCATGATCTAGACGGGAAATGTCAAGATCCTGTGCACTCTCGCCTTGTTGAAACCACGGCAACATGCGTGGATTGGTGGTGCATGTCCAAGAACAGTAAGATTAGAAGGGCAGCACAGCATGCATGTTTTGATGAAAACTGTAATGTAGTATTTTCCACTATGCTGCTCAGGCGTATGCTGTTGGTTGGCTTGCAAGGGCATTGTGGACAAATATGTCCAAATATCTGTAGCATACTGGTAATGTATAACATCAAGGTAAAGCTGACTTCAGGGTTTTCTCTTCTTACAGGGCAGGGTAACACGTCATATTGTAACACTAGGGTCCAAAACACATATACCAGTAGCAGAATGTCTAATATCAAGTAATACTGCTTGTTGTTTTGCCCTTTACGTACCTCTGCAGGAGGCCAGTGGCATTGCTGCTGAGGCCCAGGAGCTCCACGCAGCCAACCAGCAGCTAAACAAGCAGTACCAAGCCCTGCATGCAGAGGTGAAGCAGCTCAAGGCACAGAGCAACCAGCTGGCAGACCAGGCCCAAGCGGAGAAGTTTGCGTTGATGAATGCTAAGCAGGAGAATGAGCAGCTGCAGGATCAAATTGTGCAGGTAAGAGTCAATGAAGGCAGCTGTGATGTGCTTTTGTTTGGGTTATTTGCCTATTTGGGTTGCTTATTTGGGGCCCATGTACATGCAACTCAAGTCATCAGTGGTCGTATGCTGCATGGTCTTGGGTGACCTTTTGGCCAAGCTGGGTTTACGTCTTGGTTAAGTTACATGTCCAAGCAGCTCAGCAACCAGTGCATATAAGGAGAGTGGACGTCTTGCCTAGCAGATAGCGGAAGCTTTAGAAGATTTTCTAAACAGGCTCACCATCCTCGCAATAAGCTGCCTCCTTTCCAAGGCCCATGCTTGCAAGCATTGGGCATTGAATTGTAGACCTCCCTCACGCATGCTTGGGTCCTCATCACCAGCACACATGCAGCTGCCTAAAGCCTTGACCTTCCAGTATCGCAAGATGCACTCGCCCTTTTGCAGTGTCTTCCATACCTGGACAGCAGCTGTGTTTGAGTAATGCATGATGCCTTAAGAATACGCCCCCAACCTAAGCAAAGAGCCACACAGCTCACCACTTGCGCCTGTCAACGCTAACCGTCACACACCAGCCGCGTGTCCAATCCAGCTTGCACTTCAGCCTACAGCCAAATTTTGCAAGGTAGCTATCTACACCTGCACTCACAAGTAACTATATACACCTGGACATCAGCTGCTATCATGAAATAGTTAAATGTGCCCCATGTCATGCAGTCTCCTGAAAAGTTCCAGAAGAGTGTGGCAGAGCTGCAAGCAGCAGTGGAGGCTGAGCGGACCTTGGTGGAGGCTGCTGACAGGCGCTGCAGAGACCAGCAGGCACGCAAGGAGATGGTTAATAAGGTGAGAGTTTGTCCTGGTTAAACACCTTCACCAGTAGTTACAGTTACAGGATGCCGTGGCTTGTGCCACGCGTGAGATTAATGAAGGGGCAATACTACCACAGGGTGTATTCTCCCTCCTACCATATATGACCAGTGGACAGGCACCTTGCTTGTCAAAGTGCATCGGATTTGAGATCCCTGGTGCAACAGCAGCTTTTGTGGTTGCTTCTGCTGCTGCTCCTGCAGACATATGCTCTTGCATACGCTTGTGGGTTTCTGGACTTAAGTTGCCTCAGCCTCTGTTGTGTGCAGCTGTGCTCTATGGGATTCATGGTCTAGCAGGCCTTGACAATGCATGTGAAAGAGGTAGAAGTTGTGCGGAGCCTGTTGCTGTTGCTTGTTAGACATTGTATGGACTGGAGTACCTGGATGTCGAAGAACTACCAGCACCAGTATGGACAGCAAATGTGCACCTTACAGAAACATGCATAATGAACAATTGCTGACATACAGCAGTGTGTAGGCATGCTATTCAGATAACCACCGGTAAGCGGGGGAACTTCCAGAATAGAACCATTGGACAAGGGACCCGAATCAAGCTTGAAGCACACTCTCAGCTGTAGGCTACATGACCACTCTGTTCCCTACCCAGTGCCCTGCTCCCTTCTTTCCCTCCTGGCACCCGTTAGGTTGAGAAAGAGGTGCTCAAGTGCTTGGAAATGATGAAGGAGGTGGAGGTGGAAGTGTCCAGGAAGAAGAGCGCCAGCAGAAAAGTGAAGGACCTCAAAGAAGCCATTGCAGCTGCCAGTAATGACCAGGCAGACTTGGAGGCGCAGCAGCAGCACTTTAAGAGGCAGATGGCGACTCTCTCAGATAGGATCAAGAGGCTCGAGAGCCAGGTGAGGGGTGGAGGTGCCATAGGTGCTACTCAGAGACTGCCTTATAAAACTTTTCATGTTAAGGACGTTGGGCGCCTTCCGTGCTTATTCATTTTCCCTGCCCGGAACGTCAGTACGAGGCTTCTTCCCAATATGAGGTGCTTCTGGTCATGTGTGCAAGCTCAATGTAGTTTACAAGTGCGTCTCTGATATCTCATTCCTAGGTGCAGTGTCCAGCTAAGCACATCTTATGCATTAGCATTGCAGCTATGGATGGTAGTTCTGTGCATATGCAAAATCGATAGTAGACGAGAGAGAGGGATGCAAAAAGATCATGTGTTGATCTCCAGCCTGTATTTAAGAGAGGCATCCTGTGGTGTAGGAAAGATGTTCCTACCTTTACAACATAAGTGTGGCCTATATAATCCGTCTAGCCTTTTACCCATTCCGATCCATGTGCAGGCTGCTGTGAAGAAAGAGGCCATGGAGAGCTCCCTTGATGAGCAGATGAAAGACAAGGAGGCGGTGGAGGCAGAGAACGCAGCCCAGGCATGCCTCATCCAGCAGCACGAAGCAGCAGTGAGTATACCGTCTTAGATTTCATGATATGCCATAGCAAAAGTCCCGTAAAACTGGCACCTCAAACTGTTACAAAAACAGCGAGGTGCAACAGTATCACACTGCTGGGCACAGGGTCATGTCAATGCCAAGTCCCCTTCTGTTGATGCATCCTGCAAATATTGCACAGCGCATGACAGAACCGTGCGTTGTTTTTCCCCGCTCTCCTCTGCAGATCTGTATTCTCCTGGGAACCATGCTTTGTCCTCCTCCTCTGCCGTCCTCATCCCGCTCCCCACTTTTCCCCTTCTCCCGTCCACCCCTTGTTCTCGGCCTCAAGAATATCTTGTTTTGTCTGTTTCGTATTCAGTCCTGTGCCCTGAATGATAACCCCTTGTTTCGTATTCAGTCCTGTGCCCTGAATGATAACCCCTTGTTTCGTATTCAGTCCTGTGCCCTGAATGATAACCCCTTGTTTCGTATTCAGTCCTGTGCCCTGAATGATAACCTGTTGTTCTCAACCTCAGTTTTCTCTTGTTTTGTCTGTTTGTTTTGCACTCAGACCCGTGCCCTGAATGATAAGGCCCAGGATCTGCGCAACCAGCACCAGGAAGCTGTAGCTGCCATCCTGGAGAACTACTGCCGCCTCAGAAGTGAAGTGGCAGCCTTCAACCGGACCCTGGCTGAGGCTTGCGACTATCAGCAGCAGCAGGACCAGGGGCAAGCAGTAGCAGCAGCAGGAGAGGTGATGTGATCTGGAAATGACTCATGCCAAAGGTGTTGGTACGCGTGGCAGCTATTGGATGGCTTTGCTCGGCTCCTTCTGCAGGCAGATTGACAGCGGGGTTGCATGAGCACAACATTGTGGCTCAGATCAGCTGGTGAGCTGGGGGTGGCTGCCAGTACCAGTGGCAAGTGACGGCTTAGTTAGGCGAGTAGTGAAGCTTTCCCTGGGAAAGTGTGCCTCTGGTTCATTAGCTGGGTGTGGTAATGGCTGCTGGAGCTAGGTAGCGAGCCTGGCCCAGTACATAGCAGGGTGCTGCACAGTAGCTTCTTGTGAAATGCGTTGATGGGGGCCAGGTCTTGGGAGGTATGTACAGTATTGAACTAACCGCTCGGCTACATGATTAGGCATATGGTGTATTTTGAACTTGGCTGCAAACGAATCCCATATATATATGTCGTCTCCCTTGCTATTTTGTGACCTGTTTGATATATCTGACAAGAATGACATACAGCTGGCTTGAGGTGTGGCGCCCTCATCTGTATGGTACTGGCTGAGTGGGGCAACGACCTGGGCTGTTTTTGCCCTGCCTCAAATGCGGCAGGGCTTTCCGAAAACAAACTCTTTAAGCCCCATGTAAGTAAAAGACATTGTTACTGAGCCCAGAAGCTGTGTCTTGGGAAACTGCATGCCATAAGTGCCGTACAAGGCAGCATCACTGGCGTTGTCCGACTTAAGTGGTTTGACTGCCTGAACTTCCTGTCGTCACCGTCAAGTGAGACATGTGATGTACACTGGGTGACAAGGTTGGCGTTGGCGATGACAACAGCTGCTACCGACACTTTACAGCATGCCACCCTTGCAGCGTATATTCAAAACGCCACTGCTGGGATTTGCATCAGATCTAGAAGCAGGCAAAAACTCGTCCTCCTTCAGTTGGTTCCGTCCGTGAAGCTTGTCTTTCGTATCTCGACCATGCAGCTCCATTTGACACATAGTTGCTTTCAGCAGCTACAGTTCTCTTACCTACCCGCACAAGCTACCAAGGTTCCTCCATGCCATAGTCGGACGCTGGCCCTTAAGGCCACATGCGCACAGACTTCCGACACGTCGAAAGCAGCAGCATCAGACTCCCTGCCAGCAGCGGTTTCGCATGTTTACATACCTAGGCGCGCCATGCTTGCCACTGCGGCCGCTTTGGGTCTGGCGTTTGTGCCGTTGCCAGCCCACGCTGGCCTCAGCAGTTACAACGTCAACCCTGGTAGCACCATCCAGGAGCTAGACATCAGCCTCAGCAACAAGCAAGGAGACCTCGTCTTCGAACCCAGCACACTCGAGCTCGTCGCTGGCCAGATCTACAAGCTCCACATGACGAACCCTTCAGAAGCAACTCACTATTTCACAGCACTCGAATTTGCTGATAAGATATACACCATCCTGGTCCTAGCAGGGGACCCAGCAGTGGAAGTCAAGGGGAAGGTGCAGGAGGTAGCACTGAAAAAGGGTGCTTCTGCCACTTGGATCTTCATCCCCATCAAGCCTGGCACGTACCCATTGCGATGCACAGTGAAAGGGCACACCGATGGTGGTATGATGGGTACTATTGTTGTCAAGCCCCCAGCGGCTGCAACCTGAGCAAGCTGAACTGACTGAAGCAAGTATGTCCGTGCATGTGCACTTGGTCACGCGCTCTTAAGAGAGTTCATGCCGGGAATCAGCCCCTATTTGGTCAAATAAAGAGACAGTAATAGAATGCATGGCTTGTTTCGCTCCCGCCCTTGAAACCCTAGGGGGTCGAAAAGTGAGTTCTTAACAGCACACGGACTAGATAGATCAGTGCCTGCTTTGCAACCATGCAGCAGCTGCCGGAGGCAACTGCCTGAAGCCCCCCGGCTTCAAGGGCCCTTATCTCGGACGCCTCTGCACTGAACATGCTATCTCTCGAGTACCAGGATCACCTCAGAAATTCTGGCCCAGAAAAGTATTGACACTAACAACTGTATATGGACATTTTTATGAGCAATGCGTATGAAGCCCAAGTTATGCCCTCACTGAAGGAGATACACTGCATGCTTGGCTTGCTTTAGACTGGGTTGACAGGTCAAAACTGCGACAGCAAGTCCGTTAAGGCTAGCCTGGCATACATTGGCTAGCAAGATATCAAGAGTGGCCCTGGTGGCAGCAGTGTCAAGTCTTTCCAACTGGGTTGCTTTGAGTATATGGTTGGAGCTTCACATTGGCTCTTTTTGAGTGCCGCTGGTGGGGACAGCGGCCACCCAAGTTTGATGGCGCCATTTGGTGCCTGGTTCTGTTTGATAAACATAACATGAAGGATAAATGAAGAGATGAGACTGATTTGGATGCAGTTTGCTACTGAAGCAGATGTCAAGGCCTCCCATGTGTACATAGTTGGAAGAACAAACAAACCAATTTTAACGTTTGGGTCCAAGACCGGAAGTCGAAACGACTCATCGGAAGAGCAGCAGGGCAGCTTTTGTGTGCTGCATACACTTGGTCAAAGTACTGTGACACATAGAGGATGGGGAGAGGGGCATCCAGTGTGGGTTTGTTCCAACATATGAACCGAGGGAATGAGCACACCCCGCTATTGGATAGAACAGAGGGAAGCACGCACACCCCGCCGGCCAGGTCCATCACGTCTGGTGGTATTGCTTTCTGATGCTGTTGGCTGCACGAGGCTGCTGCAAGCCCACCGGGGTGCAACGGTACAGACAGAAAGATAACGTCCAGATTACAAGCTAGATAACATAATGCGCTACGCTCCTCTAGGGCTGGCCCTTAACTAAAGCAGGGCATGATCCCTGGTCTGAACACTTTAAGCACTGGACACACGGCAACAACACCATAGCTGCTGATGAGTGGAGGCCATATGAAATGCATTCATCACCAGCAGCACAGGTGCACAGTATTGATTGCTACGAGTAGTGAGTTGGAGCCTATCTATTTTAACAGCTCAGGAAGAGTGCAAAGCATCATTGGAAGTTGATGCATTAGCCGCTGATCGGCGATCCCTCCATGGTCCGATGTGAATAGGCTGGTACCATTAGGATTATTTTGACCTAATGCTGGACCTCCTGATGTCCCTGCATACGTTAGGTTGTCATGCCTGCCTGAGACAACCCGTATTCTGTTCCATATGGATGCATCTTGCTGCATTATGTAGATGTGACAGGTTGATGAGGTGCAGGGCCTATGGCAGTTTTCCTATGGCATATCATGAAATGCTGCTGATGAAAACTGTCAGATGTCTGCTGCAGTTGACATCTCCACTTTAAAGCGACTTCTGCAGCACCCTGCCTGTTCTGGCATCTGACTGCTAGAACGCAGGGCAAAAGCACATGTATGGCAGGTGGCCACGCTTATATGGGTGTATGACACATGTGGAATATGCATGATTGTTGCAGTAGTACAAGTACTCAGGGACGATATGCCCAGCGACACGGATAAGCAAGCTGCGTGAGTGGACATGCGCTGGAGAGGTAACATGCCGCAAGGTGCATAGAATGCGAAGCTAACAGGTACTTACATCTCGACAGCGTCCGTTTGTCACCTCGTTGGTCGCCGTACAGCCCGCTTTTTCGCAGCTGCGTCGCAGTTCAGCCATGTCCTTCGCCAGGCGGTCTTTGGTACCACTTTCTTCACGGCTGCTTATATGATCAGGACAAACGCGTACATTGGGGTTGCTACAGGCTAGCACGTAGCTGCGCCGTGGCTGGAGCTGCTGAGTGCGGCGAGTTTATCACAGTTCGGCCATGCTCCTGGGCGACAAGTGGTCCGGCATCGTCTTCTTCACGGCTGTTTGCATCATTAGGGGTAACATGTGCAGGCAAACCTTTCAGAACGTGCAGCGTGCGGGGATGGGCCTGGCGCAGCTCGATCGAAGTAGTTTTCAGCCGGTCTGGACCTGGCACCACGGAGCATCGTCGCTGTAGGTGCCAGGAGGCCCTTCGCGAAGCGGGATTTTTGCATATGCATAGGCCGCACCTGGGGCCACCCGACTATGTGCGTCCGGAGCCTCGATCGACAAGCACGCAACGAGACCTGCTGGGCGCTGCTGCGAATCCCAGGCGGTTTTGGAAGTCGAACCGGCATGAAAATCACTTACAGTTGGTTGCAAAAGTTTTGGCCGGAACATAAGGCTGGGGTTTAAGCAGCAGCAGCAAGACCTGATTTACAACCATTTATGTTTAAGAAAGAAAACAGGCAGAGCATCAATGTGCTGCAGTTAGTATGCCCAAGTGGTACCACAAGTAGCCTCGCACGCGAGACGTCCCGAGTTCGAGCCCCGGGCGTGCCCTATAAATATACTATATAAAAGCCAGCCAGCCAGCCTTAGCCTTAGCCGCAGACGCAGACCAGCAAGCCTCCCCCCTGTTCCTATAGCCCTCCTGCTTTTTTTAACCTGGCTCTCCCCTTCCACCTCTGCCCCTCCTGTGGTTGCCAGCCCCACACCCCATCTGCTCCCCTCCCACAGCCCTCTCAGCTCAGCCTTGCACTTGCCCCAACTTCTCGCATGCCCTGCCTACCCCCACCTGCCCTGCCATTGAACTGGTATAGCCCCTGCACCTGCTTCACACCTGGTCTATATGCTACTGCCCCTAAACAGTAAAGAAAGGGCACCTGTGCCTGCTGGCAGTTCTCAGCATTTACCCCCTTAAAAAGCAGCAAAAATGCCTCCGATGTCTCCCTTGCAAGACCCCTGCTTTTCTCAGCAGCCAAGCAACACAGAGCAACAGAGATGCTGACCGCACCCATTGGTGACAACCTGGACCTCATACAGAAGCTGCCTGTGCAAGAGAGCAATGAACGGCCATGCCATTTCACAGAAGCAGACCATTTCCTAACAAAATCTGAGTTTTGGGCCAAAACTTTTGCAACCAACTGTGTCCAATGTTTGCACCTCCTGTTTCCTCAAGTGCAAGCAGAGATAACAGCTGTGTCTAGCCTGTTGCAAAGAACTTGTTGATGCAATTATTGCCTGCTGTGCTAAATTGGTGGCAACCGCAACCGCATTGAGAAAGTGCTTGAGCTGACTTTTCAGATTTTGGTCAAAAGTGGGTACGCCCCTGTGGTCACCTGAGTTAGGGTGCATGGAATGGAACTTCTCCCATTTATCAGCAAGCTTTCCTTGGCTTTACAGTACCATGTCACTAGCTGCAGTCATGCATGCTCTGCACAGCAGGCCCCACATTAACTATCCCTGCAATGCTGAGCATTGCTACAGGCAGCAAAAAGTGTGGTTTTCAACATGGATGCTTCCCCTGCTGGAGGGGCCCTGCTTCTGGCAATCTTACCATAAGCTTCAAGGTCACTGCCAAGGATTCAGTATTAACAGAAGCTGGTGTGCTTTGCATGCCAGTTTGATGGTAGGAAGCTTCCTTCTACATGCTGCAATCAGCGGCGGGCGAGACGGGCCTATGCTGCAAGGCTGTCACCCACGCTGTCACCACCACTTTGGAGGATTGTTTTCTTTGTCACCTGTCACTGCTTGAAACAAGGTCTAGCATACCACAGAGTTGTTCACTGGGCCAGGCTTGTTGTAAAACAAGACATGTTACGCATATCCCTTCGGTGCAGCACCACCTTCTAGACCCGACGTGCCCTTGCTACTGCTGTTTTAACACTTTCCACCAGATCTTGCCATGATAGTGCTAGCAGATCTCTCAACAACCTCCTCAAAGCATATGTTTTTATTCAGCACCGCTCCCCCTTTCTACAATACCACATCGGCTATGCCAATCATGCTCCACCTGCACAGAACAGCAGCTCGCTACATGTGCTGGGGGTATACCCTGCTTTGGGGGCGCCAGATATGCCCTTTGGGTATTCCGCATGGCACAGGCAGCTTCAGAGACAGCCCCTGCTCCAGCTGTAATGTCCTATGGCATGTGCTACCAGGGGAAGTGTGCAAGTCAAGGTATCTCAGTTGTTGGTATTTGCTTAGTGTACTGCTGCAGCTGGTGAGGGTAGGGGTAGGAAGGGCCCCCGTCATGGGTTGCCAGCACATGCAACAATTTATTCACCCTGGCTGTGACTGTTGCATAGGTCCAGCCCCTGGTACCTTAAACCAGCCCTGCCCCAAGCCAAAGCCCTTGCCTCTGTCAAACAGCAGCAGCAGAACCAATGTCCACAGTTGGTTGCAAAAGTTTTGGCCGGAACATAAGGCTGGGGTTTAAGCAGCAGCAGCAAGACCTGATTTACAACCATTTATGTTTAAGAAAGAAAACAGGCAGAGCATCAATGTGCTGCAGTTAGTATGCCCAAGTGGTACCACAAGTAGCCTCGCACGCGAGACGTCCCGAGTTCGAGCCCCGGGCGTGCCCTATAAATATACTATATAAAAGCCAGCCAGCCAGCCTTAGCCTTAGCCGCAGACGCAGACCAGCAAGCCTCCCCCCTGTTCCTATAGCCCTCCTGCTTTTTTTAACGTGGCTCTCCCCTTCCACCTCTGCCCCTCCTGTGGTTGCCAGCCCCACACCCCATCTGCTCCCCTCCCACAGCCCTCTCAGCTCAGCCTTGCACTTGCCCCAACTTCTCGCATGCCCTGCCTACCCCCACCTGCCCTGCCATTGAACTGGTATAGCCCCTGCACCTGCTTCACACCTGGTCTATATGCTACTGCCCCTAAACAGTAAAGAAAGGGCACCTGTGCCTGCTGGCAGTTCTCAGCATTTACCCCCTTAAAAAGCAGCAAAAATGCCTCCGATGTCTCCCTTGCAAGACCCCTGCTTTTCTCAGCAGCCAAGCAACACAGAGCAACAGAGATGCTGACCGCACCCATTGGTGACAACCTGGACCTCATACAGAAGCTGCCTGTGCAAGAGAGCAATGAACGGCCATGCCATTTCACAGAAGCAGACCATTTCCTAACAAAATCTGAGTTTTGGGCCAAAACTTTTGCAACCAACTGTAAGTTACCGAGACCCTTCTCCCCAGGTTCCCGTTGGAATTTGACTTACCGCTAAGGTCCGGCCCTAAGGGCCAGCCAATAACATAGGTAAATATAGCAGCCCTCGGCAGTACATGCCAACAGAACAGCCCCACCATATGCTCACCCCAAACTCGGACAGCAGCAGCAGCAGCAGCAGGCCACTAAAAACAAATTTAATCCACTTCCATCACATAGGCGTGCTCCTTGCACATTTGCACCGATCTTACTAGAATACACATATGCTACACTGATTGGGGCAGTTGCCAAGCAACCCTATGCATGCACACCTGCTTGCCATCCCACAATGACAAGGTTCTCACCGATAGGAAGAGGTCTGCCGTCTGAGAATCCCCATTTGCATCCAGCCTAGCGTTTCCTGCTCCCTATCCAACCCATCTGACTCCTGCTTCCCACCCGCCTTGAAACCCCACCACCTGTTGCAAGATCCTTTAAACCATCCACATACACCCCTTCCTCGGCATTGTGCTCAACACTAGCAGCAGATAGGGCCCAGGCTGCCCCACCCCCACTACCCCATCCCTACAGCTCCTTGCCCTCCCAGCACAAGCTGCTCGTCCATGGCTATTTCTTCAGACACCAAGGCGCCGTGTAATTCGCCAGGGACCGACGGCACCTCAGTATGTGGTGCATATCTCTATCTCTGGCACAAGCTGCATGGAGCTACCAGAAATCCTAAACCCTAAACTCCTAACCCTTAAACCCAACCTGCATGAGCTACCTTGACTCTCCAAACCGCCTCATTAGCTTCTGTTGGCATCTATGATGCTCGTACACAAGCTGCTGCCAGGTATACAGAGGCTGCTGACTCAATGCAAAGCCTTTTGCTAGTGCTGGTCAGCAGCTTGGCACCAAGGACAGCCCACAAAACCAAGCGCAGTGGCATACGAACTGAGCGAGTGTCCATCCTCCTTCCTGCCACACCCATCCTCTCTAGCTGGCCTTGATGTGCATAAGAACACTGCATGATGCATGTTACCAAGCCTTTCTCCTTAACCCTGCATGTCAGCTTGCCTCCTCATCATTCTGTGCTGTCCAGCTGGACTCCACCACCTCCCGCACCCGCCGGTTATACTCACGCCTGCACAACAACGAAACAGCAAAGTTTTGAGTTCACAACGTCGAAGCCGATTGTGTATAAGCATATCATGAATGCTTAAGAGCTACCGGTAGTCTAACCATCACAGTAAACATTGCTAACCTAGCGCAACATGCCACCACAGTGGAGATAGCTCCAGCTATAGCTGCTGCATAGACATCTCTTCCAGCACCCACAGCTGCATGTGTACTCTTGCTACACTTCCTGACATCCCATAGCAAAAGCACCATAGGCCCCACACTTCAAGTCGTTACAAAAACCGCTGCCTCTGTACCCTAAGACTATCCACAACCTTCTGTGCATGCTGTTGGGCCCCAATACCAATGGCCATGACATGCACAGAACACAGAGCTAACATGCAGCTACCGCTAATGAATTTCACCAGAACCAGCTGGCCGCACTAATGATCCCTTGACACCCCAAGCTCTCAGTATGCAACGCTGCAGCGAGGGAACACCGGTACCTATCCAACGCAGGAACAGACAGAGGAACCCCCCAAAAGCATTGTCATAACACACTCCTCTGCTCGCAGCCTGGGTGATGGGGTCCGTAATTCACAGTCCCCCCCCCCTCCCCATTTTCCCCCGGGGGTAACGTATGGTACTGCTCTTGCAGGGGCCTCACCTGTTTTCGCTGTACAGCCGCGCTGCCTCGGAATTTGCTGGTGAGTTTGGATTCGGGTCGCAAAGCAATGACTGCAGCAAGCACCACACGAACATGCATGATGTCAGCAGGTGCCTACGGAAAAGCTGCACTTTGTAGTACTTGCCATAAGAAAGCTGACCCGTATAATCTGCTTCCCTTACAAGAGAGCTCACCAGAGAAGAGCTGCACTTCACACCCTACCCCTTTGCTTTGCGCTAGCAATTATTTGTAATGAGCGCGTCGCTATCGCTGTGACCCCAATAAGAAGTCCTCCTTAACAGAACCCGCAGACATCTCATCCACGCTACAAATGATAGCCTGCAAAAAGCAACCCTTCCCATGTGCCTGCTGCCCCTGGATCAATGACAACTGCATGCATCCCTCCAACATTGTTCCCCACACACAGGCTCAGGTCTGACATGCTTTAAAATCTATTGGTCAGGACTTGAGTGACTTTACAGGCAGGACTTGCCCTGCATGCCTGCTGCAAAGTGCAATGAAAGTTGATGACCTGCGACACTCCCTCCCGCCATCCCTAGCAACACAGACCCAAAGCCCCAGTGGGGCCTTCAACTGTCACCCGCTGCTTTGAACAATGCCAGCAGGTACATGGCATGTATCCCACCATGCACTATTTTCCCATCCATACTTACAAACACATGTATCATGAAGTTTTCATATCCTGCCCTAATGCTGCTGCGCTGCTCCTATCTGCCCTGCAATACTGCCATGTTTTGCTGTGGGTACCCCTGTGCTGCTGCGGCACCACTGCGGTTTTTGACACTAGCCCAGAGGAGTAGGGTGCTAGCACCACTGTGGGGTGTCTGCACATGAATTTGTAGGACTGCGTGAAGGTAGTCGTTCAGCACCCTGCCCACTTGGCATAGAGACATGTGTATAGATCACTTCAATCGCTGCACAGCTTTCATGCCGTGCAGCTTATGCAGCATGACTTAGCCAGTTTGTTAGTTTATGCAAAGAGCAGAAACTGAGACAGCCAAAGGTGAGACTGCTACGGTAGATAGCCGAAGCTGTCAAACCACCCAATAGATTGAAGCAATTACACACCTGTATGGATGTGAGGATGGCTGAAACATCATAGATTGGGCTCCACTGGTTCTGTAGGATGTCCAGGCAGATGCCGCCATCAGCATAGACTGCAGGAGGACATGAGGCAAAGCCTTAAGGACATGCACAGACTGCGGGAGAAAGAGGCTGAACCTTATGAACATGCATAGGCTGGAGGCGGACAAGAGGCGAAGCCTTGAGCACATGCATAGGCTGGCAAGCAATCGATAAAGATGCTCACTTCAACCAGGAGGCAGAAGCTGCCAAGTACTTAGGGACATGCATAGACTGGCAAGCAGTTGGGAGAGGTGCCCACTTTGACCAGCAAGCAAAAGTTGGTAAGGTTGCTGAACACATGTTGTGTCCTGTGCGGGAGGGGGTGGGGGCGGGTGGGACGAGGGGGAGGAGGGAGGTGGGGTAAGCACAGGAGCATGCACCTAGGTGAGGTTGAGGGAAGGCAACTGTAATGTGGATCCAGTCCTGTATTTAAGCAAGCTGTACATGCTGCATAATGGCGTGTGCCGTGCGTTAGGTGTTCAGCTACCGGTTGCAAGTAGTTGCAGCACAAGCGTAACCGCTCAATCATGCTGGTTGCTCACTACGGTTGGCTCGTCGTACTATGAACAAGCCTTGCCGCCTGACGACCAGGTGGTAGCATGCTTACTGTTTGGGTGGAACATGGTGGACTTGAACTTCACCACTGGTGCTTTGTTGGGGTATTCTTCGCTGAACTCCAAAGTCAAGTTGAAGGTCCCTGCACAGCGTAGCAGTCGGATAGGACTGTTAACGACATCGGGGTTGCATGGGCCAAGGAGATCCACCACATGCAGGCTACGACCTACCTCCGTCCCATGGGGTGTCCTCCGGGCCAAAGATGATGGCATTCCACATCATGATGTTATCAGGATTGGGCGATCCATTGACACCTTGAGGTGGATCATTTTTGAGGCGCTTGAAATCTCTCATCAAGCGCTGCAGTAGCGACAACCTGTAAGGACCGTAGGATGCACGCGCGATACTTAACGTGCTCTATGTGTAGCTCTACCTTTCGCGCCGGCGTCGACATGCCACCCTGGAGCCAATAGTATTATATGTTACCTACGTCTGCAGGCTCCCTTGGCGCAAATAGCACGGAACCACCTTGCCAGCATAAGCCCGAGCGGGCCGTGGAGCATGAAAGCAGCCTATGCTTCAGACAAACCAAGTGGTACTGCCATCTTGTGGCTGACAAATTATCTCCCTCATCAAGACGTCTCAAATGGTACTATCTGGCCGGTTGCTTGTGCATGCAGCTTGCTTCCCCTTGCTAGGTCCGTATCTAGAACCACGGCAGTACAGCTCCTGTGAAGATCACACCTCGAACCTGTTCACCAGATCATACATATGCGTCAGCTTGTGGAAGAACCTAACCGCAGTGCTGGTTCCGTCGTGGGACGATCGCATCGCTGCCCGTCTCCTCTCACCACATGCGGGGGTCTATCTCACTCCTGGAACTCAGCCAGTTTGCCTTGAATTCTGTGCATACGGAAGCACTTGCGTATCATTTACCGCTATTACTTAGTACTTCCCCTTTGCCCATCTACTGCTGTGTAACGCTGTTAGACGGGGCATTGCTGCTGGTGGTGGATCGCGTCGTCCTGGGTTTTTGTTTTGATGGCCAGCTGCAGTCATCTCCTGGATCTCCATACGTTTGGCTGTGCCACAACTAGCAGCTGGCGCCCTTTTACATGTAGACCTCCGAACACATTAAGACCCTGTGGCCTTGGAGCACGACGACCTACAGCTCGTGTTCGTGGTGCGCGCGAAGAAATTCCGGCCCCCTCAGTAGCAGAACGTCCAATCGAACCCGTTGGGGAACCTCTGAACTGGGGTTCAAGCAGATCAAACGCAACATCTGCACCCAATAAGCCTCCAGCAGCAGTAGCAGCAGCAGCAACAGCAGAAAATGGCCCCAGCAAAGCTGCGCAGCTATTTCTGTCAGCCCTTGTCAGCCTACAGCTGCTGCTATGCCCTCCTTCAGATGCTGTTCTCAACTCTCCCAATGCCCAGATACCCCGCAGTGTAGACGCCGCCCTTAGGAGGTAATCCATTGGGAATTGGAAGGGTTGGGGAGGAGCAAGGGCTACCGGTGTTTGCTTCTTGGGTTGGAACATTCTATTCCAGTGGTGCAGGGACTAAGCCCTTGTACGATGCAACCAGAAAAACGTTTAGCCCAATACTCCTGAAGCAACTCAAGACGGTGACTTTGCACTGATCATGACAACATGGGCCCTTGCAACATGACAGCAGCAGCAGCAGCGTGCTGTTAAAGCAGGGCCTTGCTTGCTGCAGGTGATCTATAACTCATGCCAGATATTTCTGTCAGTGCTGCATGTCTACACGGCGTTTGTTCGTGCACCACTTCCACAATTGGCTCGCCGTGCTTTCTGTCAATTTGTAGACTCCTGCTGCGGCTGATCCTGCAGCAGTAGGCTCCATGCTCCCCCTGCCTTACTTGAATCAATCCTACAGCCAGAGCGGGCAGTGCCAAGGCATATTCTTCTGCCTAAATACCCGACCAGCTGACCCATTCTTCCCGCTGCTCAAAAGTGCAGAGCCCCCCCCCCTGGTCCCGTTGTTTAAGCTAAAGCCGGAAGCATGACCTCCCACAGATCTCTACCGTAGGTGTAATCTTCTGTTCCCGCTATTGCTGTGTACAGGTCCATTCCAGCTTTCAATGCTGACATGGGCATCAAGGAATTTAGTTATGATAACGCACAGGAAACAATGTTGCTGTTGATGTGCACAGGTCCATCCCAGCGTTCAATGCAGATGTGGGGGCCATGCAGAAGCAATTGGAAGATGTGGCCTTCCTGCTGCGCATCCCCCAAAGGAAGCCCTGGGGGAACATGGCAGCTGATGTAGCAGGGTCTCTAAAGATGTTGGAGAACAGGTCAGTAGGGGATGATATGTACTCCGTAGGTATGAATGTTGGAAGTGCCTTTTTATGGATGTTCAAGACTGGTCTGGTTTCGGCCGCAATCTACTCTGCGGATCATGCTGTGAGGTAGGCAGGTAGAGCTTGAAACTGCAGAAGGAAGTGCTGATCCGCAGGGCGTAAGCACTGGTCCCCCTCCTGATGGTGTGTATTGGAGTCCAGGTGGTAACAACTTGCGCATGCCAAAGCTAACTGCTGCAGACTAGTCCTCCACTACTCTCGTCCCGCGTTTCAGCTCTCAGTAGAACCTTTGGGAACCTCAATTTTTTTGCAACAAAGCCTCACAAGCGAAACATGTACAACTTAAGCTACTACATTACTGGCGCCATGCTAATGTAGTTACTTAGTGTGCATAGCCCATATGTAGCCATTTTTTTCTGGTGGTTGTGCAACGCTGGGAGTAGCTTGTACTGCACAAGGCTGAACTTCAATTGAAACCCTTCTTGTCAGAAACCTTAAACCCTTGAAGTTACACCTTTCATGGATCTGTGTAACGGCTGGTGGGGTGTGTCGGGTGTCCAGGAGCTGAAAAACCTACACACTTCCCTTGGGCCTGTAAAGCCATACATTCCCTGAAAGCTCTGAGCCGTGTGTTTTTTACGCAGACAATTGCTGCTGGCAGGAGTACCACAGGACAAGCTGCCGGGAGCAGAGGAGTTGCTTGACACCATGTACACTAAGTTGAAGCAGCTGGAGTTAGCAGTGAAGACGCAACAGCCGGATTTTGCTGGGCTTAGGACGTCAGAGATACTGAAGAACATTGGGCAGCTGGAGCTCTTGCAGGTGTGTCTAGGAAGGGGTGTGAGTACTTGGGGACTAGGTGGTTGCAGATGTATAAAGGGCAGTGTAACAGGTCTTAGCCGGGGAGCGGACCCAGGGGCCGCATGAGACTGCGCTACAGTACTGAGGTACTAGACAGTGGATACCATGCATACTAAGTTAAAGCAGCTGGACTAAGGTGGCGAAACACAGCAATCAGAGATTGCTGGGCTAAGGATTTTGCGGATGCTGAAGAACATGGGGCAGCTTGAGCTTTTGCAGGTGTGGGTGGGAAGAAGTGTAAGAGTTTGCAAGAAGTGTAAGAGTTTGCGGTCCGGGTGGTTAGCCTGGAGGTTGGTACTGGTTAAAGCAGGGGAGAGTGCGGACGAGAATAGCAGGGTCCGTCATGCAGTGCTGAAAGCGAGTACTGCAGGGTACAGCGAACAAAGCAGGTTGCGACCACCACCCCAAACCTAGATCTTGTCCTGAGAGCCTATCGTCCATTAATAGCTTGCCATTGCTGGTCCCTAAGATAGTAGCTTCATAGGTGTTGCAGAAGCTAGTGAAGGATGTCTAAACCATAGGTTATGTCCAGGTGATGTAAGCAGGGAGAGGCACTGAGGAGTGCATGCTTCAATGCTGACATTGCAGGCATATGTATGATATCAACTTCATCATTTTACTGATATAAACATGTCCAGGCTGGTTGCAGCAGCATCCATTACCTGGAACATTAATATGGAGCACACAAGCTAGTGCCGGTTGTTTTTGATTTGATGCTTTGGTTTACGGGCAGCTTGGCTGCTTCTTTCTGAAGGCCCCTGGTTTGACGTTCCAGATGCCTAAGGACTATCTCAACATGCCTTGGCTTGTAAGGAAGCAACAGTCTGAGCTGAATCAAACTGTTTCTGTGTGCAGGCCCCAGGTCTGACTTTCCAAATACCTAAAGAGTATGCCAACATGCCACGGCTTGTAGGGAGAGCAACGGTGGAACTGACTGTGGAGAAGGCAGATGGCTCTTTGGCTTTTGTCAACATTGAGCAAGGGGGGCTCAGCAAGCAGGGGAAGGTGAGACGTCTAACACGCATACAGCAAATATGTTTGCGAGCACAGAAAATGAGATAAAATTAGCTGCAGGGAGGAGCAGGATAGATAGGACAAGTAATCCACAGTGTTTGTGTTTTGATCAGGAGCCTTGTGTTCATGGTCTGGCTTTGTGTGGCCATTGCCATACCGGTTAATGACGTTCTCTTCAAAAGCAAAAGGCAATGACAATGAAATGTGGATAAAGCTTAGCCAGGGGAGGGTGCGCAAGTTGCTATGGGCTGCCGAAGGCCCGGATCGATGAAGGATTGGGCACAGGTATGGTAATTCTTTGGGTCTAGTGGTCCTTCTGGGGTCAATGAATACCAGGCCATCTGACCTTCGGGAGTTGCCGTCAATAGGAAGGTTACATAAAGAAAAGAGTAATGGTAGAATGGAGGGTTAATGGGGTTAACCATTCCCCAACCATAGTACATATAACCATGAGGAGTATTGTATAGGATAGCTGATTGAAACAAGTGAAATGTGGCAGGTGGGAGAGGGAGTGCTCTGGGGAGGTGGGGTGGGCATGGGCAGCACGAAGGGGGGGAAGCTTTGCGGCTGAGGGAGTCTTGCTGATGCTTGATAGGGTGTGCTGCAAGGGGTTGTTGCTGGGTCGGCGTGATGGAGGGGGGGGGGGGGAGGGGGTGATGTATGGTAATTGTATAATAATAGTAGAGGAGATTATGTTGGAGACTCTGAAGAAGAATGAGGTCCACAGCATTGGAGGGTTGTGTGTGTGTGTGTGTGAATCTTACATTGGCAAACCCATCGGCACGCGTGCGGTGCCACAGTTCACCACAGGGGTGGCAAAGCCACTAACACAGATAGAACCAGGAAAAACTGAACATCATCCACCAGCTTGAACTCCACTGATCATGCATGTAATGGGGTGCTTGCCAAGTCTGGCCCAGTCTGACCCGAGGGCTGAGCACACCATTATCATATTCATTATAAAAATAGTGGCCAATCCTGTCAGCTTCAGAACCTGCTCTAGATATATCTGAACTACAAGCATCTTCCTTCCTGCATTTTGTTTGATGCCGCTGCAGGTAGAAATTACGTTAGATGGCTACTCAGCCCCTCTCTCAGCTGGCAACTTCGCTGTGAATGTATTGGAGGGCCTCTACAACGACAAGTAGGTGGAGTTCAATAAATGTTTCTGTGCATGCTTGACATCCTGTCACGTTGCCTCTCACTCTCTCAGCCTCGGTCTTCCCCTCTCTTTCTCTATTAACACATTAGCAAACTGATTGGCAGGACGGGGCAATGTGAGGGCTGTGCAGTGACCGACGTCATGTACTTGAATGTCGCTAGGTGGGTTGTCTTATTCTAGTTCCTGCATGTGTTCATACACGATTTTGGTTAATAAACTTACGGTAGTGATACAGGAATTTGGTGAAGGTATACAGATGTTGGATTGTCAATGCAGCGTGACGTGCTTCTGGCGACTGGTTTGGACATGCTGCTGCATTGTGTATGATGTGCAAAGCTGCGTTATATAGGTGATGTAGCCATCTGCCCTGCCGTTGTGCGATCCATGCGCCTTGCTGAACCTTGAGCCTAGAACGGCTATTCAGCACTCCAGTGACTGGGTGGAACTTGCTGCTATCTCACGGTCTGAAAGTTGCATTTGAAAAGAGAAAAAGAACCCGGAGCCAACCCTAGGCTCAAGGGGAGTGAAGGCACGCTATCTCAGTGAAGGCGGGCTACACCTTTTGGCGCATTCAGGGAAAATTGTATCATAAGGTACCCGGCAGTGAGCTCGCTTTAATGAGCTAGCCTTGAACATATCACGCTGAGCCTGCTAATGGATAATATATGAGATAGATCACTGCACAGCTTTCGGGCTGTGCAGCGCCCGCGGCATAACTCCATCCAGTTTGTTAGTATGTGGAGATCAAAAGTAGAGGCAAATGGACTAATTTGCCTGCTAATGGATTAATCTGTACTTATGCGTTGTGGCCTTGTCTGTCTGTGCCACATTACAGACCCATCCAAGCCAGCTATGCCTCAGTTATCACCCCTGGCGACTCCACAACCAGCAAGCCCCCCATCCCCCTCGAAATCCTCCCTGCTGGTGAATTCGACCCCTTGTACCGCCTAGACCTTGATGTCCAAGGTGGGGAGTTACCTGTACTGCCTCTCAGCTTGCCAGGTGCTGTAGCAATGACGCATCTCCCGGAGCGAGATTCATTCGTGAGCGGGGATGAGTGGTTTATGTATAAGTTTGATAAGCAGCAGGCAGGGTTAGCCGGGCTTTCATTTGATGAAGGGACCTTTGGTGTTTTTGGGTACGTGACTAAGGGGTTGGATGTGGTCAAGCAATTAGTGACGGGCGATGTGATTGTGAAGGCAAAATTGGTTTCGGGGGAGGAGCGGCTGCTCCAGCCATCTGCTGCAAATTAGTGAATCTGCTGTGTGTGTGTGGCCTTGGTGGACAGCTATAAGGGTATGAGCAGCACATGCTTCTTGCTTGTGAGTGAATATCGGGGTGTTGCTTGTCAAGGTCTTATCTCTTTTTCCCAGTTTTGAAAGCAGGGAGGCGGCACCACCACTAGAACAATGGTATCGCACATGAGCCGCTGCCAAGGTCTTAGTTCCTTGCCATGTGTGATTGTGGGACTCTGTCAGTTAAGTCAGCAGAACTAAACATTATGCTTGTGGCGAATGGAATGTGAGCCTTGATACGGTGTAGGACAGTCAGGTGCCGTCTGGTATCAACTTGTCCGTCTGGTCGGTGCTGTTCGGTGAGTTGAACTGGGATGATGTGGATCATTCCATCCCAGTACAACTCGCCAAACAGCACCGACCAGACAGTTTTGGCTGGGAGCTGTGAAGACAGGCTGCTGCGCTAGTGGCACCGGCGATGTTAGCGGTCATTTTGCAACGAAAGCATAACAGTGATTTCTTCTGATATGTTGTGCGTGGCTTAATGGTGTTGCTCCCATCCCATGTGTTGTATGTACCGGGGTACAAATTGGCAAACTGGTTGCTGTTGCCTGGGTCAAATGGTCATGTGCATGGCAAGTCTGACTTGGCTGGCCTGACATGTATTGGCTACCATAGCAAAGGATCAAGGGCGGTGGGCTGGTGGCAGCCAGTGTGAGGCTCTTGGACAGCAGCTTCATGTGTGCCATTGGAGGTGAAGTTGACTCTTTGTGGGCCGAGCTGCCTCCACCGGCGCCCGACTTTGACGGGGCCATTTGTACTAAACTGTAACCACTTAAACAGCAGGTGTTTGACGCGAGATCAGCCATACGGTAGGAGGAATTTTCCATCCTCGTGGATTTGCACAGGAGATACCCTTTTGGCCCTGCTCCATTCATTTAAAAACTATTGTTAAACCTTCTTTGGATACCGTAAGTAGTTCGCCCCAGACACACGATTATGGTATCACGTCTGCAGTGTTACCATTGGACAAAACACCCAGGGCGGCTAGCCAGCCAAAACAGAGGCTCAAAGGAATAGATCATTGTCTGAAGCTCACGGCTACCAGCGACTAACCTTAACCAACTCACCCACCCAAACCCATTCACAACCCGAGCGACACCACCCCCCATCACCTAAACCCAACCAGCACCCCCACCCAATCTCAAAGGCCTCAAAAGCCGCTACAGCTTGGCATAGCTGACCTGCATGGCATTGCTGGGTGTGATCTTGAACCCCTGCAACCCCTGCATGGCCGTGGTGGCATGCATGTCGTTCTCGTACTCTATGAAAGCAATGCCTGGGCGCGCCTCCACCATGCGGACCTCCACGAAGCCTGGGAACTGCTGGAACAGCATCTGCAACATCTGGTCTGTGGTGGCCTCTGGAAGCCCTTGGACAAAGAGGATCTTGTTGGGGGGTGCTTGGCCACCTGGGGCTCCCCGCTGCAATACAGAAAGGACAGGGGCAAGTTAAGTTGAATGATATGCCATAGCAAAAAGTGCCACAGGCCCCGCACCTCAAGCTGTCACAAACAAACAGCGAGGTGGAACAGAATACGGGCTGTCTTCCAAGGACAGGGGCACTAGAGTTGGAAAGACTCTTCCCCAACAATAAGAGGAAACTGGCCATCCCCAAGCAGCTTGCGGACCATATAATGAATATGCGGGGGGAACCTGCAGAACTCATTCCCTAAAAGAAACCCCCCATGCTGAAGTGTTGCAGTGTGTTGATAAAAGGTTCAAGGGCAATAAACTATGACTCCATGCAGTTTGTTAGCGTTTGGAGGGCAACTAGCCAAGAAAAAGAGATGACAATAGCAGATAAGAGACACACACACCGCACACAAGACCTCCTTCTGTTACTACAGCATATCAGAACTCAGCAACTAAAGGTGCTTGGCTATTACCACCATTGTGGCACCAGTTATTGTGTCCCTCTGCAGGCAATTTCAAGAGTCAAGCAGGCAGGAGTAAGCATATGCCCAATGCCTTCAAGCAGTGCAAGGACCAAAAGAGCGTAAGGCATAGGAACCTAGTATTGAAACCAAATGTGCCATCCAACGCATCCAGCGGCTGCAGAACCACCATGCAGAGCATGTGTCAAATGGCTTTATGGTCCAAGCTAAACTGGGCAGCAACATCGTAATTTCATAGCAGGGTTCATGAACCTTTATTTATTGGTTTCTTATACCGGTATTGTTGGTTTCTATAGGCTAACTAAGGTCACAGCTTGAGGTGCGGGGCCTATGGCACTTTTTGCTATGGCATATCATGAAATGTAATAAAAACGAGGGCTGCAGCAACTCATCCAGGCCAAGGCTCAGAACGAGTGGTCACCAGGTGGGCAGCATGCTATCCACTC
Source organism: Pseudopediastrum boryanum (assembly GCA_963556185.1). Taxonomy (NCBI): domain Eukaryota; kingdom Viridiplantae; phylum Chlorophyta; class Chlorophyceae; order Sphaeropleales; family Hydrodictyaceae; genus Pseudopediastrum; species Pseudopediastrum boryanum. Next base: position 7,493,684 of record OY744499.1, on the reverse strand, counting down.
CCACCTGGATCAGGTGGACTCCCATTTTCTCAAAAGTAAAAGTTTAAGAGGCAACACACTTTGAAAAAGCTAGGGAGTAACAGCTTGGAGGTGCGATTTTACTGCACTTTTGCTTGGCATATCATTATAAAATTAATTAAAATGGACATAGGTTATGCATCTGCAGTCCCTGCTGCAAGATGCTCACCTGGCCTGGCGCCCCGCCTGCTGCTGCTTGCTTGGCCTCTCCCCGCTTGATCATCTTCTCTGCAGTTTGGAAGCAGCAAGAGAGAGTTAGCACCATGGCTGCTGCAGGTATGAACTCGGCTGCACAATGAAAGTGTTTGCAACTGCATATAGGCACAAGCACAAACAGCTGGTACACACTGCTATCGCTCAATACATCTGCAATGCCCCAGTTTGTCGACCAGAGCAGTTCTTTCTCTGGCAGTCCAGCCTTGTAGCTGCCAAGCTGCTACTCGAGCTGCTGCCAATCTGGATATCGCGCTGCTCCTGCATGCTGCTGGCCCAAGCCGCTCGTAAGCAGCGGCAGTCCCAATTACCTCTTGCTGCTGCGTTCTTCTTCGATCGCTCCTTATCTGGCTTGTAGGAGCCATCCAGCTTAGCAACTGCATCTGACTTTGTCTTGGCATATGAGAGCCTCTGCACGAAATAACAGAACAGAGCCAAGTTACCAGAATGTAATACAGCAGTGGCAGCCCGATGTCTTTCTGGTTTGTGTATGGGCTGCGGCAGGGTGCTCAGACTTGCAATATATGCAGTGCTGGAGCAAATTGTGTACACATGGGGCACAGTGACAACGACTTTTGAACTGATAGCACTCGCAAGAGCTCAAAGATGGCAGACCGCCAGTGTCCACCTTGGAGGACTCACCAATGGCTTTTCAAAGAAGACAAAGCCTTGCATTGTCCGCATGGCATTGGTTGCTGCTGCCACATCTGCAAATACTATCCAGGCTTGGCCTCTTAGTCTATAGGTCTTCAAGCAGACCACGTCCAAGATCTTCCCAAACTGGGAGAACATGGAGTAGAGACATTTCTTGAGCTCTGCGAGGTGCAGACGAGCATGGTCACGAGCAGGAAGGCCAGGTTGTCCGTAGGACTGCCATCCTTTCACATCCTTACCCTCCTTCGGGAGTTTCTCATAAAGGTTGTTTACATAGACAGTCTGATTGGGCGGTATATCCATGGCAGCGTTGGCTACTACACGGCTGCCACGAGCAGGCACAAGCCAAGCATCAGCGTGTTACATAGATGATCACTCTGACAACGTTGTGCAATGCTCGGACTAACGACCTCTTCTGAGACTTGACAGGAAGCGCACCTACGGCTTTACGAAATATGCATGTAAGGTCCAAGCGGAGAAACTGCATCAGTAGAGTATCAATATCGTAAGCTGCCACTACGGGTTTCGGAGCCTTAGTTCCTCAAGAGTCGGCATTCCTCTTCTTCTGTTCCTCGCCTGTCTGAGGCGTACCTTGGCATGCTAAGCAAAGAAAGCTTGCCTTTCTACTTAGAGCTGTAATCTGCATTGAGCTCTACCGTATACTGCGGCCCCGTACATCCGACGGAAAGATAAGCTGAATACACAGCTTCCGACCATGGCCCTTGAAGATTTGTCTAGAGTCATACCCAGTGCACATCACAATGGTTGCCAGTCACGATGAAGGCGGGGCCTACTCGCAACCAGCGGTTTTTAACAACGCTGTGCATTGTGGCGTCAATATGGGTCCAGCAGCACAGGTGCGCATAAGCTTTGCCCGGGTTGCTTACGCCTTCGAACTAGCCTTCAGGCACCTGCTGATATGCTCGCGACAGCCACAGAATACCATGCATTTAGCAAGCTGCACTTCTTGTGCTTTCTCGGCCCTGCCACCCCTTTCAATCACGGCAAAGTTCTCAATCACACATGCATGGAGGATCTTCAGGGTCGTCGCAGCACACTAACCCGCTTCCTTGCTGCTAAACCGCAGCCGGGGCCTTCTGCTGCACCCCAGCACCTTTGTTCCCACTGGTTCAAGGCTCAGGGCATAGGCTGTGGCCTACAAAACCTTGGCAATACGTGCTACCTTAACAGCGTCATCCAATGCCTTGCGCACCTCCCACCCCTGGCGAACCTGTGCCTCAGGCAGCAGCACAGCCGCAGCTGCAGCTTGCAGGAAGGCAGCTGCACATGTTGCAACCTAGAAAAGCAGGTGTACCACATGCTAAACAGAGGCAGCAGTGCAGCAATGGCCCCACACAGCATCCATCGCAGCTTGCGCGTCCTCAACAGGAACTTCATCCCTGGAAGGCAGGAGGACAGTCATGAGCTGCTGAGGTGCCTGGTGGAGACCTTGGAGAAGGACTTGCTTAAGCATGCAGGGCTGTATAATCCAAGCAAGCCACCCAAGGTGAGGCAGCTTAAGGGTGTAGGTTTAGGGTTAGGTTGTAGTGGTAGGGTTTAAGCAGTGGGTTCGGGTTTATGATGTAGGGTTCAATCATCCAAGCAAGCCACCCAAGGCGAGGCAGCTTAAGGGAGCATGCAGCGCACTTGTTGGAAAGAGCAGCAGCAACAGCAGGGGAAGCAGGTATGGCAGCAATTGCTTTGCTCTCACTGTTAAGAAGTGGAGCTTGGGGGTGTGGGTAGGAGTCCATGCAAGGATATGTGTGGTACTGGCAGCAGCAGGAAGGAAGCACTTCAGCCATTGGAAGGACATGTCAAATGTAATGCAGTCAGAACATGGTCTTAACCTGTGTGCCTAGACCTCCAGTCTGGGTGTCCTAGCCACTGTGCTTGTACTAGAGAGTCATTTCTACCCCACTCGCTGTTATGATTCCTGCAGTAATAAGCAGGGGTGGAACTGTGTGCCTGTGCAAGTCCTTAGTTCTTCGTGCAGTATCGCTATCTCGTGCTCCCTGCAATATACTAATCCCATTGACATCAGTGCGCCTGTGCTGCTGCTGTGCTTCCTGCAGTACCCCACCACCATTGTAAACCAGCTGTTCTCAGGCATCCTCCAGAGTCAAGTGCGGTGTCTGGTGTGCAACCATGCCAGTAACACCTATGACCCCTTTATGGACCTTAGCCTGGAGCTGCAGGGCTGCCACAGTGTAGGACATGCCCTCCAGCGCTTCTCAGCTGTGGAGAAGCTGGATGGGTCAAACAAGTACAGGTGGGCATGAGATGCTTTGACTTACCAACCGCCATATTCTAGCTGTCCAGCTAGAATACCTGTACGGGAAATTACCAGGAGCACGAGAAGCTGAGCTCCTCTCTGCAGTGTCAGCGATTGTGAAACTTGAACAGTGTAATGTCTCATCCGTTTGGATTGCACTATAGGTATGAGTCATGTAGCCGTACCACGGAACTGAGCATTGACAATACAGTTGTGCATAAGTGACTGCTCACCTAATCTGATGTTTTGCACATGAATCGTACTGGACGGTATGGGCTTCAGCTGGCGACAGTGCTCCATGGTCATGCTGCAGGATTTAAACAAGTACAGTAGGGTGCATGTGGGGCTGGCATGCCAGCTACCTTGTGAGCTTCAGCTCCTGCCAGCTGTGCATGCATACATCTCACATTCTTCGCACTTGAAGTACATACCAGGTCTCTGAGCCTGTCCGACATGCACCCGTACTGCCCTTTTATAGGTGTGAGGGTTGCAAGCAGCTGGTCGAGGCACGTAAGCAGATGACTATCTATGATGAGCCTAACATCTTGGTCATACATCTCAAGCGCTTTGATGGGATCCTGGGCGGCAAAATTACGCGCCATATTGCCTTTGATGATGTGCTGGATTTGGGACCTTTCCTGTGCCCTACACAGAGGAGGCATAGACATAGCAGCAGCAGCGGGGGCAGCAGTAACGGGGGGGCAGGAGCAGCAGGGCCAGCTTACGGCCACCATGATTACCAGCAGCAGCAGCAACCTCAACAGGCGCAGAAGCAGGGGTTTAATGGTGGCAGCAACTGGACCGGCTGGAATCAGCAGCAGCAGCAGCAGCAGGGTTGGGATCATGCTGGTGGCAGTAACAGCATAAGTAGCGGCGGCAGCAGCAGCGGCAGCAGAAGCAATGGCAGCAGCAGTGACGGCAGCAGGTCTTTCCTCAGTAATGGGGCAGGTGCTGCCGTGGCGGAGGGGACAGCGCCTGTCTGTACTTCTCCTGCCGTGTACAACCTACATGGCGTTTTAGTTCACCAGGGGTTCAGTGCGAACAGTGGGCATTACTATGCTTATGTCAAGGACGGCAACACAGTGGGTGGCATGGGTGGAAGTGGGACAGGGTTCTGGCACTGCATGAATGACTCCCAGGTGTACCGTGTTTCGTGGCCGAAGGTCAAGTCAGAGTCGGCGTACATTTTGTTCTATGTGCGCCGGACTATGAAGTGCCAGGCACCATTGCCAGAGCACACGGAAAGCGACCACCCGGTGACAGCAGCAGCAGCCGCTGTTAGGAAAGCAGGGTCTGTAGCAGCAGCAGCAGTAGCAGGGGTTGGGCCCCAGTTAGGCAAACGGCCTGCAGCAGCGATGGTGGGTCCTCAGTTGCCACCTGGGTGGAAAGGGGGTCATGGGGAAGCAGCGGAGGCCCCAGAAGAGGAGCAGGGGGCAGCAGCAGCAGAAGATGGTGGTGGTGGTGGAGGCAGTCCTTTGAAGAGGGCAAAGCTTTCAGAGGAGCCTCCTCGGACAACAGTGCCAGCGGCAGCAGCAGGTGGGGGAGTAGGTAATGGGGTTGCCTTTGGTCCTGTGCCAAAGGGGGTCAGCGGGGCTAGGTTAGGAAGCATCAATGGCGGGCCTCTTGGCTCCTTGCATGCTGCGGCTGGCACTGGGCTGAGCAATCTCAGCACAATTGCTGGGCGCTGGGGCGTCAAAACGGATGGTGCAGCTTCTAACACCACTCGAATTGGCGGCCCAAATTGGAAGGCTCCTGGGAAGAGCACCCTTACTTGCAGTAGCAAAGACATGGGCTTGATAGCAGCAGGGAGGGGCGAAGCAGTTGGAGGCGGTAATAGCATGGACGTGGACGGGGATCATTCTGATGCCCACCACCAGCAGCAGCAGGATGGAGTTTTACAACAGCAGCAGCGGCGGGTTGAGGTTGGCAGGGACTTGGTAGGCCCTCAAAGACCACCAGCAGCAGTAGCAGCAGCGGCAGCAGCAGAAGCAAGGGCAGCTGCTGCTCAGCAGCGCGGGCGTGGGGTTTTGAAGCAGGGGTGGAGTGCCAAGGGTCTTACTGCTCTGCCCAGCAAGCAGCAGGCGCAAGCAGCAGCAGCACCAGCAGCAAGGCAGGTCCTCAGCACAGTTGCTGCAAACGGCCATGAGCGGCAAGAGCGGGAAAGCAGAGGTTCAGGGCAAACTGCAGGGGAAGCAGCAGCAGCGGCAGCAGCTGGCGAAAGGGCAGATGGTTTTGGAGGACTGCAGACAATCTGCTTGTCTGAAGCAGACAGGCGGAAGCTGGAAGCTGGGTTGCGGGAGGGTCTTGTGGGACCGAACGCCTCTTGGAAGGCGTGGTTGCTGGGCGTTTTAGAGCAGCGGAAGATGGAGGGGTGGAGCTTGGAAAAGGTTATGGGCAGCTCAGAGCTCAAAGGGGAGTGCAGGGTGAAGGTGCCGATAGAAATTAAGAGGTTTGCTTGGACATTTTTGGCGCAGGTGCTAGGCGCTGGGGCACCGGGCGGAGCCGGGGAAGGACATGGGGCTCAGGGTTAGGGGCTGGGTGCGTGTTTAGACTGGGTGTGTGTGTGGTAGCAGCTGAAAATTGCTGCGTGTGGTCCAAAATGGTTTGGCATGAAAACTGAAATTATAGTTGCTTTGGATGACCCTGTGTGATCCTTTTTTTACACCGCATGCTGTTGATCGACAGCTGGAAGAAGATGTTTGCAACCTTTAGCATGGGGTCAATTATTCAGGGTGCCATTGCAGCATTTTAGATGTGTTCAGGGGCAGTTGTGGGGTGAGTGTTGGCAAACTCTGGCCGGAATCAGCAACGCACAGGGATGGGTGAATGGGAGTTTTGCTTTGCATCGTTTGTTTGAGGCCGGGTCACTGCACTGGTGGGGGATGGTTTTGTTTCTGTTGCAGCTTAAGCTTCTGGAGGGGCTTGGATAAAGGGTGTTGGGGCTCAGTTGCCTTCTCTGCGACGCCATTAGCCCTCACTCCTTACATGCTTTGCATGATGATGATGATGATGAGTCGTATTGCATCTGTGGGTGCTGTGCTGCAGCGGTGCTGTGGTTCTACGGGCTTTGGAAGCACCTAATATTTCGTGATGGCCAAGCATGGTTCCTACCTCCACTCTGTGGTTGAATTGGATGGACACGCATGGCATCTGCATTTGAAGGTGCAATGGTATGTGGCTGTGCAGGCGTTGGGGTAGGTAACGTAGATCACTAATTGGCGTCTGTTGAAAATGGGGGTTGGCATGGTAGAAAGGACTTTTGGCATATGGGCTTGTGGCTCCTGGAAGATGGAACCTGAGAGGGTATCTGCTTGACATATCTAACATGAGTGTCGAAGGAATCGCGAAGATAAGAGATAGGCTGGTACCCATCTGGATGAGGGGATTGGATGAGCAGATATAAGAGGTTTGTAGTTGATTGCGTTGGCGTTCTCTTGCAGCAACGAGGTGTTCCAGTGCTTGTGCATAAGGCCTTGGCCGAGCACTTGCATTTGCTCAGTTGCCTGTCTCCTGAATGTAATCATGATGGCTGGTCTATGGGGAATCTTCTTGAAGCAGTTGGGGTGCCAGCTTAGTGATGTAGCAGCCTGATGCAGCAGGGGCGCAGGATGCAGCGGACTGCTGGAAGGTTACGATCTGATGGTACAACTCTCAGGGCATCCCATGCATTTCCCTCCTTAAAATGACATTGCCTATCTACCTGCTCTCCTCCCAGCATGACTAGCCCGTCGACTGCTAGTTGATGGTCTATGTACAGACTTGATATACGCCACTGAGTACCTCTCTTCTTTGAAGCATAAACCTGGTCTAACATATACAATGAGGTTCGAACGTGTTCACGATCTCTAGTAGTGTCACAGCTTGTGGCCTATGGTACACCTGCCCAGTTTTACCTACCAAGAAGGCCGAATTTGTTCTGCTGCCCCCAGGAAGTAGCTGTCTTCGCCATTTGCTTTAACGAAGCCAGCCAAATGGCCCCCCCCCCAAAAAATCCCGCAAAATCTGAGGGAGGTTCTGCAGGCCGAACCCCGCGGGTGACGGACTGACGGACCATCTAGCGCGTTGAGGAACGCTCAAGGCCGCAACGCGGGTACATTGACTGCTTGAGGTTTTGGCCTTTGCACTCTCAAAAGCTTTCGCGTATCAGTATGGGGCGTTTACGTTGTCCATGTGTGTGTCTGTAGTGTTGCAATAGCTAACCTTGCGAAGCTAGCATGGGCTGTGTGGCTTCCAAGGATGCAGCGAAGCCTGCAGCTCAGGTGGCTGCTGTGGAAGTCCCAAAACCATCACCACCCCCAATAGAGGAGCAGCATGTGCACGCTGCTTCTACCGCAAAGGAGCCTGTACCTGAGCCAGAACGTCCCGTGGCAGTGGCAATGCCAAGCACGGTGCCGCATTCCACAGCATTCATGGGGGAAGCAAATGGGCAGAAGGCGGCTAAGAATATATCAATAACAGAGGTACATCCCCGAAGAGCAATCAGTGGAGGTCAAGCAGTCTGTGTGCCCAAGGGTCTTCTAGATGGCAACACCCAATCTGCTTCACCTAATACTGATTCATATGTACAGCTGCTTCCGCACGATGGCTCCGTCTTCGAGCAGATGCTTCTCTAAATGTTGGCAGGACCTGCTCATGCATCTGCACCCTGAGCTTTTGGGTAGTGGTTGTGCTAGGCTAAGGAGCTCTCATAACGGCGTTCCTTGGTTTCTGCAGATTAAGACTCTCATGCAGCAGCTTACAGATACTACGGAGAACCCATATGATGGCCTGGAGTATGCCACACGAGTGCTGCAGGAGACACTGGATGTTGACCTCGTTAGGTAAGCTACTGCATGAAGGGTTAAGCATGCATGTATCACCCCTTAGAGCCTCATCACAGATCTGTGGGGGATGGTGTCCCCATGCCATAACCCAAAGAAGGTCATTGCCAAGCTGTTTTTCTGGCACTGTCATGCCAGCATCGTTTTCTACACCCTTGAACGACAAGTTTCGTGTTCCCTGCAGCTGTCTGATATGGGTACAGGCGATTGGGGTCAAGGGCAGGCCAAATTTGGATCCGCTGCGGATCCTCTTGTCTTACCTACTTGCAGCAGAGTTCCTTGCTGGCTTGGTGTGCAAGATGTGAATGCCCACAGCACATTTACAACACAGCAAACTATTGTTGTATTCCCTGCAGCTGTCTAGCATAGTTACAGGCAATTGAGGTTTAAGGCAGGTCAAATTGGATTTGCTGCAGATCTCTTGTGTTACCTACTTGCAGTAGAGTTCCTTGCTGGCTTGGTGTGCAAGATGTGAATGCCCACAGCACATTTACAACACAGCAAACTATTGTTGTATTCCCTGCAGCTGTCTGGTATAGTTACAGACAACTTGGGGTCCAAGGCAGGTCAAATTGGACTTGCTGCAGATCTCTTGTGTTGCCTACTTGCAGCAGAGTTCCATGCTGGCTTAATGTGAAAGATGTGAATGCCCACATCACATTCACAGCACATCAAGCATACTTTGTGTATGCAGCTCTCAACTGCTTGTCCTGCTTGTCTGGCCTTCTTGCAGCATTACGCAGTGCCTGGTGGGCTCAGCAAGCTACCTCACACTCACAGCACAAGGTGCAGGCGCAGACCTTCTGCAATGGGGCTCGCTCATGCGCGGTGCAGACTGGTCAGCATTCCAGCTAGAAACACAGGCGTCTCATGTCTACATCACAGTGCAAGGGGACAATGAGGAGGAGGAGCGGGTGCTCCCAAAGGACTGGGAGCTGCTTCATGATAAGGCAGGGCTCAACTCCTTCTTCATGGTGCCCATTGGCACAGCAACAGAGATCCTGGGGACGCTGACAGTAGCACATAAAGCAGTAGATGCCTTTGATGAGCATTGGTGGGAGGCGACCCTCAGCATGCTGGCAGTGGGGCTGCTGTCGCAGTTGCACAACCCCCATGTGCAGCAGGTGTGTCAGTTAATTGGCATTCTGGACACCACACGGGATCACCTGAGCTTCATATCAAGCTTGCTACTGGTAAGCCTAGGGGCAGAGATATCAGGAGGGTGGGACTGCTGGCCGGCGGGACCAAGCTGCCCAGTGAAGGAAGGCACATATGCAAAAGGAGGCCAAAGAAAAGGAAAAGCTCATGTGAAGGGAGCATTGTATGCATTGATCGCCATGCAGCTGTGGTTGGGACGGGAAATCAGGGAGGCTGGGGCTGCAGCAGGTATAGCAGCAGGTAGCAGCACCAGGTGCATGGACTTGTCGTGCTCTGGCAGGAGCACGTATATCAGCAGCACACAGGGGGATTAGATGATGTTGTTGACAACATCTCATGACATGACCTAACAAAGGCCACATGTCCCTTTATTTGAGCTGCCGTTAAGCCAGCGAAGGTGGGGCAGGAGATGGTGTATGGTGAATATGGTGGAGAGGGAAATCTGGGGAGGAAGCTCCATCGATGGGTGAGGTGTGTAGCTTGGCAGCCATGGGTGGTCGCGTAGAGGTGCCGCAAAGGCATTGCCAGGGGTGCTGGGCATGTTGCAGCCTTACAACAGCCAGAGCGAAGGTAGATCTGAGACCCAGAGTTGCAGTGAACAAGCAGGGTGCTGGATAGAGAGCAGGCCTAGGTGGCACCAAGTAGAGGCTAGCTGGGAACTACCTTGCTGATGGTGTCGAATCTGGACTGGAACTTGTCATGGCAGTCGGGTAGCTGACCCCGTATGCGTATACTACTGTGCCTACCCTTACAGCTGGCCTGTGTTTATTCAGGAAAATGAATGTGCGCTTGTTTGTTTACTGTCGCTTCTTCCCACCAGATTCCACAAGAGGATTAGCACAAGATCACCAAGATATTTCGTCAGCTTGTCAATCACATCTTCACCATGCCAATTAAATCAGAAGGTTTGATACTAAGCTGTGTTGACCATGTTGGTTGTCTGCTCTCGCAGGGGGTCCAGCAGCTGTTGCTTTGCACTACAAATGTGCAAGTTGGGGTGAGGCTGGGGCTTATTAATGATGAAGAACCGGAGCGGGCGGATAAGGCACTAATTTACGAGCCAGACAACAATTCGAGGCGGCAGAGTAAGTGGATTGGGTTGCAGCTCTTGACAGAGGCGTGGCCAGCATTCCTATCTGTGTAATACCAATGGTGTGTTTGTGTGGCTGAGTGATGATGCAGCACATCCATTGATCTAGGAGATGTTTACGATGTACCACATAAGGCTAATGTGCGTAGGATTGAGTGGTGTTCTTGGCCTGTACATAGTTGGCCACTTGTCTCCCCTGTCTGGACTGACGCTTTGAGCCTGAAAGCGAAGCAGGGGACTAGGCTGACTATTGCATCTTGTCAGTGTTTTTTTGCTGTTCTTTGGGGCTGAAAGCGAAGCAGCGTACTAGGCTGGCTGATACATTTAAGTGCTTTTTTGCTGCGCTTTGGGGCTGAAAGTGAAGCAGCGGACTAGGCTGGCTGATACATGTTGCAAGTGCTTTCTTGCTGCCTAACGCCTCCAGCATAGACGTGCTCAGTCTGGCAGGGTTGTGGTGTTGATACCATGCTGTTCATTGCCGCAGCAGGCACGAATATCCTTCTGGAAGGTAAGGTTTCAGCCCTAAGTTACAGCAGGCTGCATGTATGCTTTTACCTGTTCTTAGTTCACCCATTCTGTCATCCCGTGGTTGTGCTGTTAGGTCCTTTCTACCTGAGTTGCACTTTAGTTAAATATGTGCTGGGCAAGGTGGTGTCTGTCTCGTCTGGTCATTAACAGTACTAGCCCCGCACTTGGTGCTTAATGTTAAAGTGTTTCTGCTGTGATGCAAATTGTGCAACATGAGCGATCCACTTGACAAGGACAGGACCCAATTTCTTGCTGCATTAACATGCCCCTTTATTTTCTCTGCAGGTGGGATGGAGGGGTCCAGCATGAGCTCCCCAGACCCTTCCTCAGTCCTGATCACACAGATAACTCTTGCAAACACCTTACTGTCGGATGCCGTGGAGTCGCTGCGTGCTAGGTTCATCTCAGACTGTGCCAAGTACCTGCAGGTACGCATGTGTGGCAGTACAATATCCAGGCCTACAGCAATGTAGTACACGCTTGCTGTCATTTGAGTTTGCTTCTGCAAACGTTAATGGATTGCTTAGGCTCTGCTGTACCCCAACTGCTTAGTTGTGATGCTGAAACTGAATGGAAGTTAACAGAGATGCAGGGAGCTTTGCAAGCATTACAAGAAAATGCCATGGAGTTGTTTATGACGAGCCATAATTTAGAATGCTTTAGCACGACCTTGTTGCTTTATAATGGGCTTTGTGACTTCTTGTCTCCTTAGTAACAAATTGCAGGCTGGCGATGCTGCTGACATGCTTGTCCTGATGGGCTGCTAGGGTGCAAGTGGTCTGTATCTCTACGGAAAGCATGTTGTGAGGTATATGCTGAAGGCAGCCTTTTCCATGATGTGCACGGTATCAAGCATTAAAAGATGCAGGGTAAGCACATCTAAGAAACTCCAGCATCTATCTAGCAGCTGTATTGTTGGCCCACTGTTGGCATCCTATGATGCACTAAAGGAGATGTCCATGTAGAGGTCAGTGAATCTCCTGCTGTCCATGTGCAGACACTTCAGGATCAATTCTTCTTTCTCGAACCGATCATATTGCGGCTGAACAAATGCTCAATCTGATTTGTCTGCGGCTGTGCCTGTGCAGAGTTGTATGCGGCCAGCTACAGACATCTTCATCAGTCCACAGCATAAGGTAGCAGCTATCGTAGTGCTCCCTGTGGTATATTCTGGGCAGCGGCTGGGAGGCATGTACTTCACAACAGAGTCTGCGAATAACTTCCAGAACATAAAGGGCAAGCTGAAGCACATCGTGACAGCACTGCAGCCCTTGCTGCATGCACGCTTGTCTGGGCACATGCACGAGGTGTGGCAGATTATGATCGAGGTGAGCTAGGGAATAGCTAGAAGGACGTATGGCAACCCATTAGTTTCTTGTTAAGCAAGGAGGCAGCTTGGTGCTGGGGTTTATGGGAGGGGGAAACTCGGGCGGAGTGAATGGTGCATGTTGGGTTTACTCATCAGACCTTGAAGGTTGTACAGGCAAAAACGCAGGGGTGCAAGCGAAGGGCGAAAGACATGGGTCGTGACAGACTGGCATGGCGCATACAAAGCTACGAGTATATACCTGAAGGTGTGACATCAGACCTGGCCAATAGTAGGCTGCTTTTGAGGCACTGCGGCAGTACATGGCTGTGTACAACTTGTGGGGTTTGTTCCTGGTCTGGTGGTCATCAGACCCTTACCCTTGTACGAGGAGGTTAAGATCCACTTACAACGGCTACCCTTAGAGTGGCAGAATGTTATGAATGCTTGTTGGTTGCATACATTGCATTTTATGTTGTTCCTGTTACAGTGCCTCTGCTTGCAAGCAGCTGTCCTGACAGGAGCAGGTCTGCTACTGCCTGTTAGGCTCCTCATGGAGCAGCGGGAACCTCTTTAAACCTGTGTTCACATGTCTTGTCCTATTGTCAAGGACGGCATATATCGTAGTTGGCCACGATGGAAGAGTACGCGCTGGTGAAGTGGTTTGCTTGCCACTTTTGCCATGCCATCTGATGTTATCAGTCTTTTGCGCATTGCAGCTCGCGTGAAGCCGTGTAACAATGGTTCTGCTGGATTTGGTATCGATCTTGATTCCCTTGTTTTACCCAGTAGCATGGACGTCTCATGCTCATAGTATCTGAACCACACTCTCTCAACATGCTATTCCTTTGCAGCAACAACCCCAGCTAGATCGTGCAGAGGCCATTACAGCTACCCTAGCAAGGGATGGTGAGGGTAGCTTGAAGATCAGCCCCGCATCAGCAGCAGCAGGAGCAACAGGCGCAGAGGGAAATAGCATAGCATCTCCAGGGGGAGCTGGTGCCAGCCAGAGCGGAGCATCTGCCAGCATCAATAAGAAGCTGCTGCAGAAGAGGCAGTGCACGGAAGCCATGCTTGCGGTGAGTTTTGGGATGGGCGTGGAATATTGCAATGCAGACTTTTGGGAAACTCATTGCAAAACAGATAGTGTATGGAAGCGATACTAGCGATGAGTTTTGGGGAAGTGCGGGTATTTGAATGCAGACCCTTGGACAGCTCTTCTAAAGCAGTCTCATGTTGCTTAATGGAAGAGCAGCATGATTTGATGATAATGCAGTAGCCCCAGCAGGGATAAACAAGTGACTAACAGGATGCATGGGAAAGGGTCTTGGGTATTGCCATGGCAATCAGTAGATCTTTTGTTATCCTGTTCGCTCTGATACTTTCTATATGCACTTGAGGGTGGATCAGGTATGCAAAAGGCATATAGTTGTGAGGGATGATTGAAGGGACTCCGTAGAGTTTTAACTGCTCGTTTGCAAGGATATGGTGGGGTGGTATGCCTTCATAGAGGCTTTGCACATGGTGGGGTGAGCATGTCAGACAAATTGAACTGAGTTGCTGGACCTCTCACACACTATCCTGTGGACTCTATGCCCGTGTCATCAAAGAGTTGTTATGTAATATGGTGACCCAGAGTCAGATAGGTACTGCTGTAGAGACAAGGGCTTTGCTGTTGCCAAAGCCAAACAGCACAAACCCTTTTTTTGGAAGCAGTTTGCTGAAGGACTATCCTTCTGCTTGTCAACATGCAGGTGATGCAGGATGAGGTCCGGAAGGCCCAGGCTCGTGGCCGGAAGGAGCAGTGGTTGGAGGACCTTGTGTTACTGGAGATCTTGGGCAAGGGTGGTTTCGGCACTGTGTTTAGGGGCCTGTGGAGAGGTACTACAGCAGCAGTGAAGGTGATGTATGCTCGGCAGCATGAGAGGCAGGCAATGAAGGATGCCCTGGAGATGGCGGTGCTGACGACGCTGAGTCACCCACATATTGTGCAGATGTACAGCTGCTTGACAAACATGGTGGAGGATGCAGGTAGGAGCCGGCCGGAAGTGGGGTTGACGTGGCGTCTCGTGAGCATCGCATGGCAATGGAGTTGGACGGGCTGGGAAATGTGTGTCGGGAAAACCTCTCTGAGCTGCTATGTCGTCCGATGGCGAATTACATTATCGTCCGCATCATTAGGACCTTGCTGTGACTTGTTGTCTGGATGCGTTCTCGACGTACCAGGCTGGGCTCCAACCTACAAGTAGCTCTCCAGCGAGCCACACCTACCTCAGCATTAAGTGGGACCATTGTTTTGAATGTTTTAGTGCTATCTGTTTCTGGGTGTATCATCCAGTTACCATGCCAGGCCCCAGCGACCCCAACTCACAGATGGCTCTCTGGCGAACCACATACCTCCGTTCTTTGCACGTGGGACCGTGCTTTCACTGCTTCACTGCTACTTCTTCTACCATCATCCCAGGTACCATGCCGGGCCCCAGTGATCCCAACTCACAGATAGCTCCATGGCAAATCAAATCCACATTGGCGCAAGTGTGATCGTGCATTCACTGCTTCACTGCTGTTTCTTTTACCATCTTCCCAGGTACCATGCCGGGCCCCAGTGATCCCAACTCACAGATAGCTCTACGCTTCCGGCAGCTACAGCCTGGCGAGGACACCAACCTTGCAACCTGCAGTGTGATGATCATGGAGCTGTGTGACAAGGGGAACTTGCGGCAGGCCATCCGCAGGGGGTTGTGCCACAAGCGGTTGCAGGGGAACTTTGTGGCAGTGGACTTGAGCACTGTGGTGCAGGTGGGCGGGGCTGGAAGGAAGGAGGGGCGCTCTGTCTGCGATGCCAGAGATATGATAGGAAAATGCAGTTCTGGTGGAGCAACTTTCAGCTAAGAAGATTGGTGTTGCTGGGTCGAGCAGTTGTAGGATTAAGCAGTTGTAATGCAGCTGCTAAGCTTGATGATTCTTGAGATTGGTTCCAGAAGCACATCTTGCATGTGTTACATGTGGGGTAAATCTTTAGGGAGCATGAATTTGAGGGAAGCTTTAATGCGGAATGCACAAAACACAAGGTCTAAGACATTGCTGGAATAAGCATCCTGCGGGGTCATATTCTAGTTCGTCCCTGTTGGCTTTTGCTGGGGCTCTTGTGCATGAATCCTTGAGTATGCCAGTTATGCGGCCGGAGAACGCTGTGCCTTTGAATGCTTACTGTCTCGTGGGCTTAATCCAAGAGTTGTTGACAGTGCCATACCCGACTTGCACTTCCCTTCCTGACTTCCGTTTTTGTCCCCATTTTACAGGTGCTGCTACAGCTGGCGCACAGTTTGCAGTACCTCCACAGCGTGAAGCTGCTGCACTGCGACATCAAGCCGGAGAACGTGCTGCTCAAGAGCGACAGCTCCCACCCGCTGGGCTTTGTGGTGAAGCTGTCTGACTTTGGGTTGAGTAAGCTGCTGCGGGAGAAGTATTACATCATCAATCGCAGCGGCAGTGGGACAGTCACGCACCTGGCTCCGGAGCTGTTCAAGGTAGGTAGTCGACTGCGTTTCAAGTTTTGTTAAAGCCAGTTGTTGGGGCCTTATGGGAACCAGTGCTTGAGGCGTGTTGACGTGCCATGGCCGCCTGGCAAAAAAGGTGTGATCTGGGTGCAATTGAGGGTGATTGTTGAGAGCAGCCTACTGAGAGGCCAGTCAGTCAGCCACTTACAATCAGCAGAAAGACTTTCAGGGTGCTGTACACTTTCTGAGGGTATTTGGACGTTCTGCGCAACAGACTGGTATGAGGGATCAGCACAGTGGGCCCATGGCACTTTTGCTATGGCAGATAATGAATGTGGCAATGGTGAGGGATAGCACAATTGTTGAGGGTGGGAATGAAGGGGGCACTACCTTGTGGGCATATCATGGTAGTTGGCTCTAATGCACATGCTTGACACAGCATGCTGTTATGAGCAATTGCACCACCATTGCACTAAAAAGTCCAACGCATCCATTGACCCAATACCCCAATATCAAAAAAGCATATTGCCTTATAGTCTTTATAGGTATAATAAGAACTCTTATATATTCCTCTTTCTTATCCATGTACTTTATATTATGAAGAGCCTTGTGAAAAGAATAGGTATTCGACTGTACATTAAGATCATCATTCCAGATATCTATGGATGAGGCAGTCTGTAGCAGCTACTTGAGGTTTGGCATTAAGAGCACATGCCTAAAGATCCTGTACCTGTTCACAAGATTCTGCACCTACCTTCTCAACTAAACTTGAAATTTTACCTCTTGGATCTTTCTCCTTGCTGCACACAGTACGGGACCAAGTTGACCACAGCGGTGGACTCCTTCTCCTTTGGCATCCTGATGTGGGAGATGTACACCGGGCAGCGTGCATACAGCGGCCTCGGCCGCAGCGCCATCATCAGCCACGTGACCAAGCAAGCAGGGCGCCCTGTCTTCCCCTCGTCCACCCCGGAGCCTTACAGTAGCTTAGCCATTCGCTGCTGGGATAGCAACCCGGCGCTACGGCCTGGCTTCCCGGAGATCATCACACAGCTGCAGCAGCTACTGCAGGACATTAATGAGTACACGTATGCGGATCCGCAGAGTGCGACACAGACAATGGGAACCAGCATGTCGAGGACCAGCATGGATGAGGTGGTGCAGTGAGTGGCTGTACTGCCTGGGGCACTTGTAGTGCTTGTGGAATTCTTTGTTGCCAATGATGCCACCAGAGCAGCTTGAAGGGTATCTCACAGGCTGAGGAAGTTTTGTTAGCCAGGCTGCTTCTTCGCTAGTAAACAGCACAGTGCGGTTCTAGAGGCCAAGGGCGGTCGGAAAGCGTGCAGAACATGGGGGCGATTTTAGCCTGATGTGGTTGCTATACCTCCAGCAAAGGGAAGGGGCTGAGGTGGCCCTAGTGAGCAGGAGATCATGTTGTACAGGTCAAAATTTTGAAGAAGCTTGCGATAAGAACTGCTGGATTAAGGCAGGGGCAAACGGTAAATGCTAGGGGCATAGGCATTGTCATGTAGGATCATACTGTTGTGTCGCAAGGGGTCTTTAGGGTGACTTGCGTATCTGGTGAACAACACGGGTGGGGGGTTGAACTTGAATGTGCTGATATGTTTGTAAGGAATGGCTAGGACTGTCCTGCCTATTCAGCATAGGAGAGATCTCCCGCATGCCATGCAGGGTGCACCGTAACTGCCAATGGTGGTGGTGTGGGAGGGAATGTATGTGGTGTGGTCATGGGTGTGGGATGGCGAGCTTTGGGTGCTGTGACTCAGAGCATTTGTGTAGAGCCAGTTGAGGAGATGACATCTTCCGCTGCTTTTTTGGCAGGAGGAATGCACTTTCACTAGCAAGGCTGCTGTTGGGTAAAGGGTGGGGCCATGTATGTGATTGATGCTGTCTATTGTGTGCTTGGGGTAGCACGGTGGGTCCTGGGGTGGCTTGCTTCAGTTGGGGCGGGTGATGGTTTGTGAGGCGGTGCATCGGCAGGGGTCTAGCCCAATGTGGATTGTGCAGCTTTATTCCACAGAAGGCGTCAGTCAATAGCCACCTTGGAGGCATGGTTATGAACGTTTTGCGCCTCGTGTGCTGATGGAATTGGTCCTCAACATCTTGTTGGTATATGATATGGTTCGCGGTTCTTGAGGATGGAGCAGCGTGAACCTGAGAACCAAGACAGCCAGCCGCTCGGGTGTGGGGAAGGTCTATGGTTGGATCCGGGCATTCTGGGAGTGGCAAACATGCTTTAAGGGGTGCCCTGCATGGGTATTGCGCTCAGTGGCGATTTTCTATCAACAGCAGGCCTTGTGCAAGTTGATTGGGAGGGCTGGCGTTGGTAGAGCTTTTGTGGGCAGCTGAGAGAGTGCTTCTGGTCGATAATTGTTGTGTTGTTGATTGGAACATTGTCACTGGAGTCTAAAGGCAGGGACAGAGACTTTGCGCCTTGCTTTGGAGCTTCAACTAAGTTTGGAGGTTTGGTTGAACCTCCAAACTTGAAATGGAGGTTTCTGCCTGGGCCCTTAAACACCGGTGAAATTGAGTTTGTGCCACCAATTGTTTGCATAGTATATGGCTCGGTGCTGAATGTACCATTTGTTGAGGCAACGGCTGCAAGTGCTCAGCTAGAGTCCCTGCTTGCACTTCCATACTGTGTTGATGCTACGTCTGTGGGGCTGCATCCTGTAGACTCTTGCATGGCTCTGTAATGGTCTTGGTTGTCTGGCAGGTCGTACTGTAAGCAGTGGATTAGGGGTGGGTTTTGAAGCTCGGCCATCAGATAAAAAAGAAACCGGAATGGGGCAGAGGAGCAATGCCAAGGGGGATACCATTACCAGACCTTTCAAAGTGTTTCATGTGAGTTTTGCTGAGGCTTGAGGGCGGCACATTGTGCATAATGGAAATTGCGAGGGTGGCATAAGAGGCAGCTTATGCAGAACATCGGCTACGGTCTCACAGTTTCTGCTAGGAAAGGTGTGAGGGGCTAGGACAATGATATTCTTTGTCCACGAGCAGGCTCTAGGATGATATTGAATCTTATTTCGGTGAGGGTGATCACTCCCAGGGAAGCGGGACTGTTGGGGTGTGGGAGGCTGTGCTTGGGCTGTGGCATATGCCCCTAGATAGAGGCCACTAGGCCAGGTCCCCTGGCTTCAGCTGCCTCTCCCTTAATTAACGCAGGTTGGGACTGTGGAAAGAGGCATAGCCTCTTCCTTGATTAGTTAAGGAACCTGGGGTAGCTCTTCTTCTTTTTTGTCTTCTTTTTTTGAGCTGTGACTTTGAGCTGTGACTATTTTGAACTTGCGGGCTGGCCTTATGGCAATGCTTGGTTTTTGATGCCTACCATGCACCATGAGCGCAAGGGCTGTGGCATGTGCCCCTAGGTAGAGGCCACTAGGCCAGGTCCCCTGGCTTCAGCTGCCTCTCCCTTAATTTCCGCAGGTTGGGACTGTGAAAGAGGCTATGCCTCTTCCTTGATTAGTTAAGGAACCCGGGGTAGCTCTTCTTCTTTTGAGCTGTGCCTAGGTTGAACTTGCGGGCGGGCCTTATGGCAATGCTTGGTGTTTGGTGCCTACCATGCACCATGAGCGCAAGGGATTAGTGATATGGATCATATGGTCATGGTATGACGGTTTCACTCCTACTGGTTGGTGACAGCAAGGTTTTGAGATCGTGCTTGGTTTTAGAGCCCAGTTTTGCGCTCGCCATCCAATGAAGTGAAGGTGGCAGTTTATGGCGGCTGTGGGTTTGGAGGTGCTCGTGTGCCGTGGATGTGTCACTGTAGCATGGTCCCGTTTATTAGCCTTTGAAGCCATGATAGACGGCGTTGAGAGACAGATTATCATATATTGTGGACATCTCCCTGCTAGTTGGATGGTGGATGTGTGCTTTTTGGCTGCTGGGCCTGAGGTGGCGCCAGGGCATGTACACAGTAGATCATCCTGAGTAGATGAATGGCTACTAGTTGTGCGGGGTCGGCAGGCAGGGGCATCTGAACAAGCGGGAAAGGAAGGAAGGGTGGTGTCACTCATTCTCCTTGGAAATAGGGAGGGAGATTTGACAGAGGACTGTGTGTGTCAACAATGACGGGTACTGTTGCTTCCTTGGGTGGTTTGAAGTTACTATTGGGAGGTAAGAGCATATGCAGCTTTGGTAGGGCAGCATTTGTTTTGCAGGATGGAGCTACTGCTTATGGGTCAGGCCCAGATATAAGCATGACATGTGAGGGGCAGGGGGTGGAGGGGCCATTGAAGGCATGTGATATGGTTGAAGCGACAACGGCAAAGTGCTGCTGTCACAGAAAGGGGTGACATACGTTAGAGACTTTACAGAGTGCAGGGAACTTGGGATCATAAGGCTATGTCCACAGACAATCAAGTATGTTGTTGTGCATGTTTAGGACCACCCTTGTAAAGGGGCTGTTTGCCTGCAACTGTGCGTGCGAAGCTCAAATGCTTGTTGTTGCAAGTGCTGCGAGGATAGTTTAATTACCTGGTCAGCTTGATTATGGTCGTGATGACTTGAGCGGGGTTGTCTCTGCATGCAATGCGCTGTGTATTCCAGCCCTTTTGATGCAGAGACCGATCTTATGGGGGTGCAATCAGGAGCACATGGCGAAGTGTACACAATGCT
Source organism: Pseudopediastrum boryanum (assembly GCA_963556185.1). Taxonomy (NCBI): domain Eukaryota; kingdom Viridiplantae; phylum Chlorophyta; class Chlorophyceae; order Sphaeropleales; family Hydrodictyaceae; genus Pseudopediastrum; species Pseudopediastrum boryanum. Next base: position 7,473,484 of record OY744499.1, on the reverse strand, counting down.
TAGCTGGATCACTGAAAGGATTGTTGCCAGCAGATTCAAACCTGCAAATGGTCTGTGAAGGTTTAGTGATTTTTGGGAGTCTGCAGTGGCTGCTGAGAATGCGCGTATCGGCAACGGGGGGCCGCATTTTTACCACAGCGGTCATGTATATGCTTGGGAGAACGAGGTTTGCCTGCTTTTGGTTGTCAATGGCATTGCAATCTCCTTGGATCTGATGATGGTGGCTGTGCTTATTTCATGGCATATCAGCGCCTTGATGCTGCGGCCTTGTGTGCAGTGCTACGAGGACTTGGGCCGCATGGAGCAGCAAAAGCTTGCACAGAAAATGGGAATGGTGATTGTCTCGTGTGACCCTGAGTGTAGCATTTTTCTGCAAAGCATACTTTTGAATAGAAGATGTTTTTATTTGCTCCTATGTCATCATCATGGCTTATAAGAAGCGTTTTCCTTGCACTGCTTCCAAGACCCTAAAGGCCAATGGAAGAGCTGCATGACGTAGTGGGTCATTGGGCTGGCAACGTTTCAAAAGGATATGATGCCTTGTTTGTCATGCTACCTAAGTGCCTTAGGGCCTGTGCTGTTGTGCGCATTTTTATGCTGGCAATTTCTGGGAGCGATTGGAGTAGTTATCTTGTAGCTTCCGTGGTGCTGACTGTATCTAAGCGCATTTCCACCTTCTTGTCGTATTACACGCATAATTTTCTTCTTGCATGGTGTCTGAGCTTGAGATGTTGCGGTGGCTGTTTGCAGCACAATTCTGCTGTTTTGGGTTCCTGAAATGGGCCTTGGAAGCAGAGATATAGAAGAGGGGGGGGGGGGCGGCTGTAGTTACAGATGGTGATACGGGTGACTGACGTGGCCGTATAGTCTATGGTTTTTTTGCTGTGTTGTTTTGATTAGGGAGGTGTGCACAGATGGTCCACTCTTGCGCCCAAGCATAACTGAGCAGTGTGCTTGGCTCAATTTGTCATGTGGCAGTGCCTGCGCTGCCAAAAATAAGCATTCAAGTACGTAGCGCTGCTTTATACAGGACATTGCATTTGTGCTGTAGGGTCTCCACGGTGCAAAAGGCACGTGGAACATGGAAGCACTATCTTCCTGGATCAGATGGGGTTGATTTAATCCTTGAGGAGTTGAAAGCGTAAGATGTGTGGAATCTGATGCAGCTTTGCGGGGTTGTCTTGCCAACTAGAATGTATGGGGTTGGAGTTCTGTGCTTTCATCATCAAATTGGACCCTGCATGTGCCCATTTGGGGCATGCTTGTGTGGAGGCCTAGTGTGTTGAGTAGGGAATGTAACAGGGCACCAGAGGGAACGAGTTCTGTTCGCCCAAGGAGCCTTTCTCAGTTGCTGCTGCACAAGCTTTGCAGTGCACCACCGAGGGAGTTGGGGTGGATAGCAGCACACTGCTATCTGCTGCATAGTCTCTGATGCAAAGAGGCGGCAGTTGATCCTGCAGCATGATTGCCGCCAAAACCTGACAAGGAGGCTTAGTGCGGTGTGAAGGGGTTGATTCGGAGGGCTAAGCCATGTACGTGCCCAGTGTGCTGACGTTGTCACATTGTTACCATCTACGCTTGCTCCACCATGAGCGGCGTACAGTTCGGGAAGTAGGCTTACTACAGTGAGGGCACTGTGCTGGCAGATTATCATGCGCATGGCAGGGGGATAGTGATTGATTTGCAGTGCCAATTGGTGATGTGATGTGGTAGGGGGTTGCCTGGGTACGATCAAAGGATGCTTAATGGCTGCTCAAGAAGCAAGTGCAAGTATGGATGTGCCTTTGGCATGTTGCTGCTGGCATGTTCTGTGCTGCATGCCCTGGCAACAGCATCAAGATGGCTCTGTCTCTGTCTGCATGTTGTCCAAACGGCAAGTGAAAGCAATGCCAAAGTGCAGTACAACTCAGAATGTACATGATGGCTATTGAAGAGCAAAGTGGTTGAGAGCATGATTGTTAGGTACTGCTTGCAGTAGCAGAAGCGGTCATAGCACTTCCTCTCGTCAGTATCTGAAAGCAGGGCCCCCAGGGGCTGCTTCTGCTCGGATGAAAAGGATTGTGTTGCATTTTTGGTGGTATGGAAGCCTTTCTCCTGGGATCCATTGGATGCTGTTTTTGGGCGGTTGAATCTCCACTCCTATGGTGATTGCTTACTTTGTTGTAAGCACATCTATCTGCAGCTTTAGCAGTGCATGTGTCAGCAAATGGCCCGTTGTTAGCAAGTCTGAAATGTAATTGTTGCAGGCTTTGTGTTTTTGCTTGTCCCCCAAATAGGGATGGATGCAGTGAAAGCATGACAGTGCAGGGCATGTGCAGGATTTCTCTCTTTCTCCCATCAACATTAATGTCATTTTGCAGTGGCTTGGTGGGAAGTCCCTCCTCTTGTTGTTGTACGACGCACAGCTTTCTGTTTGTTTGTGATTAAGCTCTTGGTGTTGCTGGTCCATGAGGCTAAAGGCTCGTGTCTTCTTTCTCCTATGTCCCATCAATGCAGTAGACAGGCCCTTATTGGCCGCCTGGGTCATCAGGCGGTGTAGTGTGGCTTCTTCTGTTCGGGATGGAGCGGCATATATTTGTTTGAACATTCCTTGTGACTGCTGCTCATCTAGGCTGGGATGTGTGTGAGTGGCAAATCCCCCTCGTTTCTTCAATACCATACTTAACTTGCTGGAGCCATGTGACAGGTGTTGCATGGCCGAGGGCTGTGCAGTGATCAATGGCATATCGATGTATGTGTGGCGAAGAAAGGCATGGGGGCCAATCAGCTGCTATCTGTGCATGGGAAGCGAGAGGCTACTGCCACAGGTGAGGGCGGGTGTGCTTGGGACTTTGTGCGATTTTTTTCTGATAAGCTGGATGGCATGGCATCTGACCTGGAACAGTCTGACTCGATATGTGTCTGGACAACATGCTACTGCTGCTGCCAAATATGCTGACTGCATGTGGATTAAAGTCATGCCATGAGTCCTGCACTGCTGGAGTCCTAAGCTGTGCTCTGGTTCTCTTTCCATGTGGGGCAGGGTATATTCTCCAGCATGTTGACTTGAATATCAGATAGGTGGGCACCAACTTTTGTGGGTATCGGGTACAGCAACTTACTGCACTGAGCATCTGCTGGAAAGCCGCAGTGCTACCATAGTTTGGTCCCTGGGATGCGATGAAGGTGTGGGCTGCTGGGAGCTTGGGTAGTGACAAAAGGGTGGATCCTCAGAGTGTTGGCATGCACTATGTGGAGATTGATTGTAGTGATTGATGTGAGGAGTGATTGGGCAGTTGGCGTTTTGGGGTGATGCGATAACAAATTGCAAAACTGGGATGTTGTCGCAGGGTGATCGGATGAGGCAGTGAGAGGGACAAAGCTTTGAAGCTGTGCAAGGCGGGCGCATGTCATGGCTCAAAAGCGTGCACGAACAGTATCTAACTGCATAACATGCCTTACTTACATGTCCCGTTCGTGCGGTCCTTGTGCGATACGTTACATGTCGCGCCCATGTCGGACTCGGAGTATCGCGCTAACTACAGGAGTGCCCACAACGCCAATACCACCTATTATACAGATCAATGCAGATAAGGGCCCCAAAAAACAACTGACGTATACATTGCTAGATATGTATGGAAGGGCGAGAGGGTTGCTACAAGTGGACCCAACCAAGCACTTTACCACCAACTGGGTTAAAGACTAAGGCGTCCAGACCACCACCCAGGAGGCCTGTAGACATGTACCCATCCAGGAGAAGCATACGATAAATGTACTACCTTAACATGTGCAAGAAGGGGCCCCGAGTTCCTGGCCCCTGCTCTGACTAGTTTCTCTATTTCTCTCTCATACATTGTTCTCAGTTTCCTGCCTCTTAGACGGAGGTGCATTACCCCTTTCCACCGTCATCACCGAGCCCGCTTGTTGCTCCCGGGCATGAGTACTTCTAGCTCCTTATAGCTGACACCTGCTGCCTCATCTGTGTCCACCCCAATCTCCTCAAACAGGTCTGCCTGTTTGCCATCAATGCCTTCTGAAATGGTGTCCCTGAAAGAGCAATAAACAAACATGTAAGGTGTGTGGTTGCTGACATAAGAGAGCTAGCGTCATGCGGGGGGTGCTGCACGGTCAGAGGACAGCGCAATGGCCTCTCTCTTAACATTTCCCTACTCCGTTGAGTAGGGAGATGGGGTTTGCCCCCGGTGTGTCTGGTCGTTTCGACCTAGCTGCCTTGGTGCAGCCACACCTTCAATTTTTGTTTGTTTGTTTGTAACACTTATAACAGAGCAAGCATGGAGAGAGCAGCAGCGCGAGCAGGAGCAGCAGTGATGTTTTCAAACCAGAAGCCATTCATCAGGGGTAACTAGTCTTATACCCTAATACACTACCGGTATATAGGGTACATAGGGAATAGACTAGTTACCCCTGCATTCATGTGCATTTTGTCTCCTTGGGACACCATGCGAGTACAGACAACTCAGTGATTTGCAATTTATTTGACTGTACGTCTGAAAGGAGCATTAGCAGGAGCAGCAGAGCAAGCATCAGTAGGAGGATGAGATCAGGCTGATGGTGATCTTTTACTTCTGTTGCTGCGTAGGAACATTTGGGCACAAGGTCTGAAGCCCAAGGAGGGCTGCCTTCATCAGCATTGCGTATGTAAGAGAGAGAGCCACGCACAGAAGGGGAATCCCCCTTCGTGCATGAATAGGCCATTACCTATTACATTAAGTAGGCCCACCACCATTCAGAACCCAAAACACGATAAGCCGGGTGGGTGTATTGCCCACCCCCCGATGTGAGTACAGCGTAACGACCGGCATTACTGTTAAGGTGGGAGATGGTGTACGTGACAGAGCAGGAGCAGGATATGAAAAGCAGGAGCGCAGGCAGGATATGAGCAGGACCGCCAAACTGGATGTGCTTATCCCCAGCTTTGTCTGATCGGGGCACCAGAAGGTCTACAATAGAGTTTGGGGGGCTGTACATGCAGAAGACAGAGATGCCCAGCTCTGCCTGCCTCCCATCCGCTTTATCACAGTGCCAAACATCTCAGACCCGACATACATGTCCAGAGGACGGGCAGTACTTGGACAAGATTCACGTCCTTTTCCTATCAGCACATAACACACAATTGCTGCCACCCCCACTTGACCGCAACTGCATGTCTGTGTTTGTTCAAGCGTGCCCAGTGATTGCTACAACACGTGAAACACTTCATGGGACCAGCTCTTCCTGAAATCCAAGCCAAAAGTGTCGGCACAGCGCATAAGAGAGAATCGACCAGGCTCCTTGGAGGGTTGGATCCTCAAAACCTAAAACCTAATCCCCTAAACACTAACTACAAACCTTAGGCTCCTTGGAGGGTTAGATAAGTGAGTGCATATCAGGATGGCAGCATCATATTCAGTGCGGACCGGGTGCCAAGTGGACTGCCATGCTACCAACTTACAACCTGGTTTCTACCCCCCCGGGAGTTTGTGCCACCCCTGCTCACCATATCGTCCTGAAAACTGCCTTCCGCTTCCTCCACACCTCCATGGCGGCCTTGAACTGCTTCTCAGTCTTCTGCCGCTCTTCTGCGGTCACCAGCACTGCCCCACCACGTAAGTCTTTAAGCTTGGCCTCCTGCTGGTCAGTCTGCAGGACAAGTTGCAACATCAGGCACATTCTGTTATTGCACAGTGCTCATTTCTACCTGGACTTCTGGAGTTAGCTTGCACAGTTTTGGCTGCTGGCTGAAGTGTAAGCTGGAGTGAACACAAGGCTGGTGCATAGCAAGCAGCGGCTGCAGGTGCAGGTGAGCTATGGGCACTTTCCTACGGCTTGGCCCGAACTGTCAGGCATTCGCATTACTCATGCACACGCACTTCTGGCTGGTAGTCCATGACAGAGGACCATGCATGTATGATATGGCTTGGTTGCTGCTCATGCCTGCATGGTTCTGCCAGTGTGCAAGCCTACATGTTACTGAAGCTGGTGCTTCAGCTCGGCCAATGGCATGGGAATGTACCCCCTTGCAGCCAATAGAAACGGATCATTGGAAAGCCACACTCATGAACCACACACTCCAGCCCCGTATGAACCACACACTCCAGCCCCGTATGAACCACACACTCCAGGCCCGTATGAACATGAGAACTTGTCGAGGTCCACAGTGTATGCTGTTTGCACAAAGTGCCATGCCTGCATGGTTCTGCCTGTGTGCAGGACTACCTGGTGCTGATGCTGCAGCTTGGCTCGTGGTGTGTGTGTGTGGGGGGGGGGGGGGGGGGCCCAACCCTCCCAGCCCAGAAAAAGGGGATATGGCAGCGCTAAACCCGCCTTCATGAACCACACCATCCAGCGCCCTCATGAACCACACCATCCAGCGCCCTATGAACAAAGAGATTTGCCCAGTGGTCCGTTTGTATGCCTCAAGAATGCAAGTCATTACGCGCTGGATGTGTGCAAGCTTACTTGTAAGAGCCTATCTATCACTTTATCTGGTGCTGCAGCTCGGCTAATGGCATGGGTGGAAACTATGCATGAACAAAGCCATACCTCGTCGCCCAGGCCTAACAGAGCACCCCCTTCAGTCAATTCAGCTTACTTGTGATTGTAGCTGCTGCAGCTTGGCCTGTAGCTCCTCTGCGCTCAAGCTGCTGCTCCAGCTCTGCAGCTCTGCATGTGGAGGCAAAGCAGCAGCATTGTAAGCAGTGCTGCGCGCTCACTCGCAGTGTCCCTATTCAGAAATATAATATATAATTATTAAAAAATTATGAAATTTCTTAGTTTAAAAAATTGTGAGCTGTCTTATTGTGCATGTGGTGGTAAGACGCAGCAGCATGGGTGTGAAAGTAGATTGGCGGTCCCATTGGTGCCACAATTCTACCACACCACAGAGATGGCAAAGCCGCTAACACAGACAGAAGATAGCCTGCGGCTCTGCGTGTGGAGGCAGAAGGAAGCAACATGGCAAGCAGTGCAGTGCACTCACCCACAGTGCCCGTATTTTGGGCTGCCTTCTCAGCAGTGCACCTATACTATGTGTAGCCCTGTGTTGCCTGCTTTATAACTAGCACCAGAACCGGTACTGTAAGCAAGTAGTGATAGGCAAAGTGGTGTCACCTGGAGTCACTAGGTATCACTAAAGACAATTCTCAGCAGCATGGTGGCGTCGGAGGGAGTGAAAAGGCTTGCCTTACCCTTTCCTGTGGGGTTGTGAGAGGTGTCATTTGGCACAGTGAACGCATCTTGCTTCGTTTCTTCAAAGATTTTGCACGATTTGTGAATTTTCCCGAAATATAGAGCAGTTTGGCGACTTGTTTGGAGGGTTTTCGCGAATTTCAACGAAGGTTGCAGGGGGTTCTTAAGGAAGTCTGTCCGAGGATTTCAAAATAAGATGCAATCACTTATTTGGCACCCATACCATGATGGGTAATATTTATTTTTCATTACACAGCGGAATTGGAAAGAGAAGCAACATAAGAGCCAACTTGGGACAGATTTGGATAGAGAGGAAGTGACAAAAGCAGGAGGGTAGAAGATTAAGGGATGTGTGCAGTTTATCAAGCTCGACCAGCAAATGCAGCAGACCATTGAGGAGTTAGTGCAGAAGATGGAGGCAGGGCAAGGTGCAAACCAGCAGAGTGAAGCAGCAGCTCAGCCACCTACTGTGCAGGAGGTTGAAGAAGCTGTCTTTGCCTGTCGTAATGGGGCAGCTCCTGGGGTTGATGGTATCGCAGCGCCTATGCTAAAGCTCAGTGGGACCATGCTGAAATGGTTGCACAGGGTCATTGTGGCGGTGTGGGAGTCAGGGAAAGCGCCAGTGGAGTGGAAACGTGCACTGTTGGTGGCACTGTATAAAGGCAAAGGAGAGCGCAAAGTGAGAGATAGCTATAGGGGGATAAGCTTGCTAAGTATACCGGGGAAGGTGTATGTCTTGGTCATTTTGGCTAAGATCAGTTCTCATATCGATGCACAACTGCTTGATAACCAGTCTGCTTTTAGGAAGGGGAGGGGCCTCACTGATGCTCTGTTCACCATACGCCAGGTCATCTCTAAGTCTGTAGCATTCGATCAGCCTCTATTCATGGCTTTTGTGGATTTGCGTAAGGCATATGATTCTGTACCGCGAGACACGCTATGGCGCATCCTGCATGTGTACGGGGTACACACAAAGCTGATAGAGTTGCTGATGGACTTGCATACTGGCACACAGGCTGCTGTTAGGATGGGTGGTGTGGTGTCTGAGTGGTTTGATGTGCATGGCGGGGTGCGGCAGGGATGTGTCATTGCTCCCTTGCTGTTCAACATCTACATGGACTTTGTGGTTCGGCAGGCAATGGCTCAGATGCCGGAGGGATGTGGGGTGAAGCTAGCCTATCATGCAGATGGGAAACTTGAGCGTGATGGGTGTGGTAGTGGTGGGTGTGTGGAGCTGTTGTCTGTTCTGCTGTATGCAGATGATATGGTGTTGCTAAGTCCCAGCAGGGAGGAGTTGGTGGTCATGCTGCAGGTGATGGACAAGGTTGCTGCTAGTCTTGGGTTGCGCATCAATGCAAGCAAGACTGAGATCCTGTCCATTGACAAGGATTGGAAGGAGGGGGATGTGCCAGTGCAGCAAGGACCAGAGGTGGTTATCAGTGAGGGTGTGGTAAAAGAGGTGTCACAGTTCAAGTACTTGGGAAGTGTGCTTGTGACTGATGGCAGGTTGGATGTGGAGTTGAATATCAGGAGGGGTAAGGCTGTGGGGAGGTTTAAGCAGTTTGAAAAGATGTGGGGTACCAAGCATCTGTCATTGGCTACGAAGGTGAAGTGTTACAAGGCATATGTGTTGCCAATTCTGCTGTTCGGGAGTGAGTGTTGGTCCCTGACCAAAGTGCAATCGCAAAAGCTTGAGCGGGTGCACTCTAGCTGCCTTAGGAGCATCCTGGGGTCAGGCTGTCAGATCGGCACACCAATGAGCATATCAGGAAATCATGTGGGGTAGCCACCTTGTCAGCATACATCACAGCAAATAGGCTGAGGTGGCTGGGGCATGTGGGCCGCATGGAGGAGGGCAGGTTGCCGCATATTGCGTTGTTCTCTTCATTACATGGTGACATGACGAGGCCAGTGGGTAGGCCTCGCCATACCTGGGAGAAATGCGTGTGTGCTGATCTGAAGGTGCTTGGTCAAGATGAGGGGAGCTGGGAGGCTTCATGTCAGATTAAGAGTGCTTGGAGGAAGAGGTTGTGGGATCTTACGCACCCTTGGGAAAGCCAACGGTTAGTGAGGTGTAGAAGGCGCACTAAGCAAGCTATTGATAAGCATGTGGAGCGCTATGTGGTGCCTTTCAGTGGCTGGGAGGATGGTGGTTCACCAGTACCTAGGTGGTGGGAGCCACCTCCAGCCCCTACTAGGGTGGTGCTTGATCCTGCTGCCTCCCCGCCACCCATGTGTGATGGAAGTGGAGCAGGTTTTGGGTTTTAGTGGTGGTGTTTGTTTCCCCTTGGTGTGCACGCCGTTGCATCTAGCCTCAGCTTGTGTGTGGCAAATCCACCATCGGTTGTGTGGCTTCGTGATTGTGATCAGGAGCCTTGTGTTTGTGGCCTAGGTTTGTTTGGCCATTGGCATTGCTGGTCTTGCGTTTTGATTGATTGATTGTGCAGTTTATCATACTTCTCTGCAGTGGAGAGCATGGTTGCTCTGGGTGCTGCCCATCAGCTTGTTAACTGTATGTACATGCGGAATGAACCTTTCCCCTACCCACTGAGATAATCACGCTGGCACCAGCTTCGGTTGGGGGTGCAATACGAGAAGCACTAGGGTTTACCCAGACCTGTGGTGCAGACACGGCTTGCACATGAAGTCTGACAATGAAAGATACTGATATAAAAAGGAAACCCCTGTTGACGCTGAGGTGTAAGCAGTAGTTGTACATGCTGCGACCTCTGCAGTATTTGCTAGGCTGTACAATGTTGGGCACAACATACTGTGCCCCGTTGTGAAGCTACATTCTGACCCTTAGTGTTGTTGCTACTCAGGTGACTGTACCTCCCCCACAGGCACCTCACTCTAGAGGAAACACTGCATCCCTGGCAACATACGGTACCTTTTGCTTTTCCACCCTCTTTGTTCCACCTCGCTGTCCTGTGTGACAGCTTGAGGTGCGGGCATATGGGACTTTTTGATATGGCATAGCATGAAATGTAATACGCCCTCTGCTGCTGTTCAAAGGTTGCTGCTCTATCTGCGCACCTGATTCTAGCTCTCTGACTCCTGCTGACTCTTTCTGCAGCTCTTGTCGAAGCTGGTTGATCTCTGCTTTGCGGGCATCTAGGTCCTACAGGCAGAGGTTAAGTAAGACATAACAGTTTTTCAAGAAGGGGTAATGAGCTGATTCTGCCTGAATGTTATAACTGTTAAAGATGGAACGAAGGTCAGATAAATGTAGTCTCTCAATGGCCAATTATTGGCCAGTAAGAAGTCAGTCAAACTGCATACCAGTTTTGCGGATCATCTCCTATATCTGCGGAGTCAGCCTTGCCAGCCAGCCAGTCAGCAAAATTGGAATATTAGGGTTGTCAACCAGTTAAGCAAACTGCCTGGAAGAGCAGGTATGTGCAGGATAAACAAGACATGACTGCAGGGTAAGCAACAGCATGTTGGTGCTGTTAATCAGCCATGCAGCTGCCTGTAGGGTGAGCATGTGGTGACCACCTTCCATGCAAAGTTTAGATCTTTACAACTACCCTGCCACTGCAGGACCAATGAAGGCTTACCTCTTTCGAGAGCACTGCTTTGCCTGTCTGAGGTGGCACGTAGATCTTGACTTTCCCAAACTCCTGTAAGGTTCATGCTTACAGTGAGTCCAGGCTGGCACCATTGTCTCGGGCGCTTGTAGGAGCGTTGCAATTCAGCTGAAGCATTCAGCACAGCTAGGGTGCTGACCTTCATGATGATCTTTCCAGATTCCACCAGGGCATCCAGGGCTTTCTGGACTGCTGTCTTCTTTATGCCTTGGGTTTGCAGGAAGTCTACGACGCCTTGGACGGCAAAAGGCTTGTTGTGCTGCGTTATGATGTTCAGTACATGTGCCTCCGCCATATTTGCTGATCAGACGAGTAGGTTTTGAGCTGTCTGAAGGTCTCTCTATTTCCTGGTGACGGATATGTTCCTGCCAACCGAAAGGCGCTGTGCTTGATGTGCAACAATTTTCACTGAATGTCTAGTACTGCAGCTCTAGCACGGTTCTCTCCGGCAGGATTGTGCTGGTTCGACTGGCCTCACCGGCGACACATGGAAAACTAACAGCCAATAGGAACGTTTTCAGACCAGGCGCGAATCGAAAGTGTGACAGGGGAAACAGCCACGAAGGCCGCTTTGCCCAATTCATGCCGGTGGGAGCCACACAGACTCCGTAGTCAGCAGTAACCAGTTCGACCTTCAAATTCAGGGCTCAGCCTAGGGCCCAGCCGTCTGCACCGCCCCACTCAGTCCGGTCAATGGGTGGCTACCACGGCGGAGTGAAATGCGCGTGCATACGCTGGCAAGGATGCATATCTGCCTGTTGCTCGTGATGCTATGGTGCAGGGGAAGGTCTGGCCTGGTCACATGGACGATCTAAGCCATTCCTTCTGAGCGGCTTGCCTTGTCTCTTGGCTTTGTGACGGCGCACGGAGGCCCTTGATCCAATGTACGCTCCCACGATAAAACTCCCTGGCCTGAGCGTTCACCCGGCTAGGCTTAGCTGCAAGCTTACATGCCGTAAGCCTGGGGCACCCTGGCGCCGCAAGCTCGCTCCAGTAGGGTCCTATGGCCCTTTGGCTCCTAAAACCGAGCCCAGCCAAGAGTTCGATGATCTGGTCTTGGACGAGAAGTACTACGAGGAGTTGGGCATGACCTGGGAGGATGTGCGGAAAGAGCAGTATGAGATGCTTACAGACTTGGATCCGGATGCTGTGGTGGACGATGAATACCTTCGTGGGGTCTTCCCCAACGGGGATCTACCAGAAGACTGGCAGCAGCGGGTTGCGGGCCTATCTGCATTCGGGCCGCCGGTAAGTACGCATGGTTTCACCTGAGTCCATCTATACGCGTTTTGCGCTCCAGCCGCTCAAAATGCATGCTCTTAAATTGCGATAGTGAGCATGCTTAGGTTGCTTGCAATAGATCAAGGCTAATCACATGACAGCTTACCACTAGTACGGGCTGCAGGGCTGTTGTCGAGCCCGCAACTCCTGCTGCTGTAAATTGTCTGCGCCTGGTGATATCTACTCTCATTCTCTACTCCTCGGAAATGTGATGCAGAATGAACCCTTCATGTGACATGATGGCAACATGCACTGAGATAATCTGCAACCACTCTCTTTCTATTGATCCACCATCAGTATCCACAGCTCCTCAACAGCTTGCTACCTAATGCTGACAGAGCAACAGCTACACTAAGAGGTTGTGTTTTAAACTCCAGCGTATGGTTGACAGACGGACCTCTCAGTCCAACAATTAAGCTGTACCCCTACCTTCTCTCCTAGAGGACCCCATGCTGACAAAGCCCCTGTCTCCCCCTCCCCCCCTTCCCCCTCCCCCCCCCAATACCACAACTGCAGGCCATCGTAATGGCTGGATTCCGTGGTGATGAGTACGCCATGACTCGTGCCCTCCTGGACTACGCCGGTGGCCAAGAAATCAGGGTTTTGCCATGCACCCAAGACATGCTGCAAGGGACTGTTGGCCAAGCAATACACTCAGAAGAAGTTGACTGGACATTGCCACCTCCTAAGGACTGGATTCAAGGGGGAGGCTACGGATCGCAGAGGACCATCTTGTTCTCGGGTAGGTCTTTAGAGTTTAGGTTCTAGGGTCAAGGGTTTTAGGGTTTGTGGTTTAGGTAGATTCAAGGAGGAGGCTATGGCTCACAAAGAACCACATTTTTCTCAGGTAGGTTGCAACTCGCGAGCGTGGTTGGTGTGGGCCCTGGGCTACGTCTTTCCAGAGCTCCTGTGGATACTGTAATTGTCTTGCCCTCAAGCAATCATGGCAGCACTCATTTCTTATGAATTGAATATGCCAATACTAGTTTAAAGTTGGGTTCAGGGGTTCAGGATCTGAGGGGTTTAGGGTCCCTAGATCATGAGAGCAGCTATGTCGTTGTCATGAGTATCCCCTCCTGTTAGTTGTGTCACTAAAGCAGGGGGGCCCAAAGGCTTTTCAAGGTTTATCATTAGACCCTAGGACTCTGAAACCTAGACCTGCCCAAAACGTGGCCGGCAAGTTTTATATATCAGGTTCACCCGCTTGCCTTCTGTAAGGCCTGACAGTCCTGCAGGGGGGTCTCTGCAAAGCTGCTGCATAGCAGGGAGAGTTGAGGAACTGTACGCAAGCCTCATGGTCACATGGTCGCAGTGCATGGTCGGATGGCCTAAGGTTAGGGTTTAGGGTGTAAGAAATCGTAAACCCTCCCTGGCCTAGGACTGAGCACCTTGAAGTTAGCTTGTTCAAGGATGCTACGTCGTCATCATATTGCTTGTTTTTGCATTCGACTGAGCCCTGGCTTATCCTCAATTGTATTTACCCGTTGCTGTGTTGCTAGCTCTCTGTATGGGCCAAACCACAACGGTTCCGATAGATCCGATTGTTAACTAAATTGCATATCTTGTGTTTGCAAGCAAGCAAATGCAGTTGCACATCTTGTGTTTGCAAGCAAATGCAGTTGCCTAAGAGTAAGCCCTACCACTGTGAAGGGAGAAAGAACCCCACGCCTCTTGGACTCGTCACCACTAACTCCTGCAGACAGCCGGTCTCAGACACCACGTCTCACACTCCCGCTGTCAGTAAAGCGACATTTTACCTTCACAGGAAGCTTTACAAGCTAATTATACACAGCCCAAGCACACGGTTGGGCCCTCTTGATAATGCTTAGCTTCTTTACCAATGCCCACTGCTTGTCTTGTGCCAGCCTCATTTTTAAGTAAGTTAATTTTACAGAATTACATTTTTATTAATTAGCTTCCTTACTAATGCCCACTGCTTGTTTTGTGGTTATCTCACAGGACTGCCCATTGCTGCACAGGCCACCATCGTGGAGTTACTGGAAAGCTCTGGTCTACCCAACATCTGTGTAACAATGGCATTGGAAGAGGAGCAGCATTTGAAACTGGGAGAGGCACTGGCGGCCGCTGTCAAGGTAATGGGAAACCTCCTTGACTGGGGGCTGTGTGGTTCTGTGGTTGTGAAATTTGGGTTGCCCTCTACTTGGCTAGGATGATAACTTATCCGCGCTACTGAGTTTCTCAGTGACGACACTCGGAATATGGTTGAATTTCTTAATCTGAGCCAAGGCAGAGGAGCCTATCATATGGGGGTGCTGTTGCAGATACAGTTGAATATCTCCTTCTAGGTCCTGACCCCATCACCGATCACCGGTGCCTATAGCGGTCAATTCCATACAGCACTGTTTTGTATGCCGTATCAGTCATCTGCCGTATGTGCCCTATGTTTTACAGGCCGTATCAGTATATGCCGTATCTAGCCTCAGCTTGTTTGTGGCCAAGTCTACCATCGGTTGTGGGTTTTCCTGATTGTGATTAGGAGCCTTGTGTTAATGGCCTGGGTTTGTTTGACCCTTGGCATATTAGCTGGTCTTACATTTGGATGGTCTGGTTGATCAATCGAAGGAAGGGGCATACTCGCTTGGCCAGCATGTGGCCGGCATCTTCTGATCTTGGCTCGACAAATCAGGCACCACGTGCTTTTGACCAAAATGGATTAACCTACCACTGTATTTCATTCAGCTCATTGAATTTGGTGTTTTTAAAGCGGTTTGATTAAATGATCAATTATGTTGTCTATTGAGTTGGTGAGCTAGGATGAGAAGTTATCCGCGCTACTGAGTGTCTCAGTGACGACATCGGAATATGGTTGAATTTCTTACTCTGAGCTACACAACTCCTAGACACGTAGTTATAAATGTACTCATACATGCATTTGTTACATATATTTGTACTGTTTTTTGTCCATGTGCACGCGTCTGCAACTGCCTGGGATGCTCATGGCCCAGAGACAGTGTGATTTACCGTGCTAGAACACCCACCAGCAGTCACAAATCCAGTGTGGGGCAAATCCTGCCTGCACCATGCTCTACAGTTGACTGCACATTCCCTTTTCACTTCTACCCACCCTCCAATGTGACATGCTCCCTTCTGTTTTATTGCAACTACCCTTAAGGTAGCCATTGTCAAGTTATAATGAAGTGTATGTACACGATGAAGTTGTTGAAGTCATTCCATGGGCTCTGCACTGCTGCAAGACTGTGCTTTGGTCTATCGCACCTACCCGTCTGCTTTTGTTGGGCATCCCGCAAAGATGTACCTTCTGTACATGCTAAAGCCCTTGAGGGACTTTCACGCACCATGTAGCAACTGCCTGAGCTTAGAGGAGAGTGTCCCTTTCCCATGCACCCCCTTCTGCTCTTGTTCACTCCATGGGTTCCCACTACAACTTATCGGTCTTGCTTTGCTGCTGCTGACGACGCTGCCCTTATTCTTATCCTCCTCGATCCACCCAGGACCAACGCCAAAGGCAGTTACCAAAAGAAGACCTCTGGGAACGCACCAAACATGCAGCAGAAGAAGATCTGCAAAGCCTTGCCTCCCTCAAAGACCTCATCAGCAGCGATAAAGCCAGCCGCCGCTTGCAGCCGTCAGCAGCAGCTACTGCTCCGTCAGTCCCATCATCACCAGCAGCAGCAGCAGCAGAGGGGTGGGTGTCAGATGATAAAAGGGCGGCGTCGGCAACAGCGGCAGCAGCAGGAGAGGGGCGGGTGTCAGATACTGAAATGGCGGAGTTGGCAGCAGCAGCAGCGGCGGCAGCAGCAGCAGGAGGAGAGGGGCGGGTGTCTGATGCTGAAACAGAAGCGTTTGCGAAGTGGTTTGATGAGGCAGATGGCCCTACTTATGAGATCTCCTTTAAGGAGGGTGAGGAGGAGGAAGCTCGGCAGCAGCTGCTGGCATCGGCACGGCCGCCAACGGCAGATTCTGTACAACAGCAGCAACAGCAGCCGTCGTCAGCAGCAGACGTGCCTTCACAACCACCACTTGCAGCTGCTGCTCTGCAGCAGCAGGTTCAGCAGCAGTCGCCACTGGCAGCTTCTGTAAAACAGCAGGCACTGGCAGGAGCACCGGCCTTATCATCCCAATCTCTGCCCGCTGCCGGACATGTGCGGCAGCAAAGCCAGCAGCAACAGCAGCCAAGTTCATCTGCTTCCAACACGGCTCCTGCAGTCCAGCAGCGGGAGCAGCAGCAGCAGCCGTTGTCTGCAGCGGTCATGCCACCACAGTCGCCATCCACTGCTGCCCATGTACAACAGCAACAGCAGCCGGAGGAGCAGCAGCAGCCATCGCCACCGTCCTCAGCAATGCCCTCTGCATCTGATGCCCCATCATTGCCCAAGTCCCAACAGGCACCCTCTGTGCCCACAACCCGACCGTCAGCACCCAGCTCTGCTGCTGCTGCTGCATCTGCAGGTGCAACTTTTCGCAGTGCTAATGCAGGACCAGCACAGCCAAAGCCTCCTTCCGACCGACGTTCCGCACAACAACAGCAGCAGCAGCAAGCGGATGCAGCAGTCCCTGGTGGCTCTTCTGGTTCCCTCGACGCCTTTGCTTCCGAGTTGGACGATTTGTTCAACATTGCTCCTCCTGCTGCTGCTGCTTCTCCGGCTCCCAGTGAACCCTCCAGCAGCAACAGGATCGATTCTCCTGCCGCATCTGCTGCTGGTGTCACTAGTGACTCTGCTAGTGACCCATTGTCCGGGTTGCGTGACTACTTACAAGTTCCACCCTCTGTGGCCGACCCGACTTCAGCAACTAAACCCAGTACCGCAGCAGCAGCAGCCCCAAGCAGCAGCAACAGTACCACCACTAGCAGCAGCAGTGAAAGGAGCAGTAACCCAGCTTCTGCTTTGTCCGCTGTGCGTGCTGCGCTACAGCAAGGTGCTGACCCGCAGCAGCTGCAGCAGCTCTTTCAGGAGCTTCCTTACCTCCCAAAGCCACCGCCGCAGCAGCCGCCGCTCCGATTCACAACAGCATCAGCATCATCAACACCTTCATCATCATCAGCAGCAGTGCCCGCGGCAGAAGAAGCGGCCGCCGCAACAACGGGGGCGACAGGAGATGAGGTCATGCAGCAGCAGCAGGATTCTGTTCTTTCGCCTTCTGCTCCCTTGCCTTCTGTAGGGGAACAGAATGCCCCTTCCAGCAGCAGCAGCAGCAGTACAAGTAGCACGGATCCAAGCAGTACGAGCAGTGCGAGCAGTACACCGGAGCCACCACCAGCAGCAGCAGCAGTGAGCAAGGGTGTCAAAGCTCCCCTGCGCTCTGCCTCTCCCCCTTCCAGCAAGAACATCACACGGTTAGTCAAAGACTCCTCTGGCAAATGGGTGGAAGCCCCTGCAGATGCCCCTGCTGCAGCTGCTAGTGGTTTGGGCCGGCCCCCCTTGAGCAGCAGAAGCAGTAGAGCTGCAGCCTCTATGCAGCAGCAGGGGCCTCTAGAAGTCAAAGTGATTGGCCCTAGAGCTCCAGCACCATCTGCAGTGGATGGTGCCGCTTTTCCCGCAGCAGCAGCAGCAGCTGACCCCGGCAAAGGCAGTACAAACTACGCCAGTAGTAGCAGCGGTACGGGAGGG
This sequence comes from Pseudopediastrum boryanum, assembly GCA_963556185.1. NCBI lineage: Eukaryota > Viridiplantae > Chlorophyta > Chlorophyceae > Sphaeropleales > Hydrodictyaceae > Pseudopediastrum > Pseudopediastrum boryanum. Next base: position 7,455,855 of record OY744499.1, on the reverse strand, counting down.
TCTGGGGTGCCATATGGGCCAGAGCCCCCTCCGAGCCCTGGGGTGGTAGGGGCTTCGAACCCGGAGGGGTTGCTGCAGCTTCGACCGGAGATACAGCGGGCCATGGCAGAGAAACGAGTGAAGTTTGTGGATTTGAGTAAGCTGCCCAGCAAGTACAGAAAGCAGTACACGTTAGCAGCACGGCAGCAGCAGATACGTGCAGAGCAGCAGGCGCAGCTGCAGGCTGAGGAGGAGGAGCAACAGCAGGAGCAGCAGCGAGAGCGGCTGCTGGCGCAGCAGCAGCAGATTCTGGGTGTAGGTCACCAGCTACGCATGGACCGGCAGCAGCAGCAACAAGCGCAGGTTGCAATGGGAGAGGGGCAGATGTCTGAGGCTGGAGCTGTGGGTGGGTTGGAAAGCTGGGTTGTGGAGGAGGGTGGGGGTGCGGTGGGAGATGCTCTTACTGCTGCCCCTGATTGGATGGAACAGCTTCAGATGAAGATGGAAAAAGATGGCGATGCTGTCGAAGATGAGGCAGAGGAGGAAGAAGCCGAGTATGATGAAGAGCTGTTGCAGGAACAGCAGGCGTTGGAACGTTCCTTGACACTAGGTGCGGAACAGCTGCGGGAGATCAAGGCGGCGGCAGAGGTGCAGGGGTTAGATCTTACTAGGGTTTTGGCGGAGGCGGTGGTGTGCGGGTTGAAGGTTTCGGAGGAAGTTGCGGCGGAAGCTGGGGTGGAGCTGCCTGGGGAAGAGGCTATCTTGGCTGCTAGGGAGGAGGCGATGAAAATGTTGCAGGGAGTTGATTGGGAGGAGTATGAAGAAGGGGAGGAAGAGGAAGGGTTGGAAGAGGAAGGGGCAGGGGGGAGTGGGGGGCTTGTGGGAGCAGATGTAGCAGCAGCGGCAGAATGGAGGGATGTGAGGGAGGAGGAGAGGGATGTGGGTATTAGGGAGCAAGGGTTGGCAGGGATGGTGAGCAGCAGGAATGCAGCTTCAGTGAATGATGGTAGCAGCAGTAGCAGCAGCATGCAGGTGCAACAGGAGGGGCAGAGGACGAAGCGGTCGTGGGGTGCTGGGTTGAGGAAAGGTGCAAGGCGGAAGGACTCATGAGGGGAAGGCATATGTGGTAGATTGTGCCTTGGTGTTTGTGTCACTTTCCAAGATGGTGTTCATGGGTATGGTACCGTTAGTGGAACCATCCACATGAACACCATCTTGGAGACGGACAGGACTGTGGCGCTTATCACTGAGCCAAACAAACATTGAGGCAAAGATGTGGCAAAATTGAGCTCCTTCAGATATCCTCCAAGCTAGCCAGGGCAACTGTCAACCCCCCTTCATGGATACTAGGAGAGTGAGGGCATGGACATTGGGGATCTCTTCTGGTTAGCAAAAGAGTGGGGGACATATATCATATTTTTTCAAAAGATCATTGGCACAGGCCTTGGGGCATGAAGCACCCAAGCATCACTCCAACCAGTGCTTTAGTGGGATTCAGTGGTATATGAGATAGTTCATTGCACAGCTGGTGTGGCTGTGCATTGCCAGCTGTGCGGCGACCCTGACAGGTAGGACTCCAACCAGTATCATATGTTGGATGGTATGGCATGTGACTGGTATAACCTGCACCTGCCGGCTTGTGGGTGAGCACCTTTGTGTGAACCCGGCTTGGCACAGGCTTGAATAGCTGTTATGGATGGGTTTAACCGGGTCATGTTTGTATAGTATTGTACTGTAAATTACTCGGTGGTGCAGATTACGTCTGCCTCACTTTGGGTGAACCTGAGGTTTTGATATCAAACCCGGGAGTGAGGGTGTGTGATTGTGTGTGTGGGGGGGGGGGGGCGGTACAGCTGCATAACCGAGAGAGTATGCCAGACGGAAAGCACTCAACTAACCCCATGGCTGTCTCAGCGGTGCTGCAGTACAGGCGGTACATACTGACGCAAAGTGCTGCTGGGTCATGGACACTTGCCATGATCAAAGGGTCCAATCCTGACGTTTATCAGTATATCCTTCCTTGAAATTATGATTACTCTTGGATGACGACCGCGACCCCGTTGGGTGGTCACATACATGCTCGGCAGATCTTGCCCCTCTTGGGTATCCAGATCCGCAGGCTAACATACGGCGCTAATTGGTTCTACCGTCGTTATTAGTTCTTAAGCGAGGGATCCAATGTCAGACAATGGGATTGCACGCTCCATGCGCACAGAGGTAGCATTCGCTGCGGGTCGCAAGGGGCAAAAGCTAACAGCAAAAGGCACCGTCAGGTCCACGACACAAGCAGGAGCTAAGGCAGACACTGCAGGACATGTAGACGTGCTCCATCTGACAGATGCTAGTCTGCCCCAAGCCCTGGCGAGTTTGACGAAAGCAGATGACGGTAGGCCCCTTGCAGCTCGGTAGACACAAGCAACCTCGCGCGCTGACCGTTCGCGCCATTAACCTTGGTATAGGACTCGCTGCACTGATTAGAGAATGGGGCCCTCCTTCGAGGCTGCTTGCAAAGCGTGGAGGCTGCTTCACAGCGCTGGTGAAGTCCATTTTGTACCAGCAGGTCTCTGGCAAGGCAGCAGCATGCATCCATGCTCGCTTCCTACAAACATGCGGGGTGAGGTTCTCTTTGCACGCATAACTTCTCGCATGTTGTGCATGCTAGCAAGAGTCGAAACATATGTAGCACTTGCAGCTCAAACAACTACAAGGTCTCAGAGTACCAGATTACTAACTAGCCCAAGAGGGCATCCCTTGGAGTCAATGAAGGCTCATAGGGCCAAAACCCTAACTCATGCCACTTCACTCTGCAGCAGCTCAGGCAATAGTTCAGAAAGCGTACCATGACATATACTCAGCAAGTCCCCATTCAAACAGCCCCAATGTTGGCCATACCGGTATACAGTACCAACTGCATTTCATGATATGCCATAGCAAAGGCGGCATAGGCCCCGCATCTCAGGCTGTTACAGAAACAGCGAGGTGGAACTACATATGGGATATCCTATGCAAATGCTCACTACAGGTTGCATAATGTATGTTACATTAATTCCTTTGAAATGGGTTGATGTACTGCAGGTAGCAGATGACCAGCACCTAGACCCTCACCATGTCCTTGCAGCAGACGTAGCACAACTCAGAGCAGCAGGGCTATCAGAACGGAAGGTGAGTCACCACATGTCAGCTGTCTTTTTCCTCTCGCAATCTCTGTCACAGCTTGAGGTGCGGGGCCCGCTGTGACATGTCATGAAATGTAATACATGTCAGCTGCCAAGCCTACGTGGTCTCCTGCAGTAGAGGACCACAGGACAAGGGGACACACACACAGCCTAACAAACCCGGTTGGAGTCATGCTTGGGTGCTGCACGGCCCAGAGGGCAGTGCAGTGGTCTCTCTTAACAGCCTGAGACAGCATTGCCATGCAAAAGAATGTAACATGCTAATGGATGGGTTTACTGGTGAGGTCTTGCTTGTGGGGATGCTGGCAAATTCGGGGGCAAATTCGGGGGAATGCCACTGTCATTGTTATGCCAAGAGGGCAGAAAGAGAGACTTGCTGTAAAACCATACAGTTGTTTCCTTAGCGATGTTAACAGCCTCTCTTAATAATGCCTTTGCTGAACTGCTTTTTTGGTTTGCAGGCCTCCTATGTTCGAGATTTGGCCCAGCACTTCAAAGATGGCAGACTGTCTGATCAGCTACTTGCAAGTAAGCAGATGGTGACACTGAGCCATAAGTACCTCCGCCAACAAGTGGTCAAGAAATAGAACACCGGACATAGCTGGGTTCAGCATTTGGTTTTCTACTTATCATGTAGCGGGCACCTTATTATAGAAGATCTTATAGTACATAGCTGTGTGACACTTGCATCGGGCAATATCAGCGTAGCCTCACACAACGTAGGCATGGGGGAAGTGCTGCAAACATTAATGGTTGTCTGATCAGCTACTTGCAGGTGAGCAGATTGTAGGACTGAGCCATTACTAGTGGTGAAGCAGTAGGAAGCTGGATTAAACTTAAATGACATTTGCACGGGGCACTACCAGTGTAGCCTCACATAACATAGGCATCGGGGAACTGCTGCGAACGTTAGTGGTTGTCCATTAAGCAGGGATGGCCAGTGTGATGTTGTTGTCCTACTCAACCAGAAGAAGCCTTTCCCAGATCCCATTTACATATGGCTCTGGGTTCATTCACTCATTAGCACGTAGGTGGTACCGTGTAGTGTAGTCAACCTTCTATGGAGCTGCAGAAAGGTGCCTCTGATAAGGGCTCATGCCATCATCTTGTCGCTGATCTAATATTGCTGTTGATCTAATCTTGCTGCTGATCATCTTGTTGCGAATCTTGTTGCGCCTCCAGCTTTTGAATTGAATGCCATGTGCTGCTGACCTACCAGTACAGCCCAGTACATGTATTGCCCATATGTCTAGCACCTTTTTAAAGACCTCCTATACCTGTGGCAAAGAAGGCTTGGTAACAACACTGCCTCCCCTGTGCTTGTTGCTGATCCCGTCTTGCTCCTGCGGCTCCTGCTCCTGGTGTAGGTTTGAGTTTCCAGGAGCTGCTGGTTTCCCTGACTGCTGTGAGAGGTGTGGGCCCTTGGACTGTGGACATGTTTGCAATGTTTCAGTTGGGGCATCCAGATGTGCTGCCCGTGGGAGATTTGGGGGTCAGAAAGGTAAGGGAATGGGAGTGGGGGTCGGTGGGTGGCGGCGGCAGGTGGGCGGGGGTAAAGGGTTGGGGGCAGGGGCAGGAGGGGACGGGAGGGGGGAGATTTGGGGGTGAGGAAGGTAAGGAGAGGGGGCGGGGGTAGTGGGGGAGGGGCCACTTGGGGGTGGTTCTATGTCCATGCATAGCGTTAGCAGTGCCTTTTCATGGACACGTAACATTGGGGCGGTGATGCTTCTTACTTTGTGCCCTGGTAACAGCGGTGTACGAGCTGCAGGGCTTATTTGGTTGCAATCTCTTTGGATAGTAACATGAGATTGAATGATGCCTTGTCCTTTTCACTGCTGTTGCAGGGGCTGCAGCTGCTGTATGGGCTTTGATGCCGACGCAGCCCCTCTGACATGGAGACATAAAAGTTCCATGTGTTTCATTGTCTGGCTTCCAAGTCTCTTTACTGAGCCTTACTCAACCAGGCTCGAGCTAACTTTTCCACTCTGCTATCTTTGTCCTTTTTTGCAGAGCCTTCAGCTGCTGTATGGGTTTAAGCCCCTGCCTACTTCTTCTGAGATCGACAGTCCTATATATTGCTGGATAGTCCTTGCCCAACCCCTCTGAATGAAGACAAGTCCATGTATCCAGTGCACTTTCTTATATGATCGAATTCTGCAGAGTCCAACAACAGACCTGATTATGTGTTGCTTCGCTCTTATCTTGTCTGCGCAGGGCATTCAGCTGCTGTATGGGCTCAAGTCCCTGCCCAGTCCCTTGGAAATGGAGGCTCTGACTCAGCATTGGCGCCCATACAGGTCAGTTGGCAGCTATTACATGTGGCGCATACCCTGCCCACCAGCAACCAAGGCCAACAAAAACAGCAGCAGTAGCAGCAAGAGGGGCAGAAGCAAGAGTAGCAGCAGCAATGGTACTGGCAGCAGCAGTGGGAAGAAGCTGAAAGGGGTATGCAGTATTACAGCTATCCCCAAAGGGACACAGGAATGCTTTGCAGCTGATGCTAGGGATGTGGAGCCCACCCTTGCTGCTGTTACTGGTGATACTGCTGGGGCTGGGGCTGCAGCTGCTGTTGCCTGCCCTCTTGTTGGTGCTACTGCGAGCGGGGATGCTGCTAGTCCTGCTGAGAGAGGGATGAAGGTGGAGCCGCTGCTGGCAGGAGCAGGAGAGAACGTCTGCACACCATCGCCCCGCAGGGCTGCGGGAACAGCAGCAGTGGATCTCAGGGGGCAGTCGTCAGCACTTCCAGCAGGATTGGGAGGTGGTACTGAGGGGGATGGGACGGCAACTCCAGAAGCAAGGAACCGTACGAGGGCTAGAGTAGGAGGTGCTGGGTCTGGGGGTAGAGTCTGTGGGGTTGCTGATGCTGCTGTTGGTGGTGCTGAGTCCCCGGGGTACATTGCTGCTGGTGGGGTGGGTGTGACAAGGAGGAGCAGCAGAAGGCTAGCTGCAAGAGCAGCAGCAGCAGGGGCTACAAGCTTGGAGAGGACAAGAACTTCTCCAGAAGCAGGGGAAGCCGGGACAGGAGCAATGAGAACGGAGATGAGCCCAGCAGCAGCAGCAGGAGGAGAGATTCGTGCAGGTGTGCTGCCCTGGGCTGGAGGTGCAGGGGGTAGGGGGGTAACGTTGGGTGTTTCTACAGAGAGTGTGAGGAAGGTGCTCAGAGAGGGTTGGGTTCCCAGGGAGTTGGACTTCTGAGGGTGATTGTTGGGGCAGTGAGCCAGTGAGCCAGTAGGAGGCCTATTCAAGCTTCATACCCTATGCTGTGCGAAAAGATTATCTCAGGATGCCGCAATGGAGATTGTGGTACTATGCATGGGAGATGTTATTATAGCTGCTTTCTCATTGCTGCATGTATGAGAACGATGTATGGGAACGATGTTTCTTGCTGTTTCTTGCCGCTGATCAAGGTCATAGATGAAGGAGAACAGACGTGCTGAGCTTGATTGCTATGAGATGCATTGACAGATACTCATCAGCTTACTTTCTGTGCTATAATATCTTTGTACAAGATTATCTGGATGGATGCGTAGGATCTGAATATGTATGCACGTCAGCGGCGGCATGGAATCCTGCATGGCGAAGTGGATCATGTATGTGATCTTGGCAGTCGGCATCTGCCGTGGTAATTGAGTTTATTGTAAAGTGTATGACATGACCACCCGTCAAGAAACTTTTACGAAACACGGAAGGTGTTTCGTTCCCTGCTACTGGGATACATCCGCCTGCGGTGGGCAGAAACGCTGCGACAAGCTCGGTAGAGATCAAACCTTGGCATCAACCGTCTTCCTCGCACAAATCATGCCTGTGGCATTTAGGAGATCGCGCTGTGCATCTTAGCTCCCGATGTCCTCTGCCGGTGCTCTCAGTAACTGCGGAGCAAGGCTCGCTTTAGTTTGACTGTCTGCATGTCCTCTGACAGCCTGCCGCCTATGAAGAGCACGCGCATGAAGGTACCAAACTAATATGCAGTTGTGCAAACTCAGTGGCAAACCTGCAAACTTTCAAATTGCAAATGGTTTCGCTAGAAGAGGGAGCTCTGCAGACAACATGGATACAGCTAGAAACAGCCATAACAAAATTGAAGGACACCCTATCTATCCCTATATGCACAGCAAGGAGCTTTGAGTAGCTAGAAAAGGCTTTTCATACTGCGAGTGATCCTATGTGCACCATGCACTTGGCGCCACCGAACCTCCACGCATGTCATGCTTCGTACACTAGCTTTGCTTGTTGGCTGCAGCTCGAGGCAGCGCAGTGACTCGTTCAGCAATCTAGTACTTTCAGTACACACATATACAGCGCTGCTTTACAGCGGCTTAACTTCTGTTATCGCGGCGTGCTATGAGGGAACTTAGTCAACGCCTGCCCGCCCAAGGCTCGACAGTTTGAGTTAACATCTCAGTGCGTCAAAGCAATGGAGAAAACATATCTCCACACAAGGGAGGCAGCAGTAGACTCTCCAGGGGAGCCCCATGAGGTTGAAGCCACCGCCGAAGAAGCTACCAACAGCACGTCCCCTCCATCAAAGCGCCAGAAGGTTGCAGATGCTGGCCCCACTCAGCCACTACAAGCTGCTGGTACAGCAAGCTCCGTGTCCGCTTTCCAAGCCATGCCACCAACAGGAGTACCAGCAGCAGCAGCGATAGACCTGCCAACGCAGTCTTCATCCCTTGGCCCAATCGCAGCAGCAAGATCGCCAATGACAACCGGCCAAGGGAGCTTACATGACGGCTCCATCCCAGCAGCAGCAGCACAGGACGTCCCATCTGCAGAGCGACTGATAGTCCCTCCTCCAGCAGCACCTATACAGCAACCTACGGGACCCCCTGCACAGCAACCTACAGGACCCCTTACACAGCAACCTACACAGCAGTTGCCAGGACCCCCTGCTTGCCCTGGAGCCTCTCACCCACGCTCACAAGCAGCAGCGCCAGCATTGCTCAGCCCCTGTGAGGCTCCAGGAGCAGGAAGTCTCCAGGCTGCTGCAAGACTGGCATGTGCAGACAAGGCAGCAGCAGAACCAGCAGTTGCAGGCAACGCACACCTGGCCCTATCAGCCCCACCAGGAGCAGCAGCAGCAGCAGATGGAGGTGAACCAGTTCAGCCACCATCATCAGCACCACCAGCAGGAACAGACACAGCAGAACCCCCAGTTAAGCAGCAGCAGGCCATTGCCCCTCCCCTTCTCCATGCTCCTGCTGATGCACTGGAAGTGGCTGCTGCTGCAGTGCCAGCTACTGCTCTTCCCTCCCAATATTATACACCCGTAGACCTGGCTGTCTGCATGCGTATGTTCACAGCTGGTATGGTGGTGGTCCTCCCATGCTTTGCCAAGCCCGGTGTTTTGAGTGGGGAGAGCTTTACCTTGGAGGTGGTGAGGCTGCTGGGGGTAGGGGGATATGGCACAGCTTGGTTGGTGAAATTACAGCAGCATCAACCTCAGCAGCAGCAGCAGCCAGCAGGGCAAAGTGCAGTGGGCAGTACCAGCCTTGGGAGACGCAAGGGTGTTTCAGTCCCAAAGGAGCTAGTGCTGAAGGTGGCAATTCCCCCAGCGGCTATTGGTGAGGAAGGGAAGGGATCTTGGGTGGACCAGTGTAGGCAGATCTGGCTGAAGGAATACAAGGTGATGTCCATGTGTGCAAACAGCGTTTATGTGCTGGACTGCTTCGGGTGGGGGGAGGTGGAGATCAGCTGTGGGAAGAAGCTGCCTGTGCTGTTGCTGGAGTATGCTCAGCATGGTAGCGTGCAGGATGCCCTAGTGGGCCCTTCTGGCCAGCCTCAGGCCCTTCTGGCCAGCCTCAGGCCCTTCCATTGGAGCGCGCACGGCAAGTGGTGGTGGAGGTCGTACAGGGCTTGGTCGATGCTGCCCTCTCATCGGCCCGTGTGTTTCATCGGGACATCAAGCCAGGAAACATCCTGCTATGCGACCCTCCAGCGGACCTTCAGCCCCGGCCAACATGGCCAATTGCCAAGGTGGCAGACTGGGGGACCGCCAAGGTGGTGGTAAACATGCATACGGTTGGAAGGACCCTCGCCTTCACCCCCTACTACAGGGCACCAGAGCAGGTGAAGGGACGAGCACACGACTGCCACCTGGACACCTGGCAGGTGGGGCTGCTGCTGCTGCACCTTAGTTTGGGCTTACCCCCCTTTTATTACCTGGAGCAGCTGGGGCTTAGTGAGGATGAGCAGCAGCAGCGGCGCAGTGCAGCTGAGCTGGATAACCCAGAGAGCCCCTACTGCAGCTTACTGGTGCCTTTGGAGAAGGAGTTTGTGAGGGTCTGCATGCAGCAGGATGTAACAGCACGGCCAGTACCTGGAGAGCTGGCGAGGCTGAGGTACTTGCGGCGTCGGTGGGTGCCACTGCCAGATGTGTAGAGCGCATGAGGTGGTCTTGCCAGCTTGGTTTTGCCAGCAATGGTGGTGTTGCAGTAGCATACAGCTGGCTATAAGCTGCTGTTGTGAGGCCTTGGTGTGTTTCATGGGGCAACCCCCGGTGCTGTTTGCTGCTTGAGCAGATTGCAGGCATGCAGCTGTTGGTCTGCAGGAGTTCAGTGGTGTGCATTACTTGGCGCCTACTTTGCCTAGCATCAAAGCAGGGCAACAGTGGCGAGCAGCTGATGGGTGTTGCTGCTATATTTGGGGTAGATCAACAGTGGCGAGCAGCTGATGGGTGTTGCTGCTATATTCGGGGTAGATCTTAGGGCACAAGCCGGTGCTAAGGGAGAGTGTCTGATGGGCAAAGGGGTTCGTGCCAGATGATTGCATGCAATGATTGGCAGGGTTGTGGGCACATGAGTGACACAATGCCTGCTTTGTTGGTTGCTGCAAGTATGACTAGGGCATGCTGGGATGGCTGAATGTAATCGGCCTGTACCAATTGGGGTGGTTTGGGATGCATGGGGAAACTTAACAAAGATAGAGGCTTGGAGGATTTTGAGTCAGGCCCTAGTTCCGCACGCACGTAGTTTCTGCTGAGCTAGCTTTAGAGTTGATGTCTAGCAGTGATTTAATACGCATTCTGACGTGCTGCATGCCATCATTATGTCCTTGGTTTGTATATGTGTCAAGTGGCTTTGCCACCCCGGTGGCAAACACACACTGTGTGTGTGGAGAGGGGGCATTGGGTGCTGGAATCCATTGTCTGGGTGAGGTTGGTGGGGTGTGGGGTTGTGGTTTGGGATAGTGGGGAGGTTAGTTAGGTGGGGTTACGCTGGGTGGTGCTGGTGTGTGTGGGTAGTTGGGGTGGTGTGTGGTGGAGCTAGGTGGGTTGGGCTGCTGGGGGTTTCAGGGTATTGGTGGTTGTATTGGTGGTTGGTGGTGAACTGAGGTGGTTTGTGGGTTCTTATCTTCGTATGTGTGGTTATGGGGTAGGAGCACAACTTTTCTTTTTGTTTGTTGTGAGGCACCGGGCCTACATCCATGTCACCAGTGAATCGCTGTAGGAGTTGGGTCTGCCAAGTACAAGCTTGATACATTTCTTTCTGATTCCCGGTATGATGAATACGTTGACAAGTTTGGTTTCGAGATGGATGCATGTGGAGCCTAGTTGTATGGGGCCAACTTGCTGTATACTTGTTTGACACCAACTGCCAGAGCGGTCCGATGATACCAGGTTGAACAAAGTTCGATTGAGCTGGGCTGGCTGCACTGAAAATACATGCAAATGATGTGTAGTTTACCGGACCAAGGCCCAGCGCCATTTATAATTAATGGATGGAACAGCGGAATCATCCTGGATGTAGCCATTCATAAGTACCTAGAAACAAACAGCATCCAGTCATACTGTTGGTGTGAAGCAACGCCTTATTGCCACCGACTGTGGCTGTTGCAAACTCAGCAGCTGCTGCATGATCGGTATTGAGGAAATGCCAGTAGGGTAGCAGCAAGCAATGACGCTCCCTAAGCCACTGTATCCCCTGTCAACTGGTGGTTCTTCATAATCGGTTTGTGGTCTGGAATCCATTGTCTTGGGCTCCATCCGCTGGTGTGTTTGGTGGTATCGACCTAGCAGCCTTCTTGCGTTTGCCACCCCTTCGATGTTAGTTTGCTTGCTCAGTGTAGTACATCAACAAAAACAAGAAAAGCTCTTCTGGCCTCGCCACCTCACCTGCAGCTAGGCAGATGGGGCATAGTTCTTCCGCAGATGATTACATGATTCAGAAGGTGAGTGCACCAGCGACCGTGAATGTGCTGCTAACGATCATCGATTAGCCCCGTGACAAGCACGGTTGTTCGTCACTGCACGGTGACACACCGGAAGAACAATGGATTGGCAGGGTAAAGAAGTGCCCGGTGTAAACGTAAAGAGCGGCAAATGATGTCACTGGTATCAATAGACTGCACTGCTTCGGATCCTGTGCCATTGTACATGTTCTACCTCGGAGGAATGACAGTTTGGTCGCGCTCTTGAGAACCATACTGTATAAGCACACGACGGCCTGGGTCTCGCTCGACGACCGTGGTGTGTGTGAAGCAAGAAGCTTTGAATGGTAAGCTGTGGCCAAACCAGGAATTATGCGTTACGTAGAGGTCCGGAGTCACCGTGGGCCAATTTCCTCTCGCAGAATTCATGTGGAAGGCCATTACTAGCGCGCGATCTCGTCTTTGTGCCGTGCCCGTAGTTTCGGGCGACTAAGCCACCTTTCCTGGAGATGCCATTTCTTCTGAAGGGGCCAGACATCAAGCATGGCCGACCGTAAGAGACTCGCACCTTCTCTGGAGCCGGACCTCTACGCCAGAGGTGCTAAGCAGCCTCGACAGGACATCTGCCTGGGTTCAAACCAGCCACAGGGCTCTAGTCCAAGTGCTGCTGCAGATGTTGAACAGGGGACCCCTGCAGGGCCAGCAGGAGGGAATGCAAGCAGCTTAGGTGCCATAGCTTCCTGCTGGGCACCTCAGGACCCTTCTAAAGCATCAAGGCATGCAGAGCAGGTGCGCCTCAGGAGTTTGGCTCCAGTGAGACCCAGCAGCTTTACCTGCATGTTAGCCCTTGGCCCACTCATTTCACATAAGGCTGAATGTTATTTGCTAATCCACTTACAAGGCAAAAAGTTGCAAACTCGTGTCTTTGCTCCTGAGTTCCTTTCTGATAGCAGCAAAGCCGGTTATGTACTTCATACGGGGGAAGTTGAGAACTGTAAGTGCCATTGATAGGAGCAGACTCTGCACTGCCCATGTCCTGTGTGCGGCTTACAAAGCAAGCAACAGCATTTATGCCCAGTCATGCATGCTTGTTACAAATCAACGTCATAGGTGCCCAGGCTTTCTAGGTGGTGCAGCACGTCACCTCTGAGCTGCAACCAATGTCATGCTTGCGCTCCTGCAGGTGAAGTCCCTGGAAGCCTCTGAACCTGTGACCCTGTCAAGTCCTCCAATCAACCCAGTACCAGGACCTCCTTCAGCGGGATTAGTGGAGCGTCCATCAGTAGCTATGCAGAAAATTGCAAGGGCCATGCCCAAGGCCTTCAACCTGGCAAAAGCAGGGGTTGCAGGCAAGGGTGTAAAATCAGCTAAGACAGGGGAAGCAGCAAGTTGCATGGATGTGGGGTGCACTCCTGGTGGTACTAGCAAAGCAAAGTCAGCAGTGAAAGGTCTGGCACCAGCAACCCCAGCAACCATTCCAAAGCAGGGAAGAAAAGCAGAGCCTACGAAAGCAGCAGCAGGCTCAAAAGCAGCAATGCCTCGAGGGAACCTGGACCAAGAGGTGCAGAGCTGTGGTCGAAATAACCCTTTCATGGTGATTGCTCCACACCTTGTGCAGTTCCTATCACTCAAAAAGCTTGCTCCTGCAACTTTTGAAACTTCACATTGCAACCGGCTAGGCATACCCAAGCACGTCATTGGTTGGTACCCTGATATACAGCATGGCAGCCCTTTGCACCTCCAGGTTAAGGTGCCAGCAGCAGCAGTGGAACTAGCGTTGAGGGGTGGGACATGCAGCCTTGAGCTAGGGGAGACCAGGACTTCCTTAGCACCAGTGGAAGAGCCTCCTATTGTAATTGGAGGAGGGGCACAGAACTCTGTCCATACGAAGCTGGTATCAGCATTGGTTGGGACCGTGGTAGTCGCGGGCTCAAACTGCTACTTCAAGGGCCGTGAGCAGGCACTGGATCTCTTCATAGGGTGGAGGATCGTATGCATGCAAAAGGTGAGCTCCTATCTAAACATGTCTAGATAACGCTGGAGTACTGAACTGTGATAAAGTCAGGGGAAGTGAATACAGACAGCAGCACATGCTGTGAGTCTGCAGACTCATGCTTGAACAGAATGCTGCAACTTGAGACAAGCAAATGAGCAGACCGGCCACTAATTGGATTTGGTGACTTTATGGGGGCTGTGTCGTTCTGGTCACCTAGGGGCTTGCAAGAAGGCTACAACCTCAACACATATCTCGCCTTTTTCTAACGGTTTACATCTCATACAGGTTGGTCCTTCCACACTTGCTGTTCATCTGTGGCCCCCTGAGCCTGTGAAGGGGATACTAGAACCACCAACACCGGAACCACCAGCATCAGGACCTGCAGCAGCCATGTTACCAAAGCTGAGCTTCCAGATCCTCCCTCCTGGCAATGCCATGCTGCTGTCATCTGACCGTAAAGTGGAGCTTGGCAGAAGGGCGGTCCCCATCCCCCGCACCTTCCTCCTCCAGTGCTTCAGCCCTCCCATCACCAGCACCACCAAGGTCACAGCACATGTGGTCATCAGGACACAGGATGTAGCAAGACTGCCACCTGATGCTGCTGCAGCAGCTGAACCTGCTGCTGCCCAAAACCACTCCGCTAACAACCACTACGTACAGCTGCCTCCTTTTGAATGCAAACTTCGGAATCCTGGTGCCACAGCGCTTGGCAGGTTCGCTCACAACCTTAACGGCTTCCCGTCCTGGAGAATTTACAAGCTAGAAGCAGTAAGTGCTGCCCGTGCTGTATGTGCTTGATTCCTTGGAATAGGTATACAGAGAACTACCCAATATCAATTGCAGTGGACACGTTACTATCAGGCAGTGACAGCATATGTTAGGCATTCCATGCATTCTGTCCAAGCCGTGCGAGCGATTACGTCTCCCAAGTGGTGGGTGCTGGCAAGGCCCAACGAAATGGCATGCAGTGTTCTAAGTAGTTTCATGGCTGGAGATATAGGTTCCTACTTAGTAGCCCTTTTGCAGTCGGCACATTGCCACATTGCCATATTTGTTTGTTCTTACATCATCAGCTGTCTACAACGGGCTGGCATCAAACATTGTATTTGCTCCCAGTACAAACAGAAGATATGGATGTAATTTTGCCCTAGCTTACTTATATGCAGTGCAGATAGCAGCTTCAAGCAATGGAGCAAGGAGGTCAGTGCTGGCAACGTCGGGGTGTTCTGCCTTGCAGAAGTCTGCATGTTCCGGTGATTTTGATACAAGACAACCCATACAGAGCACAAATCGTGTTTGCCTTCCTACCATTCAGGCTGGTCCCACCCACATTGCCCTGTACCTGCTCCCTCCTGAGGAGCAGCAAGCAGGCCAACACACGGCAGCAGAGCCAGCATGGGTAGACACTACAGCTGGAGGACAGGAGCAGCTCAGGACAGCCAAATGAGCAGCACATAGCACTCAGGTCATGGCAACGGAAGACGAGGATGGTGAGCCGCCAGCAGTAGGGATAGCTGGATCAGTGTCAGCAGGTAAAGAGATTGGATCAGGAGCGGGGAGCAGAGGTGCAGTGCCCACATCAGCAGGAGGAGAACCATCTGGAGGACGGGTGGATGTGATGAATTTGGATGGGAGATGCTCAGCGGCAGCAGGAGGAGGAGCAGGTGTAGAAGCAGGAGCAGCAGGAGGAGCAGCAGGAGGAGCACAGGACCACCCATACCCACTAGGGGCAAAATCCATAGCACGGGCAGAGGCAGCAGCACCACCGGAAGAAGCAGGAACAACAGCAAGCAGCGGACCCGTTCCCAGGCTCTTTGGGGGGTTGGAGAGTTCAGTCAATGCAGCATCAATGGGTAAAGCAGAGCTGAGCACTCAAGCCTCACCAGCAATCAGAACAGCTAGCCTGCAGCTGCAGCAGGGTGCATACGGGCACCATAGAAGGAGGACAGGCACAGGAGCAGCAGGAGCAGCAGCAGCAGCATCACCATTACCACCTTTGCCTCCACTCTCTGATGCAAGTGCCGCTGCTTCTGCTCGTAGCAGTTGTAATGAAGTTTTTAACAGCTTCAACACCATGGCAGCAGTAGCAGCATGCCTGGACGTGCAGGACTACCCATATCCACCAGCAACAGCACAAGCAGAAGCAGCAGCACCAGCAGCAAACGGCAGCCTCGTCCTTCAAAGCAACAAGCTGTGTGCATCTAGGGTTTGCAGCCATCTGCCAATGAGTAACAACACACAGAGGCCTACTGCTTCTGCTTGTAAGGCAAGTCTGCTGCCTTTCAGTAGCACAGCTACAGTCCCCGGTGTTGAGGTGTCGGGAGCTTCAGCACCATGGCAGCAGTAGCAGCAAGCCTGGATGTGCAGGAGCAGCATGCACAGGGTAACGCTGAGGCAGCAGCAATAGCAGCAGTGGGGCTGCCATCAAAACTAGCTCCTGCAGCATTTAAAGTAGTTTTCACGCCATCTGTTTCCGGTCGTATGACACCACCATCTGCTTCAGCAGCAGCTGCTCTCGTAGATGGGTGGAGGAAAGGGGGTGGCAGGGGAAGGCGGGCATCTTTTGGGATGGTATCACAGGAGGGGGTGGGTACGGTTGTGGCATCTCCAATAGCAAGCAACCCTAAGGGTGGCATGCTTGAAGGGGATGCTGTCTGCTGTAGGGAGGGCGCGGCTTATCCAATGGCTGTTGCGGCTGAGGTGGGAAACAGGGATGAGGGAGGTGTTGGGGGTTTCCAGTTGGCAGGGGCGGCTCCTGCACTCTCAAGGAGGGGCGAAGAATTAATTAGCACGGCCTCAGTGACTTTTGGTGTGAAGGCCGAGCCTTCTGTTTATGCTTTGGCAGAGCCGTTGGGGACTCGGGTGCATCATGGGAAGGGGAGTGCAGTGCCGGCATCGGCAGCAAAAGCAAGGGGTTCAGTAGCAGCCACAGTAAAACTGGTTGCAGGAGAATCAGCACCAGTGTCCCCGTCTCCACCACCACCACCAGCAGCAATGCCTGCACCTGCAGCAGCAAATGCAAATGCATACGCAGCGCCACCAGCTGCATCAGCAGCAGCAATACCAGTGAGCAGAGGATTTGCACCATCTACAAGCGCAGCGGCAGCAGAAGCAGAACCTGGACCAGCAGCAGCAGCTGAGGAGCCGCCACCAGCATCAGCAGCATTGCCCAATACTTCACGTGGCATTGAACCTCCAGTCTATGAGCCAGAAGTAGCAGCAGCAGCCACCTCGAAGGAGCAAACAGAAGCAGCAGCAGGCACTGAGGCAGCCATGCTTCAAGGGGACCAGGGGTGGCGTGGAAAGAGTAGTGTCGTGGTGATTGCTCCCCACCTTGTACAGTTTGTATCACCCAAGAAGCTTGCTCCTGCTTCAGGAAAGAACCATTGCAGACAGCTGGCCATTCCCAAGCACATCATCAACTGGTACCCTGACATACAGCATGGTAGCCCTTTGCACCTCCAGGTTAAGGTGCCGGCAGCAGCAGAGGAACTAGCGTTGAGGGGTGGGACATGCAGCCTTGAGCTAGGGGAGACCAGGACTTCCCTAGCATCAGTGGAAGAAGCTCTGTCTGAAGTTGGAGGAGGGGCAGAGAACTCTGTCCATACGAAGCTGGTGTTGGCATTGGATGGGAGGGTGACAGTCTACAACCACACTTACACCTTTGCAGGGGCCCCCAAAACTTTGGACCACTTCTTACGGTGGAGAATTGTGCGCATGCAAAAGGTGAGCTTCTATCTGAATATGGTGTAATACAGGCTGGAGTTATTTAGTGTGGTAAAGGCTGGGGAGTTATTTACATGGATTGGAATGATTGAATATCACCACTGCTGCTAGCTTTGGGAAGGGTCCACTCCTTGCAACTATTGAATGAGTGGAGGCGGGGTAATAGCCCTGCACTACATTTAAGGAAGAGGTGGTATAGCACATGTGGTGCATTCCCCCCTACCCATTCCTCCTAATCCTTGAAAACATATGATTGGAGCATATGGAGCTGCCCAATGCCTGCTATCATGCTTGCTGCAGGGATGCCTGCCGTAGTATCTGTCGATGTGGCCAGATATCTTGCATGTGTTGTGTGGCGCAGATGCCAGCTTTTGTCTCCAATTTTCGGTGCTGATGCCTAGTTTGCGGAGCGGAGCCAGATTGTAGCCTTTGTATCGGCCAGTGCCGATGTCTCCTATCAGAATGAGTACGGTGTGGACGACTCATGCAGATAAAGCCACTGAGCAGATTGTCCACCAATTGAAGCTGCTGACTTTATGGGGAGGTGTGCCTTTCTGGTGACGTAGGGGCCTGCAAGAAGGCAGCAATTGCAACACAGCTGTTGCCTGGAATAATTGCAGGGTTTGTTGCATTCCTTTCAGGCAACGCAGCCCTGTGCTGCTGCCACATTTCTTAAATTTCAACACTGTGCCATATCTCACCCTTTTCCGTATGCTTTACATGCATGCAGGTTGCTCCTTCCACACTTGCTGTTCATCTGTGGCCCCCTGAGCCTGTACCAGAACCACCAGCATCAGGACCTGCAGCAGCCATGTTACCAAAGGGTCACTTCCAGATCCTTCCGCCTGGCAATGCCATGCTGCTGTCATCTGACCGTAAAGTGAACGTTGGCAAACGCTCGGTGAACATCCCTCGCACCTTCCTACGCAAGTGTTTCAGCCCTCCCATCACCAGCAGCACCCAGGTCACAGCACATGTGATCATCAGGACACAGGATGTAGCAAGGCTGCCACCACTTGCTGCTGCAGCAGCTGAATCTGCTGCTGCACTATACCAGTCTGCTAACAACCACTACGTACAGCTGCACCCTTTTGAATGCAACCTTCTGGAAACTGGTGGTCGTACCCCTATCCTTAGCAAAATCGCTCACAACCTAGACGCCTTCCCGTCCTGCAGGATTTACAAGCTAGAAGCGGTAAGTTTCATCCATGCTGTGCCCTGTTGATCACTTGGTCTGCTTTATTCCTTGATCCCCCACAAATGGTCAGTGTTGGCCGAGGTCCATGTCTTGCTGTACATCCATGAAAGACATAAACATAGATTTTCCACCATCAAATTGCAGTGGACATGTCAGTATCGGGCAGTGGCAGCGCACAGTAGCCATCCCATACACTGTGTCCATGCATTGCCAGCGACCACATTTCTTGACTGCTGGCTTCTGGGACGTGAAGGCAATGGATTGCAATAAGTGCCCGAATAGTTTCATGGTTTGGCAGATCCGTTCTTAGATCCCAGATACAATCATACATTATGAGGTCTCAGCTAGCATAGCACGAATGGAGGTATTCTCGCCCTGTTTTGCAGCACTCTGCAAGGAGTCAATGGCGGCAACTTAAGAGTGCCACCTTCTTCTTTGCGGAACTCTGCACGTTCAGGTGATTATGATGCAAGACAAGCCCAGAGAGAGCACACACTGTTTTTTGCCTTCTTACCATTCAGGTTGGTCCCACCCACATTGCCATGTACCTGCTCCCTCCTGAGGAGCAGCAAGCAGGCCAACAAACGGCAGCAGAACCAGCATGGGTAGACACCGCAGCTGGAGAACAGGAGCAGCTCAGGACACCCAAAAGAGCAGCACATGATGGTCAGGTCATGGCAACGGGCAGTGGGGAAGAAGAGGATGCTTCATGTTGTGAGCCACCAGCAGTAGGGAAAGCAGGATCAGTGCCAGCTGGAAAAGAGGTAGAGTTAACGCCAGCTCTCAGAGGTGCAGTGCCGACATCCGCATCAGCAGCAGTACCAAGAGTTGCTGGAATGGGCAAAGCAGAGCAGCTTGCAGGTGGTGGTGCTGTTAACACCACCAGCAAGGGCTTACTAGCAGGAACTGCTTCTGAAGGTTGGCAACGGTTGGTGGAAGACACAGCAGGAGGAGGAGCAGCAGCAGCTGCTTCAGGCGGTGGTTGCATGTCTGCTCTAGCTGGGGCAGTTGTAGTCCAAGCCAGTGCTCAGGAGGGTGCTGTAACTGCAGCTGCTGGTGCTAGTGCTGCTGCTGCAACCATTGCTACTGCAGCTGCTGGTGCTAGTGGTGCTGCTGCAACCATTGCTACTGCAGCTGCTGGTGCTAGTGCTGCTGCTGCAACCATTGCTACTGCAGCTGCTGGTGCTAGTGGTGTTGCTGCAACCATTGCTACTGCAGCTGCTGGTGCTAGTGGTGCTGCTGGTTCTGGTGGAGGTGGTCAGCAGGCGCAGCCATTCAGCACTGGTGTTGGTGCTGTTAGTGATGTGGGTGGACCCCAGATGGGGCAGAGCCAACTGGAGCAGGTGGGTGGGGCCATGGGTTGGTGGATAGCGTGGGGGATAAGGGGCAAGCTGCCCAGTGAAAGCAGCTATGCCAAGGGGGAAAAGCAAAGCAAAGCCAAGGGGGCAAAGCAAAGCGGAAGCGGTGGGACAGTTACTGGTGTTTTAGTGGTGTGTCCGGCTGGTTCTACCTAGCAGCGCTCTTGCGGTTCTCACACCTTACACCTTACATCTTTGTGTTTGTTTGTTGCTGTTGATTGCGTGGGGAGGTGGAGGGTCTGCGCATTTGAAGGATTGGAAGTCTAGAGTTGGTACAGAATACGGAGTAGGCAAGATGGTGGAGTTGAACAAGAAGGCGTTGTTTTAAGTGCAATAGGTTGAGCACCTGAGGAACCCTATCTAGCAAACAGATTGCCCCACGTTCACTATCCTGCAAATAACACAAAGAACCTGGTCCTTTTCAGAAAAACTGTGCTGGGCCGTGGTATCAGTTTCTAAAGATAAGCATGGATGCTGATTTGTCTGGCTTGCTGTTGCTTTCGTTTCCTGCTCAGGGTCCTGGGGCAGGTGGTGTCCCCCACACTGTCAGTAGTGCTGGCCTAGGCTGGACCTCATGCCCACCAAAGCCACTTCCAAAGCAGCAGCAGGAGCAGGAGGGGGCCATACGCTACCTGCTCAAGATCACAGAGCTTTATCTAGCAGGTAACATGCGCAATGCAACACAGCGAACGGCGCCAGCAGCAGATGACGGGACTCCTGAATGGATGCAGCGGTAGCTAGGGATGGTGGAGGTCAGTTTGAGGAGCTGGAATGATGATTTTCTAGGGGAGATGCTGGATGCTGTGAAAGAAGCACACGTTAATCTGGTGCGGGAGGATATTCAGGTGTTTTTGGACATGGTATGCTGCTAGGATGGGGACTGCCTGACACTTGCCCTGCTAACTGTTGCTGTGGTATGACTAGTACGCGCTGAGACGTCTGACTGTATTGGGCTTGTGCCAGTTGGGGTGGTTTGAACTGCATTGGGGGATTCATCTATGACAGAGCCTTGGAGGGGTGTAACTCAGACCATAGGTTAGCAGACAGGGTGCTGGAAGCCATTGTCTGGGTGGGGTTGGTGGGGGGTGGGGTTGTGGTTTGGGATGGTGGTGGGGGGGGCGGTACGCTGTTTGATTCGATGGTGGCGGGGGGGGGGCTAGGTAAGTTGGGTTGGGGGGCTCAGGGGGCGTTGTATTGGTGGTTGGGGGTGAGGTGAAAGCCATTGCGGTTGCCACACCTTAAATGTTTGTTGTTGTTGTTGTTGTTGTTGTTGTTGTTATTCAGTCCTATATATGGTCCTCTACTGCCAAAACTTGCCGGACTTGTCTGGTGTGGCTGGTGGGGTTGTGTTTTTGTGGGTGTTGGATGGTGTAGCAGTGCGGAGCCGCTCACTGTTGCGGTTGCCACACACTAAAAGTTTTGTGTATTTGTTTGTTTGTGGCTCTGCGCATGTGCCGGTGGGTCTGCCGATGTCCGGTCTCCACACAAGTAGGGGGACCCTGGGAGATGGTTGGCCAGCTCGCTGCTTTTGCCTCTGGAAGCTTCGACTGCAGGCGTGCTGAGGTGCAAGACCTATTCCCTCATTATATGTGGACAAAGAGAGAAAGGGTCTGTTATTTCGTGGCTGAGGTGGCCAGCTACATGCCATGGTCATCGTTAAGTACATGTCTTCCTGGTGATGATATTGTCGAGGAGATTAACAAGAGTCAGCCTGTATGCCAATGGCCGTTTCTGCTATTCTCGCTGGTCGATGAAGCTTGGGCTTTAGCTGTGTTGCTTGCCCATGTCCAACGGATCTTACTTTAGGGATTGATATGGACGACATCTGCAGATCAAATATGCCTTCCACTTACAGCAATACATGTTACGTTTACTGTAACACTTCCACGACATCCATGCAATCGGAACACTATACAAACCTCAAGATTTGCTTACTGTGTAATCATGACCTCGGCATCGGTTTCCGTATGTCCTCCGCTCACTGCATTCAAGCGTCAACCCAATGATTCAAGAAAAGGGGCGCCGTTGGCGCGAACCCCGTCGGACCGCTCGCTGCCGAAAAGGTTTCGCCGAACGTGTTCACTGCGGAAACGTTTTCTGCAGCAAGTGTCGACGGTGTTGTGAGTAAGAAAGGAATGAGTGCGAAAGCAGGATACAGGTGTTTGTTTCAGCACGAATCATGGATGTGCAGACCTGGAGCACCTATTGACCGAGGATGGGAGTATGGGACATATATTTTCTGACTGACTAGCCGGTAGACTATCCTGAAAGCATTCTTATGGGACCAGGTCAAACCGCACCTCGTCGTTTGCGCTAGGAACTTTCACAGTCAGCGCTTTCAAGCCCTGCCGAACTGACAGTGATGCAGCGGCGGGGCGATACCCTCCCAAAAGGCAGCTGCTGGGACAGAGTAGGACCGAGTTCACTAGGCCACATCCAAAACGTTTGAGAAACGCCTTGATAACCAAGAGCCACCACAATCTCCAAACACAATCCCTAAACGACCATCCACCAAAGCACAACACCATCCAATGGAGTTACTTCGCCTCGACTACTTCCTGCTCGTGCGCCTGTTGCTGGTGCGCTTCCCCCCATTCTCTCCTGAACTACTCGTCGCCCCACCCTCGTCCTCATCATCCAGTAACTGGTACCTAGACCCGCCCATATCCATCTGCCAGCCCATTTGCACAGCAGCAGCAGCCTCAGCAACCTCATCCTCCCAAACCGCCCCAACCCCTGCCTCTGCTGCTGCTGCCACATCTCCTTCATAAACCATAGGAGCAGACCCTGCTAATGCCGGTGCAGTGTCCTTCCTGCTACTGCCGCTCACACCTCCTTTCCTGCTACTGCCTCCCCTGTTGCCACTACCCCCAACATCATCCAAAGATGGCTGCTGGTACCGGTTCCCCCCAAATTCCGCCTGCCAATTCATTTGCTGCCTAGCAGCATCTTCAGCTGTAGCATCCTCCCAATCCCCACCTGCTGCTACAGCCTGCTGACTTCTAGGAGGAACCCGATTCCCAGGTAGCACCGCACCTGGTGCCACGCCCTGAAACCCTAACCCCCCGTCACCCGCATCACCAAACCCTTGGGCTTCATCCATTGACATCTGATACCGGTCAGACCCAAAATCAGCTTGCACGTTCATTTGCTGCCTAGCAGCAGCTGCAGCCCTAGCATCCTCCCAATCCCCACCTGCTGCTACAGCCTGCTGCCTCCTAGGCGGAACCCGATTCCCAGGTAGCACCCCACCTGGTGCCACACCCTGATACCCTAAACCCCCGTCACCCGCGTCACCCGCATCACCAAACACTTGGGCTTCGTCCGTTGACATCTGATACCGGTCGGACCCAAAATCAGCTTGTACGTTTATTTGCTGCCTAGCAGCAGCTGAAGCCCTAGCATCCTCCCAATCCCCACCTGCTTCTACAGCCTGTTGCCTCCTAGGCGGAACCCGATTCCCAGGTAGCACCCCACCTGGTGCCACACCCTGATACCCTAAACCCCCGTCACCCGCGTCACCAAACCCTTGGGCTTCATCCATTGACGTCTGATACCGATCAGACCCATGTTCAGCTTGGTAGTTCATCTGCCTTTGGGCTGTAGCAGCTGACAGTGAATCTTCCCAAGGGGCAGTGTCACTACCACTGCTACTGCCGCTGCCGGTGCTTTCCGTCCGGGAGCTGCTCCCTCCTCTCATCCTTCTTTGCCGTGTGCTCCTCACAAACCCACCCTCGTCCCCAGACCCTCCAGCCCCCATCTGCTGCTGCTGCTGTTGTTGCTGCTGCTGCTGCTGTTGGTACATGTAACCACCCTGATCGCCAAAGTCCCCTCTGTTACTACTGCTGCTACTGCTACTGCTTACATCGCCGTAATCGAACCCTTGGTCCAGACCTGCATCGCCAAAGGCATTCTGCTGGTGCTGTTGTTGTGGCTGTTTCTGCCGTGAGTTGCCCTCCCCATACAACTCAAACTCCCTCGATGTAATTGGTCCATCCCAATCCCCCAAGTCCCCACTATCCATCGGAAAGTCCTGCTGACCGTAACTGAAGTCACCACCACCACCACCAGCAGCAGCAGGTGCCCCCTGCCACCCACCAAAATCATCATACCCCTGCCCCCGCTGCTGCCGCTGTGGTCGTTCCTGCTGCTGTCGCCGCTGTCGTTCCTGCTCCCGGCCGCCGGCCCCCGTCCGGTCCCTCCCATCCGCTTGCTCCTCCCGCCTAAATCCCCTGCCGCCGCTGCCGTCACGTGGCGCACTGCGTCGACCGCCACCCCGCCTCTCTGGCTGTCCTCCTGCTGCTGCTGGCGGGCCGTCTGAGGCCCAGTTGCTAGGGTTGTTGTAGCCACCCCTATAGCTGCTGCTTTTGTAGATAGGGCGTCCCATTTCATCCACATCCATGGACTCAGCATCCTTATCGCGTCGTTCATTCTGCACAGCAGCAGCAGAGGAAGGGCAAGAGGGTCAGAAAGAGTATGCCAACGCAGCAAGCAATTGTAACGCACGGACATGCGCTGCATCCTAGACCCTTGCTCTCATTCAAACGTAAAGGACAGTTGTGCACAAAGAGAAAAAGCGAGAGAAAGAACTACAGGTACGCAAGAAATGGGGAACGGTCCCATCCACGTCCATGTATTCCTTATCCTGATCACGTCGTTCATTCTGCAGAGGAGCAGGAGAGGAAGGCAAGACGGTCAGCAACAGTAGGTCAAATTAGCAACCAGCCGTAGCGCATGGACTAGGCTACATTGTGGACCCTCGCCCTCATTACAAAGTACAGAAAAATTGTTTACAGAAAGAAAGAGAGAGGGAGAACTACACAAGAAATGGGGTATGATCCCATCCAGATCCATGGATTCCGCGTCCTGATCACGCCGCTCATTCTGCACAATGAGCAGCAAAGGGAGGCAAGAGTGTCAAAAACAGTAGGTCAAGGTAGCAAGCAGCCGAGGCGCACGGAGAAGCGCTACATCCTAAAACCCTGCCCTCATCAAATAGCCTAATTTCCATATGAAAGCAAAGGCAAGCTGCTTGCAAAGGGGGAGAGAGAGCTACACAAGGAAGAGGGAATGATCCACATCCATCCGCAACACCTTTCTTTTTACACCTTGATTAAAATTCAAATGGCGTGGCAGAATAGCTAACACCTTTGTCCCGTACTGTCCCCAACGCATCCCTTCAACACATGCTCACCAGGCCAAAGGGGCTTCCACCGCCCACCCCATACACCTCCCTTCCTGTTCTTCTAAGTCCTCCGCATCTGCCACGACTGCAAATTGTTCACCCGCCTCCCCCTCTCCCGCCTTCCCACTACTCCTCTCCCTCCCATTTGAGCTTCCCATTGAGGGTTCCAAGAGGGGTTCCAAGAGGTAATGGAATAATTCTGATGCCTAATACCTACTTAGAAAGCCTGGTTCCCACCCCACTCAGGCCAAAGGAGTTTTCAACCCCCATGCCATACACCTGTCCTTCAAGTCCTCTGCATCTTCCACTAGTGCGAATTGCTCACCCGCCTCCCCCTCTCCCACCTTCCCACTACTCCTCTCCCTCCCATCGATAATCTCCTTCTCATGGCCAATTGGGCTTCCCATCGGTGGTTCTAAGAGGTACTAGAGTACCTCTAATACCTAACACCTACATATTAGGTCACCCTTGCTTCCTATCCCCACTCACCAGGCCAAAGGGGTTCCCACCCCCCACGCCATAAACCTCCCGCCTCCGCTCCTCCAAGTCTTCTGCCTCTTCCGTGTCCAGTTCCCATTGCACCACCATCTCAAGGAAGTCCGGGGGACATGGCACTGGTAACTCCCAAACTTCCGAGGGGTCCTCTCCAGGGGGTAACATGCTGGCATTACTTAGCAGTGTGCCTGACACCTGGGTGACACAACAGGGTGACGGCATCAGTGACTAGTGACAAATGAGAATGAGGCCCAGGAACATCCGACACCTTATGCAAAAAAAAATGAGTGTTGGTCACGCAGGGGTAGTGAGGCCAACCAGGCTGCAGGGCCGTTGGTGGAACCCCACAATCCTAAGAGGGGGGGGGGCAGGGCCTAAATGCAAGGGGGAGGGCGATCCCGAGGGCCTTTTAGGCGTGTGTCACTAGCGACAAAACCATGTGTACAGGTGTGATGTAGATAAGAACAAAAATTTGAATGCTGGTCGCGCAGGGGTAGTGAGCGCAACCAGGCAGCAGGGGCCAGTTGAATTAGAAAAGGAGACATGCTTGACATACATAACATACATCCTGATTCCTGTATGAAGAGGTGAGACTAGCATGTACGTTAAGGTGAAGCCTTCGCTAACGGTAGGGGCAGCAGTTGAATGGGACAGGCAGAACAGGTAAGCACCGGAACTATTCTCAAAAGGTCGAATTAACACATAGGCACTTGCGTTGAGGTAATACACATGAAGCAGGGAGCATATGAGTGCTGCAGTCAACAACTGGGGATGCAGTGGGACTATGCATTATGGCTACTATGTTGCTTAGATGGCTTGCATCCCATAGTTGATGTCAGTAAGCTTGCCAGCAGCCATGTCTCTTGAACCACCCCCACACCCCATCCAATATCCACTTGCCATGCCCCCCCTACCTAGCACAGATTCTAAAGATGCCTACCAAATTGTGTCCGTATCACTAACGTATAACATACTGGCAGCACACAAAATCATTTGCTCTGTATAAAGCAGCACTCACCGAGTGTGTGAACCTCCAGCTCATGAAGTACGGCATTGACTTGAGGGCATCTTCTAATGTGTTGGTCATCACACAGCGCAGCAGCACCCAGCCACCATCCTTGAACAACACGGGACGCTCCGCCATTTTGTCAGTGTTGGGGCGATACACCTGTGAAGAAATTATCAGGAAACAACCATTACTTCGCACTATACAGCAATCAATCAATCATTCATTCAATCAATCACAATCAATCACAATCAATCACAATACAACGACCATAACTTAGCACAATGCCCTTTGACTCCTTCCAGCGGGCAACTGCCAGACCGTTGCCAGAAACAGGCGCAAAATGTGGAGGGCAAGGCGCTTTTTCCAACAGCCCAAGAAACCTTTTGGGCAATTGCAAAAGCAGGGTCGAACAATTTCATGAGAAATAGGAACTCAGACGGTGATCATTAGCACAGCATATCGTTCTTGAGACCCTGTCACACAGCTTCATCGCAGTAGGTAACTATGCTCTTATGGAGCATATGTAGGTGAGAATGTCCAGCAACACACCCTACCAGACCACAAAATCAATACTCCACCCATACAGGACTGTTACACTTCCACAGCCTTGCACCCATGATCTATTGCCCCCACTGTCGGCTATCTTGTCCTTTCAGTAAACCTTATCTACAATCAAGGCACTCTGCTGTGCCGTGCGCTGGATGGTTCTGGATTCCCTGGACCCTGACTACTCAATTGCTGCCCCTGATGAAGTTACTGTGAGTGACCTCCGCTTGAGAAGCTGCCGGCTGAACTCTACAGGGGTTAGCGCTCACCATCATATGATTCATCGACATCCCCCCCCCCTCCTGTGTCTGCCCCAAATGTCTAGCCACCCTACCCTTTCAGTACGTTGTCTATCATCCATAACCACATGCTGCGGCCCTGCTCTGCATGATACTCCATCCCCTGTCTGCTCTCAGGCCCACCCACACGGCGTGTATGGCAGTGGCATGTAAGCACACTTGTTCTGACTGGTGCAGCTGTCGATAGAATCATCCGGTTGTCGAGAAGAAAGAGGGCCGCCCAGTGGCCTTACTCATGCACTGGGCTGCCAACCTCTTGCCCTCCTAGCTTGCTCCCAGAGATGACCTTCGGATACGCTAATTCCTTTTTTGAACTGCAATACCATGCGACAAAACCCCTGCTGACCGCCAAACCTCGAAGATCTCAAACTCTCACTCGCACAGTGGGCGCACAAGAGTTAGCAAACCATCTTGCGCTAGGCTCCTCTTTTGCTCAAAAGAAGTGCACTGTCGACAAGAGGCCACGCAGGTTGAGGACTTGATCCAAAGCAACGGCTGCTCACTGTACTGGGGTCATTACTTACCATCATATGCTTTTGAGGGGTGCACACAATGCCCCAGTACCTCTGGACTACCTACTTCAAACTAACAGCTAAACGGGATCACCCACTGCCCTTTCAACTGCTGCTAAGTGTATCTGTGGTCCTTACTCACCATCATATGCTTCTGGGGAATCCATACAGTCGCATCGTAGCTCTCCATCAGCTTCTCTGCAGCTGCTTCTGCTTGCGTGTCACCAGGAGGCGGTACACTGTACCGTTGAGGAGCCAGGGAGAGGCCTTGGCTGGTCAACATATCTCCTAGGAGCTCTCGCCACTTCTCCTCTTTGCTCTCCAAAATCTGAAAATAAAAAGGCATCAGATTCGGGAGGGAGTGGAGGTTAATATGGTAGTTAGGACACTGCTGTTGGGGTGGTCAAAGATGGTAGTTATGCATAAATGCCTCAAGGGGTTGTGACAGGATGTAATACCTGCTAAATGGGGCTACATATGCTGAGTGTGCTCTGAGGTGCCGTAACATATCTTTTCTGTTAGCCTCCATCAGGTTGACGCACCTTGGTCTTTCATAACAATCCAGCCACTTTGATTGAAGCTGTATAGGTCATTGTCATTAGTGAAAGTTAGTGGAATGCAGTCCAGAGCATGACAAACAGAGCATGCAAGACCCATGCAAATCCTTACTGTCTGGAGAAAGGCATAAATCATACATGCAGCCAATGGAGCAAAAGCTCAGGCATATATTCCCAAGGCCGTCTGGGGATGAGGATGCACTCTTCCTCTGTTGACAAGTAATGCACCAGCGATAAGCAGGCAGGCAGGGTGGAGATGTATTCCAGGGAGCAACTTTGTGGCGATCTTAGAACATTGCTGGTATCCAGCACAGTCCATGTGTGTAACCAATTGTCATTGCTTGCATCTAAGGAGGCTTGGGTAGTACTAAGCTTTCAAGACTGCTGAAGGGATTTCCCTGCATTGCTGTCTGCCTGTAGGCACGCCAAGGGCTTTGTTGGCTTTGTTCAACTACCAACTGCTTGTAGTAGATTCTGCCCTGCCTGCATGTGCGTGCATGTGATTGTTGCTTACCGCTAGAGCATACCACCGTGGCTCCCCAGCGCCGATGCAGCCCATGTCGATGTATAGGTCCCTGTCGGAACAGAGCCGATATCATGAGCAGCAGGAGTAAACGGCTTCATGCATGCGGTAGGTTTTGCCATTGCATTAGCGCCATACTGCTGCGGGCGATGAGGATCATGCATGCATGGAGCTTACCCATCTTCGTCAGTCTTCACGACCTCCAACTTCTCGAGAACCTCCAGACCGACTGCTGGTGTACCGTTGGCTTTCCCGCGTGCTGCTGATCTACGACCACCCCTAGCTGCCCGTGGGCCCCTTGTGTGCCGTGTACTCTTTACTGTATTTCCGTCTGGCTCTGTTGATTGAGCCTCCACTACCGGAGGGATGTCCTCGTTCGGGTCTGCATCTCCAACAGCACCCTTTGGCCTTCTTTGACGAGCGTGCACACATACGGCTAGCTTTGGATGACTCTGAGGCACATTGAGAGTATGGGAAACAGCAAGCTGACTGCGCAGCCTGCCGTAGCCCAGGCTCGTGGTCTTAGCGAACATGGCAGTGGGCGGCTAATACACCGGCACAAAATTAGACAGTAGTCAATTCCAAGCAGAAACACATGCCTACAGCCTGGTGATGCTAAGCAGCACAAGACTTTGAGGATACTCTAGCATGAGTCACACGTGCGGATGGCATGAGTGAGACAAGTACGGCCTGCTGCCTCTCCAACTTCTGCACGGCCACAGTACGGGGCTTCAGGAAGTACTGCTTGAGGGAAGATGTAGCCGTAGGCCTGCTGCTTAAGCCATCTTAAAGCCTTCATCCGGAGCTCCAGGCAGCAAACTGCCTTCTTTCGCCCTTCTTTTACACGATTCGATAGCTGCTGACGGTGCATGGCACCGGCACCTGCAAGTACGCATTGCAGAGGGAACATATGGACTAGAGAGGTCCCACATGACCACTTATTGACAAAACATATCTAGAGAATTGCGTAGTACGGCCGGGGAGTTGCATTCATCGGTTGCGGTCAGTCCGGAGCAAGAAGTATGCTACAGCACTAGCAGCTACAGCGCCTAAGTGTGTAACGCACTCGACCCCGAGTGAGCGCTGCGACAACAGCTGCGAAGAGAGAGGGCATATCTTTTGACATTGGCAAATCTTGCGGTGCACTGCGCTACTCCAACAAGTGCCTGACAAGCCCTGCCATTGAATTGGGTCCCTTGCGCCCTGCTACCGCACAATCAAACATGGCACTGTCTATGTGCACCCGCACTCCCTTCGCGGCTAAGCAGGGTAGCCGCGCCGTTCGATGCCTACCCAATGGCCTGAACACCCTTAAGGCTGTAATTGCCAGGCAGAGCAGCAGCAGGCGGCGTGTTGTCGCAGCTAGCGCATCCGGACTTTCCGTCGACTTGACAGGTGCATAAGATAATCCTCATGGTTGCAACAGCCAGTACCATACTAATAAGACCAGTAGTAATACCCCATGACACGTGCATTGCAGGGAAGAAAGCATTCATTGCTGGGGTCGCTGACGATCAGGTGCGTCCATGCGAACGCCTGCGTTGCCCAGCATTGGGAGCCCCTTGCAGCAATGAACCTGACAGTGCGTCTTTTACAGGGTTTTGGATGGGCCATCGCCAAGGCACTAGCTGAAGCTGGCGCTGAAATCTCTCTGGGTGTTTGGGTAAGTATGCGGACGTTACGATTCAGCAACGGTGCTGCAATGTGCCCCGAACTGCAGGCCATACTTGCTTCACTCAACCAATAATGTACCTATATGCTGTCTGCTCAGCAGCATGCGCTTTCAGTAACCATACTGCTCATAATTGCAGGTGCCAGCCATGAACATCTTCGAGACCAACTTCCGCCGTGGCAAGTTCGACGAGTCCAGGAAGCTCTCAAACGGGAAGCTGATGGAATTCGCACATATCTACCCAATGGATGCCGTCTTCGATACCCCCGAGGATGTCCCTGAGGAGGTGAGGTTTAGCAGCAGATCACATTTCTTACCAGCAGCTGCTCCCTGCCTGTGTGCTTAAACCACACCAGCACATGAATAGTCGAGTCAGGTCATGCACAGAGCCTTCCTACAGGCTTCAAGACGCCTGCTAGGAGCAGCAATGAACGTCCTCTACCAGCAGCTCCCCTTTGACCTCAGTGCCCTGGACACCCACATTCCTAGGAGCCCTGCGTTTCTCGCCTAACCAGCACCCCTGCATTTTTGCCTGTACCACTTCCAAGGAGCACAGGTGACCCTGACGCCATTCCATCTAGTCTCAGCTTTGTGTGTGGGCAAGTCCACCATCCGTTGCATGTCTTCGCGATTATTGTCAGGAGCCTTGTGTTGATGGCCTGGGTTTGTTTGGCCATTGACACGGCTTGTCTTGCCTTTTGATTAATCCAACATGAATGGTGCATGAAGACAAGTAACCTATGGTGAAATGCTGTCAATGCGAGTAGGGGAGGTCACGCCTGTCTTGCTAGTTTGATTCTTGTGATGTAATGTCACTCTCTGTTCTAATTTAAAAGTAGAATGCATAAGCATGTGGTGTTCTGTCCCATGGTGCAGGTGAAGACCAACAAGCGTTATGCTGGTGCTGGCAAGTACACCGTATCAGAGGCAGCCGAGAGGGTTAAGGCAGACACGGGAAACATTGACATCCTGGTAAGGAAGTGGGAAATGGGCAGAAGCAGGGCCGGGAGGGGGGAAAGGGCTCGTTCCTTCTGTCCACACATTGTAAACCACAAGTGTCATGCCATGGGCGCTGCACGACCGAAAGCTGTGCAGTTGTATATCTCATTTGTATAGAGATGTGGCTTCAAGGCTATAGTCAAGCCTCAACCTTTATAAGCAGATCTCAGGCGTGCACCATGCCTGGTGCCTCTTTCTGACTGAAGCTCCATCTTTCTCACCATCTAATGCCGCTGTATGTTGCTGCTCCATTTGTCCATGTGATCCTTGCCACCTGAAACCGCCCGCTCGTCTCCATGCTAATCCCTACACATACCCTCTCTTGCCACTGTTAAACCCTAAACCGCATGCCCGTCTTCGTGCAAAACCCTATATATACCCTCCCGAGCCCCTGTTGAACCTTAAACCGCCTATTTCTATGCAAAACCCTACAGGTACACTCCCTTGCCAACGGGCCTGAGGTGGTAAAGCCCCTTCTGGAGACCAGCCGTAAGGGCTACCTTGCAGCCATGAGCGCCAGCAGCTATTCCTTTGTGTCCATGTTGCAGCGCTTTGGTCCCATCATGAACCCTGGGGGTGCAGCCATCAGCTTGACATACATTGCAAGTGTGCAGGTCATCCCTGGGTATGGTGGAGGCATGAGCTCAGCTAAGGCGGTGAGTAGGGGGTAATGAGGGTTTAGTAGGCGGCGGTCAGTTGGTGGGTTGAGAAGGGGGTGGTTTAAAGGGTCAAAGTGGGCTGGGCTGACATACATTGGCTAGCAAGGGATCAAAGGTGGAGGCCCTTGGACAGGCATTTTAGGTTCTTATGCCGTTGGAGCCTAAGTTGGCTCCATGAAGATATCGCTCCCCCCCACATGCATCCAACTTTAAAGTGGCCATCTGGTGATATCGCTGCGTCACTTATAGCTGCTACTTCTTAAGGAGAGAGTTCACTGTAGTTCAGTGGGGTCGCATGAGCGCAACTCAGGAGCTGAGTCTGGGGCAGGGTTTATTTGGCGGCTTAGTAGTGGCAGCATGAGGGGAGGTCAGGGATGACTAATGGGGGCAGCCAGGGTTTTGGCGCAAGAAGCACTGGAATGGCGGGGCTAAGGTGACGGCTGCTGCTGCCCGGCGTTGTATCATGGTCTCCTTCCGTGATATGCCATAGCAAATGTGCCATAGGCCCCACACCTCAATTGTATTACAGACAGCGATGTGGAGCAACATATACAGGATGGCTTCCATATACAGCCAGGAATAATGCTGACGTATGCCTAGAGATTGTATTGCCTGAGCTTGTGTGCTGAGTCCGACACCAAGGTGCTATCGTATGTTGCGGTTTGTGGTTGCATACCAACACCTCCCGCATACTCTACCTCGCTGCTTGTGGAACAGCTTGCCGTGCAAGGCCCCGGCCTTGTCATGAAATGGGATAATAATTGTTTTACTTTATTCACCGGGGTGTCTTCCTGCTGGTGCTGCTGCTGTCTAGGCTCTCGAGTCAGACACCAAGGTGCTATCATATGAGGCTGGTCAGAAGTACAAGGTCCGTGTGAACACCATCAGCGCAGGACCTCTTGGCAGCCGCGCAGCTAAGGCCATTGGCTTCATTGATGACATGATCCGCTACAGCTATGCTAATGCACCCATCCAGAAGGAGCTGGCAGCACAGGTAAGCCTTGGTGGCGCATCCTATAATATGTAAGGATTGTATAAAATCTTGGTAGAAGAACCAAAAGTAGGATGAGTGACAGTAAAGCTCAGATCATGGAGCTGGGACCACCAGATATAATTGTTGTGTAAGATAAGGATTGAAGGAGCTGGCAGCATAAGTAAGCCTTGATGGTGCAGCAGGTAAAGTAGATGCAATCAATCAAAACGCAAGACCAGCTATGCCAATTGCCAAACAAAGCAAGGCTACAGACACAATGATCATAGTTGCGAAGGCACACAAGCGACGCTGCAAAAGGTTGAATACAGAATATAGATACAATGCTTAATACAAAGAGAGTGACTAGTGAACATGCAGAGGGGACAAGCAATGTTGATGCATTAACTGTTGAGTGAAGCTTAGCTTAGACGAATTCTGCTTGCTTAGGTAGTTGACAAGAAGAGCAGCCACAGGTGGGGTATTGGGGGTTCACAGCTGACACGAATACCGACTCTGATGTTAGTGACGCGGGGCTGGGGGGTGGGGGTGGCGGGTTTAGCAAAGGTAGTAGAGTGTTGGGAGCTATGCTGAAAATCGTAAGCAGGGACTTCATGGAGATGTTTGGAAGTAGCACCTAAAAGAATTAGAGGCATTAGGATATTTCCTAGCATTGCATGAGGAGTGACTGAAGTAGAAAGGCATGGGGTTGTTTGCTAGCGGTGCACGTGGAATGGACTGAAAAATCTTTGCTCGTATTGGTTTATCACTGTTGATAGAAGCCTATTTGCAGGGTTGGCCCTTACCAGCATGTATCAACAGGAGGATATCATCATATCTTTGCATCTCCACATCAATTCAATTCCATGAGGCGGCAAAAGAGCGCTTGTGAAACCAAACATGGGAGGGGCAAAGCGATGGGGGTTGGACGGCGATGGTGGCTCTGCATGCCGAGTGAAGAAGCACACGGGGGCACCATTGCTTGTTTACTCTAGCAGGGAAGGGTGTTTTGTGTAGCTGTACAACTCTCAAAGCGAATAATGATAAGCAAGCCTCTCACTCAGCATCTTGGCTCAAAAGGTAAAGCTGTCTTGGTCGATTCTGACTGCCTCTACCTGTTTTGCTTGTGTCACTTGTGCTCTGCAGGAAGTTGGCAATGTAGCAGCTTTCCTGGTCTCACCTCTTGCGTCTGCTGTGACTGGCCATGTGATGTACGTAGACAACGGTCTTAACATCATGGGTTTGGCTAGGGACTCCAAGACCCTCCTTGAGAGGGACAGTGCATAAGCTTGGAGGATAAGTTGGACCAGCTGGGTTTAGTGCTGAAGATTAGGGGGCAGTAGGGGGTAATGATTACTTGGGAGAAAGCATGCATTTGTTAATGCGGGTGAAGGGTTGTCTCCCCTTCTCTGCATAGTTCTCTCTCTCTTTCTGTCTGTGTTTGTTTATATGGACTGTTCACGGGATTAAGTAGTTGCTGCAGGGCGAGCGGAACTGGGGTGGCCTGATGTAGTTTGACCAGGGATCAAGGGCGGGGTCACTTGGTGACGAGCAATAATGCGGTGAGACTTTGGGGCGCAACTTGTTTTGGGTGTGCTGGCGCCTTCTGGGTGGCGCTGCCCCCACTGCTGCCCCATGGGGCCATCTGGTGTTGCTTCTGCTGGGTTGGGTTGTATACCATGTTGAAGAGCTGCTCTGACGATGATGTTCAGTGAGGCATAAGGATCACGCCGCTGGTGATGAGGGCCTTTATTCCGCGGACCGCGGGGTGACAATAGTGATCGGCGGTGGTGGATTTCGTGCTATTCCTGCTTTGTTTGAGGCCAGAGCATCTTACAATAGTATATCGAATTGATATGAAGCCATGCTTGGGGGTTGAGCCAGCCCTTCGGACCACACTTGGAACTCACCAGATGCCGCATGCTTTTTGCCCGATTTCACAAAAGTGCGCTTCTGATACCCAGGACCTATCGAATCATCATTTCGATGCTTACTCACTATAGGGCGACGTGTCGCTGGGTCAAAGATGCCCTTCTCATTCCTCGGGCTACCAGATGCTCAGATGTCGCCTAGTTTAACTCTATCGAACAGTCGCTACTTGAGAGCGCTTTGTGTCGCACCTTCACACGAACTCTTTACATGTATCAAAGAGCATAATGCTGCACGGAAACTACTGAAAACAACCTGTGTGCTTAGTGACTTCCCGGGTGACAATTTAGGCCCTCGGTGGCAGCGGCGTGATCCTTACGAGGGCGGGCGTCTGGAAATCTAGACTGCGTGTTGGTGTTAGCAAGAGCAGGTCCTGTTGCATGCATTTGAGCTGGGCCAAGCCCGCCCCCATGATTTGCCACACAGGCTGTCTTTGGGATACTGGGGCCACATTATGAAGGGCCCATCAACTTGCATCGGCAGCACTTGTATTCAGCATACAGTCATCCAAGCAGCCTGAGTAATAATCTGGTAATCCAATCAGATCTCCAATTTAAACATGTGTTTGGTCGTTTCGACCTAGCAGCCCTTTGCCGTTGCCACATCTTATAGGTCCGTTACGTTATGTGAATGCATAGCATATGCCTTGAAGGCATCAAGCACACAACCACGGAGTTACCTGGTGGTCAATATCGATGTTCGCGGCGAAGGTCCTCGGACTAGCGGGTACATTGCATCTCTCCTCTTTGTGCAGATGTGTTCTCCGCTCGTGGGAGAGGGCTAGCAGCGCGACATCATTGGGGTCCCTGCAGCCTCTTGGCGTGACTGGATATCGATCAGCGAGGCCAGAGTTGGAGCAACTACCAACTACAAGAGAGGCCCACCTTCCGTTCGTCCGAATGGAGCCGAGCCCACGCTAGGCCCCTCTCCCATGTCTCCTGGAGGCTGGGTACAGGTAATAAAAGCACCGCGCACCTCAAACATTTCAGGCCTATCAATTCAACAGGCCATATCTCGGGATTTTGGCGGGAATCTTAGGCGACGCTTCATCTCCTGGGCCATCAACCGCAAATGAAGCTCTGGAAGCGCTGCTCGTGTAGCTGCAATCAAATTGATAAAGGACGGGACCGCGTTGTTCGCATGCGACCATCGGTCTGACTCTGGGACGAGCAACGCAAGATTCATTTTTCATTTTCTGTTGGAGTCTCAGCGATCTCTGTTGCCGTGGTGGTAATTCGTCAAGCATCCTCCTTTGCCCATATTCCCTGCTTGCAACACCACAGAGAATGAGTCAACAGAATAGCGCCAAGACCTCAGATAGCAAGCAGGCCCAGCACTGCCGCTTGGGTGTGCCAAAGGCAGGTTCAACCTGGGCAACAACGCCTGTTTCTTTCAGAGCTTGGATGTTGCAGAGTCGCTCACCTGGCATGTCTCGCTTGCAGATAAGACGCACGGAAGAGCAAGAAAAGATGAGGCGCGTTCAGCGAAGCCTTACTACCGCGTTCGAGAGTGCCGCAGAAGAGGTCCAGCAATGCTTAGGTAGCAAGGACCCGAGCACAGCCTCATCGTCTTGGTTGGATTCGGTAAGCCGGACTCCTTTGCATTACATCTTTCCATCTACTTCAGCATTGAGGCAACGATGAAATTGTTGAGCAGCACCCTGCATGCTTCAAGTCGGGATGGCGCGCCAGCTTCGTTTTTGTGCTATGCGTGGGTTTGGAGGGCTGCGTGTGTTCAAGGATGTAGCTCTGCTACTCTTGAATACGTCAGCACATTGCTCTTCCATCATTGCTCCTTGAAACAACCTTGCCGGTAGGGTTCGTGCCATCACATGGCCTTCGTGTTGTAAACCGTCGAGAATCGTTGACCTTTGAATTTGTCACAATCAGAGTGAATGAAGGGTGATCTGCCGGTCAATCTCATCACATGCTCTTGCAATATGCAGGCTGAGCGCCGTCACAAGCGCAGTCGTCTTGCAGCCAGCCACAGCCTCCTGTCGCTATACGACCCAGTCGTGGAGGACGAATCAGACGAACAGTCTCCGGTGCAGTCGCCAGGGGTTATTCCAGCTTTACTGGATCTTTACTGCTGCTTCGGAGAGCTGGATGTCAACAACATATCAGCCTGACATAAAGGTTGCCTGGGGACCGTGCTCCGAGGAAAGAAGATGCATTCAGGATAAGTGCTGTCCAACCCGTCCTACCTTCGGACAATGACCCTGATCAACTCGCATCCACTGAAGCTTTCTGTACCGCTTTCTAAGCGGGACTATCACCCCAAGTAACAGTCTGGTGTTTGCTGTACAGTGCATAACGGACTTCCTACTTCGAGAAGTGCATGGGCTTAGGCTTCAGGATGCCTGGCCAGAGGTTGACTTCTACAACAAGATCACATGTGTTTGACAGTTGTTTGTACAGCATGTGTAGTCAATGAAGTGCACAAGCCCAAAAAGCACATGTACGGTCAGCAGTTCAATGTGATCAAGGTGCATGTTTTCTAGCGTGAAGGAACATGGTCCACAGTTGTGCTCGGATCGATGCTTGCTTGGTAGAGGCACTAGGTAGTTTGCTAGCTGAGGCACTAACTGAGCCCTTGTGGCGAGTGTCTACAGGTGTTCCCTGCATTTTGTTTTGATGAGCTTTTGGGGACCCAGTGACGTTAGCACTCACAGAGCTGCTTGCAAACTGTGCAACAGCCAATTTATGATGGGCTCCATTGGCCCATCCGCCCCATTTTGATGTGGTGTGGTGTGACATTGGCATCCGTATAGAGAAGCTTAGGCTGGGATAAGAAAGGCACATTAGATTATTCCGAGATGCATGTTGAAGAGGATGCTGCAGCCGCAAAGGCTCACAGGGACACAGCCAAACCAATAGTGATGGTGAACAGCTTCCATGGTGTATGCTGCCCCAGAGGATTACAGAGGGAGAAATCTGCATGTGCTGGCTAATTGGTGCCTGCACATATGCTGCCCTTTGGACTCCTTTTGGTCCAAGGGTGCCATTTTACCTTCAGCTTGTGTGTGTGGGCAGGTTCCAGCATCGTTGGGTGGCTTCAATATTCTGATCAGGAGCCTTGTGTTCATGGCCTGGGTTTGTTCGGCCATTGGCATAGCTGGTGTTGCATTTTGATAAGATTGACTGCTGTGCTGCCCTTGTAGAAGCCAGATCACACACAGGTCCACTGGCTGGCCACAGTTGCTGCACCAACATGAACTTTGTCCACAGGCATGCAGGCCGGGCACAGTTATGGATGGCAGAGGGCTGGAAAGATGTTGTCCATTTTGCATCCATTATTGTTGGAGCGGGCACATCTTACAGACTTGCTGTCCTGCAAGTGATAGCACTATTGCGGGACTTTTGCCAGTAGATAGGTTTACTACTTGATGCTGGGATATGCCTGCATGCAGTTGGAGTATGCTGGAAGCTACGGTCTGAGGACTGCATGCTGCTTTTGCCAATCACTTGGGGCGTCGGCCATACCCTGAAACCTATATCGGCATGGCTAGACATGACAGTGTCTGTGGCATCTGCCACTTGGCAGAGGGTTTGCATTTGTGTTGTATTGCCATTCAGGCTAATATGACGCATATGCCTAGGATTTCTATGCATGATGCAGCATAGGACTGTGCTGGTACTTGCCTTGGGGCACAATCTCAACAATGAGAAGCCCCAATGTGCATGCGTGCTCTGAGCTTTAGGTGCCTGCTTGTGAAATATATAGTATCTCGTCCCTAGGGCACTCTATTGGTGCGCCTGGTGCGATGGCTTACCGTATGGTGCTTGTCCGGTTTCATGTACCATCATTGAAAGGATGTGATCTGCACAGTTGGGGTCGTCATGTATGATCACTTGGAGATAAACTGGCACTGGTTGCCATTTATCTTGAAAAGGGGCTCAGCACCCATGATAAAAGCGGCTTCCCGTGCTGTTGTTTATGCGCAGGCACGTGTGCCGCCATTATCTGTTCAGCATTTTGTGTGGGATTTGCTGCTTCTTGTCCTTGAGTTGCTGTTTAAGCTTGCTTTTTGTTGGTACAGTCATTGTTTGCAGTTGCCCTGAGATCCGGTATGCTTGCGGATTCCTCCTGTTCGGTTTCCTGAAGCAGGCTTTGAGTTGCTCCCTTGAGTTTTGGAGCAGCCGCTACATTGCCATTGGGGTCCCTTTTACCATGGCAGGGACCACAACGGCAGCCCAGTGCCGGCTTGGCACGCACTGGGCCAGGGCTTGGTTGAACGGCCCGGCTTGTTGCTTTCATATGAATAGCAGGCATGCATGTGACTTTCCCATACAGCAATGAGCCTGTGTGTGCAGCATGCATTTGCAGTCTGGTAGGCAACTTTCCGCTGAGAGCCTTGCATTGCCTTTTCTTTTCCTGCTGCTAGATTGTCTATTTCCGCATAGGATGGCCATTTGGTTGGGTGCCGAGATTTGGCAGTGATTGCTTTCAGATGGGGTTGGCGTGGAGGTTTCCAGTGCTTGTGAGGGATGGGTTGGTGCTCTTGGGAAGGATGCACTGTGCCTAGGAGGCATCTTGGCTGAGTGCAGTATTTCGTAGCAGCGTTGCATGTATTTTGGGGCCAGCAGTCAACTGAGGCGGCACAATCACAAAGATCGGCTTGATCACACCTTGCATAATATTCCAATGCCCAATTTTAGTGGGCATTGGTATTGGAGGTTGCACGGGCTTCTTTGGCATCAAGTCAACGCGCAAGGGTTTTACAGGAGCCTGCCTGGGTCGCTACGGAACAACCTGTATGATGCTCTGCAAAGATTTGAGGCTTCCAGGTTTCATTCATGGAGTATTTGTGCTCATATGCCAGTAGTACCATGCAGTGGGATGCAGAGGATCATGGTATCCTTTGTGAGCAATGGTGTCATAGGTTAAGTGGGTAGGGAAAGCATGCCTGTGTGAAGGGGAAACTAGATCTTCTGTGAAGATCGATACCTAATCCTTGCCTCCATTTCTGGGCAGTTAGGGCGTACTCTATAGACAGTGGGCAAGCCAGACATGCATGAGTGCTGTGATCAAATAGATTGCAGTTTGTTAGCATTATAGGGTAGGAAAGTATGCGAGTGGCAGTACTTGCATGGTGTCTTTTTGTGAGCCACAATCCTTGTTGCAACTGGAAGCAGACTGCCTCTTTTTATGAGTGCTGTTCCCTTTGCTTTAAAGGCCTTGTTACAGGCCATGCTACAGGCAGAAGCATGGCACTGTGGTGGGTAGTTCTATGTCAACAGTAGCCCCAGTTGCGGCTCTGCATACGAGATCATGTATGTACGACCTGGTAGATGAAGCAGACTTTGTGGGGCTGTGCTTGGGTATTAGCCATGTACATGTCTTGGTTATGATACACTTGTGGGAAGGGAGCATAGGGTCTTAAATCATTGTACAGAAGCAATTCGATGCTAACTAAAGTACAGATGATCTATGCGGATAGATTCTATAATCTGCTGTCTGTAGATGCACCGTCCAAGTTCATGGAGGGAGATTGCATAAGTTGGGTTGGTTAGAGGGAACATTTCCTTCAAGGGTCATTAATGTCAGTTTCTCTGTTTATAGCAAGAACTGTACATACCGCTGCAATTCCAGCAGGCCCTGACTTGTTTTTTTATTGTTTACTGTTTAGGCTAGGTTGGTAGAGGCGGAGTGGATTGTACAGAGTGAGCCCCCCTCTAGGGGCTCAGAGCCTCGACAACATGCCTAAGTGTGTTGCCTAATGTGTGTCGTATATCAGTCCTTAGAATGATGTCTTCAGGTAGTGGCCTTGTATCTAGCTTCCTGCACATACTGTTTATCCTGCTTGTTAACAGACCGCTGGACCTGTTGATGTGGTAGATCTACCTGTGTGGCCCCATTGACCTCAGTGCTCGTGCCTGGTTCTGCTGCTTTTGACAGCAACATGCACATGACCTTATTATATGCTGTCACGAAAAGATGTATTGTGACTTTCTCATCCACAACTTCAGTGGGTTCAATAGCATTCTGAAGTGCATTGCCCATCTGTTGAGTGGTTGAAGGTAGTTGCATGGCTCCTTTGCGGAGCGCTTAGTGCACCTAGCGTGCTCTAGAGTTGTTGTGCTCAAGGACATATGGCATTGCAAGAGAGGAGCCCTGTGCATGGACACTGGCGTGGCTGCTTGGCCACCTCCACAACTCTGACAACATTGGTGCGCAATATGCATTAGGAGCTGGAGTGGTGTCCAACACAGACCTCATTCAATACATTCAGTATCACAAGTAGTCAAGCACTTCTCCTGGGGGGTTGTATGACCCCATCCGGGCTGTACCAGCCAAGGCTCAGGAAGCGTGTTGTGCCGTGTCAGCAGGGGACCACTCAAGGTGGTACATTGCATGTTTTGAAATTCTCTCACCCACCCAGGGATAAGGGGGCAAACTGCCCAGTGAAGGCACAATGGTGTCTGTAAGTAGAGCGTGAAGGATTGGCCTTACATTTGAGGGATGCATATGTTTAAGTGTTATCGAGCCACGAGCCTGCTTGGATGTGTTCATGGAGTTTGGGATTTCACACTTGATTGGTAATTGTTGCGGTTTGATACCTGGGGCCCTGCTGCTTGGCCTTTGGGAGCAGAGGTGCAGTAAACGAGGCTTGTTACTATGTTTCTGGGGACGGAGGGGAAATAAAAGATGCCTGCTCAGAATGGAGGTAAAGCACATGCTGCAGCCCTTGTTCCCTACGCACTGCGTGGTGCAAGTAAATCTTATTGGCTGTCAATGACATCGGACCTGAGAGTTTGTGATGCTCGTGCGGAGAGCCATGAGAAGTAAAAAATATGAGGTGGATGTTTCACTACATCCTGTTGCATTTGTATGATGTGTGGCGATCGAGTGAGACATTGAGTGCAGTGAAATGCATATCAAAATGGCTCTAGATTGGGTGCAGTGTGATCACACAAACGATGCAACGCAGCGGTTGGAATCATCATGTGTGGAAGTGGTGTAATGATTATGGTTATGTAGATATGGTTTGAGAGGATCAGCTAGATCAAACATCCTAGCTCTTTATCCGATGGCATGGAGCTGTCTTATTTGTCCTGTCATGTGTTTTTGATCAGGGTACTTAAAAGGTTGGTGATCATTGTCATCAGACCAGGGTTGTTGAGCCTTTTCTTTCTTTGAGCGTGGATGCATGCATTACTTGTATGCACTCAGGGTTTGTACTGGGCGCTATCTGTATCATCGCATGCACTGTACAGTGTATCAAGTTGGCCTTTCCAGAATGGATGCTGTAATGCAGGCATGACACCTGAGTTGCCATTATTCCAGATGTCACGTTGTCTTTGGGTTGCATGGTTGAGTGCACCATTGGCTTCCTGCTTTGACACCAGCTGACATCGATGGCAACCTCAAGGACATCGCTGTAGGTTGGCTGATTGGGTGAGTCCTTTCTATCACCAATAAGTACGCAATCTAATGCTGATTCAGCATATTGCTGGCGGTTCCGTATGATCTTTTTCTTGGTATTGCCTGGAGTTTTCGTTCTGCTGGATGTTCCACTCAGTGGGCATGAATTGACTTGATGGGTGATTAATCGCACGATGTTGCACAGGGGCCATTCCCTCTGTGTGCTTAATCAGAGCTTCTTTCCCAATTTGTGAGGTGATCTCAGTGACCAGCAATATCGAGAGACTGGGCATTTATATCAAGGAGCTGTTACTCCTATCCGTGGGAAAGTGGTTTAGTGGTATGATTTTTGCAGCTTCTGTAGTGTACGGCTGCACATGACGTTATCAGTATGACACCAACCAAGCCCTAACAGGCAACCGATCCAGCCAAAGGACAGGTGTGGTGGTATGCGTATTGTGCTTGTGTGCTGCGTGCTTCCATCTTTGAAAGTTAGCTGGTCACAAAAGGGTCAAGACATGTTGAGGATGAGCCTTTCCATTCTGCGCTGGGGTTGGGTATGTTTGTAGTTCATTGTTGAAGCCAGTTTTTCTGTAGGAGATGTGTTCGCTGTTGCTGGTATGTCTGTCTGCATGGGGGCATTCTTCATCCTTACATTGACTGATGCACCTGGTCACCACCAGTCACTGTAAGGATGTACCAATGCGTCTCTTTCCATCTGTTTATGTTCTAGTGCTTTGTCAAGTTGGTGGCTAGTCGACTAAAGGTGCTTGACAGAGACCAGAGTCCCCTTTTGCAGCTGAGCAGAGCAGAGCTGGGGAACAGTGACTTAGCAGGGAGGGCTGCTTGCTTGATCCATGTGATGGACATAATCCATAAGTAAGTGCAGTAAGGGATGAAGGTGTGTAAATGTCGCCGCTGGCTAGGCTGCACGTACATAATTACTCTTACGGGCCAGGGTGTGATAAGCCCGTACTTGAGTGATGGACACTTCACCTACATGCTACATTTGTCAGCCTTTTTTGTTTGGGGGACCAAGGTGCAGAGAGCTGAGGTGCTCTGAATGCAGCAATTGGTCCCCAGGTATCATCTTTAATGGCTGTGACAGTTGCTCGGGAACATTGCCCGCAATGCAACTGCTGTTTATTGCATACGCAATGCATCTGAAGGCCTATGCAAAGCTGGTAGAAACATGTGGTGATTCTGGCCTGCTGCGTGTGTGTGCGCCCTTCTTTCAGAGCATGCATATTATGAAGCAACCGCGGCAATGATTTTGTGGCACATGGACTGACATCTTTTCGACTGTATGGTGCAGAAACAGCTCTCTTTAATGTCTGTGCTTGCTCCTGGAAAGCCACCCCAACTTCACCCATGTTGTACTGCTGGGGGTGTTATTACCAGGTTTTACTTTGGGAGTGATTTTGATGAATGCCATAAGCCAAGTTGCTTTTGTCTGGTGATCCATTTGAGCGGTTATTCTACAAGGGCCCCGTTGGCTGCATGCTAGGAAATTGGGGGAGCTCTTGTGGGCCTTCGGTTATTGTACTGCACCGGCATGTTTGATGCAGCCAGTGGGCATCTGCTTGTTTGGAGCTGACGTCTGCTCGACACTATTCTTTCTTCCCTTGCCTACCCCAAAGGGAACTGCAAATTGCAGAGTAGCGACAGGCAAGGGCCAAAGTTGCAATTGCAGCCGGCCCCATCTGCCGAAACACTATACGGTGCAGGAATATTGGAAACACTCATCATTGCCTGTGGTATTGTTGCCTGTTGGGCGGGCTGATTGAAGCATACCTGGCTGGAGGGAATGTACTAACCGACCGGCAATTAATAATTGGTAGCTGTTGATCATCAACACCGGTATAACTATTACTTTTTGTGACATGCCATGGCAGTTGACTGCCCGAATGCGCTTGCGGATCTTTGTTCCCAGCAAGTACTATACCAGAGGATGGGTCTGGTGCAGAGCCATTTTGGCGGTTATGCCAGATTGCAGTGACAGGGAAGTTTGAATTTGGATACTTTCCTGCCTGATGGCCCTCGGATGGCAAGTGCTGTTCGTGGAGGTGGTGCAAGCTAGTATATGATCTGATTTATATGGGG
Source organism: Pseudopediastrum boryanum (assembly GCA_963556185.1). NCBI lineage: Eukaryota > Viridiplantae > Chlorophyta > Chlorophyceae > Sphaeropleales > Hydrodictyaceae > Pseudopediastrum > Pseudopediastrum boryanum. Next base: position 7,411,454 of record OY744499.1, on the reverse strand, counting down.
GTGAATAAATTGTGGTGCTGTGGCTGGTTGTGGTTCTGGTTCAATTGAGCTGTGCACGCAAGCTTGGGCTTCTATGTCGTGTCTGTGGTGCTTGCAAAAAGGCCATTGAAGTATCAACTGCAAGGGACAATCTTTTATGCTGTGATGCAGTGGTAGATAGTGTTTGGTCGTGGGATGTTGCAACGACCAGGCATGACATGCTCTGCTATGGAGCAATGTGACGGCCATGAGCGTTGGAGCTGGTCCTTCATCTGCTTGCGTGCTGTACATTGCCAGTCTGAGTCAGAGTCAGATCCAGCTGTGGGTTAAAAATATATACAGAGGATGCATTTATGTTTTAATCGTTTGGTTGGTCGTTTCGACCTAGCAGCCCTTTGCGGGGGCCACACCTTAAATTATTGTTGTTGTATGTTTTAATCAAGAGGCTGTGAGCATCCATGTGGGGTCCTAAGCCCAGGGGCGGTCATCGGAGGGCATGCTTGATATGTGTAACATGAGTATTGCCAATGAAGACAGCAGGTCTGCTGAGAAGTAATCTGAGCAAGGCATTAAACTGCTTGGCTTGCTGTTGACTGGGTCAACTGGTCAGCACATCGCAAGTCGAAATGGGTTGGCCTGACATACATTGGCTAGCAAGGGATCTAGGGTGGGCTGGTGGCAGCCATTGTGCGAGTTTTGGACAAGACCTTGAGTATGCCGTTGGAGCCTAAGTTGGCTCCTTGTGGGTGGCGCTGCCCCCACCGGCGCCCCGCTTTGACGGGGCCATTTGGTAATTGGTAATCTGATGTGGGCTGTTGCGGTTGTCTTAGGGCTTGGAAGTATTGCTCTTTGGAGATGAGCATTACGAGGATTCCTACAACTCAGTGGTTGGGGTCAAGATATATTTTGCCTTTGGTGGTTGTGATTCTCCTTCGTGCTGTTGTTGGTCAGGTGCCGCTGTAGTTTGCTCGTCGTTCTTTGTGTCGTGTGCTGGTGGTCTGTTGTATCATCCACATATACAACAAAAAACAAAAACAAACCAATTTTAACGTCCGGGTCCAAGACCGGAAGTCAGACTGACTCATCGGACGGCCTTGCGGCGACGGTGTTGCCCAGTTGATCAGACCGTTAGCCCATTGAACAGACGAATCCATTGTCTAGGCAACGCGGATACCTGTAACCTTTTTCTTGAGAGGCCCCGGCTAAGGGCGGCGAGGAGACCGGGACTCGAACACCGGATCTGAGGATTCGAAGTCCTCTGCTCTACCAATTGAGCTACCCCCCCATTTTACATGTGCGATAGCTGTCTGTTACTGGTGAGCAAATATGCAGCAGAAAGATTGACAAGGAGCCAGTGACCTTCGAGATCAAACACGGGGGAGCATGCTCACTGAAGATGCTCTAGACATCACCTCATCGCCATTGCAGGCAATCGAATTAGAGTAGGGTTTTCCAAAATGATCACCCTTTAGCACATTAAGAACGACCTTTAATGCACTGTTCCTGGGTTGTTGTAGCGTCAAGTGAAGTGAAGTGAAGTGATTACCAGATAGTCAGCATGCTGTTCAGTCCGACCCGGAAACCAGGTGGACTCCCACGCTGCCAGGTAGGGCGATTGGCGTCATAAGGCGATTATAGAGCAGTACTCTGGCCCACTTTGCACCCGGGCCGTGCTGATTTCGTCGATTATGAAACAAACATATAAAGCTCCTAATGGCTCTGACTCTGGCAGCGCCAGCGTCCAGTCGTCCACCAGAGTCTGGCACATCTGGGGCACACTCGAGTGCGAGCAGTACTGCAGTGACCGTTCTACACGCTTGAGGTGTTGAGCATTCGGTCATGCAAGTCTGCGCAGGCTTCATTGGTGCGGAGACTTTGCAGACATCCTGGTAGCTGCTGTCTATGCTGTGAAGCGTTCAACTAGACACTGGGTGGCTCCTGATGCTGGCAACTAACGTCAAAGTGACGAGACAAGAATTTATGGCTTCTATCAACTTCTTTGCGCAGTCGACTGCCCCGATGCGTCTATGGAGTCCATATTATCGGGCCTGTCAGGCTAGTATACCCAGATGTTCCAGACGCGTGCGTGCTTTCGGGAGCCTAAGGCCATCAGGGACCCCAGACGCGACCGCTGAGCTCGGAAGAGCAAGCCAGGAGGCATGCGAGGTTCAAAGAAGAGCTCTTCTCTGCACCGCATTGGCCGGACTCCTGGGAGGATTGGCTGCCAACGGAGCACAAGCTGCTGGAGATGTGCTTGTGATGCCCCCTGAGGTATGCCCATCATTAACATATCAGCTTAGTGTACAGGCCTTACAGTGTCAGATGCACACTGCAATCTCAGCCAGGAGGTACAGACTAGTACATGAACAGTACGATCATGGCGAGGTCTGTCTCAGTAAGAGCCATGTATGCCTGCTTACAGTCTAGAAGCGGCCATGCGTGCCAAGCCTTCACCTCAGAATGGGTGTATGCACATGACAGTCAAGCCCTGCCTAACCAATCTTGGTTGCATCCATTGGTGATGTCAGTCATGACAGTGCATGCCATCAAACAATGAGTCCAGGCGGGTCGATCTGCACTTTCAAGAGCCCCTCTCTCTCTTTCCCCTGGGCCCCTACCACCACTTTGCCGAGGCTCCATTGCATCCTGTGCTACCCCCAGGTCAGTATAAGAGTAGTTACCGCTACAGATAATCAACCACCTGACTTCCTATAGAGAGCAAAATCCTTCATCAGTACAAGGCCTTCTGGGATTCTTTCGAACTACGATAATGCCCGCTGACAAGGCAATGACCACAGCTGCTTCCACATCCAGACCCTAGACCCTATCCTCGTACTCTAAATCCAAAACTCTAACTCCATTCTTCTCTTTGCTGGCTGCTGCTTCCAGGTTGGCATCTGCCCTGAGTGTGTTGGGGAGTTAGATGGCACCCTTAACACCTGTGCCCTGAGCGATGACAGCTGCATCAGCACTCAAAATGATGACTCACGACACTTTGTGGCTCCTTGGATGTATGATGGGCCTAGGGAGGAAGCTGTGAGCTTGCTTCTGCAGGTGAGTGACGGCATGCGTTATTAATCAAGTGACCATGCGAGTTACTGGGTGACTGAGGGTGTCAAGAGAAACTGGTCAGAGGGTGGGTGGTTTGAACAGCCAGGGAAGGGACTTGGCAGCAGTTCTAGAATGGTGCTGCCACACGTCAGAGTGGGGTGCAGTCAAAGCTTCGTGTAGTCAGGCGGTTTTAGGTATTTGTCATTGCATCCTCTCCCACAGTGCTTTTCCTAGTACTTATTTCCTAGCTGGTTTGTCTGTAGGCATCGCACATAATTGCCTCGGGTACTGACCTTCTGACTGAAAAAGCCGTGCTGTCGCTTGTCTGGAGTGGCCCATTCCTCCCATGTAGTTCAGACCCCAATCATTGCTTGGAGGCTCAGATACCATTTGCAGCTGGGCCCTAAGAACCAGACGGAGAACTGATCCTTTAGGGCACACGACATGAAAAGACATTTAAGAGTCTGTTATCACTCCTTCTAATTGTGTGACTTTTTTCCTTCAGGTATCATCTGGTGGTTATTACGACCCAGGGCTGAAAAGGAGCCAGCTGAATGGGACTGTGGGCATCTCTTCAGCTGATACAGCAGCATTCATAACACAGACCGTGTTCAATACTGTGGCAGGTAAGACTGCAAAGCAACATGCAAGGAGATTTTACAAGTAGATGTGGCATGACTTTCCAGCAGTGGGTCACTATGGGGTAGCAATCAGACTCGTCCAACAGAGGTGTGCGGCGGTTTACTTTACAGCGGCAGCACTACCCTTTGTGATAATCTGTTATCTGCCTGTGGCACACACTTCTGGCAGATGGTGACGTTTAAAAAGTTGCAGTATGTGGTGCTTTAAAGTCCTCTTTATGCGCATTCACACCAAAATAAGCTTTATATGTATATTTTAGAGCAATGATGCAAAGAGAAGTATAAAATAGATCCTCTGGATTGCCGCTGGTATGTAAGGGTTGCTGTCCCTTGGTCTTCTTGGTCTCAGGTCGGCCTCCACCGCAAAAACCCCACCCTCCATCAGAGATGCACAATGTTTACTGTTACACAAAAAATAAATAGAATACAGTTGTAAAACAGACCGTGCGGTCACTCATCAATGCGGTCTATTATTGATGTTCTGCCGTATTCTCTTCTATGTCAGGTCGGCCTCCACCGGAAAAGCCCAAGCGCCGCATCCAAGCTGAATTCATCCCTTTCACGGGCCAATTACTGGACCAGCACACTTCAGCAGATGGGTCAATCTACGTCCGGGTAGCATTCAACTTACCAGCAGCTGCAGCAGCAACACTCACAGGTGCTCCAGCTGGTGACACTAATGCAGCAGGAGCATTGAGCATTGATGGTTCATCACTGCCGGAAGCAGCAGCGACGGCTGCTGCTGCTGCTGCTGATGGAGTCGATCAGTCATCACTTTCGTCATCATCAGCAGCAGCAGGGGTGGTTGTGGCGCCAGCCACAGCACGGCAAGGGGAGGTGCTGAGCCCGGAGGAGGCAGCAGCCATAGTAGATGCGGAATTCATATTCCCCGAGGGAGATAGCATTGTGAATATTCGGGCGGCGTCTCGGGGCGCGCCAACATTGGCGACGGCAAAGGTGCAGTTGGACTTTGATGAGGGCTTTGTGTTGGACAGGAACTTGGCGAAGCAGCAGATGGACAACTTACGCAGAGCTTTGAGGTAAGAGTAGGCCAGATGTTCATGGAGGGCTCAGACTAATGCAGATGTCGTAAGCAGGTATAGCTTAGAAAGGAGACAGGCAGCCGCGCAGGCAGTTTGCTTATGCATCATTGAATAGAATGTTAAGTGTATGAGGCTAGTCATGTAGCAATATAACAATTATGTGTTGGCTAGGAGCCCACTAGTAGGCATCGCCCAATAGCCCATGTTGGGCGTAGCAATGATTCTTGACTCACCCAATGGGTGTTATTACATTTCATGATATGCCTAAACCCTAAACAAGTGTTGCTGCTGAACTGTTGTTCTCATGTGCTGCTTGCCATGCTGTATTATTGTCGACATGAATGATGAATGAATAGATGAAGCTGAACTGTACGCTAACGTTAAGTGCTGCTGATGCAATAAGTAGATGAGGGCAGGCATTTGTTGGTCGACCTGTTCTCCTTGTTTCCATTGATTTCCTTTTTCCCATGCTGCACTCACAGGTGGGAGCAGGCACCTGTTGTTGCTGGTTTTGACCCCAAGTTTAACAACAGCAAACCCTTGTGGTTCGAGCGGGCCTTTGCACCCTTTGCACCAGCTGGTGCTGCTGGCGGAGGAGGAGCACAGGATTTCCTGGGACCCTAGGCTGCACTCTTGTGTTATTGTTTGTCCAGTCACAGCTGTTTGGGTGTGGGTGTCTTAAGTTGTCTTTGACTTGTGACCCCTTGCTACTAGGCCCAGGTGGGCCCGAGAACACAATTCAACTGAGTAGTTATCTGTGGTAAAAGTGCTAAGGGTAAGGTTCATCTGTGGAGAATAGGTTGCTTATCCAATACCATATTGATGAGGAAGTCGTATTTCAGAGGCCGTGGTGTTACAGGCGAGTGCACTAGGAGAGTCGTAAATAGCCGCAAATACTCTGCTTATGGGGTAGATTGGTTGAGGTTCCTGTTGGTGTTTGGGCTGCTACCTTTTGTGTTTATTCCAACCAAAGCCATATTTTTCTTGCAGATAGCGTTCCTGGCTCGCTCACAGCAGTATGGAGCAGTCGAGATATAGCTTGCATTTGCTTTGCAACTCTTGGTCAGTTCAGCAAGCTTCTGGTGGGCCACGGTGTTTGTGCAAAGGGGTGGTGAGGAAATTACTAATGACTCCTATTGCACTGCTTGAAGTATTGGAAGTACTAGATCTGGTCTCGGACATGGAGGTGATGGTCTTGAAATCAAGGTTGGTTGATTTTGCTGCATTCCTCCGCAAAGCCAATGTTTGTGCTGCTAGTGCAAGTGTGACGCATGTGCAGAAGTCCTTGTTGAGACAGGATGTGGTTGTGGATCTGCATCAGTACTGCTTAGTGATACGTTGAGGTTTACTCTGATGCACATTTTAAGGAGTCGGTGCACAGAGTGGTGGTGGCTGGCAGGCGGGGGTATCCACTGGACCCTGCGCATGCGATGGTGAGTTACTCATACGCAGCGCATACCGGCATCCCCCTCTATTGCTGCTTTCGGAAATATGGAGGGTAAATGTAGAAGTCCTTGAGGCACACTGAGTTTGTAGCTGGGGTCAAGAAGCTGGTGAAACGCTGCGGCATCTATGACTGAGTGGGCACAACTTCCGTAGGGCTCGGTGCGATCTCATATTCCTTCCTGTGTGGTTTGCCAGAGACTCTCATCAAGGGATTGGGAGCCTGACGCAGTCAAGTGTTACCACCGTGGTATAAAATCTGACTCAAGTCCCGTCAACGGCACAACCACCATGGAGAAACAGATTACAGATTACAAGAGACACACCACAACAGTAGCTCAGCAGAGATCGATCTCGACATTCTGGACACAAACGACCCATCAAGCTCTTCAATTATCCGCCAAGCGTGTTTCCCAATGCTGGGCAGCAAGAAGCTGAGTATGAAGATCGATGCTCACAAAAGTTCTTACTATCGGATCTTTTCTGCCATGAGACATGTACCATTGCCAGATCAAATTGCCGAAAGAGTGCCAATCCAGACACATGATAGATGTGGTACCCAAAAGCACAAGAAATGTGAATTCCTCTACCCGGCAAGCTGGCACAGGTAGGCAGGTACGCTTGCAGGTTTCCACAAACCCAAACTCACTAAGATCCACTTCCGACCAACTCAAACTCATCATTAGCACTGCTGAAAAGATCACCATCAATTGACTTGAAACTATCAAGCTGCAAGGCAAACAATCATTCAGTATCTTCGCTGAAGACACACATCTTGTGTACCAACTTCACACCCATCTTGTGTACCAACAAAACATGTTGCTTTGGATGTCAGCTTCACACTAATCGTCAAACAACTCCCGAAAACTCGCTGGAATCTCCTGAGATGCTGGGCATTCCATCATGCCGGTAGCTTCAATTTGATACCGCATACACTTCCTGCAATACCTATGTGCCCGTGCAACACCACCACCAGCCAACAGCCAGTCACAACACTCAGTTAGTGAGGGGCTAATCTGAGCCTCATTACATCAACTAAATGCTTTGGATTAATGCAGCGATCATGACTGACATACTCTGCACGCTGTGATGTACATTCAGACAACCATGCATCATAAGTGGCATAACCAACTTGTTCCAATGACGCCTCTGTTGGATCTGCAGGAAGGTCCTGCCAACACTGCATCCACCTAGTACCCCAAAACACACTCTGGGTCCAAATGGTCAATCTCAGACATTTACTTGCTGAATACAAGTGGCTTCACCCTCTCCACATAGTCTGGAACAGCATCACTGAGGCACTTCATCATCTCAGCACACCATAATCGATCTTGGCCACCAATAATGACAACTTCAGACTTTCAAGAAAGGCTGCCCGCAGTATAGGCGCATATATCTGAGCAACAAACCTATTTCAGAAGCCACAAGCCATGTTAACCCACGTGAATGATACAGGCATACAGCCAAGCTCAACATGCAACAGCCTTTGTGAGGTAGACTTCCTAAGCCAACTACCACCCACTTGCTTAGAACAAGGAACGCAGTCACAGCCTGACCCCGCCTTCCCTACCATCCTTCCACCAAGAAGCCGCAACCCCTGTGAGGGCCACATGACTACATGTAACGTCCAAGATCTAATCCAGCCACACCAGCTATCAGCAGTGTGTGCGTAAACCTGAGGTCATACAAAGTCTGCTTGCTTGACCACAGCTTTATCTACACCCACTGACAGGACCCTATCAAGCCTTCACAGCCTTTAAGGCCTCTAGTACTTTTGCTGGCAGCCTAGGATCTTGAGAGCTGTAGAGGTACTTTTGGCTCCATAAGTCAGCTGCTCGGCCATTCCGCCTGGCTGGTTTCACATAGCTCTGGTCATACAGGAGAAGTCCTTTTTTACCAGGCTGTTGAGGTGTGGCCAAGAACCCCCTCTCCACCAGCACATGGGCAGGGATCAGCCAAAAATGGACCATATCAGGGTGGTACACCCACAGTGCATCAAAGTCACCCTCCTCATATGGACTGCCGCGCCTCCTGCTAAGGTTTATACGGCATATCACCAGCTTCCCGTTCACACAATCGCGCGCAACCTTATCATTCACACGCACCCCCTCTACAACAACGCTTACAGGGGAAGGTACTGTGCTGTCACTCTGAAACTCAATCTCAGGAAGCCACTGGTTGCGGAGCTGAAAATATCCCCAGGCTTTGCGATCGTTCAGCCCGGTGGGTAGGGAGAGCTCACTTATGGTCTTGAGCTCTAAAAGCGAGATATCAATGACTTCATCGGAAGGCAGTGTGAAGCTGCTCCGCCCTGCCCTCACCCCATCATAGATGCCCTCCAAAACCTCAGCTAGCAGATCATCAGATACAAGGTAGCTGTCATACTTTGAGGCCGTCTTTGAATCAAGTGTTAACCATACCCCCCCTTGCAGAACCATGGATTCGGGAAGAACCAGAGTTTGCTGTCTGTTGGGTAAAGGCCGGCCAAGTAGAAGCACCTGTATGTCCCCACCACAACGGCTGGGGTTATGGAATACACCCCCCTGTTTGCCAACTCGACTACCCTTCACCTGTATTGGCAAGAGGCCATCAGCTTTCTCTACTTGGTATCCGAAGTCAGCCTTGCAGCCTCTAAACGTCCGTGCGAGATGGCCCACGGGAAGAAGCCTCTCAATCTCGTTCAGAGCCTCCGCGTGCAAGTCCATGGTGCTGTACCCCCGGTCTATCCTCTGGCTGGTACTCAAGGGTGCTGGTCCTTCTTCACTAAGGGCTGCTGATTCTCCTGCTTCTGCTCCTGCTCCTGCTGCTGGCGCTGCTGCTGCAGCCGCTGCTGGCGCTGCTGCGGCTGTTGTGGCTGGTGCAGCTGCTCCTGCCACTGCTGCCTCTTCTCCTTCTGCCGCTGCTTCTGCTGCCACTGCTGCCGCTGCTGCTGCTGTTGCCGCCTCTGCTGCTGATTCCAAGGCTGCTGCTGCTGCCTCTGCTGGCACTGCCTTCGCCGGTGCCTCTGCTGGCACTGCTGTGGCTGCTCCCGCCGCCTGTGCTGCTGCTGCTGCCGCTGCTGTCGCGGCTGCTCCTGCCACCTCTGCCGCTGCTGCTGCCGCTGCCGCCTCTGCTGCTGTCTTTGCTGCTGCTGCTGCCGCCACTGCCGCTGCCGCCCAGCCTTGGGCCACCGAAGCCGCTTTGCAACGCCTGTGCTTCTCTCGGGGCCTATGGAGACGTGTTCTGCACACCTGAGGTAGCAGCATATTGGCGAGAGCAAGATGTGATCCTGATGCGCAGCCTGTACTTGCAGGAAACACACTTTCATGTTTCTAGTAGATTTTGAGATACAGTGCTCTTGTTATAATGCCAACACTTCCGCTGCCTTATGTGGGCTGGAGCCTGACCTATATATTACCCAGCAACACTGTGTCCAGTGTCAGTCAGGCTTACGCACATATTGCAGCCTACCATAGATACTGCATTGAAGACACTTCTATGTGTACCCGGAGTCCTGTGTAAGGCTACACAAGGGATAATTTGTAAACAACCTGACCGAAGCAGCAGCACAAATCAGGTGGCCCTGATGGAAGGGAATCTCACAGAAGGTGATCCGGTTGCTTCAATCAACTCTGCATTGACGACTACTAATGGACCACGGCACCATACCACTTTTGCTATGGCATATCCTGAAGTGTACCAAACCTGAGCCATGGCAGGCAACAAGAACATGAACATGCAGTAGCTGCTTGCAAGCAGGTCTTCAGACGCGCCATGCCTGCACCTTGCAAAGTGTAACTTAAGTGCATCTTGGTTCATGCTCCTATTGGATGCCTGCACACACCTAGCAGTGCTGTTGTGGCATAATCTATACCCTGCCTTGCCAAGGCATCATCTTGCAATAACGTGATATGTTTAAAACCAGTTGAGGAGACCTGCTACTTACAAGCTGGTGCTTCTGATGTACTTGGCTTGGGTAATACTGCCCAAAGTGCTGTACTAGCGTTCTTAGCATCCTGTCCTGAACAGTTGGCAACTCTCCCTGCATGCACATGAGATCGATCCATTCAGTCCGCACTTCACCATGCCCAACATGCATTTGTGCAGTAGATCGGTCGGTTTTGTGCCGAGGGTTCGCATGCTTGATTTCCACGTTTATTCATTAAGGCCTACCTATAGAAGCGTTCTGGGTTCCTTGATAAGACGACCAGCGGAACCCCTTGCCGACCTGAGCTTGGTCAGTCGTATGTGTCCGTGATGAAGATCTTCTCAACGAGGCAACGAGGTAACGTCCAGAACATAACCTTCAGAGCGTATTGCTAAAATCCCTTGCTTTTATACTGCTAGGGCACACGGTCCAGTCTCGAGGTCCGCATCTGTGGTGAAAGCAGGATCAAACTGTGGACATCGTAGACCAGTTTGGAAATGTGTGGCTCAGCTGTCTGATGAGATTACGTCGCATGACCGTCGGGTACAAAGCCAAGACCCTGCGTGGCCGGAAGTGCCTTCAATTGATGTTGTAAGTTGGTTTACAGTTAGCGGTGCGGTGACGCCCCACCTTGGATGTGTCACCCACCGGCCGTCCGGCAGCGGAGGATAGGTACTGCATGGGTGAGGTGATCGTCGTTGGACGAAGTGCGGCGCCAGAGCTTGGGCTTGTGGTCCAAGGGCTCTGACACAGCTGGCTTCCCTTTCCCAGAGAAGCTGGCCAGCTGAACACCGCCTGCCAGGCAGGAGTACTGCACTTGCGTCAGTCACACAGCAGTGCTTTTGTCCAGATCCTTTCCTCGTCAGTTGTTTTATGCAAACTGGCAGGAAGTACAGAGACCCGGCCACTCGATAAGAGACACCGTCAGATTTTCGGTCCGGAGACATGTTCTCGAGGCTCCCCTGAACTTGTGCTACTGAGCAAGGGCAGCAGTCTGTGGCGCTCACTTTAGCTCTGCCACTAGTGTGCCCTAGCATTATAACGCAAGGGATCTTAGCAATACGCTGTAAAGGCTATGTTCTGGAGGTGACCTCGTTGCCTCGTTGAGGAGATCTTCACTGAGAGTACACACGACCAGGCTCGGGTTGGCAATACCGTGGTTGGCAAGGGGTTCTGCGGATCAGCCAACTTTTGCTATACTCAGAAATATCAACCAGAACCGTTCCAGCAAAGGTAGGCATTGATGATTATACGTGAAAAGCAACGTTGTGTATGTGAACGTTCACCACAAAACTGACATGCATGCTGCAACTTAATGCACAAATGCATGTTGTGAATGGGTGAAGTGCGAGCTGAATTAAGTGATCACCTGTGCAGGGCGGGTTCAGAACAGGATGCTAAGGACACTGCAGCACTTTGGGCCGCAGCAGCATTACCAACAGCAGCATTACCAACGCCAAATACCTCCGAAGCAACGGCATGTAAGTAGCAGTCTCACTCAACTGGGCTTGAACATACTATGTTCGAGCCCAGGCACATGATTGCAAGATGATCGGTGTCTTGGCAAGGTATACGTTCTGCAACAGCAATGCTAGCTAGGTGTGTGCAGGGCAGAAAATAGCACATGGACATGCACTCTAATTGCACCTGCAAGGTAGATGATGGCTGCTCAGATCATGCTTGCAAGCAGCTACCGCATGTTCACATTCTGCCAAAAGTCAGCAAATCGTCTGGGGCCAGGCTCCTCCTTTTGCTCACAAGTAGTGCACCGTCGACAAGAGGCCAGGCAGGGTGGGAAAAAAATTCTGCCATGGTTCTGGCTTGAGACATTTCATGATTTGATATAGCACAAGTGCCATAGTGCCATGAATCAGCAGTAGCCATGCAGATTTTGGTTGAAGCAACCGAATCAGTTAGAGCACTATGCCCACAACCACTGGACCACCTAAGTTCTTTTCCCATGAGACTCCCTTCCATATGAGCTGCCTCAACTTGTGCTGATGTTACTACTAGGTCAGCTTTTTTGCTTATCATCCCTTGTGCAGCCTGACATAGAAATCTTTTTAATGCTGTACCTATGGCAAGCTGCCACGTGTGCGCAACCATGACTTGGAAACCTGTGGCTTTATAACGTATAGTGCAAACTGCAGCTAGCCCACATCACCGAATATGTGGACAAAACAATAAAAGCACTGTATGTCAAAATCCACCAGAAGTATGAAGGTGTGTCCCCTGGAACTAGTACAGGCTGCGGATGAACTAATGCTCTTGCCAACATGCTCGCTGTCATAGGCGTGCAAATCAAGTCTCCATAGGCCTCGAGGGAGCTACAGGCTTTGCAAAGCCGCCGCTTTGGTGGCCCGTCGCGTGGTGGCAGCAGCAGAAGCAGGAGAAGGACCAGCACCCCTAAGTGGCAGGCAGAGGACGGATAAGAAGCACAGCAGCTCGGAGATTCATGCGGGAGCTCTGAATGACATTGAGAGGCTTCTTCCAGCTGGCAGTCTCGAACGGACATTCAAAGGCTGCAAGGCTGACTTTGGATACCGAGTAGGGGCAGCTGATGCACTCTTACCAATACAGGTGAGGGTTGCTAAAGCTGCTAGAGAACGTACGAACAGCTACAGATTCAACAGCTCCAATGGGGGTTCCAGTGAGGGCGTACATGTGCTTCTACTCTGCCATCCTTATCCTAGTCAACAGCAGACCCTGGTCCTTCCACAGTCCATGGTTCCGCAAGGGGGTGTAACCATGACACTAAATCCACAGAGGTCCTTAAAGTATCATGGCTACCTGATATCTGATGACCTGCTAGCTGAGGTTTTGGAGGGCATATGTGATGGGGTGAGGGCACGGCATAACAGCTTCACAATGCCTTCAGATGAAATCATCGACATTTCGCAGTTGGAGCTCAAGGCAATTGGTGAGCTTTCCGTACCCACCTCCCTTACCAATCGCACGGCCTGGGAATATTTCCTGCTCCGCAAGCAATGGCTTCCTGAGATTGATTTTCAGACTTGCAAAAGAGTACCTTCCCCTGTAAGTGTTCTTGTAGAGAGGGTGCGTTTGATTGATAGGGTTGCAAGGTATGAAAATAACCCCTACGGCAGCATTGGGATGAAATGCCATCTTAACAGGAGCTACCACCGTCCAATTGAGAAGGGCGACTTTGATGCGCTGTGGGCGTACCACCCTGATAAGGTCCATTTTTGGCTGATCCCAGCCCATGAGCTGGTGGAGAGGGGGTTCCTTGCCACCCATATAGAGCCAGGTAAATGGACCCTTCACCTGTATGACCAGAGCTATGTGAAACCATATGGCTGGCATCTGGGAGAACCAGCTGACTTATGGAGCCAAGGGTACCTCTACAGCTCTCAAGATCCTGGGCTGTCAGCAAAGATACGAGAGGCATTAGAAGCTCTGAAGCCTTGAAAGGCTCTGTTTGTGGCAGCACTAAGCTATGGTCGAGCAAGCAGTTGTGAGGCTGCAGTTGTGCACACATACTGCTGCTAGCTTATGTGTCTGGTTTAGCTCTTGGATGTTACATGTGGTCATGAGGGCCTCACAGGTGTTGGGGCATAATTGAAGGGAGGGAGGGTGGCGGAAGGGCGGGAAGGGTTGAGCCGTGATTGTGCCTTTTTGGCCTGCCTCACTATGCAGGCTTTGGTTCTCAGTGACCTGAAAAATGGCAAACATGCTTGAGGGTAGAGCATGTGTTTTTGTTGAACACATCATGTTTTTGGCTGACTGGCACTCCTCAAGATTGGGCCATCTGGCAGTGATGGTGTCCCGTGGCAGACAAGTTCCCAATAGTAAGATAATTGATTGTAAGCAACTTCATGCTCAAAGTTCTTGCGCCCCAGCATTGGGTAACACACTTGAGATCGTTAATGAGGTTGATTAGTTATGACACCACAATATGCCGCATAAGCAGTAAGTGGCCTAACTGCAAACAGGGGTCATATGTTGCAGAGTTGTGGAGATTGATATCTGCTGAGCTACTTTCAAGGTGTGCATCCGTGTGTGGTTGGAGTCCTCCGAGAGGAATAAAGGGTCATTCTGCTTCCAAGCTAGGTGGCCGGGACTTGAGCAGGACTCATGGTGTGAATATAGACAATGTGCCATATGCAGGCTTGATATCTGCAGCTCTATCAGTCTGTAGAGAAAGGGACGCAAGGCCATGGGAATGCCTGCGTAGGCTTAAGGAAAGAGGGGTCTTGCCGTAGCGTGCCACCTTCTTACCATAAACAATGATTCTATCTGTATATAGGCCCTTGTATGGTATGATGGTGAGTGCCCTATGAAGGGTCTCAGTGGTATTGACCGCAGAGTGTTTTCTCACTGGGTTAGTAAGTTGTGGTAGAGCGTGTCATTGCAAACTGAGTATGTGGGGCTAGCTGATATATCTTGTACCCGGCAGCATGTGTGAGTGGCAAGAGTGGGGCTTGTCATGTATGATGTGAGAGCAGCAAGCCTGGCACCCCAGGCTGCTCTGCTATACACGGACTTATGTCATCAATGTGTCCCAGCTACCCCTGGTAAAATCGTGGTTTCTGGTCAATTGTGTCACACCCTTGATGGTTTTGACCCTATCGAGACCTTCATTGGCTCCAAGGGATGCCCTTTTGGGCTAGTTCGTAATCTGGAACTCTGTTACACGGCTCATCCTGGTGGTCAGCATACTATCATCAGTGTTGGCCGGATATCTTCGTTCTTGGATTGCTATAATAGAAACTTCCGGCTCCTGGAACATTGATATGTGGACACATGCGTGCTTGCAGAAGCATGCAGCCTGTGTTGCTGTTGGCCAGACTTATGGGGTCAGGTTGTGAACACATGGTTTGCAATGTTTCTGAAAATATCGGATGGATTGGTGGCCCTGCCTCCAGTGAGCTGTCAGCAGCGATCACTTTTCTAAGCAATTTCATGGGGAATAATCATGCAGAATTCACCGTATGGAACGCAAGTTCTATCTCAGCTCGCTTGCTTTGCATTAAATACAGACTGCCGCAAGTTGCGCGGACGGGATCTGCATGCCACCCGGCGCGGTCGCGTGCCAACCGTTGAAGCAGCCAGCATCACAATTCTGAATCACCTAGGCCGTAAGTGAAACCAGCTGCAATCCATATATGTCTTCCTCCGGGATGCAAAGGGTGTCTGCACCGTTCCTGCTGGCATGGCAGTCGATCTCATCGTGAACATGAACGAAACAATGGAGGTGCTACAGAGAGCCTTCGTCACCTCAGATATCATAGGCTTGTTGTGCTTGCTGTGAACTGCGACTAGTGGACCACGATCTGTGCAGACGACCGCTTAGTGACCCACTTCCTTCCTGACTCTGAGAGGCTGCCACTGACCTCATTCAGCCGTGCCCAGGCACAAAGGGAACAAGACTTGCTGCTGAGGCCATATGACTGTAAGCCTTACAATCACAACCATCGCCCAGCCCCTCAGGCAATGAACCCGAGCAAGGCATTAAACTGCTTGGCTTGCTGCTGTGACTGGGTCCACCGGTCAGCGCACGGCAAGTCGAAATGGGCTGGCCTGATATACATTGGCCAGCAAGGGATCCAGGGTGGGCTGGTGGCAGCCATTGGGCTATATGCTTTGACAACCTGATGATTAGCCTCTTCAGACAGCTGTGCGATACGTTGTGTCCCGTGGTGCGCAGCAGCAGCTTGCCTATGTAGGGGTGGCCAGCTGCTGCTGGGCTGTCCTATAGCACTCCCTGCTTGTGGCCAGCCATTATGGTTGATGCAACTTTCTCTTCGATGCTATTTGTGGACTGGCATCGGAGTCCCATCATCCGCACCTGCCTGCACTCGCCTAGGAGCGTTGCGTTGACCTTTCAGGGATTGATTCGGCCACATGCATTCCATGTTGGTTGGGTCTGGTTGCATATATCCCTCTGTGGTTGAGTCCTTTGCATGGTTTTTGTACATCACCAGCCCGTGGTAATCGTCACTGTTTGCCATGCCATTGCAACCGATGGAGGAGTGGGTGGTGTTCTTGATCATGGGCTCTGTCTCGATAGGAGCGTTGCCTTGACTTTGGAGGGATTGATTCGGCCACATTCCATGGTGGTTGGGTCTGGTTGCATATATCCCTCTGTGGTTGAGTCCTTTGCATGGTTCTTGTACATCTCCAGCCCGTGGTAATCGTCATTGTTTGCCATGCCATTGCAACCGATGGAGGAGTGGGTGGTGTTCTTACTTGATCATGGGCTCTGTCTTGCCTGGATACATGTTTCGGTATCAGTACTGCTTGGTTGGTGGTCTGGAAGCCATTGTGTTTGGATCCATCCGATGGTGTGTTTGGTCGGTTCGACCTAGCAGCCCCGCTTTGCGGTTGCCACACCTTAAATGTTTGTTGTTGTTGTTGTTGGACCACAAGTGGAATAATGCAGGGCAAACCCTCCTGCTTCAGACCTAAACCATCCTAGAGAAGCAAGTCTCAGTCCCACCTCTTGCATCACTCCCTGCTGCAGGTCCATTAGCCTATGGTGCACCCACCGCAGCATAGTATGCTTTCCTGGCCCCACCTTCGTGCTGCCCTGAGCACCAGTGATCATGACTCGCAAAGCACTGCAGCGTCCCTGCTGCTCCTCAAATTCCACCCAAGCGCTTGGGACCAAAAATTATGTCAGTTGCCCATGCAGTTGCTCCACAACTGAGCCATCTCCACTCCAGCAAGGGCGTGCGTCTCGGTTGGGGGCATGCTGGCAAACAACATCATATCTGAAACTAGCAGAACGCCTCAAGACACAATCAGCAGCTCCCCTTATATTTGATTTCTCATCCAGAGTGTACGAGGATGACCTCACTGGATTCCATCATTGCAGGCAGATCTATCTTATCCTTCTGCGTTCATAGTCTCCTCGCATATGATGAGCTGATGTACCAGCTGCATGAACACCAGCTGCTCCTGGCCCAAAATCTCAAGGAACTCTTGGGACACCTGCACCTCATCATCTTCCACTGACACAGACTCTAGGCGCTGGTACACCCTGCAGCCAGCAGCACAGATTCTTCGTGAAGGCTTTTAGAAGCAGGTACAACAATGCTTGCAGCAATAAGTAGATAGGAATACATTCTGCTACATATCCATGTTGGGACAAAATAAGGCTGCTTGGCAAATTTCTTCCTGATATCAACACATACGCTGCAGCCATAGAAGTCACACCATTCCACACTGGCCAAGTCTTGCTTGCATCTCGAAGCTCTCGTTTTCATAATTCTGTTCGTTGATATCCCTTCACAATACTCCTTATGTAGCAGTGTGTACGGTACAATAAACATGCAATATCAAGTTGGGCCCAAACTGTTTTTGGAAATGGGGTTTGGCTCTGAAACCATACCTCCTGAATTTGGATGACCCCAATGTTGTCTCCAGGTACTGCCGCAGCGCCTCCACCTTGAGGGGTAAGGGATCATCAGGAGCCACATCCAGCACTACTTCTTGGTCACCCAACATAAATCTCCCAGCTAGCGCCTGTAAGTACAGGAAGGTGTTGTGTGTAAGTACAGGAAGATGCACAACACCACATAAAACCATCATATATGTTTTTCATGGGTTTTTTTTAACCTGTTTTTTGGTGCTCTGTCGGCCACAAGGATTCCCCCACATGCAGCTGACGAACCAACAGGCAAAAGCCACAGCAGCAGAACCAGTGTCACGGATGGCAAGCACAACTCTGGCCCTACGTATTGGTGCTGGATCACTAAATATGGCTGTAAGACACACATGGCTATTAGACAACTCGCTTTTTAAATTCAGCACGACATGCCGTTGGTCTGAGCATGCACAAATCATCAGCAGTCGAACAATTAGGGATAGAAAACCTGACAAAGAGACGAAAGCAACCGTAAAACCACTGCTGTAGGCTCCATTGCCCAAGGCAGGTCTGCAGAGTGTGCTTTTACTCACCAACGCTTGTGTCTCCCCCAAGCCAGAGCTGCTGGCATCATCATCATCATCATCATCATCATCACCGGCCCCATCATAGCAGCTTCCTTCTTCAGGCATCTCTACCCCATCTACCCCACAGCTACCCCCCTCTTCCTGTATCTGCTGCTGCTGCTGCTGCTGCTGCTCAGGACAACGTCCGTCACGCCTCCACCCGATGCTACTGCCTCTCTTACCATAACCTAAGCAGCTGGCCCCACTGCCACCACCCCTCTCTGCATTATCTGCTGGAGAGCAGACCTCCCTGCTTATCAGCTCGTGCATATCTGCCATCATGGCTGCATACTCTGCTTCATACACCTCCTCCTCCTCCACTGATGCTGCTTGTGCTGCTGCTGCTGTCTGCTTTGCATCAGAGGGAACCGCTTCTTTCCCTCTTGCTGTAGCCGCTGCTGCCATGTCTCCTCCTGCTACATGTTCTGCTGCTTTTGCCACTCCACCTTCACCTGATGGCTCCTGCCCTGAGTCACCATCCGCCAAGCACTGCTGCGGCACTTGAGCACTTCCACCCTCTGCAGTTTGCTGGGTATTTAGGCAAAGTTGCACCGTCTCCTGTTTCTGCTGCTGTTCGGAATACGCTTGTGGGCTGCCATGCACTTGCTCATGTGAGCCGACTGTGCTCCTTGTTTGCAGGCTGCCTCCCTGCCCATCAGCTAACTGCTGCTGCTGTGTGGATGGCTGTGGCTGCCCTTTTTCGGGTACTGCTGGTGTTCTCTTAAAATCTGCCAGGATCTGGAGAAGGGAGCAGCAGCACTAAGTCAGTTCCGTCTTCCACCTTATATCAGATCTGCACCATGATCACAAGCATGGCATCAAGCAGCACAGCACACTTGCCAGACTGTTTGCAGTCCTGTTCAAACATGGGTGAGCCTTGCCTGTGGGTATGCGACACCAAAATAAGTGAAGGCTTCCTTAATCTCTCCTAAAGGCTTCTTCAAGACCTGTCTGCTGTTCTACTGTTGCGCAAAAGGATGCCTTGAGGGTGCAGCTTGCTTTGCCGCAATCGTGCTGACAAGACGTACATCTTGCCTGATGTGCTCAACCAAGTAGCTTTGCAACCTTTACATCGTTCCTCCATGCCAGCAGTAATCTGCAGCTCACCCCTGAATTTTGGCCTGAAACTGTCATCACATTAATACCATGCCTTTCTCCACTGCACTGCACTGCGCCTTCTCTATGCCTTGCTAGGTTCCATTCCATGTGCTACACACCCACCTGCTCTCTGTTCCGTTGGGCAGCTGCCTTCACCTCTAACCAATGCTGCCTTTGAAACTCCAGCAGCTCCCGCTCCCGCTGAAGGCGGTCTGCCTCTAGCCGCTGCCGCCGCCTCTCCCATGGGCCCGTTGCCGATGATGCCTGGCCTGCTGCAACTGCAGATACAGCTCCTGTGCTGCTGGTGCTGGCGGCACCAGTGTCACTAGCAGTGTTTGCTGCTGGAGGAACAGGGGCTGGTAGGTGAGGAGGCAGCTCTGCAGGTTGTAGCTCTGTAGAGGGGCCTTCTGCAGCCACCTCAGCTACGCCATCTTGCTCCTTCTTGTTGCATTGTGCTGCTATCTGGTAAGGTGCCCAAACTTGGCGCCTGCGCGACCAAAATCTTGTTTTTGGATTTCATGATATACCATAGCAAAAAGTACTATAGTTTTGATGTCACTGGAGGATATGCAGTCAACCATGATGGTTGTGGCCGGCAGCCGTAGGGCTTTGATGGCTATTGTTAAGGCTCAGTACGACGCTGACCAAGCGTGTAACCCACCAACCGAATGAGCAGCATGCAGCACACATGCTTGCGAGCGATAGCAGCTGCCAGGGCAAAGCCCTCTAGCAGATGCCCGGTATAGACACAAACGGAACTTATCCGGCCTCTCACCCTTTCTGCGCCGGAAGATCCTGCTGTGTTGCCTGTTTGCTCGTAGGTGTGGAAGCATAGCTGGGTCCAGCCTCAGTAGCACTCCCTGCAGGGGGTTCTCCTGCTCGTGATGACGGCTCCTCACCAGGAAGCTGATGGGCAGAACCCACAGCACCTGCTGCTGCTGCTTCTGCTGCAATCTGCTGCCTGTTGCGCTCGGCTGCTTGATGCGCTTCCTCCCACAGTTGCCGCCTGCAGACCACATTACTATGAACCTCATGATGTCTGTACATTATGGACGCGCCAACTGATATTCTGCATGGCTGTTTTTGTTAGCTGTGCTTATTACTGCCAGAGCGGTAGTACCACATCCACTTTTAAGGAAATTAAGCCGGACAGGAGCACATAGCATCTTGACCACACTGCTTGTTGTCTGATGAGAAGAAGCCACCTGCTACGACTATTTCAGTGCCTGGGCTGATCTGGCCAATGCTGGGTCATGCTGCTTATGGTAGGTCCCGAGATGCTAGAGAAGCTCAGAGCATGTGACGGCACCAACCCACCTTTGCTCCATGCTTAGCTCAGTCGAACTGGCCTTAGGACCCTCAGAGGTTGACTGCTGTTCTTCTGGGGCTTGCTGGAGCACTGGCTTGTGCAGCTGCTCATCAGCATTGGCACCTGCAGATGGTTCCCCCATGCCAATGTAAGCAGCAGCCACCAGCAGCCTGTTCCGTTGGGCAGCCTCTCGCATCTCTTGCCAGACCTGACGCCTGAAGCAGCAACAAGCAAGCAGAGCCTGTAATGTTCCTCGTGGTGTCCAGCTTCTCTTTTTTCCTGTTTAGAACAAGCCTTTGCTTCAGTCCAAGGGATTGGCTGAATGCAAGGCCTGACCGTGCACTTGAAAGTGCAGCTGCTTCCTTGGCGCTACTTCCTTCGCCAGGATTGAGAATGCTACTTCTCTCTCTCTGTCTCCACTAGTAACATGCTGTCCTACGTAAGGTCATATGTTTGATTCTGCCATACTGATGATTTCTGGTGCACATGCATAGCTGGCAAGGCAGGAGTCTCTGCGTTCTCCAGCATTCTGGCCCTGTCGCAAGCTGCCACTGAAGGTTAACTGCAATGCCAAGAGATGCTTTGAAGCTCTTGCCGTAAGCTTTCAGGACGCATGAGGGAGACTGAGCCGGAACTGGAAGACCTCTCAAAAAGGGCCATTTGCGACCCCTTCAAACAGATAGTCCCGCCCAGGAACCTTTAGCCCATCTCTGCTGTTGCTCACCTGACTTCCGGACTCAGATCACCTGCCTCAGGGACCTGTTTCCTTCTCACTTCTGCTCCTGCCGCTGCTGCACATGTAGGAGTAGCTGGCTGTGGCGCCTCACCAGTTCCTGCTGCTGCTGGTGCAGGTGCTGCCCAATTCCCTTGTAGCTGCTGCTTGTTGCGCTGAGCAGCATTTCTCATCTCTTCCCACACCTGTCGCCTGTAAGGAGGTAGGGTCGACAGAGTATCGATGCACAATCACCGCACACTTAAAACCTAATGGTATCTATGAATTGAATAGGAGCTCTTTACCTGTGATACGAGCCTCCAAGAACAGATACTAACTGCAACGACACTTTTGCGGATGCTAAGTGTCTTTTGCTATGGGCTGGAATAGTTTGCTGCACACAACTTTACAATAGACACACATATTTTATCTCTGGTGACCACCATGTATGCATATTTAGTTTGCACAGCCGCAACAACTTGCTGCAGCAGCTTGTTGATGAAGCAGGGCTCAAGAGGACCAATGCAACCCAAGCTTCACCTTTGTTGTGCTGTGAGCTCTGTATCAGGCTCCCCACGTTGTGCTGCTTGCTTCTGTGCAGCCACTTTGGAGGCTGCTGCTACTATGGCTGGGTGCACGTTTCCAGCTTGCCGTGGCTGCAAAGGCCTCCCTGCCATTTGCTGCATGTCCGTAGATGCTTGTCTCCTGCAGAGTAGGGTGCACTGCCTGAGATATCAAATCCTGCTGCTTTCAGAAAGCTAGTTCTATTGTTATGGCACAATGTCCCTTTCTCTTTCATAATATAAAATTGCATTCAGCTGGCCTGTTTTAGGGTTGATTGCAACAAAAAGTGCAAGAATCTGGTTGATACTTTCTATGAATAGCCTTGAAAACCGTATTCACAAACCAAAGCGGCTGAATTTGTCTTCTCTGATTGCCTTCCATTGCACCGAGTGTACGTATCAGTCCTAGGAGCCTACACTGCCACCTAAAGACTGAGGACCCTACGTGCAGGGTGTTGCATAATGAATGTGCCAGCTAGCCTTAGCTCCCATGGTTCCAGTCTTTATTCTCATGAGTGGCAGTCAGGTGGCTTTGGTGAGGCTCCCTCTCTAGTACAGCAGCATGTGGGGGCCTGGCTGCTTGGGTGTTGTTTGCACATGTTTGTTTGGAGTGCAAGATGGGCACCTGTGCACTTCACCTAGTTGCTGTGCCAACCAAACCCTGGGTGTTTTGCTACATCCCACTGTGGTGCTTAAACCCTGGATTGCAGTGGCAAGGGGATAAGGCTGCAGCGGAGGCAAGTCTTGTTTCATTACATGCTGTGGGGTTGAGGCATGCTGATAGGCTGCTCCATTCTAGGTCTCTTTTGTACCAAATGCTTTCGGCGTGACCCCTTTGTCACAGCAATTTTTTCCAGCCTGTCTTGACAATGTGGAGTATGGTGCTGGAAACATATTGTGCAGTGGTGCAGGCTGTGATGAATGCACTGGTGTGGTCAGCTGTTGCAGGGCCAAGCTTGGGTGCTTGGGGTTTAAGCATTCTCACAAGTGCTTTTTTTGCACCATCACCCTATGGCTTGACCCCAACTTTCAGCTCCTGTCCTAGTAAAGAGGGCACTCCCTTCAGGGCAGGGCCCATCCTTGGTGCAGGCCCTTGCATGCTTGTTAACACCCACTGGTCCCTATGGGCATTGCTTTGCTGGGTGGCTGCTACCTGCCCTTCGAAGTTGGCCCCTTTGGGGATGGTTGATGGAGCATAAGTCCTAGCTCACTTGTCTGATTGCCTTCAAACCACTTGCAGCTGGTGGGCAAGGGTCCCAGCACACATCAAAAGTTCAGGGACTTATACACATTTTTCGGAAATTTTCAGGCCCAAATTCGCACGTTTGCCTCCTCAAAATGGGCATTTTCAGCGCAGCCCATGATCAACTTTTCACCAAGTCAGAATTGGCCATACACTCCTTGAGAGCAAAACATAGCAAATCATCAGACAAATGCATAGCCGTAACCGCCGTGCAAATTGGGCATGCATGTGCTGTGCCATGATGGGCGGGTCACCCCGAAAAGTTACACCTCCGGCCTCTCACTTGTCGAGTCAGCCGAGGCACCCCGCCACCGGCACGTTCATTTCGCAACACCCTGTGAAAGCAACTTTGAAGCCTATTCAACGCCGGCTCAAGGCAGCAATTGATACAGACTTGCTCTCATTCTACACAACTTTGCAAGCCACATTGACCAGCTGTGCCACTTACGACACGGACGGTCCCTTGGCCTTCGCACGTGAAACCTGCCTACTTCCGAAATGGCCAGGTTGACGCTGCAAGATAAAGTACATTTGGTTAATACTTACAATGCTTGTCAGAGCATCTCAGAGACTGCTGTACAGTGTGGAGTGTGCCGTGCGACAGCACGCCGGTGCATCAACCGGTGGCAAAACGAACAGAGTTTAGAAAACAAGCCAGGGACAGGCAGGAAAACCATACTTTCAGAGGCAGCTGCGCTTCATGCTTCGAATCTTTTAGATGAGGGCCAGGAAGGAGGTGCTCAGCAGGTGGCCAAGCAGCTGCTGGTGGAGGGGCTTGTGCCGCGGCTTGTGCATAAGTCCACTGTAATTCGTGCAGCAAGGAAAGCAGCCGAAAGTGAGGGGTGCAAGATGGTGGTCTCCAAGCGGCGTCCTCCGAAGGAGCTAACCAAGGATACCAAGAAGAAGCGCCTGCAGTTTGCTAAGGAAAACAGCAAGACCTCTTGGGGCCATGTCCTCTTCACAGACAGGAAGAAGTTCTACTTTCGGTATCCTGGTTCCAGCGTTCAGCCCTGCAGGTGGCAGAAAGTTGGCCCAAACAGGCCAAAAAAACATGGGGCCTACCAGCCAAACAAGCCCCAGTGCCTCAATGTGTATGGTGGAATCACCAAGCATGGTGTTACTCCCTTGCATCAAGTTGCTGGCAGCAGCAAGAGCAAGCCCTCCTTTAAGAATAAGAAGGGTGAGCCAGCCAGGAACATATGTGCAGCACAGTACAATAGTGTGCTAAGGGAGACCCTATTGCCTGGGGGTCAGCGGTTGTTTAGTAACCAAGGAATCAGTTGCTGGACTCTGCAGCAAGATGGTGATCCAGCACATGTGGATGCTCCAAGTGTGGTGGAAGAGTGGAGCAAGAAGAACAAGTCCAATGCAAGACTGCTGCCAAATTGGCCTCCCAACTCACCAGATCTCAATCTTATTGAGAATGTCTGGGGTTACGTGCAAGCGAGAGTTGATGCATTGGGTTGCCAGTCCTTTGAGGAGTTCAAGGAAGCTGTGCACAAGCAGTTCCAGGCAGTCCCCTCCTCAATGCTAACACATCTGTTCAATGGCATGAAGGGCAGGATTGCCTGTGTGGTAAATAAGCAAGGGGATAAGACAGGGTACTAGGTATGGAGCATTCAAAACCTCCTGTCACAGGGTGTTGCATAATGAATGTGCCAGCTAGCCTTAGCTCCCATGGTTCCAGTCTTTATTCTCATGAGTGGCAGTCAGGTGGCTTTGGTGAGGCTCCCTCTCTAGTACAGCAGCATGTGGGGGCCTGGCTGCTTGGGTGTTGTTTGCACATGTTTGTTTGGAGTGCAAGATGGGCACCTGTGCACTTCACCTAGCTGCTGTGCCAACCAAACCCTGGGTGTTTTGCTACATCCCACTGTGGTGCTTAAACCCTGGATTGCAGTGGCAAGGGGATAAGGCTGCAGCGGAGGCAAGTCTTGTTTCATTACATGCTGTGGGGTTGAGGCATGCTGATAGGCTGCTCCATTCTAGGTCTCTTTTGTACCAAATGCTTTCGGCGTGACCCCTTTGTCACAGCAAATTTTTCCAGCCTGTCTTGACAATGTGGAGTATGGTGCTGGAAACATATTGTGCAGTGGTGCAGGCTGTGATGAATGCACTGGTGTGGTCAGCTGTTGCAGGGCCAAGCTTGGGTGCTTGGGGTTTAAGCATTCTCACAAGTGCTTTTTTTGCACCATCACCCTATGGCTTGACCCCAACTTTCAGCTCCTGTCCTAGTAAAGAGGGCACTCCCTTCAGGGCAGGGCCCATCCTTGGTGCAGGCCTTTGCATGCTTGTTAACACCCACTGGTCCCTATGGGCATTGCTTTGCTGGGTGGCTGCTACCTGCCCTTCGAAGTTGGCCCCTTTGGGGATGGTTGATGGAGCATAAGTCCTAGCTCACTTGTCTGATTGCCTTCAAACCACTTGCAGCTGGTGGGCAAGGGTCCCAGCACACATCAAAAGTCCAGGGACTTATACACATTTTTCGGAAATTTTCAGGCCCAAATTCGCACGTTTGCCTCCTCAAAATGGGCATTTTCAGCGCAGCCCATGATCAACTTTTCACCAAGTCAGAATTGGCCATACACTCCTTGAGAGGAAAACATAGCAAATCATCACTTTGTGGGGGCTCTTTTTCAGGTGCTACGGATCCTTTTGTCCCGTGAAGGTGGTCTTACTCGCACCTTGCGAGCTTGCCTGCCTTTGGATATTGATGGCATTGATGAGGCATTGCATACTCGGTACACTGAGCACATTCAGCGTCTGTCCCAGGTTGTCAATGGTCCTGGGTCCCGTACTGGTCTGTATTTCAGGGTTGTTGGTACACATGTTTTGGGCGTTGTCCCTTCTTTTTACTCATGTCGACTGTCTCATGGTGTGTTGGTACGTTTCTTGCGTTTTCGTCTTGGTTGCCATCATTTGCGTATCCATACTGGGCGTTGGCTTCCGCCCCTCCTTCCGCATTCTCAACGCACATGTTTGCGGTGTAGCTCCACAGTAGTTGATGATGAGGCGCATTGTTTGTTCATGTGTGAACACCCCACAATTGTTGAGGCTAGAGATTTGTTTCTGGCAGCTGTGGTTCCCCCCGTGGCCGCGTTGTCCTCGCTCAGGTATGCTGATTTCTGGGCACTGTCAGCCACTGGCTGTGTCCCTCTCTCGGCCTTGGTCAAGTATGTGGCCGTGTGTGTTCGTGTCTGTTGGTACTGCCATCAGACAGGTGGTACTGATGTGGTGGACTTACCGGATATCTTGCTCCCGGCAGGTCAATATTTGGATCTGTTTGATTCGGAGTCGGAGACAGATGTTCCTAGTGATTCGTCTGATGAGGAACTGGTTGAAGTCTAGATAGCTACATGTTTGGGTATTCGCCTTGGTTGGTGTGCTGGCCGTCTTGGGTGGTACATATGCGGTGGACTTACTGGACATCCTGCTTGGTTGGTGCTCTGGATTGTGTTTGATTTGGATACACCCATCAGTCTCCTGCTGGTGATTTGTTTGCCGTGTCCGTAGTTGGATGTCTGCTTGGGTATTCCTCTTGCTTGGTGGTATGGATTCCATTGTTTTTGGACCCATCCGATGGTGTGTTTGGTCGTTTCGACCTAGCAGCCCTTTGCGGTTGCCGCACCTTAAATTTTTGTTTTTGTTTTTTTTCATCAGACAAATGCATAGCCGTAACCGCCGTGCAAATTGGGCATGCATGTGCTGTGCCATCCTGCTTGGTTGGTGCTCTGGATTGTGTTTGATTTGGATACACCCATCAGTCTCCTGCTGGTGATTTGTTTGCCGTGTCCGTAGTTGGATGTCTGCTTGGGTATTCCTCTTGCTTGGTGGTATGGATTCCATTGTTTTTGGACCCATCCGATGGTGTGTTTGGTCGTTTCGACCTAGCAGCCCTTTGCGGTTGCCGCACCTTAAATTTTTGTTTGTTTGTTTGTTTGATGGGCGGGTCACCCCGAAAAGTTACACCTCCGGCCTCTCACTTGTCGAGTCAGCCGAGGCACCCCGCCACCGGCACGTTCATTTCGCAACACCCTGTGTGCCAGGCAGCATAGAGTAAGCCTTTTATTTGGGATTATCCTGGTTTTACCAATACAGTGATTTGTGTGCTCACCTCTCCTCAGGTACATCAGTAAACCTTCTCGGTGCCTGCTCCTCAACCCCACCAGCATCTGCTTGCTGCCAAGCTGGTTGAGATGGGCTGCGACACTCCTGCAGCTGCCGCCTGTTACGCTCAGCCGCCTCCCGCACCTCGAGCCAAGCTTGCCGCCTGCGGGTGCATATCCAGGCAATGTGTAATTGCATAGGCTATGGGTGGACTCATGCTGTATGTGTTTGAGTACGAGCAATATGTTTGTATGGCCTCCTGGTATGTTTTCAAGAGGTCGTTACCCATCAGCAAAAGCCTGTGAAGCACAACAACACCGTAGGACATTCCTTATCGTGGCTTGGCGTGGTGCCTCTTATCAGTGATGGCTACGCATGACTCGTAATATCTCCATTCCATGGCCCACCAAATGGTCAGCATGCTACCACGTCAATCCCTAATTGGTAGGATGAATGGATGCTGCTGTTCTGGCTTGTCTTTAGCAGAAGGCTTGCTCGTACTGCAGCTCAATGGAGGCACAATTGTGTGAAGGGATGGATATCAATGCCAGGAAGGTTTCAGGCATATATCTGCAGCTGCCAAAGGTGATGCTGTTGGTGATCAATAGTCTGACAGCATTTCAGCAGTCCTGACCATGCATGGGGCCTCCTTTACCTCTGCTCTGGCGTCAGCTGCTCCTCCTTGCTTGCGCCTCTTGCTGCTTCTACCTCAAGCGCCTCAGCCACCTGTTCAGGCTCCACACGAGGAGGAGACCACTCCTTGCGAGGCTTGCGCATCCGCTTTGGCCCAACAGCGGAGCCTCCAACTCCATTGTTTTCAGCATCTTCAACATGTCTGCCTGGTAACCCGTAGGGTATACGAGCATGGCAGTCTCCCTGAAGGTTTTGTATCTTCTGCTGCAGCTCCTCTCGCTGACGTTCCTGCAACACAGGGAGGGAGAGGACAATAGGCAGCAGAACAGCAATGTGCAGCCACCAACACTACTACAGCATTGGGCTTGCATGTGTAAGCAAGTGGGGTTTCTTGCCTTGGCACAGATGCATATGCATACATCATTGTGCGATCCCCAGCTGTCCCAGGTGATTCTGCATCAAAAGAACTGGACACAACTTTGATCATTTAACATCTGCAAACTAGCAGCATGATGCATCTTGATATCGAGAAGCAAAGATAGCAATGCACGCAGACCTGGTCACAGACAGACTTCAGCTGCACTCAGAGACAGAACATCTCTCAAATTGCATGGGCAAGTGACAGGCTTCATGTTGTTGTTGAAGACCTTAGCTGTTTGCACACCGGGCTAATACTCTTACCCGCATTGCAGCTGCTGCAGCTAGGTGCTCGTCCTGTGCTTGCTTAGCTCTTGCTTGAGCCTCCTGTATGGCACGCAACCGTTGAGCACCTTCTGCCTGTGCATCATCCAACCGCCTGCATGCAACATGACATGCTTGTCACTCTGCTCGGATACCCCACCACTTCTTGAGAACACAGCTTGCCAACATCACAGTTCCTTTCTGCTATTCGTCAACTACTAGAGCAACCAACTTGGTGCTAACCTCTGCTGGTACAATGTCTAATACAATTAAGTATCTTGCTCGGCTTGTGCGGGTATGACAACACTCTTGCTACCCCACTGAGTGATACTTCACAGACAGATGTGTTGCAATCACATCTCCTTGCAACATGCTTTGGTAATAGGATGAAGAGCATTTAGCCACATGCACCATCTTCTGTCATAGACATGATGGAGTGCTTGACACAAGCACACAAGACACATTCCACCTGTGCGACTCACCGCTTCTGCTCCTTCCTGCGCTCAGCTTCCTGAGTTACCCAGTCAGGCGTCAAAGCCACCTTGGACTCAGCTATCTTGGGTCGTGCAGCTGGTGTGCCAGCTACGTGTGCTGGCACGATCAGGCCTGCTGCTGCGTACTGCTGCTGCTTTGCTGCTTCCTCTTGACTGATGCGCTGCTTCCGTACCTGCAGAGGGGAGACAAGACCAAGCCCTTGGGGTTAATCATTGAAAGCATCCCAAGCCGTAGTGAGGCTGCAGTCATGATGCACCCTATACCCTGCGCCTATCAGACAAATTAACTAGATGCTAGTTTTGTGATGCTGCTGCTATGCTGATTTTTCCTTTCAGAAAGATGAGGCACCATGTCTTCTGTCTGATTGGAAATTGCGTGCAACACAGACAAACCCTGCAGGACTTAAGCAAACCTCTACAGCCCGAAACATTTTTTGTGTTCATGCAATTGATGCTCTGGCAAATAATATGTCCCCATCTCCTCCAAGGGTCAGCCCTATTCCAGTAAGATCACAACATCTTCAATTCTTCTAATGTTTTTCACAGCAGATGCCCCAAGCAAGCTCCGCCATCAACAACACTATTAGAATTGCTCCCTCCTCCTTCCAAGAGTCGCCATGTTTTTCTTGCGATGCTCCCGCCTGGGCTAAGTCTGCATGCACATCGTTCTACCCACCAGGATCAGTATCCAACATGCTGTGCTCACCTCTGCAGCCCGCTCTACCTCCTCCCGCTGCTTCTGGGCCTGCTGCACTTTCACCCTTGCTGCTACAACAGCCTCCTGCGCTTGTGCTGCCTTCTGCACCCTTGCAGCAACGCCACCAGCACCACCATGTGCTCCTCCATCTTCCCAACCAGCTAGAGGGTGGCTTGCCACTTGTGGAGATGCAGCTCTGGCACCAGGAGAAGGGCCACGGCTGCTTGGCTTGCTTTGCTGACTGCTGCCACCAGCTGTACTGCTGCTGCCACCTCCCACTGATGCTGCTGCTGCTGCCCGTGGTGAAGGTAGTGGCGATGGGCCTCTACTCGGTGTTCTGGCACCAGCAGCGGCACCTCCACCAGTTGGACTTGGAGCACGCTGCCCAGGCACAGGTGCTGGTGATGAGCCCGGAACTACTGTACCTGCTGCTGCTGCTACTGCTATGGGACCATTTGGCTTAGGGGAGATGGGTGGCTTTGCTGATGGTAGCGCTCGTCCAGCTGCAGTGGGCTTGGATATGAAAGGAGCTGCGCAGACAACAAATATGAGAGCAATATTCACCCTTCACAAGAAGCGTTGGGTACCCATGGTAATCAATATGAAAGGATGGGAAGTTCTCAAACAGCAAGTGAACATTTCCTGTGCTTACCCACGGTAAGGGGCGGCTTTGCTGGCAGCAAGCTGCCGGCTGGTGGCATCCTGGATGCCTGCACCCCAGCTGCTGCGTCCTTGCCTGTATCACGCTCCTGCTGGGGCTTGTGCGCCACAAGGAGCTTTCCAGGAGCTGGCAAGCCATGGATGATGGTGTGGCTGAACTCATTGCGCTGCAAAGAGAAAAGGGCAGAGCATGTTGCATGCAAGTCCCCGGGGACATGTTGGAAAGGGTCTGAGTAGAGCACTGCTGAGCACCATAGAAGACACAGCTCTGACTGATCGAGGTTATGATTGCTAGCAACAAAAGCAGCCAAATTCATGTTCTGCATCCGCTCTGGACTTATAGGCAGGATCATCTCCTTCCACATACAGGAACTCTCCGACGCCCTTCCCAGAAATACCACTTGGTCCTGTCATCATTGGATACAGCTGCTGATCGTCGACACTTAGCAGGCAAATCCTGAATGCAGCATGATGGAATATCATTCAAAGCCTGCCCTGCTGCTGTTTAAGACCACATCTCACCTCCAGGGTGCGTGACAAGAAGGCTGTGATGCGCTGCTTAAGCACTGGCATGGCCAGCAGCTGGTTGATGCTGGGGCGCTTATTGACATCCAGGGTCAGCATGCAGGCAACCAGGTCTCTCAGCTCCTTGCTACGTGAGGTTGGCAGGGGTGTGAAGTTGCCCTTGATTATCTGCATAAAAATCACATGCAGGCCTTAACCATCATATCCTCTACACTAGCAACACGTGTACACCGTCAAGTTGACACCTGAACAGCAGTCGATGCTGTCCTTGCAGTGGCTGTAGTCTCGGAGTCTAATTACAAGCTGCCTAACCGACACTGGCACTCCAGCACCTTTCCCACAGGGCAGCAAAACAGGCAGCTGCAGATCACTGGTGTACATTTGCCAGGACAGCTACACAATGTAATAAGCAAGAGTGATTCAGGTGGACATTATAGTGCTTACAGTCTTCCAAGATAAAGCACCTGGGCTTGCGTATCAATTGACCTACAGCATGCATGATAAAGGGCCACCCTGGCATAGCTCCTTTTGTCTGATGCCATGATAAGATGTCACAATGGCCAGTTTTACAACCATCTTGATACCAACTCTATACCGGGGCCCACATGAAAAGCTCCTGAGTACCTGATGTGCCCTTTGATGGGTTAGTACTTACTCGCTGTATGAGAGCGCGCATGTTGGGTGCTTCAAAGGCATGTTTCAGCGTAGCCAGCTCATACAGGATGCACCCCAAAGACCAGATGTCGCTCTGCAGCATCATCATGTCTCCATCATCATGAGTGAAGGTAGGAAATAGGGCTTGAAGGCTGCCTCATGTGATGCTAAGAAATGAAGGGTTCCAGGCTACTCCATGGCATTAACAAGGGCAAGCAGTGCTTCACCAGGACATGAAATTCGACTTTTTGTGTGACATGCCTGCTTTCTGCATCATAATAGGGGCTGTTTATTGTCCCTGAACCAACAAAGCAGAAGCAGCTGACGTAGCACTGTCCCCAATGAGGAGGTGCTTGAAAAGGTGGCTGCAGACTACCTGTTAGCACTGGATTGCTTTCTGTTAACAAGGATTTGCTTGCAGCAAGGAGAAAGGAGAAATCAAAGGAGAAGGAAGAGAACAGGAAGTGGTTTACACACCTTTTGGTTGTACTTTCTGTTCTGGCAGATCTCAGGGCTGAGGTAGTAGGGTGTCCCAACTGCAGTGGCAGCCAACTGCCAGGTGCTGCTAAGGACCTTGGACACACCAAAGTCCCCAAGCTTCAGTAATCCAGAACCAGACATGAAGACATTCTGGGTTTTCAAGTCTCTGCAGGGCACAGTCACACATTAAGGCAACACTGGAAGACATAAGAAAGCAGGAAGAACAGTGGACGCAAGGAGACCTAGACAGCAGCTTGTGTTCCTTGCAGACACACACGTTCAGCATGCTGCAAGACCCAAAGAAATTTCCAACAAGATGTTGCAAGACACGTTATGGCCCCTGCTTGGTTCAGCAACTGGTGTGTAGCTATTGCAACTGCGGAGCGTGTATGTAAGTACTGCTTGCCTGGGAGTACCTGTGCAAGATTTTCCTGTCATGGACATGCTTCAAGCCCAAGCACATCTGTACAAACCAGTCCATGACGGTGTCCTCGCTCAGTTGCCGCCCTGCTCTTGCCTTCAGGATGTTGTACAGGTCACCTGCAATAAGCCAAAGGCCAAGCTTGTCAGGCGCGTTTCCTGAGGGTGGCGCACTTGCCCAAAAGGGCGTGCAATCCAGACGGCAGCAGTTGCAGCATGTCGGCATCGCACCTGCCTTACTACTGGGGGTTTTCAGAACTTTGGCCTATTCCACCCTGGCATCCATCATCAGCGCTGACTCCTTATCTTTGCCATGCAATAAAAAGTCTGTGCTGATGGTGTGCTGAGTGTGCATAGTGTGAGCGCGAGCAAGGCAGGCTCACATACAGCACAAGCTGCAAGGCAGCTATCTCGAAGCGTTTTGGCCTACTTGCAAGCTGGCTTGGTTCTGTGCTGCTGCTGTGGTCCTCGTTTTCATGTGCAGAGCTGGCCTGAAGCTGGCTTTAGACCTGAAGCTGCTGCGTCAGTTGATGATGCCCTGAAACCTGTGGCTCCCAAAAGGCCGCTTACATAGAATAGCAGCTAAGTGTCACTCACCTTCAGAGCACCAGTCCATGATGATGCAGAGCTTGCTGCCATTGCTAAAACAGCCCTTGCATCGGACAATGTTGGGGTGGTTGAGGGCCATCAACAACTGCAGCACAGTGTGGAGGCTATGATATATTAAGTTCCTTTTTGCTTCCATGAGATTCATTAAGTACGTGCCTTCGCTTCCTGCTCCGATGCCTCCCGCTCTGGCTTGGACATTCGAGAAATGTCCACCTCCTTGATAACAGAGTTCTTTCCATCGAGCTTGTTCACACACAGAAAGGCTGACCCAAAGCCTCCTTTACCAAGCAGCTTCAACTTGGTATAGTTTTCCATGTTTCATGTATGTATAGTGCAAGTATGAACATGGATACCTCCAATGAGCCAGTGGTGGGTTGGGAGCCAGACTACATGGAAAGCGACAGCCACCAGCATTCAGTTTGATAGCATTGGATGATACCGTGGACCAGACACCCGTGCCACAATGCAATGCGTGGGCTCGTGTGGATTCAAGATTTTCTGTGCATATGTCACGTCAAGAAGAGGTCGCCCACTTTGAAAGTTACTCCTGGTGCCTCGTCCGCGAAACCAACCACTAGGCCTCACAGACTAGGGATCGAATCCGCGCTCCAATGTGTGCAAGTGCACGTTGTGCTGAGTTCAAACGGGACGTTACTGCAACCCTGCTCCATGTGCGCCTACAGCGCTTGGGCATCTGCGATCGGAAGTGACCTGAGTGTCAAGCGTCGTCCCGAGTTTGGCTGCGTCCGTTTTCTTGTACACGCACTTTGATACATACCCCTTGTCTCTCCTCTCCGTTCCTCGCGTGCAACAAGACTTCTCCTCTGAACTCATGTTGCTGAGCCTGTTAGTAGATGCCTCCCGTTCGCTGTCTGGCAACCTAGACAATGGCAGCCCAGTCACAAGAAGTAGTCGAGCAGCAGTTCATTCTGCGTGTACAGGATCCTGAGCTTGCGGATACACTCCGGGCTTGGCTGCGAGAGGATGTGCAGTTAGCGGAAAAGCCGGAGCTCCTGTTCGAAGGTCAGCTTCGCAGCCACAGATTGGATCATTAGGCTGTAGCCATGGGGCCCTGACGTACATGTGATGATGCCATCTCCAAGATCTGCAGCATGAGAGGCGTGGTAAGCTGGTTGTCAACGGCCAGACTTACCCTGTCCTCCTGCAAGACCTTCCAGCTCTGGTTGAATCCTACAAGACACTTGATGATGCCAACTTGATAAAAACAGCAGATGTAGGACAGGTAGGTCTTTGCAGGAGACAAGCTGCCTTCTAAGAATGTATGTATGCTATGAACTTGCAGTGGCAGCTTGTTGGCAAAAAATCAGGGATTGAGAGAAAGCAGCAATGGTTGCAGGGGAGGCCCTTAGAACTTATTCTGAATTGCCGAAAATAAGTACATTGCTGCCGGATCCAAGAGCAGCTGCACCACGACTGCGTCCTTGGTAGGCCCTCATTTACACCTTCCATCTAAAATCCGCCCGCGCGAGTTAGCTATGTTGTATGGGTGTCCGTGTAGGTGCAATTCTCCTAGCTGAAAACGCAGCAGGTTAGTGCTGAAGCTGATGCTGGAGCAAGTAGATAGCATCTCATTCCGTCACACTGCAGGGCTAAACCATTGTGACCTTACTACCCTCTTCTCCCTCAGGTGTTGGCAGTAGGTCCCGCTGATACTGGGCATGTAGCTCCTGGTGCTGCCAACAGAGACATTATAGATGTAACAGGAGATGCTGAGGCTGCTGGTGCTGGACCCCTCGCCTTAGGGCAGCCTGAGCAGCCAGCAGACCCCATGGAGGCAACAGATGGTGTCACGCCCTTCATGCGCATGGCTCGCAAAAGGAACTTCAGGCCTGCCTTCACGATATCTCCAGCTCAGGTCCAGCAAGTGGAGAACATGGTGTTAGATATTGTCAGTGGCAGGTAAGAGGATCTGAAGGTGGGCGGGCAGGTAAACCACGCCATCAATTAGCAGAATGTAACATGCGTGGTGCCTGAATACTTGCCAGTGCTTGTAAGAAATAGGTTTTTACGATAAACCGGTGTTTGCAGTAGACCAGTCAGACATTCACTGTGGCAAGAAGGTGTAGTAGCTGCAAAGGGCAAGAGCAATGGGGGGCTGCATAACCAGTGTTGCAGAAAGGGCGCAATGAAGGTTTTATTTGCCATCTGGTTCTTGGAATGCTGGGTTAGATCAGCAGCCATCACATGGAATCAGAGAGCAAGGAGGCCAACGACTTGCAGCAGCAGCAGCATTGAGGTTGAGAGACATTCGGCATGGAAAAAGAATATTGAACGCCCGTTTGCCAGTACGGACCTCATGCCTAGGCATTATTATGGTTGCATGCCGACAACGACGTGTATTCTGTTCCACCTCGCTGACGGCTTGAGGTGCAGGGACTATGGCACTTTTTGCTATGGCTTATCATGAAATGTGTTCATAATAGGATATTAACTGCAGCAGCTTACCAGAGCAGCAGTTAGGTAGGTCTTTGGACTTCCTCCAACTGATTGGTTCCTGGCAAAGGTACCAGTTGGGATGTACAGTGCTTTTGCATGCTTGGTTCAGGTCAGGAATTCATTTACCTTAAGGGTCTGGGCATGTTTCCTATGGCTCAACTTGCAATTCTCTCACCATGCGGCGAGGGGACTGATTTCCTGCACTTGCAAATGTGCGTTAGGCCCTGCACCTCAAGCTGTGATGAGAAACAGTCAGATGGAAAAATATGCAGCATGTCTTTGATATGCAGCCAGAAATAAGTGACGAGATATGCTTACAGACATAGTTACCAACGTTTATCTAGTCACTTGTTGGTCCAAGGCACCGGCTGCAAAAGTGTGCCTGCACTTATGCCTACCAGGGCTCCTGAAGGCTGGACCTTCCAGGATGTGGAGGAGGAGTTTGTAGTCAATGAGCATGGAGAGGGGCGCTGGCAGCCTGTGAGCAGCAAAGTGGGAGGTAAACGTGCTGGACCTACAAAGAAAGAGAGGAAAGAGATAGCAGGCAGTGACACGGAGTAAAAAAGCCTCAGCAGGAGGTGTCTTTCATGGCACAGGCAAGGGGGGTTGAAGTTGTTAAGAGAGACCACTGCACTGCCCTCTGGGCCGTGCAGCACCTAAGCATGACTCCAAGGGGGGTTGAAGTTGTAGCGGGTAGCTGTTGGCGGTAAGATAGCGGTAGCTGTCATCAGTGTTGGCTGCATTCTGCTCTGTTGTTGGGCTGAATGATTGGCTGGATGCAGGACCTGTGAGATTGATGATGGGGTTGCATTGATACTACTCATTGTACGTTGTAAGGCATCACATACGCGTTGCTTGTTGTTGACTGGGCACCAGCAAGTCAAGCTGGGCCGGCCTGATTACATTGGGTAGCAAGGCATCAACGGATATTCTGATGACCATTCCGAGTTGATCTTAGACCTTGTAAGCTGTTTCAAATACGGTATGGCGGCATTGCAGCTGCAGTTGGCCCCTTCTGTGTAGCGCCCCTATGGGTCAGCATACGGCATGTCAGTGTCCCACTTCATTGAGGCCACTGTACACCACTATCCGCTAGGTTGCCAGTTTGAACCCCGATGCGGGCGGGGTTATCGAAGGGTCATGCCGTACGCGGTATGATCGGGTCAAAGTGTGGGTTCGCCCATGTTGCCGGCCTGAGGAATGACACTTAATCAATGTGTCGAATGCACCTCAGGTCCTTCGCAGGCAAACACACACACATATACACACTATTGTAATCTATCTGTGCCATTTAGTAATCTTAAATAGTAACAGTGCTTGCTGCTTGATTTTTTTGCGATAAGTACCTGCATGCAGCTGCTGTCAGTCAATTGTCCAGCTAGTGGTCCACATATACGTGCGCAAGTGGATGGTTAACAATGGAAAACAGCTACCGCCATGCATCCTTCAGTATTAAGCCAGCCGGAATGACTGCTGTGCATGCATGTAATCCCTCACTTTCGTCACTACTGGACGGCTCCCGCAATGAAGGACTGGTAGTAACCCCTTAGAAGGATCCATGGCATGGAAGCGGTGTTAAAAATGCCTACACAAGAGATGACATGCATGCACAGCATTGGTAGCAGCTTGTGGCTGGTTCCCCCCATGCGTCAGCAGCCGTCTACTTCCATACATATGAAGACCCCACAGGAAAGCCAGCGCGCTCATCCGTCAGCAGCCCTCTTCTTCCTTACATCTATTGTCAAGTCCCACAGGAGAAGCATGCTTAACACTGCACCACCAACCCAACCATGCACTGGTTCCCACAATGCATACAAACAAGTTTCTACACATGCACCATCGCAGCTGACCACCACCTGCTGCTGCTTGCACGTAACTCATGGCTGCCAATGGGCAGTGGAATTCGTCACCTCTGCCTGCTACAACATCATCATCATCATCATCATCTTCCCTTGACGGAAGGCACACCCTGGATTGAAGTGTTCTGCCATGCATGCAGCAAACCACTGGAAAAAATGTCAGCGCAACTGGCCCTGATACATACTAATAGCAAAAGCGACACTTGACCCAGCTTCAGTTCACCCCTGCTTTATCAGCTACTGACTCATGGTGTTAAACTGGGCAACCATCCCAAAGCATCCCACCAGACAAAACCTACCACCCGCCCCTTTGCAACATGCAGCAAGGTATAGCAGACCCCCACTGCTACTCTCCCCCACACCTAGGGCCTCTATCAGCATGCTCCTTATGACTCCTCAAGGCAGAAGCTCCTGTCCAACCCTGACAGACGCTTGCGCACTACAGAGCAACAGGGGGACTGGAAGCACGCTCACAGTGCCAAGCAGCAGCCGTTGGCAACAGCAGCAGCAGCATTCACCTACTGTGCACAGATCCATCCTGTGCTGCTGCTGCTGTCTACTTGTGCCAACCCACCCATCCCCATAGGCTCCAGCCTTGCCCAGACTCCAAGAACATCCCAATGCAGCTGCAAGCACAGCAGGGCTCCACATCACATTCGCTGCCTTCTGCTATTGCTGCCGCTGCTGTTCCTGCTGCTAGCTCCACTATAGTGTTGCAGCTGCCTGCTGGAGCCCTGGGCCCTGCCATACCCCTTCATGAGCTGCTTAATGGCTGATGCCCAGCTTATCAGCAACACGCTCAATTCGCTCGACCTTCTTGAGCACAAAGAATTCACCGCCTGCAACCAGCTGCTTGGGGGGCTCCCCTTCCTTGATCACACCCCAGATCACCAGAGTGTCATCCTCAGGATCTGTCACGCCAATGATACGCTCATTAAGCAGGGCAGGGACCTCAATGGGGTTGTCTACAGTGCCGAAACGAGGCTCATAGGCCCTGCACACAAGAAGGAACGAGGCAGAGTCTGGAGTCAGTTCTAATGCTAGTCAAGTTTCATTCCTGCTCATTTGAGTCGCAGAAGTGTGAGCATTCAGGTATTGCAGGAAGGCATCACATTGCATGATACTGCTTGCATGACTGCCTTGCCCCTTAGGCCTGATAATCCCGGACCACCTAGAAAGTTCAAAACTTGCTCCCTAGCATTGCGAAATTGGTGCCTTGGAAGGTGCAAATGGCAATATTCAGCGCCATCGACTCTTGCTGCATGTCAAGCACCCGTGGACAGGGAGGATAACTGGCTACTGCTATGGCAAATCCATTTCTATTGTCATGCTGTCCTGCATGACTACAGCACGAAGGCTAACTGAACGAAGCGCATGCTCTGTGCCTGGCTGATCAGCGACTTTGTGCTGAACATCTTGCCAAGCAAGGCCTGCAGGTTATGGAAACTGCCACTTTGATGATAAAGAGCCGTTCTTGCTGAATGCCCTGCTGCAGCTGATCCTGTCAGCATATGATGTGTTTGCTCCTTGTTGCTGCTGTTTCTGATGGTCTGCGCCAGCGCTGCTGCTGCTGCTTCTGATGCTGACTGATGCTTGGCCCCTTCCTGCTGCTGCTTCTGCTGTTCGATACAGTGACGTTCTGCCTGTTACCTAGCCTATGAGAGTAAGCGGACCTGATACTGGTGCTGTTCCTACTTGTTCCCAACTCCAACGCACCATGCCTCATCCCAGACATCCTTGTCTACCAGGTAGCCAAACTTCTCATCCCTGCAACACATAGGGAGTGGTGAGACGGTGAAATTGTAACAGGGTAATCTGGAACCAACTAATGAGGACAGGACAGCGCAAGCAGATTCCCAATGCCATCCATTACAGCTCCTATAACCGCACATTGTGGCCTAGAGGCATTGCAAAAGCAGAACTAGGGCAGTGTGGAGCAAAAGGTAGTTGCCTTTGCATAAGCTGGTCAATGAAACTCACTTGACTTTCACAGAGTCAGGAGCTGTGCCAGTGGGGGTGGTCGTCGCCCAAAGCGAGCTGCTTGTGTGGTACCAGCTGGGCTTAGCTGCACTGTATGCAGCCAAGCACTGCGTCACCTGCGTAACGAAGGACTCGTCATCTTCATATTCCTTAGCCCTGCTTGCTACCGCTGTGAAAGAGATTCGGCTGGGGCATTTCACAGCTTCAGCACCGTCAAGTCTACGTTCTTCAAGCGGTGCTGTAACCAACCTCTTTGTCACAAGCTTAGTCCGCCGATCGCTAGAACCCCTTCGATCTGCTGCACCCTAGGAAACTAAACTATCGTAACAACCGGCTTAAAGTGACTTCATGGCCGCTTCAGGTAGTACCAGCGGTGCTACTATGCGAATGGCTCATTACCACCCTCGCCGAGCTTCCTGGCAAGCGCAAAACGTGAGATCCGCACTGACCTGTGAAGCCTCCCCGGCGAGCACTGCACTTCTACTTGAACTAGAGGCCGCAGCTGCCACCCTGCTGGCAAGCCTGGCAAGCCTGCTCATGGCTGCAAGCTGCAGAAGCACACTAGAGCCAGGCTACGAAAGGCAGCGTCTTACAGCATCCACGCTCCACACAGGGGGTGCTGCTGCTACCGATACCACTCAACATGCTAGGAAGCAGCGTCTGGTCAGAGTCGGTAAACGCACTGTGTTCAGGTAGGTTCAGGGGTGGGCATCTGGAGTGACTCGGGAACTGGTACGTGTATGGGCAGTAGCGGTTGTAGCCTGCACATCTACAAGCACCATCCTCGGCGTGCAACCGCCTTTGTGCGCTTCCCAGGGCTCCTGCGAGTGGAGGACCAAGCCTGCATCACTGGGGCACTTTGTAGGGGATTCTATGGATGGGCCCTTTTCCCATGCCACCCGAGTGGGCACGTGTGCCTGGAGCTGTGCTAGCCGTTCTGAATTTGAACATGAGTGATCACACATACATAATAAAAGGATGGATCAGCTCAGATCACTGTTGACCCGCAGCCATCGGCAGCCCCCCCCCCCAGCATCAGTAGCAGCAGCAGCAGCAGTGGAGGGTGCTTACGCGCAGCAGCGATGAGGAAGCCGGTGGTGCTGGACGTACTGCACTGCTGGCAATGCCCGACCTTCAGCGAAATTACCTTGCAGATCTTGGAAAAGGGGGACAGCAGCAGCAGCAGCGGACGGGACAAGCAGGACTGTTCCAGTGGGGATATGTGCGTGGACGGCGAAGAAAGTGCAGCCTGTGTCACTCACCAGCAAGAGCTCAAGCACTCTATACCGTGCTCGGCAGCAATCTTGTCAGCTGGTTCCGAATACTTCAAGACAGCCCTCCTCACTCTGCTAAGAGAAAAGTCTGCAATGCTGCCTCTTATTGTGAACTCTGGAGAAGCAGATGCAGCACTGGAAGTAGTCAAATCCTTCTACACGGGCAGCTCTCCATCAGCGTCAGTAACCGAATTGGTGCTTATGTGCAAAGTGGGAGATCGCCTGCAGGCATCCACTACCCCCTTGTTTATTGAAGCACTGGTGCAGCTCCCTTTAGACGGCTGGAAGTGGGATGATGTTATCATGGTGAGCTTGCCATGTGTATGCCATGTGTCTATCTGCATCCCGTGACACAGAAAAAGATATGGCATGCTGTCATGGTGGTTGAGAGAGTCCATGCAGCCCTCTTTGACTCACAGCATCCAGAGGTGTAGCTACGTACAAAAGCCCATCAAGCTCACTTGCCTCATGTAGCTTCAATCAATCAAAACACAAAACCAGCTATGCCACTGGTCACTCAAGGCCAAGCAGCACACGACCCCTCATGAACTGCAGTCACACAACCCCATTTTGGCCAACCATATGGATACCCCTCGTGTAGGTGAACCACTTACGCCACATTAAAAACTGCAACATAGAGTTGAAGCCAGATGAACGACAGCATGCAGCTTAGTCTCATTGTATCCCTATGATACGGAGTGGATGTCTTCCAGAAGCTTGGGTGTGTGAGCTTGATGCCTTTGTATGTGCTTGCCCCTCTGTGTTGTTTTTTAGGTGTACAGCCTGCCCCCTGGAATGCTCGACAGGGGCTCTTGCTTTGCGCCTGTGGTGGTGGCTGCTGAGAAGAAGCTGCTGGAGGTGCTGGGAGACTTGGAGGTGAGGGAACCCTGCCTGCATGGGGTCAGATCGCTTGCAAGCCCAAAGCAGCACTCTTGGTTGTGCATGTTGGTTGTGCATGCTCCTGCTGGCTTGAGAGACAAGCTTCAGCAGTCTACTCTTGTTGGCATGTCCCCAGCACAAATTGCAGCTTGGCAATATTGGGCTGCCAAGCCTGGTTCTTTCTCCAGGTTGTAGCAACGATGCATGTGCATGCTTTCTGCGCTTTGGAGACACAGTGTTGGAGCTGGTCGTGCATGAGTGGAGCTAAGGGGCTTCCAGCATTTGTGATGGTGTTTGGTGATAAGGTTACAAGTGAGCGCCCTGTCAGTTGTGATCCCGTGAACATCCAACCTTCCAAGTTCAGCAGTTATGATCACTGCGGATTGCTACAGCTGCCCTCTGCATCTTATTGTCTACCATAAAGTATTCCGGTGTGGTTCAGGGATGGGGCACGTGCGCCTCTCTGTACTAGCTTTCTTGATTCACTTCCTCTGCAAATGTCAAGCATGCCAGTAAGATTAGCAATGCGTTAATTCCTCTGCTGATAAGATTGTCCATATGTTACAGGTGACCTTGCAGCCTGGCAGTGACACCGCTGACAAGCTTGTGCACTTGCCCCAAGCTGCAATGGAGGCACTGATAGACAGCGACAGTCTGAAGGTGGCTTCAGAGAACTCTGTGGTGGAGGCCCTCATGCGATGGAAGAACTTCGGGGGGAGGTGGGAGACCCTGGCGGACGTTGACAAACAAATGCTTGTGTCCAAGATACGGCTCTGCAGCTGCACACAATGGTTTTTGACTGGTTGGCTCATGAATGAGGAATCATTTATATACAAATTCTTGACTGTACCTCAGAGAGCCATGGTACTTGCAACAGTTGGCAGACCAGATTACTGGAGGAAGTTTAAGGAGGCAGATGAGCGCCGCTTGGTGGAGCAAGTGTTTGGTGGTGCAGACTCGTTGCCTGAGGTTTGCTGGTGGAAAGAGCCACGGCAGGCCTCCAGCATGGGTGTTGCTGAAATGGAGGTTCAGACGACGATAGGGGAGCTGTGGAGTGCTGAGGGTGGAGTCAGGAGCAAAGGCGTATACTTTAAGGGCCTTGAGTGGCACATCGGCGTTGAGTTCACCGATGTGGAATCTGCTCGAGAACAGGAGGGGGTAGCCCAGTGCAAACTGGGCTTGTTCATGAGTTACTTGAACAATGCCCATTGTGGTCCCATTGTCTTCAAGGGTTTTGTGATGCTGGAGGGTCCTGACTCTGAGGCGACATTGGGTGAGGAAGAGTTTAAAGCTCATGACTTTGGCTTTTCAGGGAGCTATGGGTTCCTGGCCCTTGGAGGGTACACCTTCAGTTCTATGGTGGAAGCGAGCAATAAGCTGCAAAAGTTCATCCATCCAGATGGCAAGCTCCACTTCCAGGGGATGGTATCAGTTGTCAAGTGAAAGTTTAGGATCCACACCTGGCTGTAGAGCATTTGTATTATGTGCTTCTGCTATGTAGAATACCTGCCTGCATGATTGCAGTTGGTTGTCGCGATAGCTGATGATGGTGTCTGTGATGGAGGCCAGAGGGGAGTTGAACTTAGGATGGACAACAGCTGGCATTGGGGCATGGCACCCCCCTCCCCCGAGTTCCTGTCCTTGTGGTGCATGCATTCAAGATTGTGCTATTCCGTATGTACGCAAGTGTTGCTGAGCCCTGTGAACCAGTCAATTGTAGTGCCTTTGCTGCGTGGAGGGTCTGTTGATCACATGTGCTGCTTTGCCATCAAGCGATCCAGCAGTGACAATTGTTTGTAGCCCGTGGCTGTAGCGAGATACATGTATGAGGAGTAACAGAAAGAAGATGCCTGGTAAAGGCAGTGTTTAGGGTTCTTGTGCATTGTATGATAGCCTAACCACATGGGCCATGCATTTAGCAGAAGCATCAGAATAGTATTGCTGGTGATCTCGGCTTAGTGGAAGGGGACTTGCTATCACCTCTTTTCTACAGTCTGTTTATGAATGGGCGCCCATCTAAACAACTGTGGGAGAGCAGCTTGGTGAGAGTGCCTTTGGCCAAAGGAAGAGTAAAATCTGTTGCTCCAGGACATGGCACAGGCAGGGCAGAGTGTGATATAGTAGAATGCTCTGCCGTCTGCCTAGGGGTGATGTAATGTAGCGCACGCACAAAGGCGTCAATGCATGGAAATTTACAAGGAACCAGCCACACTAAGGGTTTGTGAAGGGAGCATGCATTGGGTAGATCATTAACAGCTATGACACTAAATTGCAGCTGTTTAAAGCTAAACCCTTGCAAAAAGGATATAGTGCTGAATGTCAGATACTAAACTATGCGCTTCAGTGCGTTATGCTGATCGTAGTTTGTACCTCAGGAGGAAAGAAGCACATCTGTTGATGCAGTTGAATGGTGCACAGGCTCCATCTATGAAGCTCCAGCAATGCGTGGATGTGGTTTATGCAAGGCATAAGGACCATCTGCCTTTTGCCAGGTCGTACCAGTAGCATTGGAAGTTTGCAGGTCAGGGCTTGGCATTAGGACATGGCATAGGACATCGCATATGCAGAATTGAGACTGGCATTGCAGGTAGATCAGAATTGGTAATGTTTAGGCTTGCTCCCGACCTTGTAGGGCTTGGCAGAGATGCAAGAAGAGCTTCAAAAGACGGCTGACACAATTCAGGCCTACAGTCGCAGGTAGTGTTTTTAAGTTAAGTCAAACTGAGAGTGAGGTTGCTGTGTTGGGCTAGTTTCCGGCCAAGGCACCTGGCGGTGGTTGAAATAGTCAGCAAGCGCCAGATGCAAAGCGGCTTTTGCTGGAAATTCTGTGTGGGACGTGGGTGCTGGTTGGGCTGGCGGGCGCGTGGGGGGCTGGGTGGGTGGCGGGTGGGACCTTGGAGGAATTGTGTGTGCCAAATGTTGATAGGATGTAGTGTGAATGTGGGAACTGTAGATATGGAGGGCCACATCTAAAGTTTGGCATTAAACTGGGATGTAGAAGCGGGCAGGAGCAGGGCAACTGGGAGAGGTAAAGCCAGAAGCCCAGGGAGGAGGGGGGAGGCGGCTGGAGTCATGAAATAAGATCAAGGATGAGGAATGTGGCCAGTGGTTGCTCATGCACCCGTATGTTTATGTTGTGTCCATGCAGCGCATTAGCGCCACTGTGGTTGGCGTCGGGCGCTCACGTCATGGGATACACCAACCAAGTTTTTTGATTGTTCTGCTAGGCAGCTGTTCTGCTAGGCAGCTGTTCTGCTGTCATCTGTTCAGCATAGCTACTTTAACGGAAAAACCAGTGTGTGGACCACGTCTTCTGCAAGCACAAGGGGCGTGTGCATCTCTGTGTCACTTGCCTTACTTGCCTATGGTGCTCTGGAGCTGTGGGCCAGCAGGCTTAGGGTATGTTCTTATGCATGTTTAAAGCTGCC
This sequence comes from Pseudopediastrum boryanum, assembly GCA_963556185.1. Lineage (NCBI taxonomy): Eukaryota > Viridiplantae > Chlorophyta > Chlorophyceae > Sphaeropleales > Hydrodictyaceae > Pseudopediastrum > Pseudopediastrum boryanum. The sequence goes on along the minus strand of OY744499.1, from coordinate 7,366,675 downwards.
TCATGCCTGGTGCGCTAGGCAAGCAGACACAGGTAGCAGAACAAGATTGGTAGAGTGTCAGAATGGGCCTGGAACAGTAGTTGAGACATGGGTGCTATGAGAACAGATGATAGGAGTGTCCAGGTTGCTCCAGGTTCCCTGTGTATCTGGAGTGACTGCTTTGTTTACTATTGAGTTTGGAACATTGAGTAGAAGGTAGAAGGTAGTCCAGTTGAGCACATAGCAGACAAGTTGCTGTCCTTGTGGTGCATACATCCATCATCGCGTTGCGCCTTATGTACGCACGTGTTCCCCAGCTTTCTAGACAAGTCTCATGTTGTTGCGTCTGCTGCGTTGGAGATCTGTTCCTCATATGTGCTGCTTTGCCATGAAGCAATCCAGCAGTGACCATTGTTTCTAGGCATTGCTGCAGTTAGATGGAACAAGAGAAAGAGCACACCTGGATAGGGCAGTATTTAGTTTTCTTGTGCATTGTATGATAGCCTAACTTTATGAGCCATGCATGTAGGAGAATTAACAGAGCTTTTTGCCAGTGATCTTTTTGCCAGTGACCTTGGCGTAGTGAGTCCTGCTATCACCTTTGTTCTCTGGTCTCTTTGTAAATGGATGTCTTCTGGAAGAGTTATGGGAGAGCAGCTTGGTGAGAGTGCCCTTGGCCAAAGAGGGAGTAGATGTTGATGCTAGAGGACATGGCATAGGTCGAGCCAAGAGCGACATTGCAGCTAGATTAAACTTGGTTGCGTTTATGTTTGCTCACGACCTTTAGGGGCTTGCGGAAATGCAAGAATAGCTCCTGCTTCACAACATGCAGGGGCTTTGCAAAGCTGCAGCCCAGCCCATCTCTTGGTTGCTTTGCAAGCTGTGCATTGGTGCTTTTGGGTTGTATTAGGGTTTAGGCTCCAAAGGTTGTTTGCTGCAGGGCTGTGAGTGCAAGGTTCCTGCCTGGAAAAGTGCAGAAAACTCAAGGCATGTTGTCCCCCCAATACCATAATTGTTCTCAAAAAGACCCACTGGGTGAATCACAGTGTGCAAGTGGGGAAGGGTGCAGGCTGCAAACACAGCAGGTTCTTGGGATGCACGAGTACACAAGATTGCAGATTATTGTACAGGTTCAATTGGTTGTGAAATTAAAGAGCAGCTAGTTGCTCAGGCTGCCATGACAATTACATTCATAAGAAGTATGGATTGATCCCATCGTGCCCAGGGTATGGAGCATGGCCAGCAGGGTCACTGCGGTTGTGGAGCCAACCATTGGCCGTTAGTAATCTGCACCTGTGTTCCTTTGGGCTTCTGTGACCCTGCATTCACCACTGGCTGGTGGTCTGGAATCCATTGTTTTGGATCCATCCGACTACGGTGTTTTTGGTCGTTCCTGTTCTGACCTAGCAGCCCTCTACCGGTTGCCGCATTTTAAATGCTTGTGGTTGTTGTATGGTTGGTTGTCCTTCTTAATTGGTGGCCTTGGAATCCACTGTCTTCGGATCCATCCGATGTGTTTAGTCGTTTCGACCTAGCAGCCCTTTTGTTTGTTTGTTTCTTACTTCTGAGGCTGTGGTGATACATGCAGTGATGAGTGATTTGTATGTGTATAGGTTTGCTGGCAGCAACTTTCTTAAATAGCTTCATTTTGTAAGCTAAGTAAGAAAAGCAAGACAAGGCATTAAACTGCTTGGCTTGCTGCTGACTGGGTCCACCGGTCAGCGCACGGCAAGTCGAAATGGGCTGGCCTGACATACATTGGCCAGCAAGGGATCCCGGATGGAGTCCAGGGTGGGCTGGTGGCAGCCGTTGGGCTATATGCTTTGACAACCTGATGATTAGCCTCTTCAGACAGCTGTGCGATACGTTGTGTCCCGTGGTGCGCAGCCGCAGCTTGCCTATGTCAGCGGGCCAGCTGTTGCTGGGCTGGCCTATAGCACTCCATGCTTGTGGCCAGCCATTATGGTTGATGCAATTTTCTCTTTGATGCTATTTGTGGACTGGCATTGGAGGACTGCTGTGGCCCATTATCCGCACCTGCCTGCACTCGCTAGGAGCGTTGCCTTGACCTTTCAGGGATTGATTCGGCCACATGCATCCCATGTTGGTTGGGTCTGGTTGCATATATCCCTCTGTGGTTGAGTCCTTTGCACGGTTCTTGTACATCTCCAGCCCGTGGTAATCGTCATTGTCTGCCATGCCATTGCAACCGATGGAGGAGTGGGTGGTGTTCTTGATCATGGGCTCTGTCTTGATAGGAGCGTTGCCTTGACTTTGGAGGGATTGATTCGGCCACATTCCATGGTGGTTGGGTCTGGTTGCATATATCCCTCTGTCGTTGAGTCCTTTGCATGGTTCTTGTACATCTCCAGCCCGTGGTAATCGTCATTGTTTGCCATGCCATTGCAACCGATGGAGGAGTGGGTGGTGTTCTTGATCATGGGCTTTGTCTTGCCTGGATACATGTTTCAGTATCAGTACTGCTAGGTTGGTGGTCTGGAAGCCATTGTGTTTGGATCCATCCGATGGTGTGTTTGGTCGTTTCGACCTAGCAGCCCTTTGCGGTTGCCACACCTTAAATGTTTGTTGTTTGTTGTTGATACATGGGGAGTATTTATGTGGGCTTGTTACAAGTGCAGGTCGCGACAGTTGGGCATGCAGTGGTGCATTAATTTGACAGTCAAGCTTTGTAAGCAGGTCCATGTGCATCTTCTGTAGTGTCAGGAAACATGAATCGTCCAATGACTTTAACTGATGGGCCCACCTGTTGGTCAATGGTTGGTCCTTTGCTGCCGTGGTGTGTTCTGCACAATGGAGCTCAATGGAGGAGCTCGTGTGTAGGGTTTGATGTGGGTTGTGTTGTGGGTGGTAGCGGTGTGTCTCTGTATGTGTAGGAGCCTCGATCATCATATGTGTGGACGGTTGTGTGGCTTCAATGGGGCCACTCGCCACCAGTATGTGAATTACAAAGGGTTGCATTTGCATATATCTACGCCGCCATTGACGTGGACTCGGGGATAGTCCCTTCTTGGCAGCAACCAGAGATGGCAAGGCGGTTGAAGTGGTCCTCCGGCCGTCGAATTAGGACTCGTCACCTGCTTGTAACTCGTTGTCACTCTTCCGGTGCCGAAGCCCGCGCCCGAGTCAGGGGACGCCTGCCAAATTCTGAGCCTTTCCCGACTCCTACAACAACAGCAATAGGATAGGACAACTGTGTCAAAGCCACGCGACTCCTCAGCACGCCCCATGCGGCGGACCTGCCTGCTCTTACATCGTTGCCACACTGCTGCAACTAACGAGCATTTGAAGCATAACGCACCGCGGTAACATAAGTGAACGATGCATTTCCACAGCCCTTTAATGCTTCTATTAGCGCTTCTGTCGTCAGGTCTAATACTCAGCGAAGGTATGACAGTGCTGAACCCCGGGATGACCACCAGCCCGTTGCGGTACCTGATGAGAGTGCCCGTGCTGGTCTTATCACAGGTGCTTCGAAGGGAGATGGTAATGCAGTCGTACCGTATGTGCTGCAAAAGCCTGTCATCATGCTCATCGGAGACAGCATCACGGAGCTGGGCTCGAAGTCTGGAGGCTGGGTCACTCTGCTAGGAGAGGCTTACATCAGAAAGGTATGAGCTTTGGTCAAACCCATAGGAGTTGCGTAATTTGCCCCATGTTATCCGCAAAGTCATTCAGTGTGCCACATCCACAAAGGCGTTAGTGCCAGGGGATGTTGCAGAGTGCCTTGTCTAGGGAGCAGTCTGTCCTTGCTGTGCAGAATATCAGGTAGGCACTCAGCACCTGTTATGGAGGTATGTCTCTACCTCGAAGAGATTCAGCTGAGAGTGAAATAGACTCAATCGTCTGAACCAATGAGGAGTTCGTGGATGGAACAGATCCTGCAGCAGCAGCAGCTGATGTGGCCCTGGATAACTACCGGTAGCACAGATTCAATGAAGTCTATGCCACAAGTCAGGCCTTGGACATTTGACATGCAGGCAGATGCATATGAGCAGAAAGTTCTTGCCTAAAATTTAGTACGTCCGTCCACCTTGGAACAGAGCCCCATGGTGTACCTATCTTTCCTGCTGCCGCTGTCGGTCGCCAATGCCTCTCTGGGTGTGTGACCCGCAGGCAGATGTCATCAACAGGGGCCTGGGCGGTTACACCAGCAGGATGGCATTGCAAGCGTTGGATGAAATGGTAGCACTAGGGGCCTTTAACAGCTACGGCCCCAATGCTGCCCCTCGAATCAAGCTAGCTGTCCTGTGGTTTGGAACCAACGATGCTGCTGTGCCTGAACGGAGAGAGTAAGTCGCCATGGGCTTAGCAGATATGTCGGAGCTGTTTATGCAGGCGTTCTGCCGGCCTCCATATGGTACAGTTGGATGTGCCAGCGAGTAGACAGAGCATTTCCTGCAGAACAGAAAACGAAGGTCTTTCCAAGTCAATCCGCACGGTATGATATGCCAATTGCTGCTTTCACATGAGAGTTCAATGCAGCAGGCTCACAGGGTGATGTGGAGCAAGCACAGTCTGCACAATAGTCTGTTGAGTAATGCATAATGCACCAAGGACGCTCCGGACCGTAGTAAAGACAACATATTCAAGCCTGTATCACGATTGACAGTTCAAGAGGTATGCTAGCATTTTCTCTCTATTTCTGAGGATACCTTGATGAAAATGTTTTGGGCCACACAAGAGGTGCTTTGGCTGCAAGATAACCATCCCTTGTGCATGACCGGAGCACTGCACAAGGCTAACAACCTCCAGGACATCCTTCTCAAGTAGTGCATTTGCCAATCCAGGGAATGCAGGAGCTTTGCGATTAGTAGACGGGTTTAGACCTGCTGATTAGCATGCTTCCGCATTCATGCTAATCAGTAAATCAACTGCTCCCTGCTAATTAGTACACTTCTACAGTACCTGGTGGTTAATGATTGGGTACAGGCAATCAAAGCAGGGGAGTTTGCAGACAACAAAAGCAGGATGCACCAAACAAAGCAGGTTGCAACCAGCACCTCAAACTTAGACCCAAACCTAGTGGACAGTACACTTACAGAATCCCTGCTATTTCTGCACTGCAGTGGGAGGCAATCAGTACCAGTGAAAGAGTATGGGGCAAACATGGAGGCAATCATTGCAAAACTGAAGGCAGCAGACATCCAAGACGTTATTGTCATATCGCCGGTGCCAGCAGTGGAAGACAGAAGGGCAAAATATGTAAGTATTCAAGCAAGAGGACTCCATCAATGAATGTGTTTGACCAGTTGGCAGGTACAGAGTATAGAGGCCATTGCACCAAGCAGAGGTCTGCAGAGGTTGATCTGGTTTTGTTGTAAGGTCCTAACGCAGGAGACAATAGTAGGAGCATATATGCTGGGGAAGACAGCAGGCAATTCTCTCTGCACGGCGGAACCTCTCAGAGCACGGCCCTGGAGGCTAAAGCAAAGGATATGCAATGGGAGGGGCTTCAACATACACATGTGTATCAACAAGTTTGTGAAGGGCAGGGAGATTTAGCAACTAGCAGGGTCAGGAGCAGGCTGCAGAGCAATAACAGCAGCACCGCCAGCACGGCAGCAGCAGCAGACGCAGGGTACCGTAATATCACTAGCCGCAGGAAGTCAGCAGCAGCAGCACAACAGTAGCACCCAGCAGCAGCAGCCACAAATGAATGACAGCAGCACTGCCACCACGACAGCAGCAGCAGGAGGAGGAGCAGGAGGAGGGGATAGCAGCAACAGCATGAGGAGCTGCACCAGCAAAACTGTGCGGCTCAGACAGAAGCAGGGGTAGGGCATAAGCACGCCACATGTAGCAGGGGCTGTGTCTCATTTTTAAGGAAAGAGATAGGAATGGCACATGCAACTAACGACATACCAAAAGGATGCAATCGGGAAACACTATATGGTCCCTTCTAAAAGGAGACGTGATGGAAAGGATCTGAACAGGGTAACCAAAGGAAACTCATCAGGCGCTCTTCTTGTCCCATAAGGCTGGGCAAACAGCCAAACGTATTCCTGTTTTTTCAAATGGGCAGGAGGCTGCCACGTTTTTCATGCCAGATTCAATGGGATCAGAAGATGTTTTTGTATCAGTATTATCATATAAAATTGGCATCATCACCTCTGATGTCCAACGGCTGTTTGACCCAGTCTTAGACATTATCTTAGACTAAAGAGTTGACCCATGTTTGACCCTATGTTTGACCGGCTTGCAGGAGAGGGAGCCGGAGGGGTCCGACAGAATTAACATCCGCACAGCAGTTTATGCCGACACTGCCAAAGCAGCAGCAGCTGGTGCAGGCGTGGCGTACATTGACGTGTTTGGGTCATGGATGGCTAATGGTATGGAGCTGGCAAAGAGAGCTGCGGGTGACGATGGACTGCACCTCTCTGCGGAAGGCAATGCAATGGTTCACAAGGCGATCAATGATCTTATCTACTCTGATGAGCGGTTGAAGGATGTGAGGTACGCTTAAGGTCCTGGTGTTGTCAAGACTGGCATATGATGCATTATTCAGTACATTCATGTAGTGCACTCTTGCCAAATTCTCTTTGCACAATCGTTCTGGCATGCAACCGCTCCAATCATTCCGTTTTAGTCTTTCATGTGGTATCTTTTCTGAGGGGCTGTAGTGTGAAACATTTAAATAACTTTCTCTTGGTGCATTCACGTGGTAACTTCATAAAGTGATTTCTTCTCTGGTCAAACTGAATGGAAATGGATTTGCGGTAATGGGTATGTGGTAACTATGAGAGGGCTGACCTGCTACAGTCCAGCTGCGAGGTTAAGAGCTGTACTATTATGGCATTAGCGAAGTCATCATAAACACTGAAGACCCTCCAGCGTTGATTGAGACCCTTCGTGTGCCTGCTTGCAGACCTGATCAAATGCCCCTTCACCTACCCGAGTGGAAAGCAGTCAATTTCCAATCGCCCAAAGACACATTTACCCCTTTGTACAAGAGTGGGTCCGGCCCTGGTGCAAAGCAGTAGCTTAGTTGATGGCCTGAGGCAACTGCTGCACACATGGTGTGTGCCCAATTACAATGTCTTCTGCGACCACTGTCCAGGGCAGTTGCCTCCAGCCTCTTATCATTAGGTAACAAGATCAGGCCCGCAATGTGGCTACTAGTCAAGGTACTGGTTTTGGGCTTGGCTATGGCAGGGGTATGCTCCGAAACAGAGCAGGGCAATGTTCTGGGGGGCACCTGTGGAGGCAGCAGGCAGTCTATCAGCTACGGCTACAGCTACTGCAATGGGCAGACTCCATTGGGAGTGCCACCAGCCTGGCGGGAGGGGGCTGCAGTGCCTGAAAAGGCAAATCCAAAATCTTATGCCTAAAGAGTAGTTGGGGCCCTCCTGAACCTGCCCTCCCCCCACCCTGCCCGCACCCCCTGCCCCACACCCCCTAAGAGATGAAGAATCCCCCCCTTGCGGTCGTGCTTATCTCTTTGAGGGGGATAATTCAACTGGTTGATGACCCAAGTGCCCCACTGGGGTTGAAGATATCGGTATGTGGTTTGTGGTTGTAACAGCCTCAATGACGTGTGCAGTAAATTGGCACGATGCAGCGGCATGCAGTCCTTGGCAGGGTCTTCCTCTGCCAGGGCAGAGTTTCTCCCTGGTGTTTACCCTTTGTTAAGAGAGACCACAACACAGCCAACCGGGCCATCCAACACCCAAGCATGATTCCAACCAGTTCTTTAGTGGGGTTTGGGTGAGGAAGGGGTGTCTACCCTTTGAGAGCTATTTCTGTGACATCATCGATATCTATACTGACAACTAATTGAAGGCCATGATGGTTATACCATACATGTGAGTTCGAGGGTGGACATACAGTATGATAGGATTAGCTGCCTTTTGTGGGATGCATTTGAGAGCACTGAGACAGCTGCTGGGGAGATATTGTAGCTTTGGTTGGCTGCGAAAGTGAATTTTAGGAAGCACACTATGCATGGTGGACGTGTGGTCTACTGTAGCTGCTTATTACATGCACCATGCTTGTTTCAGCACCATACTGTGGCAAGATTGCAAATTCTTTCATCAACATTCCTTATTACACCGCCGTAGCGATCACTTGCATGTCTGGTTTGTGACTGTTTTTTGATCAGAGCTTCAGGCTCTGGTGTTACAGCTGACAGTTGTTGGTGTGTTTGGTTGGTTCGAGCTAGCAGCCCTCTTGCGGGTGCCACACCTTGTTTGTTTGTATGTTTGACTGATTGATGATGGCCCCGAGTGGACATCAACTTTCTGGGGCTGGAATGCTGATCCACTGTCTTTAGATCCGTTTTAGGGTGTCTTTGGTCGGTCGGACCTAACAGCCCTCTTGCGGTTGTCACGCCTTTAAGTCTTGTTTGTTTGTTTGTTTGACAGGGCTGAAGCTTAGTCTTGCTGCCTCAGCGCTGCAACTGGGGGGCACCTTGTAAACTGGGGGCACCTTGTAAATGAGGTGCCTAGTAAGTACCGCTATGGCCAGTGTCTCGCAGAAGCCAACCAGTCATCTGCCTAGGGGTGCTCGTTCATTAGTGTCCTTTGCCTAGCTGGATGGCAGGTGTGGGGTCTGCATCCTGGTTGGTCGTGGTCTGGAATCCGTTGTCCTTGGATTCCTTTTATGGTCTCCCTTTGGTCGATCCGACCTAGCAGCCGTCTTGCGGTTGTCACCTTCAATATTCGTTTGTGTTTGTGTTTGCGCATCGGAAGCAAGCCTGTTGCGCGGTTTTGTTGGGGACTTCGACCAAAGCCTGATCAATGACCGCCAGGTACGGATCCTGAGTGCTTGAACCGCTGGCATCGGATGGCTAGCTAGCCATAGGGAGCAAGGCAGAAGCGGATGGACAGTGGGGAGCACTCTCGAGCACAGATCCACATAACAATTGCACACACAATGACCGGCACGAGTGACCGGCAGTGCACGAGTGACCGGCAAGAAAGGGCGATTCATTTACACTCCTTACATCAACCCATTACACCACCTCTTTACATTAGGACTGTACACCACCTCTTTACATTTGGGACTATACACAGCTCATATGGAACCCTGCCGCTAGCTCCTTCTCCTGTAGTACCCAGTGCATGTTGCCCCTCTGAGCCGCGACACAACACAGGCGATTAATGATCTTGTCTTATATATTCAAAGAAGTGAGATACGGATTAGGCCCTTGCGTATCCAAGGCTGGCATATGACAACAATAAAACAGAGCTCGCTGCTTTGCCAAGCATTTGCAACTGCAATAAAGCAGCATCACTAAATACAAGGATAACACCATGTCTACCCAAGATGATGAGATTGCACCCCTATCATAAGGGAACCTTGTCATTTTGTCATGATGTGTAATCACTCCCCAAGGTGACAAGGTTGATCTATGATAAGGTAACAAAACACCCACCCAAAATGACAAGGGTAGATATGTGACTCCCCCAACCACAACCATGGTCACTGCAGCCAAACCAACCACAATCACTGCAGGAATGGACTTACTTCCTCTTGTATACTTGCGTATACTTGCAATGGTCTTCTCCCACTATCAGATGAGTATGCACCCGTAGCAGCCCGTCTGCACAGAGTTCAAACTCGTCTGTGCCAGTTCCCGTCAGAGGCTCACCCCATTCGTAATTCAAAAGGATTGTACCATGTGGCGAAGGGCGCGCAACACCTCTAGAGCTCCCTGCATAAGAAAAACACGCAGAACAAGTGACGATCAATGATTGGCAATAGCCCATAGTAGGAGTACACCATAGAGCAGCGGAACCATAGGACTAACTAGTAACCGACTTTTAGCCACCTCGCCTCCATAGAACTTCCTATATAGCAGAAGTATTGTCTAGCCCTACTACTACTCAGTAACCAAAAGAAGTGGTGGGTGTGATGGAACCCACTGCCCTCCCAGAACATGCCCATATACAGCAGTGATGCTCCCATACAATCCGTAGCTAGAACTGTAAGGTGGAGTGAATGTGGATTTGCTCTGTAGCACTATCGGTGGCAGTTAGCAGCGACAGGCCCAAGAGGTGACCTACAGAGCTCTTCCGTACAATTGCGCATCTCTAATATACACACAGTTCAGGGATTTTAGCCAGTTGTCTGGTTTCAAATGCAAAGGCCAGATCTATGCCAGCACGAGCAACAGCAGAGAGCTGCCTGAGGATACCGGTATCACGAAAACCGGAGCCAAAAAAAGCTTTCATAACATGTAAATGGAAGCTGGGAGAAATGCGTGTGTGCAGATCTGAAGGTGCTTGGTCAAGATGAGGGGAGCTGGGAGGCTTCATGTCAGATTAAGAGTGCTTGGAGGAAGAGGTTGTGGGATCTTACGCACCCTTGGGAAAGCCAACGGTTAGTGAGGTGTAGAAGGCGCACTAAGCAAGCTATTGATAAGCATGTGGAGCGCTATGTGGTGCCTTTCAGTGGCTGGGAGGATGGTGGTTCACCAGTACCTAGGTGGTGGGAGCCACCTCCAGCCCCTACTAGGGTGGTGCTTGATCCTGCTGCCTCCCCGCCACCCATGTGTGATGGAAGTGGAGCAGGTTTTGGGTTTTAGTGGTGGTGTTTGTTTCCCCTTGGTGTGCACGCCGTTGCATCTAGCCTCAGCTTGTGTGTGGCAAATCCACCATCGGTTGTGTGGCTTCGTGATTGTGATCAGGAGCCTTGTGTTTGTGGCCTAGGTTTGTTTGGCCATTGGCATTGCTGGTCTTGCGTTTTGATTGATTGATTGAAATGGAAGCTGCACACCGCCACAAAGTAAGAGGTGAGGACATGCCGCTGCTTTCTCAAAACGCTGCTCTCCAAATCACAGCCTTGGGGCATCTTTTGGCGCCGCAAGGGTTTTCTGAAATTGATAGGCTTGCAGACTTGCACAGGTTGAACAATATCTTAACAGCATGCAATTGCAAGATAGACATAATGCCCATGTCCAGCCATGGCCAAGCTGTATCAAACATGTCACACAAGTGTGTGGAGTGACGCAGCTCCCAGCATCACCCCAGTCACCCAAACTTCACCAATGGAGTTACACCCGTGCTCACTCACCTCGCCGCATATCTCTCCGCCTCAGAGTGCTGACTGTACCAGACAAGTGATACCTCTCCACGATCTTGAACCATGAAATCACACTGAACACCGCCACGTCGAACTCCTCTTCATTCAGTGTCAGCTTCACGCCCTTCACCAACTTGATGGCTGTGCGCAGCAGACCATTTAGTTGCATTATGTTACAGGCGCCATCCATGGGATCTGACAGTTGATGGTCCTGCAGCACACCACAGATTATTGCTGAACCTCTATAAACGGTTTATTACGCTCTTCACAAACACAATATGAACTACAATCGGAACTACAATCGAATTGTAGTTGACGTTACAATCGCCATCCATCGGATCTGATATTTGATGATCTTACAGAATTGCCAGCAAATTCTTCCATGATGAGCAACGCACAACAATAGGAGATTCTCCCATATCCTAAACCCGAAACCCTGACTCCTAAGTAGACCTCGTCTTTCAGCAAGTGGCGACATGCGCAGAAACGATTGAAGTAACTGAAGAAGGCAGAAGCCGTACAATAAAACCTCCATCCGGCTCCCAGCTGTGGTCGCCATGAGCTGTCGCCTGCATCCCGCATTGCGCATGCATTGTGTCACGTAATTACAGCAATATGCTCCAAACCACCGCCCTCTATCACCCCCTCCAGGTCGTGATTCATCACCCTGCAGACCCTTCCTCTGGTGCCCCCTTCCACCCCCAGATGTCTACCCCTAATCTCAAATCCTTGTGGCCCCCTTCTCGCCCAGTTACCTTGATCGATCTGCCGCTAACCTCCTGTAGCACAAACCTTTTTCTCCCCCCCTCCCCCTCCTCCTTAGTCTCCCCCTCCTCCCGATCCCCCTGTCCCCCCTCCCCTCCCTAACTTCCCTTCCTCTTACACTATCCTTCCTCTCCCCTCCTCCTTGGTCTCCTCACTCTCCACCCTTTCCTCCCTCTCCCCTCCTTTGCTGCGCCCCCCCTCCTCCCCCCCCCTCTAACCCCCTGCCAGCCCCCCTTTCCCCCTCCTCCTCCTTCCCCCTCCTCCTCCCTCCACCCCTCCTTCGCTCCCCCCCCCCCCTCTCCCCCCCCCCCAAAAAACCCTGCCCTTTCCCCCTCCCCCTCCTCCTCCCCCATCCGCCCACGCCCCTCCTGCCCTTCCCCCTCCTCATCCTCCTCCCTCTTCCCCCGTCTCCTCTTCCCCCTTATAAACCCTCCCCCTCCCCTCCCCCTCCTTCCTTGCCCCACTCTCTCCCCCTTCCTCGTCTCTCCCCCCTCCCAATTAACTACCACTTGGTTAACTACCAAACAAAGAAACAAAACACAAAGTGGCTGCACAGAGGGCGCCTCGGTCAAACCCACCAAATGTACCTGCACACCTCCTGCCTCCACCCCCGACTTCCACCCCGGACTTCCGCCCCCCCCCCCCCACTCCAATCTTTGAAACCATTACCTTGATCCATGTGCCACTGACATCTGGCAGCACCAGGGGCTCTTCCCGAATGCTGCTGTCTGCTGCTGCCAATTCTGCTGCTGAGCCCTGCTCGTTGTCACCACCATTGACCTGGATAGCCTGCATGACGGAGTAAAGCAATGCAAAGAACGGTCTCAAACACATGCCGATCAGCCTCTCCCATGCCAAAGGTCCTTGGCATGTACTTGACTCCCTGACTCCCTGACTCCCCACTGGAAGGTACAAGCCTCAAATTATCTCAAATAGGTATCTCAATCCCCACTTACTAGGGTCAGCCTACGGTCTGCTTGTCTCCATCTCTTGTGAATTTAGCTCTCTGTCTCAGTCTCTCACCCTCAACACGCTAAAAAACTGGTTAGAGTCATGCCGCAGGTGCTTCACGATTCGGAGGGCTGTGCAGTGTTCTTTTCTAAACAAATGCAAGGTTGCCTGAGGAGCCATCACCACCGATACATTGATGTGAAGAAAAGTATGGGGACCATAGAGCTAAGACAACTACTAGGAGTACATGCTTCTATCAACATTCAAGATAAAATGCCATGGACGAAACGGTGGTCACCAGGATGCCGACTGTGTTTGGCCATAAGGAAAGAGACAGACGTCTCCAGCTGGATTTGGCTACAGTATGCTATTGTCATTGCGGCTACATGAGCACAGCTGCATTCCGCTCGTGGTATTTGCAACTGAGCTGCAGAAGAGCGTTGAAAGTTATACTTGCCTGTTGCAAGAGCAATAAGCTCCAACCAACGGTAATTGCTGCTGCTGCGTCCCATGATTCGCGTATTACACACACTGCTGCAGCTATAGATACCAGTAGCGTTGCCAGGAAGCTGAAGAAGAGAGCTGCATAGTGGCGCTTTCCCTTGACAGGGGGTTTCGACACCGGCACTGCTGCTGCGGGTGCTGCTGGCCTGGTTGCCGCTGCAAGGTGGGCTGATAAAGGTTCATGATGACCAGGGGCTTCTTTCTTGCGACCTCGCCGAGCGAGCAGGAGCGCCACGCCTGCAACCGCTGCTCCCGCAACTAATCTCACAGGCATGAAGGCACCGGTGCCTCTGGGCCAGAGGTTGACAGATGCCCAAAGCTAGCCAGGCCGTTTACACCAGACACAGTATACCTGCTTGACGGTCTTTAAGCCCAATTGGCCGGAGAACGCCCTTGCTATTTTTGACCGGTACGCTGCCGCGTCAGCACCCTGCCTTTCAGGCCGAGGCTCAGCATGCATTTATAGTCGACAGGAAGAACGTCCATTATCAATTCACCTGGTCGTTTCCAGGGCATAGCTCAGGCAGACTCGGCAGTTGTCAATTGCCGTCACTTCAGCGCGGGTGCCGAGTGTGCGAGCTCTCACCTGGGAATGTGGCTGTCAGGCGACAAAGGCAACAAACAACACTGTATAGAGGATCCAGTTCGCTTCTGAGCTGCTCTTGCAACCAAATCCTTGAGACCTCTGTGCCGCCGACACCCACCCAGGATAAATCTTTACATGGCGTTACTGGCATCCGCTCGAACAAACTCTGTCAGGGTCTGGGTAAGCCCTGGTTAAACTTTCATGTTGGCAGTTGGAACACTTTCATTGTAATTACAGCGAATTTCCTGACCCTTGCCTTTGGCAGCCATGACATGTCACTGGAGTGACTGAACCAAGAGATACGATAGCAATCCCCAAGAGCAGCATCCTTCTCAACCATCCACCTATGCCCTGTTCCTGCAACATACACACATTTGACGCTCCAGTAAGCCTGAGCACTATACTGGAAGTTAGTAGTGCATGTCTTCCACGTCTTGCTGTGTCCTCGTACTCTTCTCTGTCCAACTGACATTGTCCTACTACAAACTGCCGTAGCTATTATCCCGATATAACCCAGGAAACACAGCCCGCAGGGGCAATGAAGGCTCCTCAACATCTCTCCCAACAGGGCCAAGAGAAGACCTACCCCCATGCTCATCATCCACTGTTCAAGGGGTGATCATTCCGTAGACTGCTGCAACCCCCCGATTCCGCCAGCCCTCACTGCTGATTGCCTGCAACAAACTTCACCCAACTGTCAGCGGACACAGCAGGAAAAGGTCGACACTGCTCTCCTGATCTTGTCTGCTGAACCCAAGCTTTTCTGTTTGCTTCTGAAAATTGCTCGTTTCCTCGGCGCCCATGCAGCTGCTGGCGCCTCCAGCCACTCTCAACCACCACACCCACCATGGCAAGCTCTACACCGCCTGGCTCCATATAGCCCCCTGAGATTGCTTTCCACCACCCATCCCACGCATCTCACCCACTGCTGCACCTGCTGCTGCTAGCCCTCAATCGCTGGCGCAGTAATCATCATCATCGCCCCCATCACTCATCTCCTCACTCTCAGACTCCACATAGCTCCTGATGGGTTTGCGTGCCCTGCTGCCTGCCCTAGCAGCCGCTGCTGCTGCCTCTGCTAGTTGCCCACTGCTGCCCTGATCCTTGCTGAAGGACAGCTCCTCCTCATCGCTGCTGATCACAGTGGCCTTTGTCTTTGCTTTGGGCTTGGCTGCTGCTGCCCCTGCTGCTGCTGCTGCCTTGGGCTTGGGAGCTGCCCGGCTGAGGGCCTTGGGGATGGGCAAGGGGGAAGCGCTGGTCTTGCGCTGCTTCTGCGGTAACACAGTCAGGCATGGCTGTTCAGGAGCAATGTGGCTAGAATCCAATCCGCATAGCAGTGTCATCCCTACTGGGACAGTCAGAGTTCTGAGGAGCGTTAATGCTGCTGGGTTTTGATGCACGGAGTGTTCCTTGATCAGCGGTTGCATAGCATGGCTTTGTCACTTGGCAGCCCCTAACACAATCGGGGACTGTGACGCAATGTTATAAATCTAAAATCACTGGGAGTTAGAAGTGTGAGGCACAATGTTTAAAAAAATTGCTTTGCTGTGATTGCTTTAATAGACCAGCAGTAAAACCCCTAACCCAGACAAGAACACATGGACATCCTAAGGCGGGATGGTACCCCCAGGCAAGCATGCTCACCTGGCGTGCTATAGCTGGTGAGGGTGTGGGTGCCTCATAGCTGTCCAAGGTGCTGCTGGGCCCAGCCTCATCGTCAGAGGACAGCACCACCTTCTTGCCTGCATAAAAGCAAACACACACCTATCACATGATTGGCAGAAGCCATGCCTTGATGCCTTATTACTTTGGCTACATGTGACTATCGATGCCATAGACAAGGCATGCAGATGGTGCTTAGCCAGAGAAGAATACAGACCATGCTAGTAGCTTTCCAGCAAAGATATGAGAGCTGGTGTGGAATTCATTGCGTTTTAGTTGTAAACTTCAATTCAGCGGCCAGAGCCTTCCAGATAGTGGCTTCATCCAAAACTGCATAACAGACTCAGTGTAATTAGTTGCTGCCACTATCGGCATGAAGTTCACCAGACCATCAAGCATGTTCCACCATCAATGATCTTTTTGGTGCACTAATGTGAGATGTTAGCTCTGCCTCCTCACCTCTGGGCTTCCGCTTCACTGCCCCCTTGGGCTCCTCTGCCTTAGCTGCCGGCTCATGGATGGTCCTCCCAAAGGCCACCCTGGCAGACCCTGGGCTCATACCCACTGCTGCTGCTGCACCGCCAACCACACCTCTGCCACCTGCTGCTGCTGCTCCTCTGCCTCTCCCCCGTCCCCTGCCCCTACCAGCACCAGCTGCTGCTGCCACCCCATCACCGCCAGCCGCCGCTGCTGCAACTGCCGCGGCAGGTGCCCGCTTGATGAAACTAGGCGCTGGGGACATTACTTCAGGGTCACTGCCGTCACCCCAGTCAGACCCGCTGCTGCCGCCGCCGTCGCTGCCACTGCCAGCAGCGGCCCCCACCTCGTCCGAGTCAGCCGCCAAATCAATCATAGCCGCAGCCTTGGTAGCTGCTGCACGGCCGGGGCGAGGGGCTGGGGGTACTCCTTGGGAGCTGTTCTTCAAGGCCATCTGCTTCAGGCGATCTATGTGCAACATCGTATGCAGGAGGGGAAGTTCTTGGTTTTTTTTGCAGGTGCACAGATCTTGGTTGCTGTCTTGTGATGAAGCCAAAGGTCTCTTGACAACTGATGGCGTTATGTACCCAAAATATATGGTATGGTTGTAGCTGCTTTGAGTACAGGCAAAGGCTTCATAGTTAAACTCTTGAAGCCATGACTGTGGCATGCTTGTTGGATGCAGCACTACTTGCTGTGTGGTGTGCATCTCCCACAAGCAGGTGCTGTGCAGCATAGAGCATGTGTCTGTACATAATGGCATCCAGCATACAGTAGGGATATTGAGAAAATTATCTGGGCTGGTCTATGATTTTTTGCTGTGGCTTGGCAAAACATATGGTGGCCAGTATTGACCAAGTCCCTTCTTTGCTACCACTCAATACTACAACACGCACGGGCAGATCCTGCAGCTAAGGTCTTGCAAGGAGCGTACCTGCCAGGCTCAGCTCCGTGTTCTCTGACAAAGCAGGAGCGGCTGGAACAGCAGATGGTGCTGCTGGAGCTGCTGCCGCTTCGGTTCCTGCTGCTGCAGCGGCCTTAGCCCCCTTGCTGCCGGCCTTGGAGGGTGCTGCTGTTTTCACAGTGTACTTGGGCTGAGCAGAGACACCACTGCTGCTGCTAGGCTTTGCTTTGGGTGCAGCACCAGCAGATGATGTTGGGGCTTTAGGTGCCTTGGGTGCCCTGGCTACCGGCTTAGGCTTGGGTGCCTACGCAACAGAAGCAATGCAGGCAAAGCTTGTTACAGTATGTACATGCAGATTTGCACCGACGAGCTGAGCGTTGCTGCACGGGTGATCTTAAGTACGCTGGGTGTTTCACAGCAAGCCTACGCCACAGAGTTAGCAGATTACAGCCAGTCCTTATGCAATATAATGGCATCTGCTGTTTTGCTACGTTCTCATGCTGCGATACGAGCACACTGACATGACATTCTGCTAGCTGCACTCTTGAAGCACATAGATCTCTCTTGGAGCACTTTAACAGCTGCAGCAACAACTTTCCTTAGTTAGATATTTACTTGTTTCCCAGGCTGAAACCAATTATTCAATCCTGGTACTGGAGGCTCTTGCTGTTCATCATTCTACCTTTGGACCAAAAGTGCAGCCCTTCCGCACACTGCATGGAAGTAGCACCTGCTACTGTCAGGACGATGGAGGTGGCTAAGGGACGTGCCAAAAAGGGGCAGAGGTACCTAGACGACCTGTAGACGCCCCTGGCCGATGGAGCAGCTCTTTCGTATTTGGTACTTTTCAGGATATGCCATAGCAAAGACGCCATAAGGCCTGCACCTCAGCTCGTTGCAAAAACAGCGAGGTGGAACACACATCAGTACCAGCAGCATCCTCACCTTGAACTCCTCATCATCATCATCCATCCAATCCATCTCATCATCATCCGGCTCATCATCAGACCAGGGGGTGGCCTTCTTCCCCTTCTTTGCTCCTGCCGCCTTCTTCGCTGCCGCCCCCTTGCTCCTCTTCTGCTGCATAGCCAGCTGTGCCTGTGATGCCCGCTCCTCTTCCTCCCACACCTCATATGCCGCCAGGAAGTCATCCAAGTCAGCAAGCCACATGCTGCGGATGTCTGCATCTTTCAGGCGTGCCACCTGAGCTGCAGCAGCATCTGCGTCACCCTGCAGGGCCTCCACCTTCTCACGGGTCAAGCTGCACAGCAAACAAGACGAAGGTCAGAACATCTGCATCGACCATGCTTTATTAGCCTGCCTGCGTATGATGCAATGTATAATACTTGCTACATCTGTAGGCCTGGTCAGCGATATACTTTCAGGTAAAAGCACGTGAAGCAGCTGCAATCAAGGAAGGGGAGAAGTTTTAGAAGTAGTGACGCAATGGGCCGATAACCAGTAGCCAAATGGGCCTCAAATACAACAACCATGTCACCATGATGCACAGGCAGTTTATGTTCTATGGCACAGCCTGTCAGACGTTGTTGCACCATCACCGTTACCCACTGCTGGTTTCAAAGCAGCAGGAACACCAGCCGGAGGCATTACAAGTAGTAAGAGGCATGTGTCCCAGCTTGGGCGGAAATGGGTGTTGTACCAGTTCCCCAGGAAAGCTTTGGGCGGACTTCTAGAAGCACAAAGACCCTGCCCAGACATTTTGCAGTGTAGGCTGTACCAGGGCACAAGGAAGGCACTAGTTGCTTACCTGTAGATGGCCATCGCCAGCAGGTACTCATAACTCTCCTTGCCGGCCTTGCCGGCCTTAATTGGTGCCCCACTCTCTTCATCCTCATCCTCAGCAGGGTGGTTGCCCTGGAAGTTCTGCAAAACCCAGCATGCATCCGAAATGATACGTTAGCATGCATCATGCTTCAGTGCACATGCTTCAGTGCACAAAGAGAGGGATGGTCCCGCATCAGAGCACGGCTAGGAGGCATGACCGTGTGCATAGCAGTGGAATTCTGACATTGGCTTACAACATTTTAGACCCAGAGGGTCTCTTTCCATTAGCGCATATATGCTCATCATGCTGTGGCATGAGCTTGCAGGAGCTTACAGTCATGGCCTCCCTTACCTCCTTGCTGCTGGTCATCTTGTCATACCCTGCTGCCTCCAGATCCGCCTCAATGTCTGCGCGCCGCCTGTTGTTGACGGTCAGCTCCCCGGAGATGACCGCAAGGATGAAGCGGATTTTGCTGCTGGCGCGCATGTAATCCCATTCAGCATCCTGTCAAAAGGAGGAAGTGGCTCCATCAGTGAGGCACCACACAAGATTGCAGGCCAGATACAGTAGACCATGTAGCAAAGACATACAACAAGACAAAGTAACTTGTGTCTGCAATGCTTGCGATTGACTGAGGAGCTCAGCTTCCATCCGGCCAAGTGTGGCAAGACAAGTGGGACACTGATACAAGCTCCTCCGTAGCTTCCTACAGGAGTTGAAGCTAGAACCATCGGATAATTGATAAGGCCAGAATCCAGAACTCCACCACAGTGCACAGGGCAGGGGCTGCAAAACTGGAAGCAGGGGCTAGGAGTAGGGGCTTACCTTCAGCAGGCACACTCTCCGGTTCTCATAGAACTGGAGGCGGAGGTCAAAGAACTCCTTCAGGATCTGCTCAGGGCTGTCATAGCGCTTGATCTTGCCCTCAGCATCAAACAGCATCATGTTGCCTGCAGCACATCATACAAACATGCGATGCTTTTCACCAGCAAGTTCCCAGGCCTCACTAGAGAGCAGACAAACTGTTCAGGCATTGCATAGGGACTGCTTTGCTTTTTGCGACCACGTGCTACCATGCCTTTCATGCACAGGGAGTAGATGCAATCAGTATGGAAAGAGCCCAGTTTGGTGTCTGGCAAAACATGGGTGATCGGAGTGAGTTCAATCCCATCTGTCGTGCTCAATTGAATTGACACCAGATCAATCACCAATGGGGCCTCTCCCCCAAGCCCATGCTGGAGATCAGCACATGATCCCTTTGCGTACTTCTCTCTTTCTCTCTCAGTCAACGGGAGCCTGGAGCTGCAGGCCACCCATGGTCGATGGAATGAAGTCTGTCTACTCAAGAATGACAGCAAAAGAAACATGTTGCTTCATCAGAACTAGAGGCTTTGTCCACAATTTGATGTTGTTCTACATGGCAACAGGGTTGCATACCAGTACTTGCCTGTTGAGATCTTGGAGGCCAGCTTGAGCTTGGTTTCCAGCCCATTGGAATTTAGCAGATTGTTCAGTTTGCCAGGCACCATCTCCACCTCAAAATGCACGCTAACGTCTGTGTGGTGCTCCTTGTAGTCTGCCAGCAAGGGGCCCTCAGCAGCTGCATATCACAAAAGCATAAGATTAGGAAACTGGTCCAAAGTAGACGTGCAAACCTGAGTGGCAATTTGGCAAGGGACACTCTGAAAGATATGTTGCTTGCGATCAGACAGACTATCTGGATACAGCCATGCCCTGTGTACCTCCTCAACACAGTGCAGCCTCTTGATTGTTTAATCGGTTACCTGCTGTTCCTAGTTACAGAATGAGGTGCTGCGCCTAAGGCACTTAAGCTACGTCAGAATCTAAAATGCAATCATGTAACCTTCTCCTACCTGCAGCAGCAGCGGCAGCTGCATTGGCCCTGGCAGGGGCAGGTGCTGCCTTCAGCAGACCCTCCAGGAACTCCTTGTAAGGCTGGGTCCAAGTCCTCACAGGCAGCTCCACGATGTCCAGGCTGTTCTCTCCAGTAGGGGTAGCAATGCCGCCAATGCTGTAGGACTTGCCACTGGCATTCTTGGTGGGCACCTCTGTGACACTGCCTTTAAAGCCACGGTACCTGTGGTAGACATTAAAGAGGGTCTTTATGCTTAGTGCAGAGGCACACTTAGCTTGCAATGCTTACGGTGCACCTGGGATTGAATGAGCAGGGGGACTGTTCCATTGCAGTCTGCACACTGTATAACATGTCGAGCTGTCCATAGAAGGGGCCCTTGGGGGTTTGGGGGTGGGACATGGGATCTGGAGGTTCCCACTACATTCTGCAGAATGCCTGCACGAGCTATCATTTTGGCCCCCGAGCCAGTATTCAACGTGATTAGCATAAAATCCTCGGCACTGACTTTGCCAACAAGGAGTGGGATACTGCAGCCTTGGAACACCTGAACCCAAGGCGAAGTGCTCACCATGGCTGCATCTCTTCTAGCGGCTCCCCGTGGAGGAGGTGCTTCAGGTTCTCAGCAATCTGACGTGGAGAGTAGTTGGGGATGTAGGTGGACCACCCCGTACCGATACCCTCAGCACCATTCACCAGGACTAGGGGCAGGATGGGCATGTACCTGCACAGAACAGCCACATGGTTGCATGTTGAAGGTGTGTGCACATAGGGACAATTAACTAGCTCATTGGAGCAAGG
This sequence comes from Pseudopediastrum boryanum, assembly GCA_963556185.1. Taxonomy (NCBI): domain Eukaryota; kingdom Viridiplantae; phylum Chlorophyta; class Chlorophyceae; order Sphaeropleales; family Hydrodictyaceae; genus Pseudopediastrum; species Pseudopediastrum boryanum. Next base: position 7,345,344 of record OY744499.1, on the reverse strand, counting down.
CCATGCTTGGCCAGAGAAGGTCATCGTAGGGCACATATGTGCTTGGGTTGCCTGGACCCAGTTACCCGCCCCAGTTACACTGCATACCTGTGTTCTGCATAGGGATATGCGGTAGAAGTTGCCAGCTGGTCAAACCTTGGGTTGGGTCATGCAGGGGCCTGTGATTACATCCCATTGGAGTTTACAATGCTGAAGGGTCAAGGACTAGTGGGTCTAAAAATAACACACTCATAACAATGCAACCTGACTTGGAAGGAGCACAACTCACCACTCTGGCTCAATGTTCTGCCCCTCCTCGTTCAGGTAGGTCAGCAGCTTGTCATCAGACTTGTTGAACAGGTGACGGGTCAGCGGCGCCAGGCGAGTGTAGATGTACCTGTGAGGGGGAATAGAACATTCAGCTCAAGGTGATAACTGGTTAACGGCCTAGCCAGCAATAGTTGATGAGGCCCAATGATATACTGGACCATACCACCAACTTCAACTGGCTGCCACATATAAAGTGACCTCGTCAGCAACAACAGCTCCCTGCACGTGACCCATGACTGTGCAGTGCATTTTGCAGCAGCTTTTGCCCTGCGAGAGCTGTGGCCTTAGCTGTGCCAGACTGTGCTGCACTGTCTGAAGCTTGGCATCCCCGCTCCGCAATCGTCCAGCTCGCTTTTACCTGCAGAGCTGCTGCATATGGCCAACCAGATGGCCTCAATGGGGCTATACTGTGCTTCAGGCAACTGCATGCATACCCAATCTGGTTTACCTGGCTGAGGCTGCATCCTTGCCTCCCTGCAGCCGCGTGCCGAACTGTCCCGAGGGCACCAAGAGGTTCACGTTGTTGCTACCCACAAAGTCCTGTGCCATATTGACAATGGTGGACTGCAGGCTCGCCTCTCCATGGTGGTAGGCACTGTGCTCTGATACGTAACCAGACAGCTGGGCCACCTACATCCATTGCAGCGGGCTTGTAAAGATATGTTTCAAGCACAAGCGATTCCTCAGATACACAGTACTCTGCCCTGGTACCGTCCTTGTGTTTGTAACGGTAGCTTAGCTTGACCACTTCAATTTTGCAGCTATCGCATGCTGACAGTTAACAGATGCAAGCAACACAGAAAGTAGCCCTTTGTTTGAGAGGAGTGCGTGCCTTCACTGCAACAAAGAGATTATGCGGATAGCCTTGACTGCGGAGCATTACCTTGACATCCTTCTTCAGGTTGCGCTTGAAGCAGCAGAAGAGGATCTTCCTCTGCCCAGGCTTCAGACCATCCACCATGGAGGGGATAGAGCGCTCCAGGTCAGCACGGCTGAACAGGATCAGTTCCTGTAACAGGCAACACCAAGCATTGCTTCACCATTATCTGACATGGACACCGAACTCTCTGCACAGCCTTCCTTGTAGCTTGTGGTCATACAAGAGGCAGTGGAGCAAAATGTTTGTGTAAAAATGCAATAATTAAAGCGAAAGGAGCAGGCAAATACTGCGGTGGCAGCAGGAGGCTGCTGGGTCTCCCAGCGGTGGTCGTACGTAATGCAAGCAGTATGGGCAGACATGAACGCAGGCTATGTCAGTACACATCTTCAATCACAATTACCTTGTGCACAAAGTCACTGTAGGTGATATCCTTCACTGACTGGTCCAAGAAGGTCCCCTGCTGGAAGGCTGACAGCCACCTCTTCCGGTCCTCCACCTTCTTCTTGCTGAAAGCCATCTCAATGGCCTCCCCATCTTCATCTCCTGGAGGATGGAAGAAAACAACCATTCACAGATGTTGGAGTCAGAAACCAGTTTGAAGTTAGCATCAATGGCTGTTTGTTAGCAGGGGCTCGTATGCTTTTATCGTTCGGCCCTGGTGTTACCACCATGACAGTATCATGGCCAGTAAACAACAGAAGGCCCGTATGCACGTGCAAAGGCATCGACATGCGACCGCCACTGCACATATCCTCATACACCACTCACAAGCTGCAGTGGCCAGATTGTACTAGGCAATCTGCATCAATATCTGCCATACAAGCTGGGATCTCTTCACAATTAAGGCGCATGCTCCATGAATAGCTAAGTCTATAAACAGGACGCTTACCATCCCAGACAAAGTGCTTCTTGTGGTGGTCCATGGCCGCAAAGTATTCCTTGGCCTCCTTGGCGCTGGAGGTACCCAGACCCTTATAGTACTTGATCTCCCAGCTAGCTGCGCTGGGCCCCAGGCTCTCTCTCCAGGACTCATACTCAGGCAAGGTGTAGAAGCTGTGCACCTGCTTGCCCTTTTTGGCCTACAATGAATTGACAAGCAAACAATAGAGCCATCATTGAACCATGCTTGTCCTTCTAAGCAAGACCAAGGGATATGCATCTAGAGGCCTTTATGCTTCAATTGTCTTTGTGCCATCCATCGAGGGAAAGATGGGACATTTAACCTGGCAGCCTGTCATTGGGATGGATATGATCATACTAGGCAGCATCTGCATGTTTCACAATTCACATCATAGTTTACACATCCGTCTTGCAGGCTACACCAACTTCAATATAGGCAGGCTCACTGTACCATATGCCAGTGGTGATCACACTCTGGGCATGAGCATCTATACATGAGGGACTGCACCAAGCCTCCGTGCCATACTAAACTCATTTTGCAGTTTCCTGCCAGAACCTGTCTGTCTGTCCATGCAGGGTGATGACTCCACACCTAAGCCTGCAAGACGTAATTCACTTGTAGAGCTTACCTTGATGATAGGCGTAATGAATTCCACCAAGAAGCCGGGCACTTTCAGCAGGGACGGGTAGAAGCTGTGAAGGAAGTTCATGATCAGGCCCTTGATGTGACTGCCATCATGATCCTGATCAGTCATGATCATCAGGCTGCCATACCGCAGTGCCTTGGTGTCCTCGTACTGCTTGCCGTGCTGCAACCCCAGGATCTGCTTCAGGTGCTGGATCTCCGTGTTCTCACTGATCTGCGAGGCTGTTGCATCACGCACATTCAGCAGCTTGCCCCTGCACAGGACAAACACCACAAATGTGTTTAGGAGCGCTCAGCAGTAACAACGAGCTGCATTCTGTCAGCATGTCGTACATTGCTTATTGCAACGACAGTGTGGCATTCATGTGGGCATCTGGTGTTCAAGCAACACTGCTCAACAAAGCTACAGAGGAGTCATCTCAAGCAAAGGCTACAAAGGCATGTAGTAGGTGCCATCTCCCCTTTCAGGCAACCACCTCATCCACACTCAGGGGTAGCTGCAATCAGGTCAAACTCTTCTGCTCACCTAAGTGGGAAGACACCCCAGTGGTTGTGGCCGACCACACTCAGGCCGCTCATAGCCAGAGACTTGGCTGAGTCTCCCTCAGTCAGGATGAGAGTGCAGTGGGCGGAGTTCCGGGTGCCAGCATCATTAGCATCAGACAGCTTGGTGATACCTGGATTTAACAACACATCAAAGAGTCAGCGTACAGTTAGACTCCGTAACACGCCCCTGACATGGCATGCCCAGACTCCCCCAAACCCCGAACGCAGTATACTAATCTACTATACATAGGCATGTACTCTGAACCACTGGAGGATTCAGCTGTGGTACGAAGTGACTGGCTCAGCTGAGGCTAAGGGTCCAAGCTGAGTTTGCACTGCCTCTGTCCTAACTGCGGCTGGCGACTTTGCACAGCCAGCTACCATGATTGCATAGGTATGCATCCTCTACAATTGGTAACCGGCTACCGCAGCCCTTCTCAAAGGTAGCTACTAATCTTTGCAGTCCCTAAGGCTCTTATTGCGTGTTGTCCACTCTATGAGGAGGAAGGATAGCTGGAGTTAAACCGCCTGTCAACATCTTCCAGTACGGTAATGTGTCTCCCTGAGTGATCCATGTGGAACCTAAACACACAGTCAGCTATTTAAGCTTAGTTTTATATAGGAACACATTAGCGTGCCATAGCCACTGAACTAAGAGGCATTAATAGCAGCAGCAGGACAAGGCACACCACCAGCGCTAGCATGGTAAGGCATACCTGCACCACAGATCACCCCTTCCCTGCACAAAGCTCACCAGTCAGGCGTGACCTCTTAGCGCCATCACTCTTCTCTAGCTTCTTCTGGTTCTTGAAGTCAGCAAAGGACAGGATGTTGTCCATCACCCCACACTTGGCAATCTTCTCCAGCAGCGGTGTTGCCATGTCACACTTGCTGCCAAAGCTGCTGGCCTTGCTGGTCAAGGTGTCCTTGGTCTGGGAATCAAAGGCAGGGTTCTCAATCTTACTGTTCAGGAAGACCCAGAGGTGGTTCTTGACCATGAAGGGCTTCACGTTGGCATTCTTGTTCTTCTTGTTCAGCTTCTCCACCAGGAACCTGTGCGGTTGCAGAGCACCATAATGTCAGTTGTTTATTGTGCATTTCTGTATTCATGCAACAAAGGCGCCTAAGGCCGAGATGGCTCGACAATGTTCAACCTGCAGGTGATAATGCTATTGGCTGTTTCAGGGTGTTCTCTTGGTGGCGTGGTTGCGCATGTGGTTATGCCGCTCATGCATTGCGCAGCTTTCCTCCTCGCAAAACAAACAGATGTCCCCCCTTCCTTGCAAAAAGAACAGCTTCAAACTGCAAGGCCATTGGAATGGCTTCAAGTTAATGACAGATGTGGGGCTCAGGTTTCTACAACCTTACATATTAGCCAGGAACATTATGCTTTTACTTACTTGGAGACCTGGTCCACCACGTAGTTCACATGTGTACCACCCCGGTTGGTGCAGATGGAGTTGACAAAACTGACCTACATGGCAAAGCAGTTTCATTGAAGGTGACCACTTGGCACCACAAAGATATGCACACACAAGGGTGCTGCTCCCTTCCAAGTCTGCCAGGCCATACTTCATCTGCATGCCACGGCCCTAGCAAGAGGCTGCATCGGTCTATGGCTTGCAAAGCAATCACTCAGCTGCATTAGCAACAAGGTTGAGCAGGGGTGAGCAGCTGAAGGTGCTGGCTTATCAGGGGTCCCCACGTTTCTGGTGGGAGCTTACTGCACCCGCTTGCTAGCAAGGGCTCTGTTGTTGGCAGCTGCCCTCTCCTATCAAGCACTGCCCTGCCTTCTGCTGAACCTGGTTGTCCATGGCACCGATGCCCAGCACAGCACCCCGAGATCCACTCTATCTTTATTAAGGGACAGCAGGTTATCATCCCACACTGCATTCTGACCATGCTCTGTCTGCCTGTTAAGACTGGCCTTCACTGGCACTTGCACATACCTTGACACCACAACTACCACAGTAATCAAGCAAGAGCCCTGCCCATCTAGCTTCTACTGTGGGTATGTTCAGCTTATGAGCTGTTTACCTGCTGGAACTGGCCATCTGTGGCACTGATGCATATCTCCCAGCGGTCATTGACCTTCTCATACACCCTGGGCACGCCGTTCTCCTTGGGTCCCAAATAAAGGTCACAGTAGTCTGTGAAGGACTTGACCGGCAGCTTAGTCCCATTGAGGTACACCTGCACGAGCAGCAAATTGCTTGCTTGTTTCTATGAACCCGCTCCTAAGTGTGAGCTTGCCTGATATCTGCGGATATCGCTAGTGACAACTTATAACAAGCACAGACACCATGCAAGACTCAAGACACTGAGTTGCATGAGGTCTAGTGATACTATTGTGACTCCACCTGGCAGGCATGTGTAAGATGGTGACCTGGTTGACGCTTGCCTTCTGAAGCTTCCGGTACAGGTTATGGTCAATGGTTTCCTGGTCAGTTTATATTATCTATCCCAAGGACATACGTTTTGATGAATGCACGATCTATTCTAGGGACATGATCTAGTATATGTTCCACACATACGGGCGGTTTGACGTGCAAGCGGGGCTCCAGCGACATCCCATGGTTTTGGGAAACCCTGGATCAGCAGCTCTCACGATTCCATATCCATTCAAGCTTACCTTGCAGCCCTTACCCAGCACGCCTGCCACATCATAGACACGCTTGCGCATGAGGGCCACCACATCCTCCTCCAGCTCCTGCATGTCAAACTTGGCAAGGTCTGGCTGGAAGGTGATGCATGTCCAGTTGTCGGTGGCCTTGCAGGCAGTGATCTTGGGACTGGTCTTCTCTGACATGTTGTTGCTGAACGCCTGGTGGAACCGGCGCTGGCGCTTGCCGTCACATGTCTCCACCTCAAACCGTGTGCTGAAGATGTTGCACAGCTTGGCTCCATAACCATTGCGTCCTCCTGTGACCTATTTCAGATGGTAATAACAGTGACAGCTAACATGAGGGACTGAGAGGCAGATTGGGCTGCAGGAGGAGAAGCTTGTATGAAACTCTACCATTGGGCAACAGGAGCTGGCATGGTATGTATTGGGCTGATTGCAAGGACATTGCACTGTGTTTGAATAGGCCTGCTAACATGGCCATGAACAATTCACAATGTCTTATCCACAAGGAGACAGGGCCTGCCTCCTTCATCAAGGTACGACGGACCATCTTGCAATGTCACGCCCTGCTGTGAGCTTATTGTTGGCGCAACCCTGCGGCAGAAATTAAAACGGTACTAGGCAGGCGTGCACATCAGATGGTGCCAGCTTGTGGCCTTTGCTGCTGCTTTAAACCACGCATTAGCTGCTGCGGTGTGAGATTGCCAGATGACAGCAAGAGCAGCACTGCCTCGTATCGCTGCCATGTGACGCACCTTCTTCTCATTGTCGTCATAGTTGGAGCTTGTCAGTAGGTGGCCAAAGATGAGCTCAGGTACATACACCTTCTCCTCCTTGTGAATCTCCACCGGGATTCCATCACCATTATTCCAGATTCTGATGAGGTTGTTGACCTGCATGTACACCCTGTATAAGCAAGGTTGCGGCCAGTGTGCTGTACCCAGGGAAGGGGCTCTGTAAGACAGGGGCGCCATAGAGAAGAAGCCCGAAACAGCTATTGCTAAATCACCTGGTCGATATCGACCTTTACTGTGTCCATGGTAGGATCGCGAGCTTTGTTGTCTGCTGCGTTCACTAGGATCTCGTCGAAAATCTTGTACAAGCCAGGTGCATATGTGACTGCCTTGTACACGAGCTTCTCGCCATCATGGACCCACAGGGTGGTCTGCTGCTTCTCTGTGCTGCCAATGTAGGTGTCTGGACGCAACAGGATGTGCTCAAGCTGGGTCTTTTTCTGGTAAATCTCTTCAATTGCCTTGCCCCCATCCCCCGCATTCAAGATGTTGCTGTTCGCCAGAGGCTTGGCTGCTTTCGCAGCACCCTTAGGTTTAGCCACTACCTGCATGTGTTTAAAATCTTAAATGTGTTGTATCGTGTGCTGCTCGTGGTTATGGGTGCATTCCCTGATTCGAACCTTCTTCTTGACAGCAGCTACCGGCGAATAGTTCTCATCGCAATCGTAGTCCGAGTCTATCTCCATGCTTCCTGGATTTACAGTCAAGTTCGTGATGGCCTATAGGCTCGCTGACAAGCGATGCCGCAGCTGGCTAGAGCTATCTTGCGCTCATGAGATTCCAACAGCACTAGAGACAGACGGCTGGGTTAGACACACATGCGGCTCCTGTTACCCTCGACAATGGCGCACACGAAAAGCCGCTAATTCCTGTACCTTCTGCCTGATTGATTGATCGATCGCTTGGCTCCAGCTGCCTGGTTTCTGCTCCAAATTTGAAATGTGTCTGGTCATCTTCCTTCCGCACTTCCGCAGGTGTCACCCCACTTGGACCTCAGTCAGAAGATCGACAAGGGCCTTGTAACATGAATAACAGTTACCCTCCTGAGCAGACCCTGACTCTGCATGAAAGCTTGCCGACAGTACACCGAACCATGTAACTCTTTATACCCCTTGTTGCCGTGTCTCACGAAGCGTCCACACCTTCATGATGGGACATTTCAGATGCAGCGCGGATGATAGACACACCTTCAATGTTACAGCAAGAATAATTACATTTGGACACAGCAAGCCAGCAACAGCAACTGCACGAGAGCAGCAGCTAACACAATGTGTCAGTCGCACAACTGAGTGCATATACTAAACTGCTGAGCTTTGAGGAGGAGACGCATTATCTGGGCCCCATAGAAGTCTTCCCTTATCCAATGGCACCATTCCCACTTGCTGCTGTGACCTTAGCTGCCGCTGCTGCTCTTCAGGGCTTGGTGGATGCACCAAACGCCACTGGAAGACCCCTCTATCCCTACCCCCAACACTAACTGCAAACGTCTCATCTGCTGACCAGCGTACGTTCATAACATGGCTGCTGTGGCCGCCATACATGTGCCCTGGAGCATCCTCAACCACACAAGGGAAGTTGAACAATTTGACCTGCAGCATGGCATTGGTAACACTCACAAGGAAGACGTTGGAGAAAAGCAATATGGACATCTGCTCTAAGCAGCATTGATTGTGTTTTCTGCTGCGCTGAGCTTTCATAGCAGCCAATCACCTGTGCATCCATGGCACGCGATTATGCATCCTTCCAGAAAGTGAGGCCCATCAGGCTGACGTTTAGTCACCTAAGCAGAACCGGATTATGATATATGCATGCTGTAGATATGGCAGCAAAGGCTTGGAGGATTCTTCAAAATTAGGGCGGGGGATTCTTCACAACCCTTCTGCCATTGCCCTAAGGCAGACATTCACAAATTCCTCCGATTGCAATGTCACGTACCGGACAACCTGCCCTGGTTGTTTTGACTGAGCATGAACTGGGTCCACTGTTCTAACCTAGAAATACAAAACACAAATGCGCTTTGCTGCTGCCTGAGTCAGCGCCCAGAGATTGCTACATTTCATGACTGTAATGCTGGGAATCATCAGAAGATAAGTAAGGGAGGCAGCTAACCAGTCCCACCTTCCCATGGTCATCTGCAGTCAGCAAGTACTGCCCAGACGGTGAGCGGTCACACGCGTTCACATCTGTACCATCAGAGTAGTCTGGCCACATCCCCATGACTGGGAAGCCAAGTGGGATTGTCCAGGTAGCCCACCTTGTGTCCCGCTGACTCCCCTTAACTTGGCCACCAGTGCGTGGATTGTGGTAAAGAAGCTGCATCAGAACAGCAGGACATGAGACAACCATAGACTAGCTTGGCGCAACTGTAAGTTGCCAGTCATGATTGCATGGGGAGACAATACAAAAGACGTCAGTGAGGCCATGGCTGCTGCCTGCATGATACAGTCAGCTTCAGGATCACAAGCTGCATTGGTTTGCTGTCCACGGTTCTACCAGTCCTAAGACTCACCTCGTATGCCTGGTCGGTGCTTTGCACTGCACTGCTATCTGCCGCCCAGTCTATGTGCTTCACAGCAGAGGTATGTCCCTTGCACTTCTGCAGCAGCTGATACCCAGCAGCCACGTCAAACACCCCCAGCACCTGGTCATGGGTCCCTGCTGCTAAGTACCTTCCACAGGGGCTGTATTTAAGGTCATCCACACTGCTATTGAATACCTTGCCCCACCACACCTGCATGCCAGTGACATTGACAGGGGTTAATGATTGCGTGCTAAGGTATCAAGCCCTTCTGCTTAGATTAACTCCGCACGGGCAGCCCCCTTCAGGCGCCATAATGTGCCTGATGACCATATAGCGCAACATGTTCACCATCTATAAAAATTACGCCCTGCTTATGCCCTTCGCCCAAAGCAGCAGGATTGGCAGCAGCTAGTGAAAACCTGGCCCCATGCACCGGTATGGCTGCAAAACCTTTGGTTCTAGCTTGGAGCAATCAGGTATGCTTTATCCATCTTGAACGGTGCTTAAGCTGCCTTGGCACACCAAAACACTACAGGTTACATCACATCAGTAGCCCTATTGTCTAGGCATATGTTGTTGTCACTTCTGTTTGCATGCTAAAGACAGCCCGTATTCTATTCCACCTCGCTGTTTTTGTGGCAGCTTGCCGCAACGCCCATGGCACTTTTTGCTATGGCATATCTTGAAATGTAATAACAGCCCTATCAGAGGCCAAGGGACAAGCAATGCCAAAAGTCGTAGTAATCATACACATCACATACTTTGACATTTAGCTGCACAAGGGTAAGAGCTACGTACACCAGGGGCCAAGCACTGCCCCACTCCACAGCAAGCCAATTGTCATTTGCTGGTGTTAGCAGCATTTTCCTTGATGGCAGGGCAGGGCAACCATCAGTGAGGCAGTATGTATCTGCCCATTGCCATGAATTTGAACTGGCAATAGATGGACTAACCTGGCGTGTCTCAGGATGAAACTCAAACACCTTGATGCCCCCGCAGCGCATACCCACAGCAAGCTGTTGGCCATCAGGTGAGAAAGCCCCACAAGCTGCCTTCATCCCTGTGGTTAAGATCCGTATGGGCTGCAAGCAGAACAGGAGAAGGAGCCGGGGTAGAGGCTTAGGCATGAGTTGTGAGCAAAGTTATGGCTGCTGTGTGCTGTGCAGGCAAGCCATGCAGGTTAGCAACTTGGTCAGTAGACCAAGATATCCAACTTGAACATAAAGTTATTTGCCTTCTTGCAATAAGGTAGCCTCACTCCATTGAATGGAACATGGCAGGGTGAGCTGTGCCGTGGCTGAATTAAATAAACAGGCTTTGCCATGCAAACATGTCTGTATCGTACCTTGTGTGTCACTGCACTCCAGATTGTCACCCGCTCTGACTCGCACACAGTGGCGTACACATGGGGATAGCGGGGATTCATGGCCAAGCCATACAGGTCGGCTTGCTGCCCATGAATCAGAATCTCAGGGTCTCCATCCACCTCCCACACATCACAGGCAGCAGTGCCTGCAGTGGACCACAAGCAAGCTGGTAAAGGGCACCATTGCATAAACATTCTTGCAATTAATGGCATGCAATTTGTCTTTCCAATTCACAAGACATCCATAAACTAGTAGCTTAGGCTGCCCTGCACTTCCTTATCAAAAGCCTGGTACGCGTTTGTATGCAGTATTGGCTTGTCCGACCCAGTTGCACATTAAAAAAGAAAAAGTGATGGGCCAACATGAACAGCATGGCTGCAGGAGATGCAATCGGGAGTAATGGTATGAAGGTACATGATCCCAATCTACAACCCTGCAACAACAGTTAAAAAAGGAGGCACACGTCCTCGTAGAATTGGTCTATGACAGGAACAAGCACAGATCATCTACCTTGCAGATAGATATGATATTAAAAGGACCACAACAACATCCTCTTCTGAAAAAGCGATGCCAGTTACGGCCCCAGGCGTACCTGCCATGAACACAGCACTGCCGGGGAAACAATCCAGGGACCTTATTGGTGGTGGCAACAGGCCCCTTGGCTGGGGATCCGGCAGCAGGGGAAAGCGCTGCAGCACAGGGCCAAGATCCCCTTTGGACACATCCCACTTCATGACGACCCTAATAGACAAAGAAGAGACAAGAGAGAGTGCAACATCCAGAACTCAGTGAACAATGTATTTTGTCCGATGTATTTATATGTCAAGCTGGTTTGTTGAGACCATATGAGCAGTCCCCTAAGTATAGGTGAAAAGGCCAGACTCTATTCTGCCAGTACTGATAAAACATTACGGAGCAATTAACAGGGTGACATTGAAATAGAGGTTGTCAGTGATACAGGAAATCCAGAGCCTGCACCCTGTGATAACCTCCTAAAGTGCCTATGCCATGCATCGCACCACCAACACCACTGTAATCCGCTACAAGTAGGACTACAGATTTTAAACCGCCAATAACACAGCAGCTGCCCAGACAACAGCGTCAGGTGGGCCCCACCTACCCATCTGCTCCTCCACTCAGCAGATGCTTGTGTCCTGCCTGCAGCACCAGGCACCTCACACCCGAGTGACTCTCAGTGCCATCTGGACGCCTTGAGGGTGGACCCCTGCCATGCGCTGCTTGCTCCCTTAGCCATTTGCAGCCTCTCCAGCTGCTAATACTGCCCTCGGCATTGCCTTCAAGAAGGAGCACAAGGGAAAGGAGATGCATCCAGTCAGCAAGTGCTCTAGCAAGCTGACTCATAACAAACAATGATAAATAGAAAAAAGTGTGCAACCCAGCCAGGGTTATCTATCTGCAAGGAGCACTTGCTGGAACTTGTCGTAAGCACTGCACATAGTCCGTAGGGGGTGCAGACAAAGTTGCTTGACTAGTTCACAGCAGCCAGCATGATGGAGAGTGGTTCAGTCAGTGCTGCAGCCAGATCAGAGGCACGGTGAACTTGCCTGTTAGGACTATGCCACTTGGGAGGAAGCAAGCACTGAGCACACTGTGGGTATTCCCCCTTGCAAACGTCCCAACATCCACATTTACTGGTAGACTGCCATCTGCTGAGACAGGGGCTGCCGGGCCCCTGAGCAATGACCAGAATTTGATGTGGTTCTGCCCGTACGTCACCAGCCTGCGCATTGGTTGAGGAACAGTACAAACATTCTGTGTTTGCAGAGGGCCATGCACATTCCCAGCTGAGTCTGCCTGGCTCCCATCTCGTTGGCCTAGATGTTTCACCACTATCTGCACTCTGTCGGTGCATCTTTGGCACATGTAGTGAACCAGTAGCAGGGATCTATAGCCCCAGCTTTTCAGCAGCTATTTAGCTCATGTGAGCTTTCCTAAAGCCTCGTGCCTCCTCCTCATGCTGCAGGTGATTCCACCCTTCCTGCCCTTTGCCCTCATCAGTTAGGTTTCAATTCTTGTACCTACCTCCTGCACCCCTGACCTATTCTAAATCCTTTCAAGCAGTCTCCTGTGTGGAAATCCACTCTGCTTCATTCCACCTACTGGGCCGTCAGCCCAAGGAAACGCCCTTAGCTTAACCTTCCATTCCATTCCTGTTCACATCCATCTCCATCCAGTAGCAGATATTGTACCCCATTCTAAGCAGGCACGCACAACATCATTTCTGTGCTGATGCCATGGGTTGCCGTTTTCCTTCCCCTTTTCCTACCTGTCTGGTTCAAAGGGACTCCACACCACCCCATAAACACAAGGAGGAGCCCCCGGTTGCGACTTCCGCTCCAGGAGCCGCTGCCCCTTCTCCCACTCCCAGATGTGGAGGCTGTGGCTGTTGTCCGTGGTCACACTGGCAAGCTTGCTGCCGCTGCAGGAGAAGCACAGTGCCTGCACTCCACGAAAACCATATCTGCAGGAAGCAAAAAGGGAGGGCACCTGATGCATATGATAACTGCAGATGTATTTGCCTTCCTGTACTACATGGATATGTATGGACTACATGGACCATGTATTTGCCTAGATACACCTCACTGTCAGCTTAGAAAGCCCCAGCAACCCTGCTGTTTCCCCTCTAGACCTTATCCCTTCACATCAGAGTATTGTAGCTTACTCAGACCTAAGCACCCCATCTTGCGACTGCACCTATATGGAACTTCAGCCCAAGCAGCACAAGGGCTCATCCAGTATCAGTGCAGCAAGGTTCAAACTCCGATTTGACAAACTGTTGCTGAGAGCACTAGCGCAAACTTACCCATGCTCAAGGCGCTGCAGCTGTGTCAGACTCACGCTGTCCCATACAAGCACACAAGGATCCTTCCCCAGCTGCCCACTGGCTGCCACACGTCTGTCAGGAGCCAATGCCAGACACGTGATGTCATCATCATGGCCACGGAAGAAGGCTTGGCTGTGAGCTGCCTTGTTGTACACCACCACTACTGCTGCCACCGGGTAGATCACATGCCCAAGGAGGTTGTAGCACAGGTTGTTGCTGGTTGCTAGGTGCCTGACAGCATTGAATCGGCAGCAGGCCACGGAGAGGGGGAGCTCTGAGCTCTAGGGGACTAAGCTTGGGCATAAAGGGTCAAAATCTACATGTGAAGGGTGATTTGGGTTGGGCAGAAGTAGAGAAGTTACCCTTTGTTCGAAGTAGAGACTGTGCCTCACCCTTCCTATCTGGACCTCAATCATTTAACTGTCGTGTCATAGCTACCAAGCTACACCAAGGATTAACTTGAGAGCAGGATGCAGTAAGACAGCTCAAAACTGCTATGGCATATGCTCTTAAAAGACCTGCCCAGCAAGTCCTGGGCTGGCTGTCTTATCTTCCGCTCCATACTGGAGAGAGTACCCTGAAATCCACCAAACCATCCGGAAACACCTGTTCACTCACGGCATCACCTGTTGACTCACAATAGGGACCAGCTGTGACACTTAGCATCCACACATTTGCTGAAGTAATAAAACCCACATTCTGCCATTTTCTTTAAAGTTTCACGTCCACTTACCCGTCATATCCATGCACAAAGTCTAGCTCCAAGTGCACCTTTGGCAGCTGAGAGGACCTCACAGCCAGAGCAGGGTCCCAGTCACTAGGAGGCCATACCCCCTTTCTGCACTGGGGGTACTGGATCTTGCCAGTGTGGGTGGCTGGCCTGCCCATTTGGTAGGCACCCTTCTGGACTGAGCTAGCTGCAACCATCAGATGACGTGGGGCAGTGAGCAGGATGGACTCCACAAACACCTGGAGTCAGCAGATTTCCAGGCTTATACCTTGTTTTACTAAACGCACCAGGCATTACAGCACTAGAACTAGCACTGGTAACGTCTCCACTCCTGAATGGAGTCAAGATATATACAGTGGCCCTGAGACCTATATCCCCAGCAGAACCACCTCAGATGTACGAGGCCTGGCGTCATACAGATGCCTTGCACTTTTAATTGCCTCCCAAAAGAGCTGCTTCGGTTACAGCTAACAGCGGTGAGCCAGGATGATACATATATGCCACTGCTTACCATCACGGGCATGCGGCCCTGCGCATCATGGCCATATTTGTTGAACATAGCTGTTGCCAAGTGTGGTGCCACAGTGACGCCTAGTGCTGCCCATGCCTGCTGGAACTGCCCCTCAGTGAGCTTGTCAGTGACCCCCACAGCAGTAGCTTGCTTGCCGAGGACCTAGGGCACACATAGTAAACGGTTAAACAGCACAGCAAAAAGCATGTAAGGTGCGAGGAGGCTACTATTTGGCTGAGAGCCCACCAATAGGCCAGCCTTTGCCCACAATGCTTTATCACGAGCACAGAAGCTTGCACTGTCGCCGGTGCCTTATATCAAAAAAAAATGTTATGACTTACAGTGGATCGTCATAAGGTCCTAGGAAGCATGCAATGATTTGAGCGTGGGCAATAAGGATGGGTAGCTGCACAGTTACTGCACAGCTAGTGCATACGAGCCTGCAGGCCACAATGCACGTTTGCTGTCTTTGTAGGGCGCAGCCTGCGGAAAGGCCCATAGAAATAAAGGATAGCACAGCCAAGCAAAGCAAGACCTCACCTTCCCAAACGCCCTAAGCAGCACCATCCGTCTCCTCATGTCCACAGTTGCCCTTTTCAGCAGCTGCTGTCTCATCTGTTGCTCCAAATCTGCAACCTGAGGCTGCAATTCCCCTGTGCTTTTCTGTTCACACAGTGCCTGCCTCTGCAGCTGCCTGCCACCTCCTTGCTGGCCACTGTCAACTTCTGGTAGCTGCTGCTGCTGCTGCTGAGGGATTTGGAGGTCGCCAGCTGGGGGTTGATAGACATGCCGGACACCTGCTGCTGCTGCTGCCTGATCTGGTGTCCGTTGACAAACCCTCTGCAATACCCCTGGCCTGATTTCAACCTGTCCAAGCAAGTCACTCTTCACTTAGTTATGCAGATTGCTATTCCATAGTGTGCTTCATGAAGCGGCGAACACTACGTCTCTAGGTACATGCATTATGGTGCTGAGTGTACTGCTTCACTGCAGCTGGGTTATTGCTTTACATACCTGTGCAACATGAAGGGCCGGCTTGGGCTTCTTGTGATTGAAGTCACCATATGCTGTGCCTGCATGCAGGACAGCGAGGCACCAAGCACACCAAGATATGGTTCACCCACGTCTTGTCATTGGGCCATGGTACAAAGCAAAGCAATTGAGCGAAGTGCTACAGACTTTGATGCATGTACGATATAAGCACACCAGTAAGTTCAGGGTCAACGCTTTGCTCAGAAAGGTTAATCCCCTGGTGTGTTAGCTCATCACTCTCAGCTTGCGAGTGCACCACTATACTCATTGCTATATACCATGCCCAGCTCACCATTGAGCTTGCGGTTCCAGAAGGGCGGGACTGCTGGTGCATTAGGACCACTGATTGCTGCCTGTCCTGCATGCAAACAAAGGTAAGCTTCATGATGCAGCATCTCATGTGAGCTGTGGGTTCGTGCTCTTAAAAACAATGCGAATGCGTTTGGTACATAGAACAAGACCTTTAAGGACCACCTCGAACTGTATAGTGCCTTGCCTCGACGGGAAGTGGCTCCAAATGCTTCTTGCACTTGGCTGCTTCATAGATGGCTAGGGACTTCCTGTGGTCTGGCAGTTTCTTATTCTCTTCCCTCTGGCGAGCATCACCATATGATGCCTTCAGTATCTGATCCATCCCGATCGTCCAGAGAGCCTCGCCTGGTTACTACAATGATATGTTGGTTCTAGATGCAGCTACCGAGGGATGCATAACCAGCCGCGTTTGACGCGGCTCATACATGTGGTCGTCAGCTGAACTTTCGCACACAGTAACACACACATGAGTTCTCGGCGTGAGTAAGGTAGTAATATGCGTTTGGAGAAATAAACGTGCCAAGTTTCAAGTGCAGACGTCGCCAGTGTTGCCCTATGTGCTTGTGGTCTTTTAATCAGCTGCCTTTCTGTGTGGGCACGGTGTCATCGTACTTATCCAAATCATGCACCGCACTAAAGGGTGCTGCCAATCGAGGTCATGGCACTTGTACTGCTCCGTGTCCATCAAACTTCTGATCAGTACAGGATGACCAGTTTCCAGTGGCTAGATTATCCGGAACATTATCCGGAGCTGCAATTGGTCAAGCTTAAATCCCACACTAGTAGCCCTCTGAGTCAGATAACAATCAACACTGCTCGCTGGAGCAATGAATCATGCTGCCTTAAGGGGGTGCCTGTGAGGTGGCTTTGCCACTAATACTCAGCTGCAGGGTAATCCCAGGCTATAACTTCTGACTTGCACCACATACGCGCCATAAGAGTTCATTTCTGTCACGAGACAATTTGTTAATGTTGCTGAACAACCTAGGCGCAACTAGTTCAGGTCAGGTAGAAGGTAGCATCTGGACCATCCCGGAGCTTGGTAGCAACGCACCTCGGGAGCAGGGAACACAGTGGGGAAACAAACAAAGTAGGCATCCGCATCTGGAGGGCATATTTGCATTATTGCAGCTGCTTTGTGACACTCCAGCCAAAGCTGTTAGCCTTATCTGCTGACAGCAAGGTAGCACTAGAGACAGTCACTGCTGCAACAACCTAGTTGCTCACAAGACCAATCAATTACAGCTCCAACGTGGCAGGTGCCTCAAGCATAACGAGAACTTAGCATTAGCAGTAAGCCAAGCCAGGACATTGCCCAGTGGTACTCGTATGGTGCTTGCGCTCCATTCTAAAGCTCACAAAAATAGTGCTGGGCAAGAACTTCCAGTGATTAATTCCAGATTACAGCTCATACATTCAAGAGCTGAGAGGAAATACAGACCTGCTCAGGCTCGAACATCCTACGCCACCCCTTGGCATCACAATCCCATCTCCTGGACACACTGTGCTTCTTCTGTTCAGAACGACGCCCATGCGCTGTTAATAGTCTGAAGACATTCTCATAGAAACCCGGGGCGTGCCATTGCAAGTACTGCCTGAAATACTGCCTGCTGTTCCTGTCCGCACTCCTGGGCTTGCACCTGTACCTGGTGCTGTGCTCTTCTTGGCAGCCTGAGGTAGCTGCTGAACAGATGGTGCTGCAACTGAAACAACAAAGTCTGTAGGGTTGGCTCTGCTACTGTAGCAATCCGGGGCAGCAACAAGCTTGCCATCTGCATCATACTGGTACACCTGGGCCCCAGTCCTGGTTGCCTTGACAACAGTCACAGCAGACCTTGGCAGGCCCTGCAAACATGGAGCTCCTGGTTAGCATACTTCCTTTGAGTAGGATGTATCAGCCACATCCTGCTTCTATTACTATATGAGTTCGTAGTGGAGGAGGTGGCTTCACCAGAGGTTGCCAGCTCAAAAGCACACCAGGATGCTGAGCTGTACCCTATATGCAGCTATAGGAAGCCAGCAAGCATCAGCAGCTGATGGGAGGAAGTGCCTGGGCAGTCAAAGATGTCAGATGATATGGTCAGACCCATCGCAACTGCCATTCAACTGAAGCATGTCAATTGCAGCAGTAGCCTAGCCCGCCAAGCTGCTTCTAACCAGGCTCCTTCTGCCATAGCTGATATCCATCATTGCCATGCCAGCTGCAGTGTCATTTCAGGCTTGCACTGGTTCAGCTAATGCCACATGAATCTGCACTCTTAGTTGGATGGAGGTGCTGCAGCTTCAATTGCCAGTCTGGTATTCTGCATGCTTACCTCAGAACTTTTTGCTGGGGCTTGGGAGCAGAAGCAGAAGTACAGCTGGGTTGCAACAGCAGCGATGATAAAAAGAGCGCCAACAATGAGCATGGCCGAGGGGGAGACCTTGCAACCATCTGGGGCTGGCTGGAGGTAGTTACAGGAGTTGTGCCGTGATGCACCCATGAAGAACAGCAGTGTGCCAGATACTGCCAAGGTGAGGAAGGAGGCCCAGCAGCATCTGTTGCGTTCAGTGTCACAGCCTTTGTAGCCTTGATTACAGCAACAAAATGCGCTGCAGCAGCAACTCATTGCGCTTCTCTCTCTCTGCAGTTCCCGTAGGTGGTGAGCTTTCTTTCTTCTTCTTCTTCTTTTTCTTCTTCTTCTTCTTCTTGGCTTAGTAAGCTTGGTAACTCTGAGCAACTTCGGATGCCCTTCTTGTCTAGAAGTGATGAAGATGATGAGATGGCATCAAGGATACTTTGTTAGCTATTTCTGTCCTAAGCCGTTGTCAATCAAGCATGTGTTGACAGGTCGTTCCAGCAACTCAAGTGGGTACAGAGGACATGCGCACCACACGAATGACACGTGTGAGAAACTGCAGGAGCTGATATATGAGGATAGCGATTGGGTGTCGAATATCATCTAGCTGAATCACCACACGGTCCGTCTGTCCTTGATGCACTCGTATCGCTGAGGGTGCGGTGGAGCAGTGCCTCGGGCCAGTACAGCTACAGCCACCGATTGATGGCGACCCTGTGCTGCATGCCGGGAAGCCTGCGCTTGACCCCAGAAATATACGTGTTCATAGAAGGGGTACTTTTGCATGAGAAGATGTTTCTACGGATACCGCTTGCATGATGATGAGTTTGCGTGCTTGCCCATCGTCGCGGGTATGTCGTCATAGTTTAGTGTCCTAAACCATGGCATCATGAACCAAAAGGGAAGATATGGTCAAGGGTAACCACTAGCTTGCCTACTTGGCGTTTAAAGAGCTTGCCAGGAGGATGCAGGTTGACTCAGGACATGCCACTGGAGACGTCCCAGAAGCTCAGGTGCTCAGAAGCAGCGCACCCGATGCCAGCGGCAGTAATAGCGCTGCCAACCTCGCAGCAAGCAAGTCAGCTGGCGAATCCAATGCAGTCCGAAGTTTAGCATCTCCACTGCAGCTGCCTCCTGATGACAACAAAGGGCCTGAGCAAGACAAATCACCACCAAGAAAGTCATTTTCACCAAGTGGAAAGAAGAAGGCAGCTATTGACGTATCAGGCAGCTCAGAAAGCTCCTCAGACTCAGAAGATGACCCTGCACCCGTCCAAAAAGCTCGAAAGTACAGATGGAGGTAGGCACACTAAGGGACCAACCATTGGCAACAGAAGACCATGCGCTATCTATAAGCGAGGCAAGGCACATGCTGTCTTCAACTCTAATTGCATTTAATATCAGAACTTGACCTTGACCCTCCCCAATAGAAAAGTATGTGGACCTGTCTGATTGTATGCTATGCTGCTATCACCCCTTGTTAGGTACCCAGGGCTCCAAGCAACTACCTCTTACCGCCAGCTAACAACACTGGGAGGGTGCCACCAGTACACCGTTGCAGGGTAAGAGCAGGAAACGCTGAGCTGTACAGCAGTTAGTGCAGCAGCAAACGCCAGCAGCAGTTCAGCAGCATGCCTGGGTTGAGCTCCATACTCCAGTCACTGATTCCAGATAGGGATGATAGTCAGTCTGGATCGCAGGTATATGGGCCACTACCTTGAAAGTAGTGGCACCATGATGCAGTCATGACCACCACCAGCAGCAGCAGGGGCAGCAGTGCTCGCAGTGAGAGCTTCACGCTGACATGCTGCAGGAGACGAGATAAAGGCCCTAAGGTGGTCCAGCAGCAGCAGTGATGGCAGTGCAAGCTTCCCACTGACATGCTGCAAATGACATGGAAAAGGCCCTAGAGTGGTCCAGTAGCAGCAGCATCAGTCATCGTGGTACAAGGGCCACGCTGACATGTTGCAGGAAAAGTGGAAAGGCGCTAAAGTGCCATCCCAGCAGCTCCGTGGAAGAGAATGCAGACCCTGGCAGCAGCAGCAGCAGCTTAGAGGCACATGCATACCCTGGTGGCTTGAGAGTGCTTGTGAACTAGCAGGACTAGCAGCAGCGGAGGAAGCATTTGTCTTTTATAACAAGGGTTTAGAAGCAGCAGATTTGAGGAGGAGCAGCAGCAACAGGACTTAGATACGGCTGAGGGTAGCAGGCAGGGCAATGTAACACTGTTTGCACAGGCCAGCTTGGGCAGCATCTCATCAGGGTCAACTGAGCAGTGACTTCAAACTTAAAGGATCAACTGAGCAGTGATCCCAAACTGACAACATTGACTTCATCCTTTGGCCAAAGCTGGAATGCCTAAGCTGACATGCCTCCTCATTCCTATGCAGCTCCTGAGATGTATGCTGCCGCTTCAGAAACTCGCCGCTCGTCAAACTTTGATGCTTGCTTAAAAAGGACTGCAGGCAGTACGGCTCTGCTCTATTGCTTTGCATAGGTCAATTTATGCCTTCTGGGCCCAACTCAGCTTTCTGAGATCAATGTTGCTGCCTGAGGTACTCCCTGCTACGCCAGCTTCGACTCTTGCTGAAGGTTGACTGCACTAAGCAAGACCGCTTCTAGTGAATGCCTCATGCATAATCCATCATGCATCATGGCCATGC
This sequence comes from Pseudopediastrum boryanum, assembly GCA_963556185.1. NCBI lineage: Eukaryota > Viridiplantae > Chlorophyta > Chlorophyceae > Sphaeropleales > Hydrodictyaceae > Pseudopediastrum > Pseudopediastrum boryanum. The sequence continues at coordinate 7,324,323 of OY744499.1, read as the reverse complement.
CTTGCCCAAGGGTGGCAATCAGACCCCTTCTTGTTCTGCTGCTTCAGGTACTCTCTGCCACTCAGCCTTTGACACTTGCTTAGGGTGGACTGAAAGCAATCCTCCTATGCTCGGCTGCTTAAGATCCTGCATGGTTATGCCTTGCAAGCGTGCCAACCAGATCGGTTCTGATTCTGCTGCTTCAGGTACTCCCTGGCTTGTGCCTTAGGCTCTGGCACACGGCTATGCAGTGACTTGTTTGAAGCAGGTGGTCAAAGCTTCAGGTTGGAGGTGTACCCCTCAGGTGCTACTGCTGATGTGTGCCAGCACCTGTCCATCTTCCTCACCACACCTGGCAGCTGCAACCCCAACCATGTGCTGTATGAGATTGCCATACTTGATCAGGTAGGGAAAAAGTTATTTGCAGACAAGGGTTTAACCATCTGAGATAGTATGCAGGCAGCCTCCTCAAGTTTGGATGCATGCAGGCCCCGTGCTGTCACACTAGGAAAAAAGGAGTCAGTGTGCATAGCCCAGGGCTGAGAGACCAAGGGATGTCTGCTAAAGAAGAATGCATCAGCATGTCTACTTATGTGGGCCTGCTTATGCATGCTTGACATATCTAGACAGAGGTGTCAATATGTAGAAATCAACGAGGTAAAGTGGGCTGAATGGTCTGTGTCAATGCTTCTTGGAGAGATCATGGTTAAACAATAAACCCTGCTGTTGCTGCTGCAGAGTGGTAGGGGGAAGCACCTGGTGCGCAGCTCCCGTCCACATGACAGTCCTCTGTATGTGCCTTACAGAGGGGTGGTGGCAGGGTACCCTGAGTTTGTGAGGTCTAAGGTGTTGGAGCAGAAGGCAAATAGGTACCTGCTGCATGGCAACCTGGTTATAAGGTGAGGAAGAGGCGGCCTGGAAATGAATGACAGTAGCCTAGATATAGATCACTAAGTAGATGTAGCAGAAGAAATGGATGGAGATGGCTTCCTAGTAGTGCAGGAAAAGGTTGTTGGAGGTGGAGGTGTGAAGGTGGAGGTACATGTTGAGGTGAAGGGAGGGCATTTGAGGGATGGTGAGCAGGCACGGCTGGTGGATGACAGGGTGGCTCATCCATGCTTGCATACGTTTCATCTTGAGCAGAGAGCACTTGCTGCATGGCAATCTGGTTATAAGGTGAAAGGCAATGGGGATGAAGGGAATGGGGGAGGCTAGGGACATACATCCAAGTAGGGTGCAGAGGCACAAAAATGAAGGGGGTGGGGTGGGGGTTGCCAGGTGGAGGTGGGAGAGGAGACAGAGTGAGGATAGCCTGCATGTGTGGGGTTCGATGGCCTGGAGCAGAAGGGGGCATAGGACCCTGCTACATAGCAACATCACAATATGGGGGTTGGGACAGGAGATAGAGGTGGGAGGGGTTTGCTATGTTTGAGGGGGGGCTCATCAGGTTTAGGGGGTTGTTGAAGGGGCATATGGGAGCAGAGGGAGGGGCGTGGGGAAAGTGGGACATATGGAGAAGCAAGAGATGACAGGGAAGTAAGGGACAGCAATGTATCGAGTGCATAAATGGTTTACTCATCTGCCTGAGGGAAAGGATACTGCATCAGATAAATACTCCACATAACGACACATAAGAAACGGGTGGAACCTGTTGCAAGGTCGATGCAAGGTCATTAGCTGGCATCCCAAATGCACCCATAGGTCTGTAGTTATCAGCACCCTTGCCTAAGCACCTATGAGTTAACAATATGTTCCACTTTACTGTTATTGTACACATTTGGGGTGCGGTAGTTTTGCTATGGCATGTCATAAAGTTACGAAAAGATGAAAAAAAGAGCTACGCAAGGAGGTTGTGTATTGGTTTTCAGCGTGGGATTATAAGAAGGGTTCCTTGGTGTAAAGATTACCCATTGTTCCACCTCGCTGTTCTTTGTGACACCTTGAGGTGCGGGGCCTATGGCACTTTTTGCTATGGCATATCATGAAATGTAATATTACACGGAGGCCTTACCTTTTACAAACGTATCAGTTTCAAGTCTGATCGTTACTGTGTCTGCTCCATGCAGGGCCACAGTGGAGGTTGTGCGCAGCTGGTCCACTCAACCCCAGTCACTGCCACAACCAGGGGTGGCCATGTCATTGTCAGACCCCTCTCCTCTGCTGAACCCTTTGCCAGGGTTCACACCACAGTCACCAGGGTGTCACCAGCAGTCACCAGGGTGTCACCAGCAGTACAGTCAGCAGCAGCAGCAGCCTGGGTACAGTATGCCGTATCCACAGCCGTTGTCACCTATACAACACCAGCAGCAGCAGCAGGAGGTTTTTCAGGGATCCCCCTTTGGTGGCATTTGCAGCCATTACAGCCCACAGCGGGCAGGGGTTAGCCCCGGTGGTTTAGCGAGCTACCTAGGGTATAGTGCGCCGCTTGCAGGGTTTACTGCAAGCTGTCCTCAAGCAGTGCATCCTGTGCTGAACCCTGTTGGGGTAGGACTAGGGGCTGCTAATGCGGGAGTTGGACTATTGCCCCCAGCATGGGGCCCCTCGCAAGGTCCCCTAGGAGGTGGCTGCAGCAGCTGTAGCAATGTGAATGGTGGCAGTAGCTGCTGCAGTAATTGTGCTACTGGCAGCAGCAGTAGTTGCTACTGCCCTGGGTGCATGATGCAGCAGCTGCAGCAGTTGCTGATGCTTGGGAGGCTGCAAGAGGTGCAGGGGGTGCCGTTCTCAGCTGCGGGTAATGAGGCTGCTGGTCCTGCTGCTGCTGGTGGTGGTATTGGTGGTCCTGGTTGTGTGTGGGATGGAGCTGCAAGAAGGACAGCAGCAACAGCGGCTGGAGTGGTGGACGGGGAAAGGTGTGCAGGGCATGTGAGGGGGGCAGGAGAGGCAAGGGGGCCAGGGTCACCGGCAGGGAAATCCACAGGAGCAGCAGCAGGAGGGCAAGGTAATGGATCAGGGACAGTAGGCAGTGGTGGTACTGCCAACGGGGGCGGCAGCAGTAGCAGTGGTTACAGGGCTGGGATGCAGAACCCAGCAGTACATTGCCATAGCCCAAATGGAGCAGCAGCAGTAATGGCAGCAGGTGCTGGTGGCCACATCTGCTCTCCCACTGGTCCTACCGGCAACCACTGCTGCTGTAGCGGCTGCAGCAATAGCTGTAGGGCTGCCGTAGCACATACCGCAGTTGCTAGCGCTGGAGGTGTGGGATGGATGGGAGGCGCTGGGTGGGGTATAGGAGGATCAGGTGCTGTGGGTGCTGGTTCGAAGGGCAGTGTGGCCATGCCTATTGTGCCTCATCACCCGTGGCATGTAGTGATGGACCACTGATGACTTCACGAGGTTCACTGCTCTGTGCCTGAGAAAGACATGCATCATCTTGTCTGTGTTCATGGCACTTTTGCCTGACATATAGTTTCATGTCAACATAGGCTTGTCTGGGACGTATTAAACTCTGTGGTTGATTTACTCTTCAAGACCTGATGGTTTGACGGAGAGGCAGAACGGCTGCAAAGCACTGATTTTCAGTAATGGAGTGGGTGCTTACAAGTATGTACACTTACAACTACAAAACAAACACTATAAGGTGTTGCAAAGAGGAAAGAGGTGTTACATGAGATCACTGGGTGCATATCTGAGTCTCCCAGGGCCTTCCAAGCTGCCCTTCAGGCTGTGAGGGCGGGTCTTCTGTCCCCACCTTGTACCTGCTGTAGTACCATTTGCTGTTTTAGTCCACATATGGGGGGCTTAAACGGTCACGTGTGGGGCACGGATTTGGATACTGATGGACTGCAGAGGAAGCACGGGCGGGGGTGCCGTTACGCAAAAGAGGGGACTTCCATACCTGGATAAGATAAGGGAGAGGGCCCTTACATGAGCGGAGCTGCAGCCAGCATGCATGTAGTGCTTACCTGCAGCTGCCGCAGTAATGCCCAGACCACCGACAACTAAGCAGTTTGTTCTGCCTCTGTCGGTAATTAGAATGTGGCTTTTCATTATGCAGATCTGCCGAATTCACTTTGAAATGCACCGCCGTGCTGAAGCCGTGAACAACATGAAGGCCTGCAGCACTGAAGGAGCTATGTCGCCCTAGCTGCACTAAGTGCCACGGATACGTGCAAGAGCATTGCTGTAGTCCATTCCCAGTATTGACCATGCTCCCTCTGCAAAATAGTAGATTACACAGATCAAACCAAACAAAGACTAAACACGCAAACAACAGCAACCAGCTGCAGTGTCAGACTCTCCAAGCCTAAAGCAACAGCTATTTGCCTCGTCTGCTGAGCCATCGTACCAGCATACAAAGACTTCAAGAAGCGCACTGTGACGCTGGCAACTACTCCTAAGCTACCACTGCATGCGACCAATGAAACCATAACGATGGCTGATCTTGTCCTCCAGTGGGTACTTACAACACTACAGCTTACCCATGCTACCTCGGCTAAATGTTCTCTGCTGCCTACTGCTGCTACCCTTGCCGGCCTCACTGCTCCTAGCTGTTGCCTTCCCATATGCTCCTGCTGCTGCTTCCATACATTGCTACTGTTGCTGGAGGTCAGTGCCATAACCGCTGCTCCCTGATATACTTTACATGTGCACCCCCTGTGGCTCGTCCTAGCCTGTTGTGGTGCATTCCTGCTGGCCCTCCTTGCTCACCACACATCTGACCGCTGCAATTGCTACCACTGCTGGGCTTGTACCTTCGCAGGACCTACCCCTCACAGTACCGCTCACCAACCCTACTTACTGCTCTGGCTGCTGCATGCAGCACTCCTGCAGATTGCAAAGTAGATGGAGCACGGCACTGTAACTATACTAGCAGCAGCAGCCGTGGCTTCAACATACAGACTGCAAGGAAGTTGCTGCGTCTGCTGCTAGTGGTAGCAATGATGCACGAAGCAGGGCAAAGACCCCTTACAGCCTCAGCTGACCCCCCATCTCTGCACTACTACCAAACCCAGCAGTAGTTCCATCCATCCGGGCCTGCCCAGGCCTGCCACCCATATCGCCTGAATATTCCCTCACTACAGCACCAAGGTACGGAGGGAGTGCTGCATTGCTTGGTCCTGCTGGCTCCCTCCAAGCCCTCCTATCTGCAGCATCTGCAGCTGCTATCCTCCTTGCTGCTGCTTGTGTCTCTGCAACGCCCATGCCTGCTACCCCTGCAGCTTGACCTGCTGTTGCTGCAGCAGCAGCAGCAGCACCAAGGCTATGTGGTTCCACTGCATAGTGATAGGGAAATTCCTCAGGCCCTCCTGGTCCTGCTCCTGGCATTGCTGCTGCTGTTGCTGCTGTGTCGCCGTTAAGAGGAGGTAAGAGGAGGTGCACTAGAGCGTCCAGGTTTGCTAAAGCCTCTCTTGCAGCCGCATCAGAGGCACCAGCTTTATTCGGGCTGACACCCTTAGTCCTGAACAGAACCCTGCCCTCCCCAACTTCTTCCAAAATCATCAAAGAAGAACTCCATTGAGGCTGATGGTCCTCACCCCCCACCCTCTGCGGTTCTGTGTAGCAGATGAAGACATCATCGCGGCCGGTGTGTATTGCTATAGCTTCTTTAAGGTGCTTCTTGTGGGTTGAGAAGGGGCCTGTGCCGGCTGCTGGGGTCTCGATGCCTAACACTTGAAGCTGCTGTAGCAGAGCAGCGGCAGCTTTGGCTTTAGCTTGCTGTTTGGTGGGGCCGCTGCCAGTTGCAACTTGTGGCTCCTGCTGCTGCTGGGGTAGATTGGTGGGTAACGGGGCCATGGTAACGGTGGCTTCCCATACGCCTGGGAAAGGGGATGTAAAGCTGTACTCTGGAGGGGGCCAGTCAGGATGCTTGTCAATGAGCTCCTTAAGGGCACCTACTGAATTACCCCCATCCATGGCTGGAGGCTTGTGGCCAGGAATATCTACAACACCTGCATGACGAGATCGAGATAAAGATACATGGTCAATGACTATTTAAGGCTTGGTTATGCTTAGGAGAGCAGCATGCATAGCTGCTAGATGGTGGAACTGATGTAACATGCTGATATGATGTTCATGCATCGAATGTCTAGCTGAGCTCCTGCGGAGAACCATGGGAGGGCTGCTGGTTGTAAAAAGCACGCCACCATCGTCATGGGAAGAGTATGTGGAGTAGCGCAATCTCTGACCCTCAGCGCAAGCCATTGCAGGCTATCCTTTGCTGCAAGTAAGCTGCAAGCACCTCTCACTGCCCTTTCAGATTGACAGGAGTAACAGCACTGCCCTAAGGCTACCAGGAGGCTGGCACATGTGCTTTGTCCTGCAGGACGGGCCTGAGCAGGCTGGTGGCTACATTTGGGTGTCCTAAGATGTACATACGGATCTGAAGATCAGTGCTTCAGGTGAATTTTGGCAACTTCTATGGTCACCCAGAACTGCGCCAAACGGCCCTTGCGCGAGCTCGCTTGAACTGTCGTCAGCTTACCTAGTAAAGGACTTGCTTCATAAAACTATGCAATTTAATTGACAACAGGTTGCATTGAGCTGCTCTAACGCCCTGTATAGAACATACAAAGAGACCTAGCGGCCCAATGCATCAGAACGATCTGCTAGCTACTTGGTCAAAGAACGAGCCATTATTGTGGTCATGACGACCGCAGCACGAGAAAAGGAACGACAAATGCTCATGTACAACTTCAATTGGGATCTACTGCTGGGAGCTTGCTCGTGACCAGCCGGGCACCAGCTGGCGACGCATGCAGTCCAAGGTGACATGCTAGTGCCCCTCCAAGATCAGGGGTGGAATGTGCAATGAGGTAGCAATGCAGCTCGTATGGCCTTGAGCAACTGTTTCCTGCTAGTTGTACCCGTTCTGTAGGTCGTAAGGCGCGCCTTGCGCAGTCTAGTGCTAGAGAGTCGATCGTAGCAACTGCAGAGTCCAAAGATCCAGAGGCAAAACTGATAAGGTACGAAATTCCAGCCTCAGATCTTTAATTTTGCCGTTAGGCGTGCTGCGTCGTTCTTTTGTTCAGATAGACCGTGGCAGCAATCCGACTAGGATGAACCGTCTGCAATGCGCAAGTCTCGGACTTGCACGCACTGCCTCGTACTGCCGAGCGGAATCGGCTATGTCTGCAACCCAGCTCCTGCTATTCGTAAAAGAGCTTACCCAGTGGTAACTCCCATGCATACGATGTACACAGCTCGAGAGGAAAGCTTTTATGTCTGACGTCAGCCGTGCAGTGACCGGTCCGATAGATGTTGTACCTCCATTTCTCAAATTCATGTTGTGGACGCGGATTATCCTTGCCCATCACTGGCCCAGTGCTCCCTCCTCTGACCCGACAATGGAACTTTCCTGCCTGTGGATGCAGCCGGTACATAGTGACTGCAACCAAGCTTACCTGTTGAGTAGCAAGGCACACACTCACAGCAGCAAGGGAGCCTCCCAGAAGGGTACCCCTATGCCCCCGACCCCCATCAGGAATTCCTCGTCAGCCGCAGGCCAATCCCATGGCCCCTAAACCCTACCAGAAGCAGCTTGTTGACCTGCTGAGGCATGCACGGCTCGGCATTTTTGCATTCTGTAGCTATTCTATACCCAGCAAAGTAGGTGGGCCCGATCATGCCCCACTGTGGGAGGTGAAAGTGTCACTGTTAACTGCGTCAGGGGGTTTGTTCGGTGGCAGCGGTGATCTCTGCGTACACACTCTCTGGTGTTTCAAGGCAGTCAGGTCTACAGGAAGCAAGGCAGCAGCGCAAGAGGCGGCTGCTAAAGCTCTGCTAGAAGACCCTGAGCTGCATGAGGTGCTTGAGGATATACGGTATATGGTTCGCAGTGGCAACCCCATACCTCAGCTGCAGGCAGATCTGTCTGGGACTGATGATGATGCAGAGCAACCATCAAAGAGACGCAGAGTAACCTCAGATGCCTAGCGAGTTACATGAGTGAGATCGAGAGGTATGGGAAGAAGGAGTGTGTTCATGGTATACAGCGTAAGATTGTGCCAAGGCCGCATCACTTCTGCTTTTTGGAGTTATATGGTAGATTGAAGAACCGCTGATGAGGCACTTAAGTATGTAGTAATTGGTGTTTGGAAAGCAAGGGGAAGTTACTAGTATGCCCGCTGGGCAATTCTCAAGTACATGCAGTGTCGGCCTCTCTTTTATTCCTTGAAAGCAGTACCTGGGGGGGGAGGGGGGGAGAATGAGGACATGGTACTAGATATTTTTGAGCTAGGTCCTGATGAGGACATGGTGAATATTGTATTTCTGGATGGTCTGTCCCTCCTGGATACATACAAGCGCATGTTAACTCGAGCTTGCTGTTCCAGAACAGCAGGGGCGGGTCGAAGAGTGAGTTTGTAACAGCACACGTTACTCATCAGACTGCTGGAATTCCTGGATTGAAGTGAGCTGTGCACTAGTAACATTTTTGAGCAAAGTTGAAAGTTGTCGCATGAGTGCATGCATTTTTGTTGGAATGAAGCATGTCAGAGGCGCTACTGCGGCTTGTCTCCATGTGCAAGGCCTCAGGCAGGATTGATGTCAGTATTAACAGGCATCAATATATAAAAGCAATGCCTGTTGGAGCATATGGCTAGAGCTTTGGCGCCCTCTCATGTGTTTGCTAGTGTACATAAATGCATACCAGCTGCAAGGATAGTTCACTGCCACCCGTTGCATGTGGGCATCTGCTTGTGTCAGTTTGGGTTAGTGTCAGGCCCGATGGTGTCCGTTGACAGTTTGTCTCCGATGCATGTGCATTGTGTGTGCTAGCGGTTTTGCGTGCCTGCATTAATGGCTATTAACCGCGAGTCACTTGTAGCTGGCCATTATGTGTGCGTTCTCAGTGGGAATAATGTGTTAAGTGTGAAGTTCTCAGTGTGAAGTGTGGGCAATAAATGCCAGTAATCATAACTGGTAATCTCGATGTGTTTGCTGCAGGGCACCACGGTGCCAAGTAATGTCTTTGGTAAATAGAATCAGGTATTACCTGGCACTCAAGTGCCAGTAATGGGTAATTGGCTGTTGTGGCTGTAGCCATGTGGCGGCTGGTTGGCTCTGGAAGGTTCTGGATTGTGGTGGAAGTTCCTTTGTTGAAGGTATAAAACGGGGCACTGCTAGCCAGTTAGGCAAGCAGTGATTCGCAGTTGTGCTGTGAGTTCTGAATGTAAGGAAAGTGCTAGGCTTCAGTCTGGCTCTGCCGCAGCGCGATTCGCGCAACACGCTTACTCGATCAGATAGATTCAGCTTAGGCCGAGTCCGTCAGGGTCTCTAAAGGCCTCTTGGTACCTTAGGTATGGGGTTCCTCTAATCACTGCTTCTTTATTTGCAAGCGCCTGAGCCGTAAGGCGTAGGGCTTTCATAGTAATAGTGCTCCACTTGGAGCATTCACATTGCTAGCGCGAAAGCGTACTAGCTAGTTCTTGTCTTAGAGCGGGCTGCGTCGAGCGAGCGTCGTCTAACACACAGTGCTTCTATTTGAAGCCACCGCAAGTGAAGCTATTGACACTACTGAAGGAAGCCGGCCTGTGAAGGTTGTGCCGGCGGCGAAAGCCGCGTGTGGCGTGAGCCAAGGGTGTGACGGCATACCTGGGGCGTCATCAAGGAAGCTTCCTGTCCTTGTGCGTCGTGGGTATCCTTCAGGGTGAGCAGTGCCTGTGGGTTGGGAAACGTGCATAGCCGAGGAGGAAACTCTTGCGGGGATCGTCGAGTTGGCATTCACCTGTTTGTCTTGCTAGTAGGTAGGCTGTGTCTGTCGATACTGGGCTTTCATTTTCCAGGCACTGATTGCAACGGTGTCGTACGGTTTTGAAGCTTGGTTGGCTTTCTCTCTTTGGTTCTCCTCTGCTGTCGAGCAGCGGTTTTTCTCGGACCTCCGGTTGCCGTGGGAAGTCGTAGGGGGGCATTGTAATACAAGCAATTAGCAAAGCTAGGCATAAGTAGCTGTGGAGGTTCTGCAGACTTCTACAGTGGCCTTCAGGTACCTTCACCTTCCCAGCTGAGACCAGGCGGGTGAGGCTGTGGCACAGGTGTGGCCTACCGAGAGGTCTGGTTGCCTTGTGGTAAGTACCCTTATTGATTCCGAGGTTGCTTACTGTTGCGCATTGCTTGCTGTTGTATTACCCCTAAGCTTTGCAGTACTTGGATATGCAGCTCGGCGCAAGCCTGCTTCAATAACATTATGCTGGTAGGCTACTCAATCTGCAAAGATGTGGCAAATAGCTCGCATAATGTGTTATGTTGATGATGTTATGCTGTTACTAGTTAACCCAGCTTGTGTTGAGCCAGTTATAGTTCTGCTTGACAGCAGCACGTGGTGTACCTACATGGCTCACTTCTATGGATTTGGTCAGTGACCCTTGGGCCCCAACTGCTTCGTGTCGCAAGCATCGTGGTTCATCCAGGCCTCACACCAACCAACAGTGCAAGCTACAACAAGGTAACCAGTCGGGTTGCACTGAGGTGAGAGTATCGCGACTGTTTCTTCTCACTGGTGTGCTGTTCCATGAAGACTGGGATCGTTACTGTATAGTCAGCGTAGCTTATCAAGGTTTAAGAGAGTTTAGCATTAGTAATTAGCAAGTTAGTTATGCAGCAGTCCCATGGTCAAGACATAGACGAAGTTGATACCACTGGTACAGGTGATACTAAGTCATCCTGATCTGCTGTCTTTTTCAATCCTTAAATTAGTCACCATTAGTCGCTATACTAGACGTGCTTTTGCCAAAGGCCTGGTGGAAGCGCCAGTGCCCCTCATAGATTATAAGCGAAGCAAACCTATCATACCTGAAGATCACCCGCTTGCATTGCAAGAGCCTCCTTCACCCAATTCACCATTTAGCCCTGTGTCATTAGAGTTCGCTCAACCTGATACCGTGCAGCTGCTGGGTGGATTGCGTAACATTGAATCTGAGCTGCAAGAGGTCTGTAAAGAGCTTGAGTACAGCCTGCATCCAGATTTGTTGCTTGATACAGATTATTGTGGTACTCCTTTTGTTACTCCACTTCAGCGTTTTGCGCAAGCATCTCGCTTTAGTGCTGACACAACCCTGCCAAGTGCTGTGCGTGCTTTCAGCATTGATCACAGTCTACCTGACCTTGTGGACAACGAGACCGACTACGGTGATTTCGACGACATGGCAGGTCTTCAACTGGCTGTTGTTGGGTCTTCCAACAAATGGGATGGTTCTCAAGGTACTGGTTACTGGCGCAAGAAGTCTGGCATGAAGGAGGCTATCGGTGGCCAACTCCGGAGCCGTGGTGGTAACATGCAAGCTGCAGACCAACTGTCGGTTCTGGAGAATCAAATTGAGCCTACCTCCGGTGCTGCTGACTGGTTCACTCGTCTTGTCGAGCATCTGCGTCCGGAAATCGCCGCTGCCAGCAAAGATGAATTCCCTTCTGCCGTTCTCAGCAATGAGTTGGCCACCATCTCCTTGGGACATCTGTCTACTGATGAGCAACACCGTGTGGCACTGCGTAACAGCTTGGTCAAAGCTTTACCCTTGCAAGACATCGTCATGGCTGGAGACTACACTCCTAGCAGGGCCTCAGGTATGTTGGTTCCTTATGCTCGCCCAGCAGTTGCAAAGCTGTCTTTAGAGGATACGGAGGCAATAGAGGATTTAAGGCAGGTGTTAGCGCAACTGAATGAAAAGGTAGAGCCTTTGAATCTGTATTATGGAGAGCAATTGCTGGAGGTGGGTAGGTTGCGTGCTGCAATGGCGGAAGCCAATGATCTTCTTGCGAAAGCAAAGTCAGCTGCACCTTCTGGTTCTAGTACTGCATTTAGTGAAGCACAAATAGCAAGTGAAGCTGAGGCTGGGAAAGAGGGAGACGGTGCAAAACAGCCAGTCGTGCCTTCTGCTGAAGTTGAAAAGCTACAGCAGGAGATTGCTGAGCTTAAGATAGAGATAGGCGAGGCAGATGAGAAGTTAATGACTGTTGAAAAACGGTGCACAACTCTGCTTCAGAATAAGATCCAGGTTAGGCATCAGCTAAAGCAGTTACAGCCTGTTCAACCGCAGCGTGCTAACACTGAGCTTGTAAAGGCTTTCATGCACCCTACTTTGGGAAGACTCTGTACTGCTCATGACTGTGTTGTGCTTAAGATCTTTGCAATTATGGATGTTGTATATGGCATTGGTACAGCATTGCAGCAGGTGAAGTTCTCTGAGCTTCGGCAAGGGAAGGGTGTGGGCGTATCTCCTGATGAGGGTGTACGTGAGTTCTCTGCCCGCATCCGTATGCATGTACAGTCCTCACTTGACATTGATCCTCAGCTTGCGCATGTGCAGTTCTTTGCTGGTTTGTCTGATGCTGCTCTCTCACAGTCCGCAGAAGATGTCATGCAGAAGGACATCAATCGGGTAATGGATCTGGAGACTGCCACACAGCAGGTCCTGCTGCAAGAGACCCGGCAGCTTCAAACCCTGAAGCTGCGGGCTGCTAATGGCGACACTTCTGCTGCCGCTGAGCTGAAGCGCCGGGCATCTGCGGGCAGCAAGAAGGGTCCTGCAAAGGATCCCAAGCCTGCAGCAGATCCTTCCCCCAAACCCCCTAAACCCCAGCGTGAGTTCAACCCTGACCCAAACCATCCAGAGGGTAAATGTCAGCTGCCAGGGCATGACAAGGGTAAGGGTCATTCAAACAAGGAGTGTTTCAAGGGTGGTAATCCAAAACATGCTCTCGCAGCTGTGGCAGCCATGCATCCCAACATGCTTATCAATCCTTATGCTGCTGCTGCAATGGTAAACACTTTGCCCAATGCTGCTCAAAATAATCCATACATGGCAGCTCAGTTGCAGCAGAAAACTCAAGAAGTTGAGTTATTACGCAACCAGTTAGCCAATGCATTTAACGTCTCCCGAAAGGGAACAGGTCCTGCAAAAACCAACCCTATTGCTGCAGGTCAGGGGTGCAACATATGTGGATACCCCAATGGCCATGCAAGTGGCTTCTGCTACTACGAGTTCCCCGAGAAGAGCCCGAACTGGGCACCTACCTCCAAGGCCAATCCTGATCTTATCGCCCACTGGTCCATGCGCCGTCAGCAGCGCAACTTACCGCCACTTGCTCCAAGGCAGGTGCCTTTCAGGCAACACCAGCCTGTAGCCAATTTGGTGTATCCAGTGGTGCCATCAGCTCCAATGTTACCAGGGCCGGCGCCAATGATGATGCTACCTGCTCCATCCGACCCTGTGATGGAAGGTATGTACTACCCCAACACTGGCCATCAGGTAACATTGTCGGCTGTGGCCAAGCTGGACCAGGACTTCCATCCGTTCTACTATGATCCTCCTGCCATCGCTGGGGCAGCCATGCCCCGGAGCTTTTTGCAGTTCCCACTGCCACCTTCTCCAGCAACTATGCATCAGCCAGAAGGTTCTACTGCTGCTCCCCACGATGCTCCGCAAGGAGATAGTGCAGCGGCTACAGTAAGTGCAAGGGGGGAGGATGGGGAGAACAAGAGGTATGCTCGGGGTCGTGAGGAAGGGACTCTTACTCAGGGTTTAGTAAAGAAACTTAAGTTTGTGGATGAACATGATATGCAAGCAGCAGTGCAAGCACCTAGTGCACCTGAGTTTGAGGCAATGCTAGCGGAACTGGAATATTCCCAGCAAGTGCCTTGCTTAGATACCTTTGTAAACATGAGTTCCGCTACAGGTATCAGCCTGCAGCTGCCGGATGGGCGTTGGCAGCTACCAAGCATGGTGGTGACTGATTCTGGTGCTACCTTTGGTGTTACGTTTGAAGCTTCCTGCAAAGGAGTTGGGTTGACGTATTCCACCTGTGGGGTTTCGCTAGTGCTAGCTGATGGCAGCAATGTGCGCATTTTGGGCATTACAGAGCCTGTCAAACTCGTGTTTGCGCGTGGCACAGCTTATGAGCGCACTATATTGTACCGCTTTTTGGTTCTGCCAGGGGAAGGGAAGCACTACAGGTGGCTTGTTGCAAAGAATGCCTTGCTGGAGTTGGGTGCATATGTTGATCCAGCTGAATCTGCTTTCTATTACCGCACCTTGCCTTCAAAGGACAGTCTTAAGCATGCTCTGCCTGTCAAATGCTCGGTGATGTTGGACCAAGCAGACCCTGCTGATTGCCTTCACATGCTGCAACCTGTGGTGGCAGTGATGCTGCCTTCTGATATGCCAGCTGTGGAAACAGCCGGCTTACTGTGTATTTGACTTTGTCCCAGTGCAGGCTCTTGTGAGGTATCTCGCTTTGCAAGTGGCTTGCGATGGACTCAGGAGAGGAGCTGAACACCTGGGAGTTCAACATGTTCGCCCCAGGCCATGCTTATTCTCTGGCGTCTTCTGGTGTGGAGTTTGAAGCACAGGTAAATCAATCCGGGTACATTCCAGCAAGTGTTTTGGACTCTTTAGGACCGGAAGGTCAAAAGGAATTGCCAGATGGGGTCAGCTATGAAAAGGATAAAGAACACTTATGGTCAGTGGGGAAGATTGAGGGAGTTAGCGCTGTAGAGATGCAGCAGTTGAGGGAGGTTTTAATCCAAAGGAAAGGGACTTTTGCGTATAGTATGAAGGAGTTACCAGGTTATAATGGCCCTCCTGCTGAGTTCCAAATGGTCCCTAACGCTCGTGCCTTTCACAAGCCAAGGAACTACAGTCCTTTGGAAGAGCAGATCCGGGATGAAAAGCTGCAAGAGCAGTATGATGCAGGTATTATTGAAGAAGCTGATACTCGCTCTGATTTCGCAGCTTGCCCTACTATGCCTGCAAAAAAGGATGCTGATGGTAATTGGACTGACCGTCGTCTGTGCATTGATTATCGGGATGCAAATTCTCAAATGATTACTGATAATAGACCTCTCCCTTTGCCTGAAAGTATCTTCAGATCACTTAAAGATTCCAAGATCTTTAGTAAGTGTGACGCCATGTCAGCCTTCATGCAGATACCGCTGTCCGCAGAGGGGCCCACTCGCAAAGTGACTCGGCTATGGTGGGGTAATAGGCTGTTTCAGTATCGCAGGCTTCCGTATGGAATCAAGAACAGCGTTGCGATCTTCCAGCGTATCATAGAAACGGAGCTCGAAAGAGCTGGTTTGCTACATTGTACCCAGGTTTTTGTCGATGATATCATTATCCACTCCAAAACCATGGCAGAGCACATCCAGCATGTTGCAGCAGTGCTTGATGCCCTATTTGCAGTTGGCTTACGTTTGCACCCTGCAAAGAGTGTATTTGCTACTGACAGAATTGAGTATCTCGGCCATATGGTCACCCCTGCAGGTCTGGAACCTTTAGCTGCCAAAGTAGCAGCTATGGCGCAGCTGCCTGTGCCCAAGAACAAGGATGAGCTGAGGAGTGCATTAGGTTTGCTCAATTACTACCGTTGCTATATCCCAGCTGCAAGCACCATTGCCCAACCTATGAACGCCCTGTTGCGCAAGGAAGTTGCCTATGAGTGGGGACCTGAACAGCAGACTGCATTTGATGCATTAAAAGCTGAACTTTGCACTCCTGGAAAGGTGCTGCGGCAGGCTCGCGAGGACAGGCCTTTCATTTTGCATACTGACTGGTGTTTAGTGGGTATTGGTGCCGTTCTTGGGCAGTTGGATGATCAGGGTAATGAATTCATGGTTGCTTGTCTGTCTCGCAGCTTGAATAAGCATGAACGGCAGTATGAAGTTTGGAAGGGGGAACTGCTGGCTGCTGTGTGGGGTATGAAATCGTTCAGGATATATCTGCTGGGGAGGGAGTTTGAAATTTGCACTGACCACAGGCCGTTGCTTTGGCTTCTGACTTCTGACAACCCCACTGGCCAACAAGCTAGATGGGTGTTAGCTGTGCAAGAGTTTAACTTCACCATCAGGCACCGCCCTGGTGTTACTAACCAGAATGCAGATGTGCCCAGTCGCTTCCCTCTGCCCTCCACTGCAGATACTACAGGCTCTCGACTTGACTCTGATGGTGACGGTTATACCGGTCCCCTGCCCAAGGTGGTGTTTGGGCCTATAGGCACTGGGACCCCTGTGCAACCTTACCGTGTTCAAGAATCTCCGCAAGGACTCCTGACCGTGTCGGTGGCGCTCGCGTTCAACCTGGTGCATTCTACAGTCTCCATAATGCCGCCCAGCGTCTTCATTGCTACCATTGCCGACCTTGCCGTCGTCACTGCAGCAAGGCACGACCAGTATACTTACACTGTGTGCCGTACCACCACTACCTTTGATGAACTACAGTGTCACTCTCTGGACCCCTGGGAGATGTCTTCTGGTGCCCATGCACTGGCTCCTTTGGAAGGAGGGGCCCCTACAGACCGTGCTCGACAGGAAGTCCTACGCCGTCAAGCCACTGGCTGGGTACAAAAAGCGTCAACTACAGTATCTGGGGGGGTGCCATCTGTCACCCAGCAAGGTGTGTATGAAGGTACTACAACAGTTATTGGTATCAAGAACACAGGAGCTCTTTGCACAGCTTCTGTGTCTGCTACTTTTTACACAGCTGCCCCGGAAGGAGTGGTTCTGTGTGAATTGTTTGGTGGTATCTGTGCTGGCCTTGAGATGGTACTCAGAAATGGGCTTACAGTTCAAGCTTATATTTATGTGGATTGTGATCCAGTCTGCCAGTCTTTAGCACGTCATCGCATTCACCAGCTTATGGCTCAATATCCGCATTTACTACCAGCAACTGCTGTGGTAGGCGCATTTACCAGTCTTCCCCAAGACGTCTGGCTTGTTACCCCTTCTCATCTCCAGTATTTGTCTGCTAGCCTTCCACACCAGTGGTTGGTAGTAGGGGGGTGGGCTTGCCAGGATTTGAGCCCAGCTGGCACATGCTTAGGGTTACATGGTGACAGGTCCAACACATTTTTCCCTATGCTTCAGATCATCGGGACCTTGCAGCAATTGCAGCAAAGGTTGCCACCTGCATACTTGATTGAGAATACAGCATTCCAGCACAATTGGAAGAGCACTGAGGTTAGCCGAACCCAATTCCAGTCTGTTTGCAGTGCAATTGGTGATCCCGTATGCATTGATGCTGCTCAGTTCAACAGTTTTGCACATAGGTTGAGAAACTATTGGACCAATTTGTGTGATCTGGATTGCTTCCGAAAGGCTGTAGCTCAGGTTACTAGGGTTCCCAATCTGTCTGTGCAAAGCATCTTGCAACCAGGTAGAGTTGCAAGTACAGTTCACTGTAATGATCAATTGCCTCATTATGTGTGCAACTTCAAAGGGAAACCTTTGTCTGCATGGCCCACTATTGTCGCTTACCGACAGTCTTATGCTTTCTTAGAAGGTAAACAAGGGGCTGTTTGGGATGGCAATTTGGGGGTTTGGTCTGAGCCTAGTGCTGAAGAGTGTGAGCTAGCAATGGGTTACACTCGAGGCGCTACTGCGGCTCCAAATGTTTCAGAGGCTGAGCGTAGGGCTGCCATGGGTAGATGCATGGATATGAATGTCCTTCAATCTATCTTAGCTATATCGTATGCTTGGTTTCGGCGTACACACTGGGCTGTGGCGCATAAGCAAATGAAGGTAGAAATACCACTTGTTGATGGACCTATAGTTGCATATAACCCTCCGCAAGGTGTGGCTGCTGGTTTAGCTTTGGGCCGTACCACCCATTGTGTCTATCAAGCATATATGCGTAACATAGTGCTCCAAGCATCAGCAGAGGTTACAGAAAAGGTGGAAGGAAAGCAAGCTTTGGATGTGTGGGAGGATGCACAATTGCTTTATTATTTGAAGGAACAACAGTACCAACCTGGTACTAGCAATGCAGAGAGAACAAGAGTTAGGAAAAGGTCTGCTTTCTACGTTCTAGCTGTGGATGGTAGACTCTTCAGAATTTTACCAGATCAGAGTCAGAAAGAAGTACCAAAGCCGGAGGGCAGGTTACAAATCATTAGCAGTTATCATGAGATGGGGCATTATGGGGTTAGGAGGACAGCTGCTCTTGTTCAAACAGCCTATTGGTGGCATGGCTTGTTAGCAGAAGTAGCCAACTTCATCTCCAAATGCAAGTTATGCAGTAGGGTGCGCTCAAGTTTTAATGCTGTTCATCCAACGTTACACCCACTTCCTATATGTGGCATGTTTTACAGGGTAGGCGTTGACCTTGCCGGGCCCTTCAACAAGACCAGAAATGGTTACTTGTATGTTATGATTGTCATTGAGCATTACTCCAAGTACCTGGATGTCATTCCTCTGCACAACAAGGAAGCCTACACCACTGCTGCAGCCTTTGCTCAGAATGTACTTGGTAAGTATGGGGCTACTGCAGAGGTTTTGACTGATAGAGGTAGTGAATGGGCTGAGGAATTTGCAACTTTGCTTTGCAAATGTCTCATCGATCATAGGCAAACATCTCCAGGGCATCCATCGACAGATGGCTTAGCAGAAAGGGCTGTGCAAACGGTCAAGAGGGCTTTGAGAAAGCTGTGTGCTGCAAAGGGGAACAAGGATGATTGGGACTTGCTGCTGCCTTGGGTAGTACTTGCTTATAATTGTTCGCCTCAGAAGAGCACTATGCTTTCGCCTTACATGATGATGTATGCTAGGCATCCTACCATCCCTCCTGCTATAAGGGATCGTCTCAACCAACCATTATCTTTTGATGATCCAGAGGCAGCTGCTGCAGATTATGTTGCAAGATCAAAGCTAGTTCAACGCTTGTGTGTGATAGCAGGTGACAACCTGCGCATTGCCCAACATCGTGACACACTTAGGTATGCAGCAGTAAGGTCTGGCAGTTATTTGCCTAAGGTCCGGCGCTTTGAGATTGGGGATTATGTGTATCTTAGCAGGGCACCTAATTCTACACTGGACATCCGGGCCAAAACTGTGATCCTGAGGGTATTGGAAGTAAGGCCAACAGGGGTTCTTGTCTTGCAGGGCAGGTGTGGGCGCAGTATCAATGTTCACTCTACTAACTGTGCTCCTTGCCATTTGCCTGATATTGACCCTCGTATGGACTTAACTTTGGCTGTGCCTGGGGAAGAGGTTGCATGTGAAGTTTGCCATTCACCAGATGATGGGGAGTACATGCTGCTATGTGATCATTGCAATCGTGGCACTCATCTTTACTGCTGTACACCACCTTATGAGACTGTGCCTGTAGGGACTTGGGTCTGCAAGGACTGCATTGCTCAGGGCATCACAGCAGCTCAGTCGGAACAGCAGCATATCTCAGATCGTGCGTTGGAAATTGAGCAGCAACGTGCAGATGACTTGACTCCTTCTGAAAAGAAAGCTAAGGCATTGCATGGCAGGTTTGTAGTGAAATCCTTTGTTGATTCAAGTACTAAGTTACCAAGGCGGTTTTGGGGTCGTTTGTCCTTTGTAGGTCCAGGCCAAGGTGACAACCTGTTGGTCACTTATGAAGATGGCGATACTGAAACTTGCACTATACGTAAAATGCGTAATAGGGGCATCCAGCTCATGCCACTTAACTCGCAACTGCCTGAAGGTTTAGCCATACCAGATCCAGTAGTAGCAGCGGTGTCTAAGCCTGTGTCCACCGTGCTGAGTGGCAAGACGGCTGTATCTTTACCATCTCATTGGAATCTGCAGACTCAGCAAGGAGTAACATTAGCGCTTAATTTACTCATGCCTGGGGAGTATGCAACTTCTCATCTAACAAAGCTAACTAACTTTGTGAAAGCATGCATGAAAGGGGAGAAAGGGGTTTGGGTTCCCACCGCGAAAGCGGAGTTGGAACCCCTTGCGAGATCGGTGGACTTTTCCGGGTGTCATTCTTTCTCAGATCCTTTTGCTGGGGCAGGTTCAATCTCAGCTTTCTTTTCCTCTATGGGGTTTACTGTGTTTCAAAATGATCTTGATCAGTGTTGGCCTCGGGTTCAATCACATGCTGATGCATTGCAACCAGCATTTTACCATGCCAACCCTGCTCAAGTTATTGTGACTTCTCCACCATTTGGTGTCCTTGATGTTGCAGCCCCATTGCTTGCTATTGCAGCTTCAGCAGTAGCATGCATTCATGTACCAGGGCATTATATTACATCAGCCACAAAACCTAGACAGCAGTGGCTTCATGAACTGTGCAAACAAGGCAGATTGCATATTCTCGTGGGCCTCGAAAGAGGGCCAATGGGCAGGAAGTGTGCATTTCTGTTAGTGTTTGCTACTGCTGACATTAAAAAACAGATGTTGAGAGTTCCTAATCTCTCCCCTTGCCTTAGTTTTGCTCAGACCTGACGCCTACGTTCATGTTGCTGCCTCCATGTAGATTCCCAGTACCATGCCTTCCTGCAGTCCGCGCAAGCAGACTTCTCACCAATGTACTCCAGACTGTTTCTGCAAGGATTGTGGCAAGTGTAAGGCTGACTGCCCTTGTGACTGGCTGGATTATGCGGGTGAGGCAGCAAGCGAGGGGGGTGAGCAGGACCTAGAGGTAGTTGAGGTGGCTGCAAAGCCACTCGGGCAGCAGGTTGAGGGTGCGCCAAGCGGGGATGTAGATATGGAGGGGGGGTGGGGATCCATTTAAGGATATGCCAGCATTAGAGGATACGGATGATGAAGTTATTGTGCCGCGTTCGCAACGGGTGCTATTGAAGTGGGAAAGGCGGATGGTGCATGGGCAGTCTAGCAAGGTTCTGGTTCTAAGGGCAGTTGACTCGTATGATGCTGCCCTGCACGAGAGACGGGTTGATTTCAGGATCATCAATGCTCTTATTAATGACCAGCAACTGGATGCATTGATGCAGCCGTATAAGCACAAGGAGCTGCGTCGCTTCAGCCATGACTTTGCTACAGGACTGACAGCAATAGGCCAGGCGCTAGATGCAGAGCAGCTTACTGCTATGGAACTACAGTGGGGGATGGCTTGCAGGCAGCACGGCTTGTGTGATCATGTCACAGCTGACTGCAATGGGGGGTGGGCAGGGGGGGCGCCTAGGAACTACAGTCCAGCAGATGTCACCATGAATCCTAGCTTCCGCCGTCACTTAGATTTTGGGGAGGGCGGTAGCGGGATCATCAACGTACTGTTCAACTACGGGTTGCGGCCTGCGTTAGAACAGGGTGAGTACACCTACGTGGTGGACTTGATCAAGGAAGCTTACGGCCGCTACAGTGATGAGTACAGTGCTACCGGGAGCATCAGACGGTTCTGCAAGCGGCAAGTGCGGCTTATGGAAGAGCTCGGTTACGACACGTTCGAAGCTGGTCTCTACAAACGTCGCCGCTCCCTCTTAGGCACCCTCCACAAGACGTTACACCCAGAGAGCCTCACCGCCAAGCCCTGGACCAGTTTCCACCGGCAATTGGCTGGCCGGTGTACCGAGGCCTTGATGAAGCCAGAACGGGAGCGTTGGGAAGCCATCATGGGCTTGAGCTTCATTGCAGCTGCTGCCCCAGCAGCAGCTGCAGTGCCACCTACTGACCTACCTAGCTGCAGCAGTCATCTTGAGCCCAAGCCCCGGGTCAGTGTCTTCAGTGGCAGATTGGAAGCACCGCCGCCACCGCCACCTACTGAGCTTGGGCCACCAGCAACACCAATCCCACCACCAAAACCACCTCCAGGAGAGCCACCTGTGCCATCGGCTACACCACTGTCTGAGTGGGGCCCACCACCTTCATTGGTATCAATGCTGCCTCCTAACGGTGTGAACCAACACCCCAACGTGCTGATTCCCTTTGTGAGTGAGGCATGCTGTGCACGTACCATTCAGGTAATGCTGCCAGTATGGGGAATGTTTGAGGCAGCTGTGGGTTTCACTGAGCTGACAGGTGCTCTTAAGCCCTTAGTGATAAGGGTAACTGGGGGCGCTACTGTGGTTAAGGAGAGGGAAATGTACGAGTATGGGTCTCTCTACTTGGGCAACTGGGTAGCGGGGCAGATCTGGTGCAAAGGCCAGTTACGCTTTGACCTGAGGGGCCAGTGTCAGAGTATCTTTGGGCCAGGATTGTAGCGGGTTAGGGTTTAAGTTAGGATTTAGGGTTTCGTGAGAAGCAGAGAAAATTAGGTCCTGCACGCCGCAAGGTATGCCAACAGAAATGTGGGTAGCAGTAGTACATAAGGTGTTTCCATGGTTCTCAGCAATTCAAGCTGTCTCTTATCATGCATGGGGCCGAAGGGTTTATATGTTAGGTAAGAGCAGTCAGTGTAGAAAGGATGTAGTTGTTGCAAAGGCAAGTAACAATTATGAAAGGCAGTGCGGCTGTGTGCTTGAAAATGCCATGTGCGGGGCACTGCCTGCTCAATACAGGGTTCATATGTGCTTGCTTTGTGGGGCCTGCAAAGGTAGCAGAGCTACGATAACTTAGTATTGATGCTCTGTTTGCATGTAGTGCTACTGGAGCTGTTATCAGTAAACTATATGTGGTGGGTTGCTATGTACAGCAAATGGACAAACATGAGTACGTTTAGTGATTGTGTGGTAATAAAACATGCTGTATTGGTTTACAGTACAAATGGTCTCTGAGTTTGTTTTGTCTACATTCAGTCATGTTAAAATCTTGCATTTGAGGGGTGCAAGTTGCTTCAGAGTCCCGTGGTTAGCCTTTGGTTGTGAGGGCTGTCTCTGCAAGTTGTGGGTGTCTACCGTCGGAGGGGTAGAGTGCTTGTACACCTTACACAGTTTAGCCGACAGTGAAACTTTGTAGTAGGGGCATCAGGTCCAGTTTTTTCCACCTTGTTAGCTCTTTAAGCTGCCAAGGTGTGGGGGGGTATTTTCCTGGCCTGATGCAGCTAGCTGTGTTAGCAGTATTGCGTGGTAGTGATTGTCTTCAGCAGTGAGAAAGGAGTGCAGCTATATGAGTACCTTGCAGTGCTTGAAGCTGGCAGTATTCGGATCTCAGCTTAGCAGTTACAGTATGAAGGAGGTAGTAAGGTGTCAGTTGCAAGGGTAGCTGTAGGGATAGGAGGTAATCTGGTTGGGACACTAAGTGGTACGACAGCTGTCAGGCCCGATGGTGTCCGTTGACAGTTTGTCTCCGATGCATGTGCATTGTGTGTGCTAGCGGTTTTGCGTGCCTGCATTAATGGCTATTAACCGCGAGTCACTTGTAGCTGGCCATTATGTGTGCGTTCTCAGTGGGAATAATGTGTTAAGTGTGAAGTTCTCAGTGTGAAGTGTGGGCAATAAATGCCAGTAATCATAACTGGTAATCTCGATGTGTTTGCTGCAGGGCACCACGGTGCCAAGTAATGTCTTTGGTAAATAGAATCAGGTATTACCTGGCACTCAAGTGCCAGTAATGGGTAATTGGCTGTTGTGGCTGTAGCCATGTGGCGGCTGGTTGGCTCTGGAAGGTTCTGGATTGTGGTGGAAGTTCCTTTGTTGAAGGTATAAAACGGGGCACTGCTAGCCAGTTAGGCAAGCAGTGATTCGCAGTTGTGCTGTGAGTTCTGAATGTAAGGAAAGTGCTAGGCTTCAGTCTGGCTCTGCCGCAGCGCGATTCGCGCAACACGCTTACTCGATCAGATAGATTCAGCTTAGGCCGAGTCCGTCAGGGTCTCTAAAGGCCTCTTGGTACCTTAGGTATGGGGTTCCTCTATATTTTCCTGGCCTGATGCAGCTAGCTGTGTTAGCAGTATTGCGTGGTAGTGATTGTCTTCAGCAGTGAGAAAGGAGTGCAGCTATATGAGTACCTTGCAGTGCTTGAAGCTGGCAGTATTCGGATCTCAGCTTAGCAGTTACAGTATGAAGGAGGTAGTAAGGTGTCAGTTGCAAGGGTAGCTGTAGGGATAGGAGGTAATCTGGTTGGGACACTAAGTGGTACGACATTAGTGCCAATATGGTTGCATTCAGAACTTCACGGAGGCAGGGCAGACCAGAAAGGACATACGATGTGAGGGTTAATGGTATGCATATAATACCAATTACCAATTACCAAATGGCCCCGTCAAAGCGGGGCGCCGGTGGGGGCAGCGCCACCCACAAGGAGCCACTAACTTAGGCTCCAACGGCATACTCAAAATCCTGTCCAAGCTCAAACAATGGCTGCCACCAGCCCACCCTAAATCCCTTGCTAGCCAATGTATGTCAGGCCAGCCCATTTCGACTTGCCATGCGCGGACCAGTTGACCCAGTCAACAGCAAGCCAAGCAGTTTTACTAAAAAGTATGCCGTGCTCAGGGCATATAAGATGCTTTAGAAGAATTTGAGCCCAAACTTGGCCATCTGGACATGAGTGAGGCTGAGCAGTGAGTGTTCTGCAGGGTAATGTCCTTGAGTAGGCCTGCAGGCTAGTGCCGGGAGGGGTTTCAGTCCCCCAACTTGTATTGTATTGTATTGATGGTAACTAGCTAGCTTACCATGTTATCAACGGCTTTTACCAGGTATGTCACATACTCGCTTCGGATGTCGTCACCTTACCTAGGAAAAGACTTGCTTCTTAAAACTATACATTGCATTCGAAATGAGATTGCGTTGGGCAGCTCTAACTTGTAGAGCATACAAAGGGACCTAGTTGACCTAATTGCGTCAGAACAATCTGTTAGCTTACTTGGTCGAAGATCGAGCCTTTGTGGTGATGACGACAGCAGCACGAGAACCGGCACGACAAGTGTCCATGCTGCTTCGAATGGGATCCAGTGCTGGGAGCTTGCTCGTGACCAGCCGGGCACCAGCTGGCGACACATACAGGCCAAGGTGATATGCTAGTGCTGGGTGACCCCTCTAAGGTTTGCGGTGAAAGGTCTGAGGTGTCAATGCAGCTCTTATGGCCTTGAGCAACTGTATGATGCTAACTGCACCCGTTCTCAGGTCGATTCGTCGTATGGCGCGCCCTGCGCAGTCTGCTCGAACATCTAGCAACTGCAGAGATCCAAAATTCTTGATTAAAGGTACGAATTCCATGCTCACATCTATACTTTTGATATTACATAGGCATACTGTGGCGTGCTGCTTTTGCTCCGGGGTCAGACACACGGTAACAGCAATCCGACTACGCTAGTGAACACTCCAATGTTACTCTCCAACGCCACCCTCGAATCCGCACGCGCTCAAGTACTGGAGCGGGATGTGCTATGCCTGGCCACACATTCCTGTGCTATCCTCAAAGGAGCATAAAAATGTTTTGTCTACCATGCATAAATGCACATACCTCAAGAGGATAGCTCCTATGTCTGACGTCAATCAGCAGCATGCAGTAACCGAGCTTGTATCGGCTCCACTCCTCAAACTCCTGCCAGTCTGGACGGGTATAACACTTGATCTGTTGTTGGCCCAGTCTTGCCTCCTCTGACCGTCATTGTAACTGTCCTGCCTGTCCATGCATTCTTGCAGCCAAGCTTGCGGGTACCAGGCGCTCCCACAGGTGCCGCTCCCTTCTAGCAGGAAGCCAGCCTGCCTAAAGGGAACTCCTATGGCCCAGAACCCCATCGGCACGCTTCAAGAGTTTTTGGTCAGCCGCAAGCCAGTCCCATGGCCCCTCCCATCCTATGCTAGCAGCAGTGCTGGTGTCCAGCTCTGGCAAGCTGAGGCAACCTTACAAGTCCCAGACTTGTCACCGCCCCTTACAGCAACAGAATACAGCAGCTCCAAGAAGATAGCAAAAGAAGCCGCAGCACAGCGCCTCCTTGAGCAGCTTGACAAGTTTGGGTACAAAACTAAAACCTACAGGAAGCAGCTTAATGAGCTGCTGTCTTACTCAAAGCTTGGAATCCTTGTGATTCCTACCTACAGATCCAGGAAAGTGGGTGGTGGTGATCATGCTCCGCTGTGGGAAACAGAAGTGTCAGTGACAGACATGTCAAGCGGGTCATTGACGTCCCTCCTGCGCAAGGCAGTGAGGTCTACAGGAAGCAAGGCAGCAGCGCAAGAGGCGGCTGCTAAAGCCCTGCTAGAAGACCCTGAGCTGCATGAGGTGCTTGAGGATGTAAGGAAAGAGGAGCTTGCCGGTGGCAACCCCACACTGCAGCTGCAGGCAGCTCTGTCTGAGACTGATGATGTGGGGCCACCATCCAAGAGACGCAGAGTAGCTTCAGAGGCCTAGTGAGTCATGTGAGTGAGATTGGGAGCTACACAAAGAAGCAGTGTGCTGGTCTACAGCGTGGGATTGTGGCAAAGCCGCCATCAATGGTTTCTGTTTGTTTAAATTGCAGATTGAAGAGGCCCTGATGAGTCACTTGAGATGTGCAGTGTTTGGTGTTTATAGAGCAAGCTGAGTTACAGTATGCCAACTGGCCAATATTGAACTACGTCCAGCGTCGTCCTGCCTTCTATCCTTCGAAGCATACGTAAAGGGAGGCAATGATGAGGATATGGCCAGGTGATGTTTCTCGGACGGCTCGTTCTTCTTAGTAGCACATTAACTCAAGCATGCTGTTGCAGAACTCTCATGCTGCAGTGACCGCGATATATTCTCGTTTCTGCACGGCATGCGACTGCATGCCGCACACTGAGAACGCAAAGAATTTGGGGTCATGCTGCGATTTTGGAGGTGCACAGTGAGTTTTACAATGGTGTTTGATCCGTTTGAGCTAGCAGCCCTCTTGCAGTTGGCACATACACCTTGAATGTTTGTTTCTTTGCTGGTTATGGCCCTGGGCCAAGCTGAGGACTGTCACATGAGCGCATTAACCAAGCATGTTAGAAGTGCTGGTGCAGTTTGACTCCATGTGCAGAGCTTTCAGGGTGAAAGGCAAGCAAACTCACTGCTGCGGATGTCAATACCATTAGGCACCCAACGCCTGCCTAGGTGTAACATGTGGCTAGAGTTTTGGTGCTCTTTCATGTGTTGGCTAGCTAGTGTAAAGTTAGGTGCAGGAATGGGTTACTGCCACCACTTGCATGTTTGTCTCTGTTGGTTTCAGTTTGGGCCGGTATGGACCATGCTCCTTTTGCATTCAGAGCACCAATCAAGGAGGCAGGATAGACAAGAAAGGACCCAAAATGTGAGGGCATGGGATGTATGGAAGATTCTTTGGAATGAATCGAGCACAACACTTGGCCAAAATGTGTGGGATTCATGGTTCTGCGGGGCTGATGTCCTTACTCATAGCTGGCTTGCCGCCTGCTGCCGGCTTACTTCCTGAGTTTGTATCATGTGTCGATTCCAGAGCTCGTTAATTATCTGTGGTACCACCTGCGTTAAGAGGGAGGCTACATCACAGCTTTTGCCCCGTGCTTGCACCCGTGACAGGGCTCCTGTCTCAGGTGGTTCAGTTAGTACGGTCGCTATACGGCATATCCGCACAGCAGGATATTGCATATGAATGCTCCTCTGGTCACAGTGCAAGCTTAACCTAGGCAGATTGATTATCTCATGCGTCAATGTGTAATTAGCCCGTGAGGGCCCCCCTGCTTTGAATGTATCACACGGCCGTTTGGTGTCATCAGCACATGTCGAACGCCAAGAACTGTTTCGATGCGCTTCAGATTCGAGACGCACGTAATAGATTACTACTAGATTAGATCATAGGTGTCAACTCTCAAACCTGACCGTGCCTTTCGGCATGGCCTTACCTGGAGTCAGTAAGGCCCATGTGCATGTGTTAGGGGACGGCTGCTGCTGAGTAGCATGGAATAAACATGAAGTGTAGTTATTACTCTTCATGCAGGCGTGTGAGCAATGATAGCTGGGTGTAAGGTGCTCTCACATGTCGGATATTGGTGCAGTGCAGAGGGTGGACTGGTGCAGTGCACACCTGGTGCAGTGCACACCTGCTGCATGCGTACGCCGGCAGCTCTAACCGAGGACAACCCCCGCTGATCACCCGAGCACCTTATACCGCCTGACTCTGGTCATATCTCTACCAACACCGGTCGGTTGCGGCGCAATCCGTGACACAGTAATCGAATGTGACACACTGGGAACCTCTCCACCGGGAATTCTCCGTGGCCATTCCGTGATGCATCCGGGCAGCGACTGAGCAGCCTCAGAACAGTCGCTCGACTTTTCAGGGATAAATGCTTATCTCCCTAACCCCACCGGAGTCGTGCAAGGCAGCTATCGTGGCACCTTGCTCTGCACAGTGTGTCATATCCGCTGTGCCCCAATGATTGGCCACACAACTGCTCAGCCTTCTCGCTCACCAAGGCAGGAACAACATCCCTATTAAGGTAATAAATAATTATCTTCGAGATAATTATCGAGATAAACTGCAATCCTCAAGTTGCTTCGTTATTCCTTCATTCTGGTGTGGGGCCCATCGAGCACATGCCGGCAGTAGTGGGCCACCTTGCTCTGGAAGCCAACCGGGTCTATGAGCTCATACACGAGCGGGAATGCGTTAACTGTTCCGTGCCTATGCCTTGGAAATTATTTTACAGGACGAACCCTGTTTCACATGCTCTTTACGTAATCTGCCCTTTGTAGGAGTACTCCAGCCATCCACTCCTTCCACAGTACAGACCCCGACCACAACAGTGAGGAAGCCGTACATAATGAACCCCATCAACACCCTTCAGGAGTTACTTATTAGCCGTAAGCCAAACCCATGGGCCTTCCCCTCCTATGCCAGTGTCAGTGCGGCTGGTACCACCAATTGGTGGCAAGCTGATGCAACACTGGAAGTCCCCGGACTCTCCCAGCCCCTAACAGCAACAGCCTTTGGCACCTCAAAGCAGCGAGCAAAATTTGCAGCAGCAGAGAGTCTCCTTGAACAGCTCCAGCAGCACGGCTATAGCACCACGGGTCCTGATTCGGGCCCAAACCCTTACAAGAAGGAACTGGAGGCTCTGCTGACTTACGACCAGCTTGGCATCCATGTTTCAGCTCTGTACAGCGACCCCATCAGGGTAGGTGGTGATGACCACATCCCAGAGTGGGAGACGGAAGTGACACTGTCGGTGCTGCTTGGTCTCAGGAGTGTCCAAGTGATCTCCAAGGTGGCAAGATCAGGTAGCAAGTTAGCAGCACAGGAAGCGGCTGCCAAAGCATTGCTGGAAGACCCTGCTCTGTATGAGCTCCTTGGCGGGTTCCGGAGAAGGTGTGTTGATGGTGCTAATGGTAATGCAGTCAGCGAGCTGATGGGCTTCAGAGAGATCGAAGCAGCACCACGGTCCATCCATGCGTTGCTGAGCAGCAGGTGATTCAGAGATGTAAATGCTACCGTAACATAGGGGGCTTTCAGTAAAGTTGAAGGTGTGAATGGACCTGTAACTGTGATGATGTTTTCGAAGTATGTCTCGGGTCTGGTGTCACGAGATGGTGCCTTGACACACGTGCTACTGTTTGCATGATTTTTCTGAGCTGGTCCTCCTCATAGCATAAAGCAGTGCTGGACCCACGATTTACCCATCATCTCGAGGTAAAGTTGCATTATGGTTGGTGAATATGTAACAGTTTGATAATAGTCCCTTGGAGGTAGCAGAAATGTCTGGCCAGAAGAGGTAATTCAGGCAAGTGGCGCAGACGGCCAGTTCCGAATTGTGGGTGAGAGCCAGCAAACGGTCGTGAGTTGCAGGCGCAGTAAGGCTTTGGCGCTAAGTTGTCGGTTTTGATACGTCTGTATAGAGAGACGATTAATAACATACGAGCTGCGGGCCTGCTTCTTCGATCGGTAGATGGGTCGCGGATTCCGTCGGGTGTCCCTTCCGGACCCTATCCAATTGTGCACCCTTTAGTGCCGACCTGTTCCTGATGTGACCTTATGGTCGGCATTGGACTGTGCCAGCAGCTCAACCCAATGTTATCCAAGTTCCTTAATCGCGACCGCTGACAGTATGCATGCTCTGACAGCGATTGATTCTCTTAGCAACTACCTCTGGCAGGACTGAGAATTCCAAATATGCATGCTCACCTACGACATGACCTTCTCACTAACACCCCAAATTGACGGATCCCACGGATCCGATTGACATTGCTTGGCATGTGCCCACGCCGCGAAGTCCATGCTAACGTGCTTTGACAAAACTGCAAAATTGCGCTTGTCCCGCAAGAATGTCGATGCAGAATATAACAAGTAAACACAACCCCTCTGTGGCACACAGCTGTGTAGTGGAAGTGGCCTATGAGTAAAAGAGCGGGCCGCCATCCGTTTGATGGCCTACTCCTGTACCCACAGGCCACTTCCAACAATCCAATGGCTACCAGCCGATGCTCCACATGCATCAGACCCACCATCACAAACTCTCAACCTCAGCTACCATATTACCAACTAGCCCAGAAGGGCATCCAGCAGGGCTACTTAGCTGATAACCCTAGTACTCAACCTACTATTCTTCCGGCCATGCGGGGCACATCCATCTCTCACATCCATGGCACTCCGCTCAGCGAGGCTCAATGAGAGGGAGCTGCTGCTGGTGCCTCCTACAGTGGGGGCCTGTACCAAGCCACCTTGCCGCGACTGGTATAAGCCTCAAGAACCTCAGGCGGGTATTGGTGGGGCACCTGCAACACACAGGCAGCAGAAAGCGTACGTTCAGCACTACAATGTGACTGAAAAGGTGGGACGCCTGAACCAAAAGGTGGGTCACCCTTGCTACCTCAAAATGCAACGATGGATGTAGATCCAGACATCCATGAACATGGCAAATCGTGTTCCATGCACACCATGTCCATGTGAAGCAGTGTGTATCTCAAAGAATTGTTGGGTTGCTTCACAGCATGGTAACATAATGATGGGGGTGCACCAGCAGCAGTTCAACCAAACAAGGCCAAGAGCCAAACGCAGACAGTTGCTGCAGATCCATATTTGTATCCACCGCATGTTACACGTCATTCCTGCAACACAGCAAAACAACTTGCAGACTGCTGTGCGCATTCAACGCTGTCGATGCATGTCCACAATGGTTGAGTTGTTGGCCCAGCAGTCAAACCACCTTCCAAAATGAGATTAGATCACTGCACAGCCGTTGAGCCGTGCAGCACCGATCACATGAGTCCAACCAGTTTCTTAGTGTGTTGGGGGAACTACTGACACAGCCATTCAGTATCAACGTGCTGGGTTACCCTTAAAGCAAAGATACATTGGAGCCCCTCTCCCAGCTGCCAAAGCTCCTCCCAAAATGCTCCAAGCCATATGCCATCCACTGCACCTCCTCCCTTCCTGCAGACTGCAAATTACTGCCCTACCCACAACTGCAGCCCCATAGGAATCATGACGCTACAGAATTGCCGAGTCAATTTGTAGTTCTGAGCCCCCCCACCAAGTCCCCCACCCTGCCTTGCTTAGCAGAGTTCGCATTTGGACCACACTCCACAATGCTTGCAATCTGATGCAGAAGTAGAATCCTCTCCATGCCAAGAGTGCTAGAGCCAGCCTTCAAACTCCAACACAACAAGTTAGCAGGGTCACAGATGCAACTGCCTGGGAAAGAAACATGATGCTGTCCTACTGCTTAGGGTTGCTTCAGCTTTCATGGCAAACCCCAGCAGCATTTTTAAGCGGGAAAGTGCCTGCTGCTGCGATTGCAACACTGCACAAGGTGACACAAGCCTTGTGATACGTGCCGCTGCTCCAATAACAGCAGCCTGCTGCTCTAGAATAGCCTGCCATACAGCAGTACTGCAGACTACTGCAATACAGCAGTAGAGCCTGCTGTACACCAGGCTGCTCTACAGATTAATTGCTGCTATCAGCTTGCCACAGCCAGTGCAGCTACAGGTTGCACCCAGACTAGACGTAGCTGAGCAACTGCATGCTGCTGCTGCTGGAGCTGCTGGTGGTGGTTCAGGAACACTGCAGCTGCCATCTGCTGCTGCAACGACTGCTGCTGTCAATGCTGTGGCTGCTTCAAATGGCAGGCACACTTACATATGCTTCAGCATTCCCAGACCAGAGGGCATGTGCTCCGTAGATGGTCCCACCAACAATGCCCAAAGCCACCAGAAGCTGGTTGCGAGCCTCGCTCTGTGCACATGGGGAGTGGGAGGGCAAGAAAGTGAGATTGCTAAGAGCAGCACTATTGATGTGCAAAGTAGCAGCAGCTGTGCCAGGATGGAAGAAAACATGGAGACTAAGAATGATGGAGATCAGCGGAAAGAATCTATGCTCGTGGCCCTTCCAAGGTACAGCTTTGTCCCAAGCAAAAGGGTTTGGGTGAGATGACCTCCCCAACCTTCCGGTAGCACATGCTGGGCTAGGTGGTTATCGCTTTTCCCTGCCAGTAAAACTGACCCAGCAGCATGCACTGACTTTGACTGGGTTCCTAAATTGGTGGCTAGTACCATTGTGTTTACAGGGGATACTTATATTTATGTTAATGATGCATTTCATCCTTGTGCCTGGGGAGCGGCAATCATGTAACAGCCTGGCTGTGCCTGCAACTACATGATGTTTCATGCTGGTGACTCAACATGGCCATGTACCCAGGCCTGATGCAGCCGTGCCTGTGTGCACACAGCTTCCTGCTACCATATGCGCTGAGGCTCATGGTACTCTAGGGGCAAGCTCCACTGGTGGGGCTGAGTGAGGCTGACCAGCCGAAGCAATTCGAGCGATGAGGCTGACCAGCCGAGAGTACACCCGGTACTTACGGGTGTAAACTGGGTGGGCTCTCCTACTCCATCCAGTACAGGCTGCTGGTGAAGCTGACCATCGTCCCACCATAGCTCGTCCCACAGAGGAACCTGCACGGTCGGTGTTCGGATGTCATGGGTGCTTCCCTACCCGACTGCTGCTATCAGGTTCTTGAGATCCACAATCTCCATATTACTCATCCAATGGGTCATGCCTGCACGACGTACCGGCTTATCGGGAGCGTTCGCGTACTTTATAGGGCCACCTCCCCCACCCCTCGTGGGCAGGACTTTACTCTGCATGACGCTGCGCGCCAGAGCCCTGGCCCCCTGGCGCAGCGCCATACCTATCTATTCTGTTAGCAATATCTCAGAACTGCCACCCTACAAATAAGTCACAGGCAGTAAGATCGACACTCCAAGAGGATCTCAGGCCAGCTTCACCACCAGCAAACGCGCTAAGCAGCACTATACGTGCAGGGTAGCAAGGCTGGTTCATGGGCATGAGGGCTGGAAGCTCAAAGGCACTGTGTACCAGTAAGGCCTTAGCTGGGGCTGTAGCCCCGAGTTTCAGGCACACGCACTCGAGTGACACTGGTCTAGGGGACTGTTGAGAAACCTCACTGGCAAACCGGGACTTCATAAGCAAAAGCCTGCGCGTCCCAACTACTGCCTGCCCTGATTAGGACACCTGGCTACTTGCACGACATGTTCTGCTGTTATAGTGCTTTCGGAGTCTTGCTTTGACGTGTTGTTGTGGCATATCTCTGACGTTGGGAGAAGCACAGGACCGGGCTTGGTTGAAGCGGTCAAACCAGTGAAATATATACCGAGAAGGCCATACTACTGAAGATGGCGTTCACTGCTCCTAGAGGTCTTGCTGGTCGGCTAACCAGAGCGCCATGCGAGTCCAATACCAGCGTTATTGGAGCTTGGCCCAGAAGCATTCACTGCCAGGTAAGAACTCTTCATCTGATGCTTCATGTCTCCAAATATAGATCATCTCGTCCATGCTCACTCGTCTCGTTTTCTGTAGCGGCAGCAACCGCGCGCCACCCGCATCTGTGCGCTTCGCAGCGAGACCACTACTCGGAACTTGCCTTGCAAGGTTGTAGAAGCTTTCTACCGGGTTCAGGACCCCGCACTATTCAACCAGACCTACTCCACAGCTTTAGTGGTGAGTTCTGTCTGTCGGTCAGCGTGAAGTTTGTTACCCCTTCCGGCGTTATGCAGTTGACCAAGCATGGAGACAGCATGCCCCTCCGCTTCTTGGCCACCGGATGCTTTAACATCGATGCCCGATACATGTAGACATGGATCCTGTGCCATTCCCATGCATAAGGGCCATGTTGAATTCCTGTGGGCCTATGCTGGTCACCTGCTTCAACTTCAACGCTGAGCCAATTTTTTGCATACTGCAGAATTTTGTTGACACAGCCATACTGGCCTACGAGTGCGGCATGAACGAGGCCAGCCTGTACAAGGAGCTAAGTGACTACAAGGAACAGCTGGAGCGGGAAGAGGCACCCCATGGCATGCAGCTCAACATGGAGGCATGTATGTTAGGCACGGCCATGGTGTGGGTAACATTGCTGAAGTCCCCAACCTGCCTACGACGATGGGCGACACGTAAGTGGGGTCATGTTGACTTTTGCCAGGGTCTGCCAGTGTCTTACATAGGGTGGCAATGCAGCTTGGAGAAGCTCCTTGGCTTGCAGGGACACCTTGGCTTGGAGGGAGTCATCAAATTCGTTGGCAAGTCACCAAGGAGCCATGTCATCCAAGCTAGTGGTGGTTGCATAAAGTATGCAGCTCTTGTGCTGAGAGGCAGGCGTGCCATGTGCTGCTATCCAGACCTTCATCGTGCTCGCAGCCTCCATTCTGTTATGGGCATTGAACGGTAGTTGCACATCAAAGTAACCCTGGCTGTCACCCGTCTATTCTTGCTGCAGTGAACCCTGTCACGGATGAGACCTTGGGCATGTGGGGAGGCTTTGTGCAGATGATTGTTGATGGCTACTTCAACAAGCGCTGGGCCTGGTAAGTGTATCTGAACTGTGGGTGTCACATGCATGCATGAAAAAGAGGTATAACTTCTTAAGACTTGTTGTCGACTTGTTTTCCACGATGGGGGCATGTTGCACTACGCCAGATAAGGTGCTCCGCCGCATGCTTGCATGTGCCAGCTGACCCCACGAGCTGCTTCATAGGTTGAGGCCTGATTTCCATATAAAGCAATATCGGAAAAGGCTTCCAAAGCTCCACGTGAAGCGCGCTTACTAGGCCATTTACAAGTGTCATGCGGCTGAATGTTAACATATAAGCCATCATCAAGCGGTGAGCAATACTGTCACGCTGACCTGTATATGTTCGGTGCTTTCTGCAGGTACCCAACTGACAAGCTGCAGCTTGAGTTGCATGCTATTCATGGGCGCCCTTTCCCCCACCAAGATGTTTGTGAGTGGGCCCGTATCGTGTACACAGTCTTGGAGAAGGTGCACCCAGATCAGCCTACAAGCATGTAAAGTAGCAAGTACGGTATTGATGGTGTACTGGTGATGGTGTACTAGTGGGAACTGTGTTAGCCAGATGGAATCAAAGCAGAGCACGACACATCGCGATGCACAAGGGACCTACGCCCATGTGATCAACGCATTCACCACCCCAGTGGTGCTACAGTCTGTGATACTACCTCCAAAATAGTTACACTGAAGTCATCATTTTTTCAGCACATTAAGGGGTTCCATGCATGAGGTTGCTGCCAGTGCCTTGGCTTGCAAGTTGCGGTCGGTGGGATAGCTGTGAGCAGGTTTCAGATACAGGGTTTGAACTTGTGGCAGTGCCTTGGTGGTTGGAATGGCCGTAGTTGCTATCTGTAGCAGAGCTGCATGGCTGGCACGTCTGTCCTCAATGGTTGTGTTCCCCCTTTTGCACTGGCATGCTTAGCATTGCCTCCAAGAATGATTTCGCATATCGTCGCAGCGCTGCAAAGATGCTCGACAGGCAGGGCACAGCGACCTACATGCCATAGCATTATGCTGTGTGAGCTGTATGGTGTGCCACACATGTAGGGCCACTGTATTAATAGTGGTAGCATTGCTCTCAGCTTAGCAGGTAGCGCAGGTGGACTGTGACCTAGATCAGAGACACAATGAAGTTTCAGAGGCCCTCCGTGCACACAGTAAATGAGGAAGATCAATCGGACATCTTCTGCAGGCCCTGTATTCATATATGTTTGCACACTGTGTGGGAGCTTGCGAGTTCCAGGCCTGTTACCAAGGTAAGAGCTCCATGTGGATGCTCACTAACTCAAATGATGGTGTTAGCATGTGTGGCAGGTGTTTCTTGTGGGGGCTCCTTGATTACAGGGGGTGCTGCCAGGTTTGCCAAGTAACATTAGATGGTGGCCTTGCTCGGTCGTGGTTTTGTTTGGCATATTGTGGCAGATTGTATGTGGGCATTCTCTATCTTTGCACCAAAGGGGTTATGTATAAATGTTATGTTTGTGGCTTACAACGCTACCAGGGTTATGGCATTCCTATTGGCCACTGCAGCCATTTCAACGCTGTTGATGGATGTGGTGGGTGCTATGGATGAACTAATTTGAGTATGACGTACGAGCACTCACTGTGCATATGGCAAGAAGTGGGCACCAAGCAGAATGCTGTGCCTTGAGAAGGTGGTAGGGTCACCATGCACACAGGCTGTGTAGATAATGTTCAATGAAGGTAAAATGGTATGTTAACAGGGATGAAGGACAGGATGGCAGTGCTGACAACCTGTGTCATTGTCTACTGCATCTTTGTGAGCTGGGCGTGGAGTTGCATCCAAATTCTGAATACAATACCGAGTGGAGCAGGTTTTGGGTTTTAGTGGTGTTAATGGTCATTGTTTGTTTCCCCTTGGTGTGCACGCCGTTGCATCTAGCCTCAGCTTGTGTGTGGCAAATCCACCATCGGTTGTGTGGATTCGTGATTGTGATTGTGAGCCTTGTGTTTATGGTCTAGGTTTGTTTGGCCATTGGCGCAGCGTTTTGATTGATTGATTGAATACAGAAGATTATGTTGTCATTTGAGGTAGGTGATCCCCAGCAGACGAGCTTGGGAGGAGATGCCTGACAGGATTGTATTCCTGCAAAGCATAGGGGACCTGTTTGTGAAGTGTGTGTGAAAAAAGGAAGATGCTGTTGGGTGCCCAGCTGCTCAATTAATACAGTTTGGAAGCAGGATTCAATATAGAAATGTGGTTTTAGTGGTCAGCAGGGGGTGGAGTGTGCTGCTTGTGTCTGCACCCTGCGTTTTGGCACGTCCAGGATGCAATCCTTTTGAGCGAATGATCTTAAATTGTGCAGCCATCAGACTGGTTGGGCTGACTCTTGCCAACAGGCAGAGTGTTCGGTTAACGAAACATTTAAGGGGCGGTCAAAGGCCATGGCCAGATACTTGTTAAGTGCTTGTCCAACTCAATCTCTGGTCAAATCTAGCTCGGCATGGCTATCAGAAAATTCACATTTTTGAGCTCTGGCCGCCCCTTCATCAACAACCAACGGGTCGTGGGCGATGCCGCTGTTCTGTTGGTGGTGCCGCCTGCCTACCTCCCCCAAAAATCAACGGAGAGTCCCGAGATAAACAAAAAAGCAAGGGTGGTGACAAACAAAATTAAAGGTGTGTTTGGTCGACCAAACACACCGGGGACAAGCCCCATTTCCCTACTCATCGGAAAAGGAAACACCACAGAAATGGCAAAAGGACCAACACAAAATCAGTAGCTACACACTCAAACAGGAGTTCAAGCCATTGGGGATCAACCATTAGCTTGCACTTCTATAAGCTCTTCAAACTATTCTTTAACTATTGCTTGCACCCGGGCTTACAAGCCCTCCTTGCTTTCTTAAGTAGGAGGGAGGCTCTTACCCCCATTGGGGCAGCGGAGGTTTTGGGTGATTTTGACCTAGCTGCTGGACCTCATGTTTAGGCATATATTGTCATACATGTCGAAGTTTACCCGTATTCTGTTCCACCTCGCTGTTCTTTGTGACAGCTTGAGGTGCGGGGCCTATGGCACTTATTGCTATGGCATATCATGAAATGTAATAATATAAGCTCTTCAAAGGGCAGAAGGGCTGCTAGGATGAAACAGCCAAAAACACCTACCATCAGATACCAGTAGATCCAAAGACAATGGATTATTACATTTCATGATATGCCATAGCAATAAGTGCCATAGGCCCCGCACCTCAAGCTGTCACAAAGAGCAGCGAGGTGGAACAGAATACGGGTAAACTTCGACATGTATGACAATATATGCATGCCTAAACATGAGGTCCAGCAGCTAGGTCAAAATCACCCAAAACCTCCACTGCCCCAATGGGGGTAAGAGCCTCCCTCCTACTTAAGAAAGCAAGGAGGGCTTGTAAGCCCGGGTGCAAGCAATAGTTGGTAACAAACCCCATTGGTTGGACCTCACGCCACATCAGAAGGGTGAGCATAAGCATTCCTAATCTTCCAAGCAGCTGCAACATATTTAGCTATACACTTAAATGCATGCTTGAAAGGGCCATATACTAAGCCAGACTCCTCATCGACGTCTACACCCCAGAACTCTTCATTAAGCATGCTATGCAGCTTCTCCTCATCAGATTTGCCATCCAATATCTGACATTTTGCAGCAACATCAGGGTCAGAAGTCAGCTTCTCCCACAGCTTTTGCCTTTGTGCCTGGTAAACAGGACAGTCAAACAAGAAGTGTTCAGGAGATTCAACTTCACCTCCCAATTCAGGGCCAAGATCACAGGACTTGCAGCACTCCCTACGTGCACTTTGCCTGCTAGCGCTCTGCCTACCGAATTTTGCTGTCATAGCGTTGAGAGGAAGAATACCTGCACGCAGCTGCATAATGAGTTCCATGCCTTTGCTCAGAGGGCCTGTGCACAGATATGGCTGCGGCTTGAAATAATTGATATCGTCATTGTAATGCTGCATATATGTCGCTAAAGTAGATTTATTCCTAGCACCCTCCTCCCGAACAGCCCTGTCTCTTTCATATATACTCCACCTGACATATGCCCTGAAGCTAGGTAGGTGTCCCTCTCTCACTCTTGCTTGTAAGGTTTCTTCCTGCATGCCTAGTTCAGCCCTGAGTTTATTGAACCTCTTCTGCCAAGAAGTATAATTCCTGTGGCTTGGCCAAGATGCTTCAAGTGCCTGCCTGCTAAAGCTAGTAGTATCCTTTTGCTGTAATTTGAACCACCATTCAACCTTCCTCTGGTCCAACCAGCTAGATAGAGGTCTAACACCAGCTTCTGCCCTCAATACCTCATGGCAGATGTTTGGCTTGCAATGCAGTGATCTCTTCAAAACCTCTATTTGGATCTTAGACTCTATGGTATTTGTCTGCTGGGATGATGCCCACCATACCTCAGAACCATACTCAACCCTTGGTCTTATCAAAGCCAGCAGCATGGCTCTCTTAACCTCAAAGCTTACATGACGATTCTGGAAGAATGTTTGCAATGCATTAATGGAGGCTGTAGCTTTTTCAATCATACCTGCAATGTGAGCGTCCCATTTGCAATCACTAGTGAAAACAATCCCCAAGTATGTATATGCATCTAGTACTGGCAAATTCTCACTGCTAAAACTTACCTTTGGGGACTCTTTATTGGGGGGCAAAGGACCAAACACAACAACAGCACTTTTAGTTGGGCTCAGCTTAAAACGCCACTTACGACTGTAGGCATGAATCGTGTCAGCCATCTTCTGAAGCTCTTCCTGCGATTCTGCAAGCCCTACAAGGTCGTCAGCGAGCATTAGTGCTACCAACTTTGATCTACCTTCAATGTTACTCTCATCAGCCCTTCCTATGCCCTGTTCCCCACTACCACTATTATCTACCTCTTTTGGTAGGGGAACCCCCGGGTGCTTTTCCCATATCTCTTTTAGGAGACCGTTGATGAACAAAGTATACAACAGTGGTGATAGCGGGTCCCCTTCCGGTAAGCCTAAATCGCTAGAAAAGTATTCTGATGACTCTCCATTATGCAAGGCACATCTAGAGAGGCTATCGTATAGATGTACAAGAACCCTAAACATTTTACCCCTAATGCCCATCTCCCAGAGCTTGTAACAGAGCCCGTCCCGCCAGACTGATGGGAAAGCTTTGACCACATCTACAAACAGTGCGTACGTCCGGAGTCCTGCACGCATTCGTCCGGATGTGACTGCATGCAATGTCCAGACATGATCAATGCAGCCTCTGCCTGGCCGGTACCCATTCTGGCTCTCGTGAAGGAGTCCCTTTGCTTCAGCAAAATTAGTTACCCTGTTGTTGATGATCTTGGTATAAACCTTGTCTACTACGCTTAGCAGCGTTATCCCCCGGTAATTATTACCATCTTCCTTATCCCCTTTCTTAAAAAGGCTGACTATTACCCCAGGGCGTTGGAAGGTGGATTCATGCTCCCAGGCCTTCTGATACATGCATAGGAGCATGTCTGTCATGGGTTCCCCGCCATACTTTAAAAGTTCAGCAGAAGTGTTCTCTAGAGGACTACCCGCTTTGCCTGATTTGAGACTTAGTCTAGCTCTGGCAACCTCAGAGCTTGTTAGGTCAGCATCTAAATTCTCATCCCCTGACCCTTCTGGCTCTGCTGATGCATTGATGTAATGCGCTACAGCAGCTTGGACTTCTTGTTGAAAGGCAGAGTCAAAGTCAGCATCAGCATTGAAGGTGGCAGAATTCCCGAGCTGCTTGTAATGCTCTCCAAAGGCATCGGCGATGGGTTTGTCGCCACATGCATATGAACCATTTTGCTTTTTAAGCAAGGAGGGGGCTGAAGCTTGTGCGTTTTTTGGTCTGTATGCAGAGTTGAACGCCTGCCAGAGGCGCTTGTCTCCCATTCTGGTTTTCCGCTCTGACTGGCATTCGTCAAATGCCTCGCAAATGGTTTCATCAGCAGATTTTGTAAAGAGAGACCTTGCATCCTTGACCATTTTATGCACCTTTTCTCTTGCTTCTTCATAAGCCTGCCATGCTTCTGTACCACCTTGGCTGCGCAGTTCAGCATGTATTTGCCTTCAAGCTTTGATAGCATCTGTAATCTCTGCGGTCCACCATGACTTTGAAATCCCTGGAACAACCTTTTTGGAGCCAATGGCTTCTTCTGCGGCAGCTTCCACTAGTACATGGAATTTCTCCCGCACTGCCTTATGTGCCCCCCATGTGTTCTGCTGGTTGTATGCCTCTTCAACAAAAGCCTCAAACTCTGGCAGCCTACGTCTTAAGCATTGCATGTAGAGACCAATGTCCCTCTCCCCATGTTCTGGGTCGTGGAACCTATCTACATTAAAGACTTTCTTGCATTGGGCAGCCTTGACCCTGGTCCTTTTAGCCCTACGTGGAAGCTCAGCCAGCAACAGCTTGTGATCGGATGATATAGCCCCATCAAGATCTGACCGCACTGCGAATGAGGGGCGTGCTGTACCGAACAGGGTGCCTGCCTCAACTACAATGTAGTCAATAACAGTTGCCCTACCGCGATTGCTCTGCTCCTCCCAGGTGTACTCAGGGGTTTCTGTGGGGTTACGGCCATTTAGTGTATACATTGCATTGACACCTAGGAACGATTTAAGCAGCTTGCCGCTGTCTTTGACATCGACTGCTTCTCCAAACATTCCTACATGCTCATGTATGCTGTTGCCTTTGCCCACCCTCGCATTGAAATCTCCACAGAGTACCACCTCGCCTTTGCGCTTGAAAAATTCCAGATCAGTCTGGAGTGATTCAAATGCGGCTTTTCTTTGTGCTGCAGGCTTACTGGAATCTGGCATGTAGACACATCCAATGCACATAGCAGTTGTGTTGCCTTCACCCTTGACTTTGACCCATATGGAATCCGCTAAAGAGGTTTTCCTAAAGATCTGGATGCTGTTGCCTAGACTAGCATGGACATAAAACCCTACCCCTCCCCTTTTATCTTCCCTTGCTCGCCCATACCACTTGTAGCCTTGGAGGTTAGGAATGACATACTGCCCCTCCCAGGTTTCTTGGATTGCTAGTATGTCAATACCCTCGCTATCCATGACAGCCTGCAACTCACCTCGTGTGAGCTCACAAAGTCCCCTAGCATTCAGGGATGCCAGTATCAGGCCTCTGCGGGCACGCACCACACGACGGTTATTGCGCCTCCTGGGCCTTGATGTTAGCTCTTGCGGGGGGTGCAGACCATTTGCTGCTACGGCAGGAGAAGGCGCAGCTGGGGTTGCTGCTGCTGCGGCGGTGGCGGCAGCAGCTGCAGATGTTGCTGCTGCTGTCGCTACTGCTGCTACGGCAGGAGAAGGCGCAGCTGGGGTTACTGCTGCTGCTGCAGCTGCAGCAGCTGCAGGTGTTGCTGCTGCTGTTGCTACCACAGCTGCAGGAGTTGCTGCTGCTGTTGCTACCGCAGCTGCAGGAGTTGCTGCTGCTGTTGCTACCGCAGCTGCAGGAGTTGCTGCTGCTGTTGCTACCGCAGCTGCAGGAGTTGCTGCTGCTGTTGCTACCGCAGCTGCAGGAGTTGCTGCTGCTGCTGCTACAGCGGCGGGTGTTGTTGCTGCTGTTGTGACTATGTCCTCTGCTGCTGGTGGCGCTGCTGCAGTTGCAGCCCCTGCTGCTGTAAGTGCTGCTAGAGTT
Source organism: Pseudopediastrum boryanum (assembly GCA_963556185.1). Lineage (NCBI taxonomy): Eukaryota > Viridiplantae > Chlorophyta > Chlorophyceae > Sphaeropleales > Hydrodictyaceae > Pseudopediastrum > Pseudopediastrum boryanum. Next base: position 7,282,394 of record OY744499.1, on the reverse strand, counting down.
ACAGCTGGAGTCGCTTCCCCTCTGCTGCTATGACCAGGTTCGTCAACTGGGAGTGCTGAAAACCGGTTCTGCAGTGGCAGTGTGGCTGCAGCAGCTGAACCTGCTGCTTGGAGTGAAGCCCTTTGGCCAGCCCTTGGATGCTGCCAATTCCCCATAAGTGCAGCTGCTGTTTGCCCTTGCTGAAGAATCTGCAAGCCTAGTTGCTGGGAGCTGCTGCTGGGCTTGCTGAGCTGGAGCTGGGCAGGATTTGCAATTGGCTGCAGCTCCTACAATGGATTATTTCCAGACCACCAACCAAGAGGGAGACCCAACCATACATCCAGCTAGGGAACTTCATACATATGAGCCCACTTCTGATTGACTGTCCTGTCTATCAGGCACAAAGGCAAAAGCTATGGGAGAAGCTGACTTGTGACCCTGATGTTGCCGGCAAAATGTCAGATGTTAGATGGCAAGGCTGATGAGGAGAAGCTGTATAGTATGCTTAATGAGGAGTTCTGGGGTGTAGCCATCAACCAGGACTCTGGCTTAGAATATGGCCCTTTAAAGCATGCATCTAAATGTATAGCTAAATATGTTGCAGCTGCTTGGAAGATTAGGAATGTTCATGCCCACCCTTGTGATGTGACGTGAGGTCCAACCGATGGGGTTTGTCTCCAACAATTGCTTGCGCCTGGGCTTACAAGCCGTCCTTGTTTCCTAAGTAGGAGGGAGGCTCTTACCCCCATTGGAGCAATGGAGGTTTTGGGTGCTTTGGACCTAGCTGCTGGACCTCATGTTTAGGCATTATTATGGTTGCATGCCGACAACAACCCGTATTCTAAAAACGGCTCAAAGCGGCGGCTTGAGGTGCGGGGAGTATGGCACGTTTTGTTATTGTATATCATGAAATGTAATCATAATAATAATATATGTCCCTCCAGTTGCTGGCCAGTCAGACTGCAGCAAGGCTGCACTAGCAGCAAGTCCTGCCTGAACGAGCTAACACCTATGACAGCACGTTCAGCTCAACAGCAAACCAAGTAGCTTGATACCTGTCTTACAGCAGCTGTACTAGCGGACAGCTGCACCTCCATGCTAGCAAGAGAGGCGTGACCTCCCCAACTCCCACGACAGCTTTCCACCTTAGGATGCATGCCAGCCTACCTCTTATCTTCATTCAACATTCATGTTGAGATACAGGTATACCACAAGCAAGGCTGGCAAGTGAGTGACCTTCACAATAACACCCTCCACGCACCTCACCTTGCCATTTGACACGTCAGCACTTGAAGGCAAGCCATGGTGCACCCGCAAGCCATCCTCTGTGCGAGCAAGCTCTCCACCTTGTGATGGTTTTTGTGGTCACCCCACAGCTGACTATAGCGCACTGGTTCCTTCAGGATTGCACAGCTCAGGCCCCCATTTTCCCCAATGCTATGGCAGTTTTGAACAGACAACATAAATCTACGAGCTTACATAACTAGAATAATGGATGATAAGCTCCTGCAAGTTAGAACAATGGCAGAATGATCCTGGGTCTGGAGAAGTTATAGTTGGGTGCGAAGTGCTCAAAAGCAGGGCTGAAGGCAAATTCCAGCTTGGGTGTCTGATCAGCGCTCATTGTAATCTTACTCGAGATCACCTGCCTTTCCAAGCAACAGATATTCTTGATCCTCAATTAGCAGTATGAACGCAGGCCAGCCGGGCTAAAAGGGCCCGTCTCAGGTTAACTGTCCAGAATACGGTGTGTCACAGGGAGATGGTCGTCGAGTCTCGATTTCACCGCGAAAAAGCCGTGGCATACCGTACTGCAGAAGCACCGCTGTGATCAAGACCTCCCAAACCACTTTGCAATCGCAAGAGTCTATGGCTGCCGTGTGGCTGCTTGAACAAGAGCTTGACAGAATCCGCGGTCAAACCTATGCCCTTATCCACTGCCTGTTGCTGCGCTTCGTCTAAGCTCCTAGAAGCCACCTTAGGGTGTGCACGGCAGGCAATACAGGTGTGAGCACAGTCAGGGGCCAGGGCCTGAGAAACGCTGGTTTGCGTTAACCATTGTCTGCCTCACAGTCCCAATGATTTACTAAGTCCCGTCCACGCAGGGAGCTCGTTTACCGTTCACGCCTCGTCCATGACCGATCATCGGTTTGTGGAAACCACCTCCAGTCGCATACCGTTTATGCCTCGCAAGTTTGGCCGTCCACCCCGTCTACCTTACCTATTAACTCGCGTAACGCAAAGAAGGATCCCGCAGCCAACCCCGACCCGAGACAATGTTACCACATGTTATCGGCATCTCATACTTGACACACTCAGAAATCCATGCAAGCACGGGGGCGTGCAGAGTTGGGCATGCTCTCAAGAGAGATTTCTCATGAACCTGGGGAGGCTTGTAGCCCACTGCGCATTACTGTCACCGCTCAGCAAACTAAAAATTCTTTGAGACCTGGCTGTGCTAATTAGCTCCAACTTTACTCGACTATCACAATGTCAAGCAGCACGGCCAAGCAATGAAATGAAACCGAGTGCAGACGTCATGGAGTAGGACAAACTGATGAATCATGTATCATTCAAATGCACGGAGTACCTCTTCTCGGTGCACATGCCACAGTTGGCCACAACAGTCAAGCAACTGCAAACCAGGCTGTCACAGCCCATATCAAAAGAACGACTCTGCTGACAGATAAACACCTAATTAAGGTGTGGCAACCATGTGCAGTTAACCTACTGTCATCCATTCACATGCGACAAACTAAAGGACCAGTAAAAAACTCAAGGACGGGTCCTACCTCATCATTGAAACAGCACTGATACAGCCAGGACATCAGCGCCGACATAAATATATTAACACTGTCCCAACCTAACACACACAATGCTCAGCAGCTAACTCTCACACAATTTGCCCAGCCCTCTCTTCCACATCGCAAAACCGCAAGTGCGCACTGGGAAACCAATCACTTATAGAATTCACCCAAAGCTTGGCACAAGGCCCTTCCCCACAAAGCCCCCTATTCTACAATCTCACAAGCCAACCTCCTGTTGCTAGCTAATGCCAGTCAGAAACACACTCGCACCCATAAACCTGGGCAACCCCATGACATTGCCTTGTCGTCCAAACTAGATGCATGATGTATAGGAGATTTGTACCACTGTGAGTATGGCTCTCTAAACACTAAGCCAATTGATGGTATAAGAAGTGGATGACCCCATCAGGTAATGGGGCTGCCAAGGCATGCAATTCTGTAAATAATAAAACTGAGGTACTTGATACACTTATCAGTAGGGGCTGCATCCCATCAGTATGCATGGCACATGCAGCAGCATCCTAACCCTAAAGGACACCTGCACTTCCAGCCACTGCGTCCCGGTCTTTGCTACTTAACCCAAACAGCTCATTCAAACAGGCATGCAACACAGACAAAAGCTTTGGCACACATAACACACTACATACGAGCATGCCCGCTTATCATTGGATTTGTTTTGGAGCTATGAGCAGCTGCCCTTACATGTACTGCCCTCAATTCCTCTTCGCTTTAGTAAAGGCTCCTTTGACACAGCCCTTCTTCAACTAATTTCCAGCCACAGAGATTCCCTCAACACAACCCAAAACTGCTCAAGCAGTGACTCTTTATGTATAGAGCGAAGCCACTGTGATAGCCAGTGCAGCACTATCACAGCACTTAACATGGAGGCCGAAGAGAGCAAAGTGGTGCAGAGTGCCCACATATTTATACTGCAATTGCCTACACTGACTGCCACCACTAAGCCCAGCCAAGCATGCAGTACAAAGTTGCATTTCTAGTGATACAGGGTGTATACACTCAGAGCCCCAAGCTCTGGTGCTTTTGTGTGTCAAGTGCTGACGACCTTGCTTACAGCTCGTCCCAGTCTTCGGGCCCAGCTTCCTCCCCGGCAAAGCGATCCCGGAACGACGAGATGCTGGAGATACGGCCACGCTCGCTGAACCTGAAGGTGTCACTGCCGCTGACTTCGCTCACGCAGCCAGTCGCTGGGCGACCATCCCGGCTCGGTAGCAAGTTTGCCGCTGTTGCATGCCAGTGGGCAACCACTGTACCGTTCCTTTCGTCCACTATGGTTTCATCCTACACATGCAATCAAAAACAAGTCAGTAAGAGCGTAATTGCCTGACAGTTTCGGTCAGCGACGTGCGAGCAAGACCCCGCACTGGAATAGTCAGCAAACAACACAATGTCCAAATATGCTTGATAGCTTACCAGAGTGACCCACATGAGCGGGTGGCCAGCCAGAAAATCCCCTATCAGCTGCCGCAAACCAGCTCTCCCAAGGACATCGCAGCAGGCAGCGCCAAGGACGTCGCTATACACAATCCCATCCTCCGCTAACGAATCCAGCACTTCTGTTGTACCACTGTTCCAGACGTCTTGATAATACTGGTGCACAGACTGCTCCAACACCTTCCTCTTTTCCGGAAGCACCAAAGTCCCGCTGCTCCACTGGCCGGGTTGAGGCCAAACAGCGTGTTCCCAGCATGGCCCGCTGTAGTTTACTGGTAATGCACTTGGGACTGGCCTGGTGCTATACTGCTGCATGTCCTTGCTGACCCGAACTCGGCTGCGTACAGAGTGTCTTGGAGCAAGCGCTGACGCTGGCGCAGAGGAAGAAGCTGGACCGCAAGCCCCTCTAGCACTCCATGCAGACCTTAAACACATATCACGTAACAACGACATGGTGCTTGTAAACAATTCTCTCAACCTCTTGTCGTAAGGAGTCGAAAGAGGCCTTAGCAAACCACGCACATGGACGACCTGACACAAAGGCAGAGTTCTGGGAACTGCAAACCGTGCGAATTAGTAGCTCGTTGAGTCAAAATGTAAGAACGAATCCTACTAGCGCAGTCCGGGCTATAGTAGCCTCTTATAGTCGGTGCAGACACAGAGCAGACTGTCTCTAATTTAGTAGTGACTCACTAGGTCACCAGGCTGAGATATTAGGAGCAGAAAATATCTGCAACTCCAGGCACCAACTTGAAGCCCGCCCGCCACATTCTTCTGGAGCTTCTAAGGGCGCACCACCCACCACGACCGGGTGAAGTACTGCTTGTCCTAAGCAGCCCTACGTTTGACCTTGGACCACCGGGAGCTACATCTGTACAGGAGGAACTCGTAGAGGGGACTCGTGCCCGTTGTTCCATGATGGGCTTGCTATGCGTTTCAACCTCACGAGTGGGTCTAAAATGCAATAGCCTGCTGTAAACCAGTGTTGAACCTCGGCACCCCATCACCCCATCGCACGAGTCTACAACCTTCCTACTTGCTGCGCTGCCCTGTCAGCCTCAGCTATGAGCTCCATGCAACCCTTAGCCCGCCTCGCTTCATATGATCTACATCACTCTCTCCTGCACCCGAAATTCTGGGACCCCACAAAGCTTTATCAGATGCCTTGGCCCCGGCATTTACTGAGTCAGCATCGCCGTAGCCTCCTGGAGCACTACCTGAAGCAGCCTGGTTGGCAGCTGTCTGCCATTCCCGTATTGCCGTGGTATCTGCTGTTGTACCACTGTACAAACCCCTTGCTACTCCTCTTGCCACTCCTGCTCCTCCTGCTGGTACACGTGTGTGTCCTCCTGCACTTGTCTGTCCAGCTTCTGCCCCCCGAGACCCACCCTCCCGCAGCTCTGGAGCTATTCTCCCTGTCCCAAGCATCATCCAACTGCTGCTTGCTGCATGCAGTCCTCCATGCCGGAGTCCCCATGAAGCTCTTTCCGTTGTTGCAGCTGGCTTTCCTGCCCCTTCCTCACCCCTGCCTGCTGCAACTGCTTCCGCTGCACCACAAGCAGTATGGCCAGAGCCAATGCAGCTCAGTCTGAGATCCCCCAACCTTGCACCACTAGCCTTGGCAGAAGCTGCCTCCCCCTCCCAGCGACTCGACCCCGTCACTTTCCCGCAAACAGCTGCAGCTCCATGATTCCTCTCAACGCCAGCAGCAAGGGCAACACCCTTATTATAAGAACTACCACCACAACCCACAGCATCAGCTGCAGTATCAGTAGCCTTTTCCCGCCCTCCCACAATCTCCAGAGCAGAAGCAATGCCCTGCTGCTGCTCGCCAAGTACTGCTCTTGCCTCAGCCAGCTCTGAACGCAGCTGAGAACGCTCAGACTGCAGCAGAGACAGCTCTGCTCTTTGGTCGGCAAGCTGACTCTTCAGAAGCTGCTGCTGATGTTTAAACTGGCACAAACAGTCCTCTGCAGCTGCTGTTTGCTCCTTGAGCATGTTTACCTGCAGGCAGGAGGACCAGCAACAGTGCGGTGCATTAATTCATCCTCTGGACAAGGTGAACGACCAACCGTGGCAAACCCATCGGCACACGTGCGACGGCACAGTGCACTGCGAAGGTATCACAGGCGCAGCCACAATGTGAACTGTTTAAGCCCTCTGAGTCGACACTGTCCTATTTCAGTAACTCTGTCATTAGCTTTGCTAGGTTTACCAGTTAGCTCAAGACTACAGGGAGGAAATTTGCAAAAGCCTTACCCTCAAACCTGGCAGCAATCGGGTCCCCTGGTATCAAGGGTCAGACTAGAAAGCATGCTGCCAACCTGGAGATGACTCAATAGCTTAATGAAAAGGAAGATCACAGCCCTGCTGTCTGTCATTCCACATCTGACGCTAGCTCTCAGAGAGGGGTTGTGACTGAGCGGGTGCTGTACTGCTACCAATCTGTAAGAACATGTTGGCAATTCTATGGCACATTTCCTATGACATTCCAGTAGTGTAATGATAACACCATTTGATCAGCATCTCCTGGTAGCTACTTAAAAAATCAGCCCCTGCAGTCAAGAGTCGTGGTACAGCTTCTACCTGTTGCATGTTGTTGGAGAGCTGGATGACAAGTACCCCTAGGGCCCTGGGGTATGCAGCTGCATGCATGCAGTGACTGCAACGCTGATTTAGCACAACAGCAGAGCGACATGGCTTTTTTGGCTACAGTCTGGCTACCTCTTAAGGCAATGGCATTTTGCTCATGCAGGGCAGCATTTCATTCCTGCTGCAAACCGCCACCCTGGGCTCTGGTTTCTACTGTTGCTTCATACCTTGCCACCCCCAATAACACCCCCATCCCAACTCAGTTCTTTTGCCGCACCTGCTCCTGCAATGCCAGCTTATCAGCTTCTGCAGCAGCCAGCCGAGCCAGCCCCTCCACCTCCATGACATGTTTGGCAGTAGCTCTCTGTCCACTCCCCTTGGCAGTAGCAAGCAGCTGCTGCTCCAAAGCAGCCACTCGCCGGTGCAGAGCACGGTTCTGCTGCTTCACCTGCTCTAACTGCACACATTGGAGCCACAGAAGGAGGCAAGGAATGACAGGTCCACGATAACATTCCATTCCATTATATGGTATGCCAAAGCAGAAACTGCTTTAGGCTTCGCACCTTAAGCAGTCACACAAAGACCGAGGTGGAGCAAAGGACGGGTTTTTGGTATGCATCCAGAAATTATGAGGACATATGCACACAGTATCATTATGCATTGTGGAACGCTATACCAATACTGCCATAGGCCCAACACCTTGGCGTGCTAAGTCCATCATGTTGTAAACAGTAACCTGACCACATTCCGGCCAGTCGCTATGCGGACGACCTGAGCAGTAGCTTCTTCGTTGGAAAACATGAACTATCCCCAGTGGTTATCATTATGGTGCACCAGGTGGTGGCGCAGCAGGGTACTTGTACTTGCAGCTGTGCAGAACAAAGCAAAGGGTATCATCATTATTCAGGGGCCGGGGCACTTTTGCTATGGCGTATTGCAAAAGAATTTTTAATATTATCAGATGCCATGATAAGCCGGTAGCAAATGTGCCATAGACCCAGCACCTCAAGCTCTTATAGGAATGGGTAGAACGACAGACGAGGACTGAAGGGTACTAGCTCCCTGCTTACCTCAGGTGGTTGCTGGTGTGCCTCTGCATGAGGGCAAGGTCCTCTGCTAGCACCATGCCACTGTGCCGTTTGTCTCGCGGTGGTGCCTGTGTCTATACCATGGCTGCTGCTGCTGCTGGTGATGTTGTTGTTCCACTGCCGACCTTGCTCAGCTGCTGAGAAGAGCTCTGCAAGCTGAGCCACATCTACAAACATCTCACTGACAAGCTGTGCCAACTTTGCAGTGTTGACAGAAACGTGTGGCCCTCTGGGGCTTTTGGGCTCGGTGGATGGTGATGATGGATGTGCAGGTACTACTGTAGAATTGGACGGAAGTATGATTTCTTGCAGGATCTGCAGATACTTAGTGAGCTGCATCACCTACATGGGGAGGTCAAATGTGGGCATTATCACCACAGAGCCAATGTAAAGAGTAGTTACTGATGTCGGGTCAAAGCGGGCACATATCTTCTGTTGACAACTTGAAGTTAGAGGAACAGCGTGACTTGAAACTGCTTGGATGTTGGCAGGATGAAAATTATGTTGCTACAAGGTATGTGTGGTGGTGAAGGCCCTGGATTTGCAGTGCATGACTACCTTGATGCATGAATCAAACGGAACACAGTACCGGCCATTGCTTGTGCTTGGGCTTGCAAGGCCTCCTCTAAGTAGGAGTGAGGTTCTTACCCCCATTGGGGCAGTGGAGGTTTTGGTTGCTTTTGACCTAGCTGCTGGACCTCATGTCTAGGCATATGCTGTCATGCATGCCGCAGACAAGCCGTGTTCTGTTTCCACCTCGCTGTTCATTGTGACAGCTTGAGGTGCGGGGCTTACGGCACTTTGTGCTATGGCATAGCATGAAATGTAACAATTATATGCCAACGGCCGAAACTACCCACACCATAGAGATAAGGCGTCTGATCACGATCATGAAGCCACACAAGCTACGGTGGACTTGCACTCATACAAGCCGAGGCTGGGTGCAATGGCATGCACCACATCGAACAGAAAATAATCTCACATTTACATGAGCTGTCCTGTGCTCTGAGTTTTTCACGACAGGAGTGTCAATGACATCCCAAGCTTGCTGTAGGTCATAACGACTGATAGGGTGGGCACTTGGCTTCATGACGTTGGCAGCGGGGGAAACTCAGGGCCCTTGCTTGAGTGCTGTATGGGCTTTAGGAAGGAGTAGCAGGGCACAATGCCTTCCAGTGCGATGAGTACCTGTGATTGGCCTTGCCTGCAAGTAGTGGCTTGTAGCTCTTGGTGGTTCAGGTGCTCTTCACGCAGGGAGCGGAGGACTTTGGTGTTCTGTGCTGCTGCCAGCTTCGCAGCTGCCTACACCGCATACTGCACTCAAGTCAGATCATGCATGAGGTGATGGCAACAAGGAACATCACACTTTTGCTTGCCTTAGTGCTTGCTAACTGCTGATCCAGCTTCTTGTTAGAGAACTGCAGTTCCTTGACCAGTGCCACTGCATCCCTCAGTTCTTCCTCTGCATGAGCGGCCCTCTCCGAAGCATATGCGAGCTTTCTCTGCTCGTTGCTCATTTCCTCCCTTAGGGAGCCTACTTCTCGAGTCATGGCCTTTAAGCGGCCTTCGGCATTGCGCAAGGCATTGGCTCTTTGCACGTCGACACCCATGGATTTAGCGCGGTGAATAGGAGCCGAAGGACGTCGTGACTACCATACAAGCCTCAGTTGACGCGATGAGTACTTCCACCTAGGGCAATTTGCTCGAAGCACGCTCTCCGCAAAAATTGCACTCCAACTCAAAGGTCCAGGAAATAGAGTAGATGTCGATAACAAGAGATCAACAAGTCCCGACAGATTTCAGTTAATATGAAAATCGTCACCAGCTGGTGTCACCAGCACACTGCAGTACAACTCATCATAAATTCATCCGGACAAATGTTGAAAATGTCCGACAAGGTCGAATAAATGCATTATGCACTCAGGAACCGGTCAGCAACAATGCTGCCGTATATTAGGGCCCCATACCACTTACTGGAGACAAACTTCTCCATGCAATCTGGCCTGTTGTTCAAGTCTACAGTCCTGATCTGCCATGCAAGATGCATCGCACCAGCTAGAACACCAACCTGTTGGATGCTCCCGCACCCTGCCATGTGCCCCGCAAGCATTAGCGCTGCAGTCTGGCATGCAGCAAAACCACTTAAGACAATCTTTGTCCTGTCACCAAACAGCAGTGCAGTAGACTTGACCCCAACTTTCCTATCATCATGCTTGTCCTGATGTGCATATATCGTATCATAGACCAAGCTCCAGTTGATCCCCGCGAAGTACAAAGGCAGTACAACTGACCAATTGCAACTCCCTTGCACTGCCGCCCAACCCATCAAGGCTCCCCAATTGATCGTACATCCCAGGAAAGCTTGAGGCCAGTATGTGACCCGTTTCATAAGGGGGTACGTCCCAACTAGCAGCAACGAGCTAGCACCTAGAACCTGCGTATAGGTGTTCAGCTGCAGGAGAATGGCCAGGCCCACAGATAGCTGAGCGCCAAGGAAGACAAGAGCCTGCAAGCAGCACCAGCACCGACAACTGTGAAACCCATCAGCAGCCTTTCATACCAGTACAGAATCACCCCGTTTCAATGGTCTACTAAAACTTAAGTTGAGCTCTGCGACTCCATCGCTCTAAAAAGCTGGTGTGATCATGTTAGTACCCATTGGGATGCAAGCTGTTTGATGCTGCAGTCGTGCTAATTGACAAATGAAAACTCTCGACGGGCAATTGCGGACAAGGGAAGCTCGTCCATGCAACAGCCAATTGGATGCTGAACATTGATCATTCTTGTATGTATCTACTGCTGCCCTGCAAAGCCCGGGTTTTCGGGTCCCCAATGGGCCGGCACAGTGGGCGCACACAACTCAGCAAACCGTCTTGGGCTGAGCTCCTCCTTTGCTCACGAGTAGTGCACCGCCGACAAGAGGCCAAGCAGGGTGGGGATGTAATCATTTCTACTGGTTCCATGAATTAGCCTCGCAAACCAGATCTTCTAAGCTTTCCAGATACATTCCAGATACATTCCCAATCTCCTGACCATGTTCAGGGCTGGAATAGATTCCCGCAGGCCTAGCATACCACAGACACCAGCTGATTCAGAAAGCCTTCAAGGTTCGACTAAATGACGCTGAGTCACAAAAATGCAGCACTGAAATGTTGAAGGATAATGAGCCAAGAACACGCTCCACCTAGGACACCTAAACATCACACTTTCACACCGCAATTTCGCTATGGCCGGACGCCTTACATCTTCATACCTGCAGGGGTGTGACCTGCCCTGCTGCCAGAGGCCGTGTTCGAGTGCGCTCCACCTTCTTATCTATGTCCCTGTCCCAAAGATCATTCACTGTACATCCAGCGCCCCTGAGAAGCTACCAGCACAGCAGAGAGGAGTGAACACGAAGAGGACTAAGTAACATATGACCTTGACAGCTGATGACAGCTTGAAGTGTGGAGCCTATGGACTGTTCCCATCCGTATCATGCCATGTAATGATACTAAGTACCACGCCCCCTGCTTCAAAAAGGTGTCACGGAACTTAGCAATACCCTCATCAACACTTACTACCTCAATACATCAGCACATAAAGATCTGGACACTTCCTTTGTCGAGCAATCAGGAACTCATTTCCGGTGGTCAAGCCCAGATGAATGGTGTGATATGAGGCCGCGTCAAAGAGCAGCGACAAGGTCTAATCTGATTTGCAACCTTAACGCCACAGCAGAAACAGTGCTTGACGGAGCTCCCTTCTAACGGTATGTTATAGAGTGTTGCCCCTGCTGGTGGATGAACTCACCACTGCACCCACGCCAAACAATGAGCTGTACCATAAATCTGGCAAGTGGCCTGGGTCTGCTGCTAAAGCGATAGACCTGCACAAGCAACACAGTCAGCTTCTTAGTTGCCATGTTCCCCTTGGTCAGAGCTGGTTAGGGTAGTGTCACCAGCCTTACCATAGGCCTGGCCATGCGAGGAGCCATGATCCAATGGGCTTGTCCAAGCGCATGAGGTGTGCATAGGGCTGCATCCCCTGTGGCAGGTGCTTGTCCACCCACGATGGAGCAGAACCACTGCTGCTATCACTGCTGCCGCTGCTGCTACTGCCAGTACTGTTGTCTGCGTCATGGTGCCGTCTGCTGGTGGTTTCCCCGGCTTGCTGGCTGCTGCTGCTACTGCCACGGCTGCCTGTTACAGGGCTCGTTGATCGGCTTGTATTGCTGGGGGTATTGCTGTATGCGTAGCTTTGATGCATGCATGCTGGCGGTTGCCAGTGATGACCCTTGTTTGGATTCTGTGCCGCATGTTCAAGGGGAGGTGAAGGGGCGCATGATGAAGTGGGGCTCGTGCTACTGCAATGTGGATGAAGAGATGCATACGATCTGTCGCAACTGCTGCCTAAAGGGGTCTTTGAACAGTTGCTGCTGCCTAATCTCCGATAGGTGCTGGAAGAGACACCACTGCTGTTGCTGCTCCAAGTGATCTGCTTAGACGGCATTAGAGTCTGCTGTGTCGAGCTTGCTCGGGCTAAGGTCCACTCCCCATACCCCTCGCAGCAGCTGTCATTGTTCTGATTGGGCGGCTGTGCTGTGGTTGGACGTTGGGCGGCACTAACACTGACACTGACGCCACTGCTGGTCGAGGGCCGGAATAGCGGGCATGACAGGGCACCCCAGTCGCTGCTGCTTGAACTGATAGAGAGCGTCCGGTAAGATCCCGCGCAATTTGTGGAGAGCAAGAAGCCTTCTGATATGAGACCGAAGTGTTGGACTGCGGTCGCGGTGCGCAGACCAGCCTGCTGCCCTGAGAGCAAGCTGGGCAGGCCAAGCTCAGAGGAGGAGCCCCGCAAGGCTGAAAAAAGCAAAACTCGATAGGCAGGTAGCATGCTGAATTGCTTATGGATATCTATGGGCTGCACCCTCTTGTCGCCCGCTCATGCAGGTCAATATGAACTGCTAAGCTAAGAGCATAAAGCCAGCCAGTGAAACGTGGACGTCTGGAAGTGTTTAGTGTTTCGCAGCCAAAACAGCTAGAATGGCGCCCATCAGCACTGCACCGGTTGTCACCGTTCTCACTGCTGCTCAAACATTGTAAGCGACAGCCTGAAATTGAGGCAAATTGAGACAGGAAACCACCCAAGCAGGGTCAACCAAGCAGGCGTTCACCTCATACAATGAACAGGCTTGATCGGGGTTGTAGCAGTATGCCCGAGTATGCACAGAGGATGGCACTTACTTGGCCGGTCTTTCCGAGGGAAAACCGACATGATGGAGTGCGTAGGTTGTCATTGTGTCAAATAAAGATTGCGTTATCATATGGAAGTTAAGAGGCTGCTCAGACCTGTAAGAGAGGAATTAGAGTGCTTTAAGAGAGCACATGGCGAGCCACCGAGTGAGCTTAGTTGCTGCATCTGGGCGGGAGCAGTCCGTGCTGCTGAGAGTGCAACGAGAAGGCATCTGCTTCTATCAAGAGAGTGGCAAAGTAAGCAGCAGCCCATGGTCCATAGACATGGTCCCTCCATGTCGTTGTGGTTTGTTCCAGTAGTGCCTCTCCCCCTGCATACACATAGTTGGGGGATCCATTTTGATACAAGGTATTGTCCCATTAGGTTATACAGCAGCTGCGGTACAACACTCTGGTCAAATGGTTACCGAGCAACCTGCGCTCAAGGGACCCAGGAGGGGATGACTGCCTTGACATCCAAGTGGAAACTGCCACCGGGAAGAAAGACCTTCGCATGCGCTGCGAATCAGAAGTGGCAGTGCGAGGCATCATGCAAGAGATCAGGTCTACCGTCCAGGTGTGTACAGCAAGCGCTGACACTGCTTCACTGACCGGGCCCACCTCAACCATGCAAGAGCTAGCAACTTCCGTTTACATGCAACTCCACCCCTTAATTCAAGTGCAGCCAGTGGGATGTGAATACTTGAACTGCAGCCCGCCTGAACCTCCCAGCCCGGTCACCAATTGTACTAGCATCTCTTGCAATTTAAAGCACAAGTCCCCATACCATGATCTGGCATCGTCCAGATCTGAGCCAATCCTTTGGCCTATCCTGACCAACACAACCACCTCAAATGCAATTATGCAGGCTATTTTTGCTGAGTTGGATCCGGAAAAGCTAGCCTCCACGTCCCCACTCAAAGCAGGGCTCCTCGCGAACATGAGAGGCACTTCTCCCTCTGGATCCAGCTGGGCAGATCAAGGCAGAAGCACAGGGGAGCCTTCTCCTGGCCAACCTCCCAGCCCTTTGACTGCAGCCCCTCTGGCTGCGCCACCCACTGCCAACCCCATGCAATACCACCATCATCAGCAACAGACTCAACAGCAGCAGCAGCAGCAACAGGGAGGCTATGCGCCACAGCCAGAACAACAGCAGCAGAATTACCAGGACCTAGGTGGCCTTCTGCAGCAGCAGCAGCAGCAGCATCCATCCCAGCAGCAGCAGAGCACACCCCAGCAGCAGCAGCACTCAATGTACCAGCATCAACAGCGGGGGTCTGGAGGTTCAGCAGCACCTGGAGCAGGTGGCGCTGTGCATCGAACTCAGCATAGCCCCTCCCAGGCTGCTCACCAACCAGTCAGCAATCCTCCTCTAGGGACTGTGGCCTTTGCCACTCGCAGTGACCAGCAGCAGGAAGAAGCTGGGACACCAACCTTGGTGCCCACTGGTGGGTGGGCCCTCACAGGCAACCAGCAGACATACCCACAGCATGCACCTGCAGCAGCAGGCGGGAAAGTAGCTGCGGAGGTCCACACCACCTCTGTGATCACGCCTGGTGGCATGTACCATGCTGGTGCTGCTGCATTGCCAGCGCACTCTCAGCAGCAGCAGCAGCAGCGTCCTGCGGGGGTACTGGCGGGTGGAGCAGCAGGAGCACCAACCGCTTCAGCACATGCACCAGCAGGGATGATGGTCATGGGGGTGCCGGTACTGCATGCTGGTGGTGGTGGTGGTGGGATCGGTGGTCTCCAAATGGCCGGGCCTGTGGCAGCAGCAGTGACACCACCACCAGTAGCAGCAGCAGCAGCAGGGGAGGGCATGCAGTCAGGGAGCCACCTCAACACAGTGGAGAAGGCTCCTAGCCATCATCGTGTGAATCGTGACAGCAGCAGCCCTTGGCCAGGTGCTCAGCCTGGGAGTGCAGCTGCAGCAGTAGCAGCCGCAGCAACTGGCAGGTCTGCAGATGTTTCTGCACTGCAGTCACAAGTCGAGTAAGCTGGGACTTTGCATGC
Organism: Pseudopediastrum boryanum; assembly: GCA_963556185.1. Classification (NCBI taxonomy): domain Eukaryota; kingdom Viridiplantae; phylum Chlorophyta; class Chlorophyceae; order Sphaeropleales; family Hydrodictyaceae; genus Pseudopediastrum; species Pseudopediastrum boryanum. Next base: position 7,267,247 of record OY744499.1, on the reverse strand, counting down.
CCATGAAAGGACAGCCTGCAAAACTTGATACCGGTAGTAGTCACACAGATGCTTCTCACCGCAAATTCTGCCCCTCCTGTTGTCATGGTGTGTCTTCTACAGCGTTTCTACGATTCTCTCAGAGAGGCTGCCCAGACGCTTTGTAATAAGAGCATGGCGCTGTGGTGGCAGCCTGGAACAATCTGATTGTATGTATCACTTGGTGACATCTGTCCAGGAAGCCAAAAGTTGGACAGAACGTCCTGACTCCGTATGGGTGGCATTTGTGGGAGGGGCTAGCAAGGGAGCAAGAGTGACCATCGCCAAGAACCAGGGGCCACAACCTGCACTACCAGCACGTATTCCCAGCGCTTCAGTCAAGAACACCCTTACTCTTGCTAACCAACAGTACACCATACTTCATAACCTTCAACAGCAGAGCACCGCTCTTTCCCAGTTTGGTTGTCTTCATGAAATCTCAGACTCAGGCATATGGCGCAGTTGCCAAGGCATCCCGTGGTTCGACTCTATAACGATAGCCTGTTGTTACTAGATAAATCAGTAAAAGTCAACAGATCTGCCAGAATAACCTTTAGGATGGATCCTGTGACACACTCTCCAGGGCTTCCCATACAGTTATACAATTGGGTCCTGTTGCAGGTTCCTTGAGGACATGGTGAAGCGCTTATCCGAGGAGCTTGCCAGGCGGCTGGCATCAGACCCTGAAACAGTAGCACAGCAGCTGGGTCCAAACTGGAGAGATGCTGCACGGGAGGGAGACAATGACTTGATGGATGATGTGGCATTGCCACCATGGCTGAGTGATGCAAGGTGGGGTTACTGCTGTGTATAGCCGGGTGGGGTCATGCCTCAGGGCTAGGAAAGACAGGGCCGTTTGACAATCTTTACCGGACCCCCAGGCAGTGCCCAGCAGCTGGGCCCAAGTTTGGGGTGCTGCGGGTGTTGAAGGAACGACTAAATTGGTCACGGAGCATATTGCCATTGCGGAGCGTGGTGCAATATGGGGTGAGAGGTGGGCACATAATGATAAGCAACCTGCTTTTTACACATAGTCGCTTGTATCTCAGCTCAGAAGCACAGCAGCAACAAATACACTGTGGCGTGTGTCAAGCTGGGGCTGCTCACCCCTATTACATCCCGCAGCCTTCCGAGAGTCGTTCATCTGCAGCCTCCCTGACTGTAACTTTGCAGCCCCTTGCTGACTTTTTGCTTTTTAATGTATCATCCATATGGTGATCTATGGGGTCAGACGTCCATGTGCTGGTTTCGTGCAGGTACCTGAACCCTCTGCTTGGGGCCTATGACAATCACATCGCCCAGCTGACAGCTGCTTTGACCCAGAAGACATCATCAGTAAAAAGCATAGAAAACCAGGTGTGTTCACTCTTGAGGCCCAGCACGCCAGTTCTGCAAACATTATGGATATAAGCAGTTCCTCATCAGAAGATGGCGGTTATCTGACTTTTTTTGCCTCCCCCTGTCAGTTGCCCTGGCCGAACTTGTCTCGCATTAGGCTCACACTTGAGCTACATGTCTGTTTTTAAGATTATCAACTCCCATCAAAGGCAGGTGATGCGGTTACGCTATCCATGCATATTGTAATGGACTTAATTGGCATCAGCAGGCTATATCGTGGCCTTCAATAGCCTGAGCCCCGCCATGCATATGTTTCTTGGCCGAGTCTGTGTGTTGGTAGGTTGCTCCATGGTCCATGAACACGTAAACTATAGGCACAGGTCTGCCAAACACGGTGTCTCCCACCAGGCCCGTGAAACCACCGCCCTTATGTGAAAGATGTCTCACATGTCGACCTGAGACATCCAATGATGGCTGCTTTGCCTCAGGTCCGTGCCTTGGTAGATGAGAATGAGTCCCTCCACACTCGCTTGAAGCGCCAAGCAGAGCTCCTTGAGGGCAGAGCTGCTATGGCAGCAGCAGTGGCTGGCAGTGTAATAGATGCTGACCAGGGGAGGCTGCAGGTATGTAGCACTGCTATGTGGCACCAGGGTCAGTATGCAGCAGGGTAGGTGTATACCTTATGTGTCGGCTCAGGTGCTCATGTCTATTTATTTGCTAGATGGTAAATCTAAAATGTCTGCTTGATGCATACAGTCATGCATTTGGCCTGGGGTTGGGTACAGGTAATGAAGCAGGGAAGTCTGTGGATGAGAAAAGCAGGGGCATGTTATGCAGTACTGGAGCAAAGAGAAGCAGGAGGCGGCGATCAAAGCAAGTTGCAAACCACGACCCCAAAACTGGTTTTTTTTCTGAGTGCTGATTGTCGAGCTGAAATGGGTGCCACGTCTCCTGAAGGTTGAAAGTCTGCTGGGCCGAATTTACTATCTTTCTGAATTGGTGCATTGCCAGTGGAGGGGAATCAGCGCATGGAATTGTGGGATGAGCTAATGACCTGCTTAATTCACTCCCCAAGCGTCTGCTCCATGAACTATCATCTTTTTTAAGTTCACTGCAATGCGTTTCCTTTCAGCGCTTCAATACACTATATTCTTTATTCTTCATCGGTAGGCTGGTGTGTGCCTGCTCCTCTCATCTCTGATTGTTCCCATGTGGTCTGCCATCTGTCCAGGAGCAACTGGAGTTGGTAGAGCTTGAGAATGACCTGCTTCTGCAGCAACAGGCAGCCCTAGATGGAGAGGTGCAGCGGCTGCATAGGCAGCTGCAATCAGCAGACACAGCATTAGCTGATGCCAGGGCCGATGCAGCAGTAGCAGCAGAGCGAGTGGCAGCAGCCAGCCAGAGGGAGAGGGAGCGCAGCAAGATCAGCAACAGCTTGAGGGCCACAAAGGAGCGTTGCAGGGTAAGGCCATGGACTAGGGATTAGACATTCAGTTTTAGATGAGGTATGTGCCTGTTCCCTGCTGTTATGGGTCATGTGCTGTCGTATTCTTCCTGCAGGAGGTGGGGGCGCAATGCTCGTGCAGTGCTGCATTCCACAACATACATTGTTGCCAGCCGGGCGCCCTACGACTGGCCGTGACCATTTGTTACTGCATTGTGAGGCTAACTCTCGGTACCCTCGTATGACATGGTAGTTATGTTCTGCTTGTAGGAGTTGGAGGCACATTTAGTAGCTGCCCAGCAAGCCATACAGCATGAATGCGCCAGGGCATCTGCAGCAGCTGCAGCACTGGACCAGGCAGCAGCACGTCATGAGGTTCTGCTAGCGGACCTGGCTGCAGCGCAAGCATCGGCTGGAGCTGTGGGCCAGTTACAGGTGGGACATGAGATGCGATGCAAGGTCGCATGGTGTTATGGCTTGCTTACAAAGGGAGTTTAAAATTTCGGATGGGGAGTGCTTATGCGGGGAACGGGCTGGGCCTCAGTGCTGGCATATGCATGACCAGTGGATACAGCCAGAGGTTCTCTACGGGAATGCTTGACTACATTGCAGCGGCTGTGGCTCATTGTTCAGAGATGAACACTAAAACTGCTTAGCAAGACTCAGTGTATTGCTTCTCAATATATATCACCACAATTACTATCCTTAAATACTGGATCATAGCTTTGGCCCAGTCTGAGCTTATGCCTAAGCACATGTTCTGTGGTTATCTGATGCTAACTGCCTGCTACTTGTTGATCTTGACTATTTGCAAACGCTTGCAAGACGGGGCCTCCTGCTGTGGTAATCTGATGCTAACTGCGTGCTAGTTGCTGACCTTGACTGTTTACAAACGCTCGTAAGTATGGGGCCTCCTGCACAATTGCTCTGTCACGTCATGTCTGTATCACACATGTCTTATCTACTTATGTGCTGCTGCTTGTGGTGGTTGTGGTGTTGCAGGTTGAGGTGTCTCAACTGAAGGAAGCCCATGCTGCAGCTGTTGCTGAAGCAGCTGCAGCTCAGGAGGAGGTGGAAGCACTGCGATCAGCTCTCCGAACAGTGGAAACACGGCTGGTGGAGTATCAACATAAGGATGCTGAGGTACAGATAGGGCATGAAAACAAGCGGATTGCGGTCATACTGGTATATTGATATGAAGAGTGCAATGCACGGGGTTACCCATTGTTTGGCACAAAGAGGAGGAGGGGGTTGTGGTTAGGGGTTAGGGGGAATGTCAGGCCAAGAGAAGAGGATCGCCCACACAGCATGAGCAAAGTCATAGCCTGTCATAGGAAAACACATCTGAACTATGCATCCGTGAGACATTGGGCAAGAGTTTCATGATTAGCTGATGCCTCTCTACTGCTGACAGAGGGCAAATTCAGCCAGGAATTTGGTCTTGCCAGCCCAAGACCTCCTAGGGGATCTTACAACACATAGTTGAGATGTAGGCAGTCTGGCTGTGGATTTTAGCCTTCCAGGAGATGATGCAAGGTCTCACCCCTGAAATCAGACCACACCAGTGGGCTGCTCTGATGCTGCATTGGCTGGCGTATGCTGTGTGCAACCAGGCCATGGATTTAGCAGAGCATCCAATGCCAGAGAAGGATAGGCTGGGGTTTATAACATGCATTTTCTGCGCAGCAGACTCTGCTAGGGGTCTCTCAATACATGCGCATCATGTCCGGTGTGCAAGATCTCCCGCAACACTTCATGACTGAACGCCTGGGCTTGGTCATGATGACGTTGTATTGAGGCTCATATTCCTGCACTGGTCTTGCTCCATGTCTGCTAGGTGTATGGCCACATCAAAGAGGCCATGGAGCTAGCAGAGGAGGCAAGGTTGGAAAGGGATGCCGCTCTGCAGAGGCAGGCAGCGGCTGCAGCGCAAGTGACTGTACTACAGGTGGGTACAGGGTGGGTGCCACGTATTGGGCTGGTCACAAAGGACACGAGCATATACCATGGTCTAAGGATGTGTTGTGCCAGGGCATGACATGAATGGCATGATGTTTGCAATGAAGCCAAGAGGGGTTTGCTTTGTCAGAGCATTCTGAGGCTCTTATCTTGGCAATTAGTTGTGCTTAGTCCTGTCACTATTGCAAGCAAAATTGCTAGGTATTTAAGCTGTGTGTATTGGGTGCCAGTGCTTCAGAAGGAAACGATTTAAGCAGACTCTAGCAGATGTATGACACTATGACTTCAGTCAAGGTATAGACGGATCTTGACTTGCGAGTAGGAGCATCCATAGTGTAAATGGTATGATTGGCCTTCACACGTAGGGAGTTTTCAAGCTTGGTACAGTTGTTGCTCCTGAGGTGATGAAAGAAGAATACCTAAGCCAACCTGGTTGGGCAACTGGAGGGGGTGGGAGAAATCACTGTTGCATTTGCTGCTGCTGTGGTGGATCTTTCCTCGCTCTGAGGAGTGGGACGTTACCGTGTAGTGCTGTATTGCCTGGTCCATCTCTACAATGGCGAGACTGCATGATGTGGTGGACTTCTGATTGCACCTGAGCTGGACTGTATACTGCTGGCTCATAAAGTAAGAGGCATAGTATGTTTTCCTTTCCCTTGCTCATGTAAGATGCTGCTTTCTGCTGCTGCTTCAGGCTCGGCTAGCAGATGCTGTGCTGCAGCTCAATGGTGGCCCCTCTGGCCCTGCTGCTCATACCCCTGTGGAGCTCAAGCGTCAACTGTCACTGGTGCAGAACCAGCTGACAGATGCTAAGCAACAAATCGACCACCTAGACCAAGAGGTACACAAAAGGCATACCTGGGCTTGTGTAGAAGCTTGCAAAGCAGCTGGTGTTGTTGTGCACATGTGTAGTTGTTCAGGTGGAAGCTCCACTACATGTGCGGCTGTGTAACGGCAAGACTTACAACTGGTCTCCAGGAAGTTGGCTCATTCAGGGCAGTTGAGGCTCCGAAGCGGGAGGTAAACCTATCCTAGCATTGCTTCAAATTCAATTTCACAGGGTTTGTGTTGACCCTTTTCGCACTGCCATCCACCCAGCAGGGCAAAACGGGGATAGGTCTAGTACTAGTGTTACCTAGGCTTGCATATGGCCCACTCTGTTTGGCTATGTGCCTGCACACAGTGTTTCGTGCCCTGATGGTGCTTGAATTGTTCAAGGGGGAAGAGTAAATGGTGAAAATCAAACTTCTGTCTGGGCGGTTGCTATGTTCTGGGGTGGGTGCGGTCATTATACCCAGTTAGGGGTTCTCACACGATCAGCTCCCTTGCTTTTGTAGGGAGGTGTTCTTCCTTGTCTGTTGCTGGAAGGTCAGGGATTGATCGCAGCAGAGCTGCTGTGATCCCAGCATGTAGGAGACTATCTGTTCTGCTGATGGATTTTTGGTCCCTGTCCTATGCAGTTTAACCACTTGCAACTTTTGGTCTTACACAGCGAAGATCTGTGGGCCTTAGCGCTATAAGATGAGCAGGGGCTACCATATGTGGGCCTGATACCTACTTACTCCCGTTCACATCCCCTTTGGTACCATGGCAGAGGAACTTATATCCTGCTGGAGTGAATGGAAGGCTGCAAAGTTGGTCATAATATATTTAAAATGTGTTCTGCAGGTGTCAGAGCTTCGGGCCAGCAGGGAGCGCCTTGCCCGTGACAAAGCTTCTCTGACATCTGAGCTGACCAAACTTAGATGTGAGCTGAGTGGGGATAGTCACCCAGGTCTGAGACCAAACTCCAACTTTGGTCTTGGCAGTCACTTGCAGCCGAGCAGCATGGCAGAGGCGATGCAGAGACTGGAGCAGTTGTCTGAGGTCGAGAGAGCCAAAGAAGAGGCTTTGCAACGGCTTGAGAGTGTTACACGGGCGAGGGAGAGGAGCGAGAGGGAGTGGCAACTTGAGCGACAGCAGCTGCAGGTGAGTTTGGCTGTTGTGCTTGGCAACAGTATCAATCAGGGGAAGGGGGAGGAGAGGGCCCAGGATGGGATTTCGGCAGGGTTTCCAAGCTGCTGTCTACCAGTACCTTAACCAGGCGGAAGGTCTTCCTTGTATCCGGACTGGACTGAATAGCATGCTGTTACCCTATGAATTACTCAGTTGCACTGGCTGGTGCAATTTCTTGTGGGCTGGTGTGTGAAAGCTTCCTTATAGAGGAGTAATCTGAGGAGGGGCGTTGGCAGTTGGCGAAACAGCAGCCACAGCTGCTGCAGACTTTGGTGACGGTGAGATGAGGTGCACAGCAGGCAGAGGGAGGCCCAGACCTGGGAATGGTTCGTACTATATATAGCCTGCTTTCACCAGCTGATGAACCCATTCACTCCTGCCTTTCCAAAGACAACATGAAGCCAGGTTGTGGTTGGCTAATCAGGAACCCCGTGTACCCTATATGTCCAGGCTGAAGTGCAGGCAATGTCCAAGCGTGCAACCGACTTAGAAACCCGTGCCATGACTACCCAAGCTACAGCTATCACAGCAGAGCAGACAGCAGCAGCTACAGCCGCTGAGCTGGCAGTGCTGCGGAGCAGCAGGGAGGGGCAGGAGGCAAAGCTCCGGCAGCAGCTGGCGGCCGTCAGGACTGAGAGGGATGCTGAGGTGGCTGCTCTGGCTGCAAAGCTGGAGAAAGCATTGGAGACAACATCAAAGTAAGTTGCAATGCTTGGGGTGGGTGGCTGGGGAGAGGAGGAGGAAGGAGGGGTATGCACAAGTCTTGGGGGATGAATTGCCATCAGCAGTACCACTTACTGTAAGTGGGGCCTTAATTGGGTAACTGGCGGCACTTAGAGCTGGAAAGCATGCTGTGTTTCCCCGGTTGCTGGAAGCGAACCAGGTCTTGTTCTGCTGGGAGTGAAGGGGCAACTTGTACTTACATAGATTGATGAAATAGGACACATGAACATTCTTTCTCTGCCTTTTTGAAAACACTGGGGGCAATATGGCAAGGGAGAGGTAAGGCAGGACAAAGGAGAAGAGGTGAGGGCTCCTACGATGTCGTTTCTCTCTGCTACTGCTTTCGTATGGAGGGTTAGCAGGTCATTAGCAGGGCTGCTTGTGGTGCTGATGTGCCAGCCTGCACGGCCGCAGAATTCTCAGGTCAACAAGTAGGTTATTCCTTTTCTGAGGATTTGGGGGCATTGCCAAGATGACGGTGCCTGGGATAGGAAGGCAACCACGGTGTGAGTGCCCATGTAACCTATCATACCACATACTGAATTGGGAGGTGAAGTTGAGTCTCCTGAACACTTCTTGTTTGACTGTCCTGTTTACCAGGCACAAAGGCAAAAGCTGTGGGAGAAGCTGACTTCTGACCCTGATGTTGCTGCAAAATGTCAGATATTGGATGGCAAATCTGATGAGGAGAAGCTGCATAGCATGCTTAATGAAGAGTTCTGGGGTGTAGACGTCGATGAGGAGTCTGGCTTAGTATATGGCCCTTTCAAGCATGCATTTAAGTGTATAGCTAAATATGTTGCAGCTGCTTGGAAGATTAGGAATGCTTATGCTCACCCTTCTGATGCGGCGTGAGGTCCAACCAATGGGGTTTGTTACCAACTATTGCTTGCACCCGGGCTTACAAGCCCTCCTTGCTTTCTCAAGTAGGAGGGAAGCTCTTACCCCCATTGGGGCAGTGGAGGTTTTGGGTGATTTTGACCTAGCTGCTGGACCTCATGTTTAGGCATGCATATATTGTCATACATGTCGAAGTTTACCCGTATTCTGTTCCACCTCGCTGCTCTTTGTGACAGCTTGAGGTGCGGGGCCTATGGCACTTATTGCTATGGCATATCATGAAATGTAATAATACTAGTGTGGCTTGTCCAATGTCCCCTTGCTGAAGCGGGGACCAAATAGGGAATGTATGTGCGCCTGCTGCAGGAACTGGCGCCAGGTCTTTGGTAACTTGGACATGCTCACCTGCAGTCTTTTGGCTGATGCTGAATGCAGCTTTCTGGCTAACTATGGTAGCCGACCAGGCTCAGTGGTCAACTGTGGCAGCAAGTAGATGCATGCGTATGGCAGCGGCTGTCATCAGCAGCGCTAGGGTATGGGCCCACACCTCTGTCACGGCCTCACAAACGTCTTGCTCATCCTTCATGCTGGGTTTGTGTGTGGCTGTGTGTCTGCAGGTCTGTTGCTGATGCTGAGCGTATGTTGGAGTCCAAGGAGCAGCTGCTTAGCAGATGGAAGGATGAGGCACAGTTGGTAAGCAGCTCAGAGGGAAAGAAAGAGGGGTGCCAGGCCATGGGAATGCCTGCGTAGAGTTAAGAACATGGGGGTCTTGCCACAGCGTACCAAACCCTCTGACCATGTCTACATTTAGATGGTTAGCTCAGAGGACTTCTGTGCCTTAGGTGTGTAGCAACAGCACTTCAAGGCGCTTTTTGGAGGTCTGTTGCTCAGTGGATCCCAAAAACTATGCTACTCTAGCTGCTAGGTCAGCTTGCTTCAGTTGACCAACTTAACTTTGCTTGTATTTGTATATGTGACTACCAAAGCTTGGGTGCCCTTATCCTGAAGTTTGGATGTGTGGATCTAGCTGGCCACTGCTCAAACATAAAGCAAGGCGCCACTGTGTGGCTTGTCAGAGCCATCACATAGCTCAACTTAAATCCTGTGTGACGGTTTTAAAGAAACACCTTGCAAACCAGCTGGGGTGGTTGATGGCTAGAGCAGGCTGTATTGGCCGCACAGCCAGAACATGGATTCTGCTGTGCTTAAGATGCACTATTCATAATCATTTTTGTGGCGGCTTCAGATGCAGGAGCCAGGCCACATTTGCCGGTTATCATGGATTGGAATGTAAACTACCAACATCAGAACTGAGGGACAATATTGCAGTCGTGCCCAAATTCAAGGATGGCCACATGAAATATGCTTTGCCTTCACCTGTCCTTTCCTTTATGCAGATCGCCCGCAAGCTGGAGGGTGGACTACTGCAGCACACTCAGGAGCTGCAGCGGCGTGATGCACAGCTTCAGGAGCTGATGGTGCAGCTGCAGGAGCGTGATGTCCAGATGCAGGAGGTGCTACAGCAGATGAGCAGTGTGCAGGACCAGAATATGCAGCTGTCACAGGTGGGTGCAGCCTGGGGAGCGGGGAAGGAAATGATGTAGGTGTATGGGGACATGCTTGTTATAGTGTCGGTGCATTTAAGTTGCCTGAAGCCAAGTTGACTGCACTTGCTTATGCTCGGGTCACAAGTGGGTGCAGCCTGGGGAACATGCTTGTCATGGCATCAGTCCATAGGCAACTTGGTTAGAAGCTGGGTGCAATGTGGTCGTGCTCTGGGTCATCATCCTACAAGGGCAGAATAGCAGCGTGTGGGACCACAAATGCAGCTGTCACAGGTGGGGTCAAGGTACCGGTACGGGGAACTAAAAGGAGGCTGATGGACGATCAGTGTGGTGCCTTCTAGGTCAAACCGCTGTACAGTAGGCATTTTTGTTGGGGTTGTGATTGTGCACTAGGGTTTAGCCTGCTCCCCAGCGAGAGTCGTGTGCAGGACCAGACCATCCGCATTGTCATAGGTGAATCGGGCTGGGGGTAGGTGAGGGAAAGCGCACTTAAAGCGGAGGTCTCTTGTGTTAAAAAATGGGTTGTGAAAGGAGAGACCTCTTTTCAAGGTTTATGGGTTTGAGCCATAGCCTGGGGCAGCAGTCGCCCATGAACAGGTTTATTGAAAGATGCCGCTCATGTAGGTGCGGCTTCGAGGAGGGCTACATATTATATTTGTGGTGGGTTCTTCTTGGTACACAGGATGTTGCCCCAGGCAGGGCCAGAACCTGAATTGGGCCCATATGTTTCATCATTCCTGGCTGCGATCCAAAGACACCTCGTGTGTTGTTCCACCTTTACACCCTTCTGCTATGGCATGTTATAAAAGCGATTGCTAAGTCTGTGCTCACTACCAGGATACTCCTCGATGGAGAGTATAAAGGACCAGGGCTTGACCCACCGGCAGGTAATTTGCGGATGCAGGAACAGTACACCTAAGCGAGCTTGCCATAGTCCTCTGGTAAAGGCTAGTATTGATCATCTTTGAATAGTCTCTTTTCCCTGGCTGCTGGGCTGTGGCAGGTGGCTATCCAGTTGAGAGTTTGGCATATTAAGTAGGTCAGAACCCAATGGCACCAGTTGTGCCACTGGTAGCTGCTGCTGCTCCTGTTGCTTGGGTCAAGTCTACGGGGGCTTGCTGCCAAGGAAGCTCTTTGAGGATCCGAGATACCTTGGTCATGCAGCTGCAGCACTCATTACAAGACTGCACATGGTATGCATTTACGGTTTATTTCAAATGTTGTGTGGTATGCATTGGTTTGGCATTATGAGCCAGTATTAGCGGCATGCAGGCCATCGTAGTGACTGTAGTATGGTACAGGCTCACAGGAAAATGATTGTGTCTAATTACGCAGGAGCTGGCTGCTACTGCCAATGAAGCTATGGAGCTCCGGCTACAGCTGCAGACAGCACACCAGGCAGCAGTAGCAGCAGCAAGTGCGTCACATGCTCGCGAGCAGGAGCTTGTCCAGGTGAGAACCGGGGAAGGGGGGAGCAGTGTTTGTTGGTGCCAGACCTCTTTGTTGACTCCAGTAGCTCTGTATGTTGTGTTTGATCCCAGCCTTTGCCAGTGTTCCTGGCAACACATGCTTTGGCTTCCAATGTCACATATGTGAAAAAACAGCTGCTATAAGCTAAATACACCAGTACCCTTCACGATGCAACCAGCGGCAGTAAATACAGGTCCCAAGTGCCGCTGGCTTTGCGTGTTGGAAGGGCTCACTTGCTGTTGTTTAGCCACTGTATTTTGTGAGCTAGGGTTAGACTTGCCTTTTTTTCTGGGCTTCTGGCCAGTCACCGCTGCTCAGCTGCTGGAGTGGTTGTATATGGGTGGCTTGTGGAGCCGTTGCCAAGCTTTTGTCTGTTCCTGTTGTGCCACTGGGAAAGGTACATTGGGGACTTTGCGTTGCAGCGCCTTTTAGTGTTGCCATCAGCATGAACTGCAGTGTTGCAAACCGCTTCCATGACAAGCATGATTACCGGTATTGTGTGCCATATCCATTGCTGCAGGAGCTTTCCTCCTTGCAAGGCCAATTAGATAGAGCTTTCCTGGACAGGGCCAAAGCAGAGCGGGCTAAGCAGCACATGGTCGATCGCAGCTCCTGGGATAGAACCCTACCACGGTTTGTGAACTCACGACCAGGCACAGCAGGAGCAGCAACTGGGGGAGGAGATGGAGGAGGATGGATATCACCGGACTTCACTGAACGGGGGGAGAGCAGGGTTGGGTATATGCGGGGGGGTACAAGTGCAGACGTGGAAGGAGCAGCAGCAGGGACTTGTGTAGGAGAGGGTGAGGAAGGTGGTGGCAGAAGAGGGGTAACTGTTCAGGGGTTGTTCAGCGGGAGTAAGGAGGGTACTGGGGTGCAGCAGGAGCAGCAGCAGTCACAGCAGCGGTTGGTGGTAGATGACACCCTGCAGCAGCATGACAAGAGTCAGCAGACGGCAGTAGCAGTAGCTTAGGACTGGGCTTCGTGGCCTATGACTATGTTACCTGGAGTGGGGCCTGGTAGTAGGCAGGTTCATGCTTCACTATCTAGGATTGTATCTGGAATGAGGTTAAGTCAATGGGCATGGGCGCTGCATGCAGGCTGGAATAATGTGTTGTGATCTACGTCAAGCATTTCAAAGTTTTGTCTTAGGAGTGTATGCTCAGGCTATTGTGCTATGGTAGTGGGCTCGATATGTACAAGGACGGATGCTTGGATGTAGTAATACTGGGATGGAGGATTGGAATGTATGTGTCTTTTTTCTTTGAGGTAAGGAGACGGCACCACCACCAGTGGTGATTGGAATGGATGTGTCTGATGAGATGCTGAGATGCCGCCGGCATGTTGTCAATGAGCCGGAAGACGGTCTCAAGTTAAGCAGTCCGATTGGACCATGTGTGCACGGTTTGAATGTTACATTTGAAAAAAGAAAAACCCGGAGCCAACACGAGGCTCAAGGGGCTTCCAAAAAACCAAACTGACTAATATCATCAACTTCAACTAATTCGTTCTCATACTCATCACTAGAAACATTACCACAACTTTCATCTTCACTCGATTCAAATCTGTCAAGCTGCAGATCAAACACCCACTCAGTATCTTCATCTCTGAAGACACGCATTTTATGTACCAACTTCGCCAACATATGCTGCTTTGGATGACACATAAGCTTCCTTAAATCACCTTCACAGTAATCAAACAACTCACCAAACTCCGATCTGATTTCCTGGTAGGCAGGGCATTCCAGCATGAAATGCTTTTCATCCTCAACGGTATATGCCATGCATTTCCTACAATACCTCTGTGCCCTCACAGTACCACCATCAGCCCAACGTCCAGTCACAACACTCAGCCAGTGAGCTCCCACTCTAAACCTCATGAGATCAGCAAGATACTCTGGATTTATACAACGGTCATGATCAACATACCTAGCAGGCTGTGAAACACACTCAGCCATCCACGTATAATAGGTCGCATACGATACCTGATCCGAGGATGCAACCCTAGGATCCTCTGGAAGGTCACACCAACAAGCAGTCCACTTACTACCCCAAGTGCCTAGGACAACTTCTGTGTCTACACGCTCAATTTCTGTTACTGACCTGTTCAGCACAAGAGAAGTTACCTTCTCAGCATAATCCGGAACAACATCTTTAAGACACTTCATCATCTCAGCAGACCACAGCCGTCCATGTCCAGCAACAATCGACAACTCGAGGTTCTCTGTAAACGCTGCACCTTTAACTCCCATGTCGTGCGTTTGTCTGTTTGGACGGTGTTTTGTTGTTTATTCATACATGAGGGAGGGCTGCTGTAAACAAGTCCATATCTGGTACCTATCACGTGCACATTTCAATTTACGCGTGATCGGAGCAACGACTCTTTCTCCTTGTTTTGGCCATCAATGATGATGGGTGTGTTGCTGGGTAGTGTATAGTATATTGGCAGTCGCTGCCACTGCTGTGGTGGTGCTAACGTGGTGCAAGTGGATAGGCGCCCTCTCACATGGATTGTCAATAACATATGGTGTGCTTTTGCCATCCAGATCACTTTGATGACCTGTCAGTTGATACTTCCTCTGTGTGATTGCTCACTTAGATACGTTTTTCGGTATGGCATAACGAAGGGGACGGTCTTGCTTAACAAATGGAATGGTCTGAGAGCATTCGTTGCTGGGTCCATCAATGGTGTGCCGTGTGGTCCGGTCAATTCAATCTAGCAGCCCTCTTGCGGTTGCCACACGTTCAATTGTTGTTTGTGTGCTTTGAATGATACTGATGCACTCCTACATGCGATTGCGGCTGACCGCCTCTTATGTGCTCCGGACGACGCATTACAGACGGGGTGCCAACTTAATTTGATATGACCGCGCATGAGACGGTGGTGCAGAAAGAAGATTGCTCGTCCCCGATATATATATAAATTTGTACGGTGGGGTTTTTTGTCACCATGGCGCGGATGGACGCTGTCTGCGCGTGCAGACGGGATATTCAGGGGACATTGCGCAGGCTGCTAGTTTGTTAATGGACCTGTCGTGGGCAGTAGATATCTGAGGCATGTCATGTCTATAGGGGGTTTCTCACTCTGGGGAGATCTTAGGCTTAGGTCTCTGTGGTCTTTGACTTTGGAGACTCACCAAGCTAGGGCAGGATGAGGCAAGGACCTACGACTGGTGACACTAGACTCCCACTTTCACACGTGGAGCTTATCCAGGTAGTGAAGTGGGACATATGGCACCTATCCCTTGCAGCTGCCTCGCTTCATTCTGCTCTCATCTGTGCATGTGAGGTCGGAGGTGTATTGCCTTTCCGAAACCAGGCTGCTGCCTTCACTCACTCATTCTAGGCTCAACGCGTGAAGCATCTTGATACATCCGCTGCAAAAGACATACTCCAGCAGCGCTAGTCGATTATCGTTCCCAGGATTTTGCCTGTTTGCACGTATGCGTCCCTGTACCTCTGGTGCTGGTTTGTTGCCCCAATAACCAAATTAGCAAACTCTTATGGGACGGCCAGAACAAGCCTGAGCCCCCAGTAAGTATATCCATTTGGTGGCTCCAGAGGGTAGTCGGTCTCAGTCGAAGGTGCGCGAACATGCGATTGCAAGGGATGGAACGCCTAGAATGAGTGAGTGAAGGGGAGCTTGCAGCACCTGAAATCTGGAGTAGAACGGCATCATGATACTGGTGGGGTCTTCTACGGTTACCATGTTGCCTCGCACGTGGCAGCAACTGGCGAGCTCCGTGCGCCTGTGGCAAATGCCGTCCAAGCAAAGTAAGCTCCACGGGTCGATGACAGTCTTTCACATTTGCACGGTTCACTGTAAAGTATACTTTTTTGTCAGCCTGAGATCCCTTGTATCTTGGTCTCGTCACTATTCACCATGGCGCAAGTATACTTGCACAAGTGGCGCTTCAATGTGCTTCAAAGCAGGCTACCGTTCACCCAGACCCTGCTCACCCCACCAGACAACCCAACCACCCCAAGCAAGGTCTTGCAGCATTCTGTCGAATCAGATGCTGCAGGGTTGCTAGTACAGCAACAGCATAATTGAAAAGCTGTGCTACTGTTCAATAAGACCCCTGCCCCACCAGACAACCCAACCACCCCAAGCTAGGTCTTGTAGCGTTCTGTCGAATCAGATGCTGCAGGGTTGCTAGTACAGTAACAGCATGGCTGAAAAGCTGTGCTACCGTTCAATAAGACCCCTGCCCCACCAGACAACCCAATCACCCCAAGCAAGGTCCTGTAGCATTCTGTCGAATCAGATGCTCCAGGGTTGCTAGTATAGCAACAGCATGGTTGAACAGCTGTGCTACCTTTCAATAAGACCCCTGCCCCATCAGCCAACCCAACCACCTCAAGCAAGGTCTTGCAGCATTCTTTCGAATCAGATGCTGCAGGGTTGCTAGTATAGCAACAGCATGGCTGAAAAGCTGTGCTACTGTTCAATAAGACCCCTGCCCCACCAGACAACCCTACCACCGACCCCAAGCTAGGTCTTGTAGCTATCTGTCGAATCAGATGCTGTAGGGTTGCTAGTATAGCAACAGCATGGTTGAAAAGCTGTGCTATTGTTCAATAAGACCCCTGCCCCACCAGACAAGCAACCCAACCACCCCAAGCAAGGTTTTGCAACCTTCTGCTGAATCAGATGCCGCAAGGTTGCTAGCTCTCGTTCTAACGCTTCAATGTCACCAGACCACCACTGCCACCATCACCCCCGCTGCTGCTCCACATGTTAAACCGCCATGACACGTCCTTGTGCATTACATGCTCATATGTAAGATAGCAAGTTGGCAAGCACCAATTTCCTGTATGTATGCATAGGTGGGTTTGATAGTGACCACATCGGTATAAATGCAGTGTGGCCTAGTATCCAATCTGTATGCTGACCCCCTTGACAGATGCAGGAAAGTATTCCCCCCTCCTCTCCATAGCTCCCGCTGTTCTCTTCATCCCTGGGGTATCAAATAGTCCAACAGCCTATTGAAACCTCGGGTGAAACCCTACCTTCAAGGACTGCGGGCATGCTCTTGTCAGCAAAACAGTACAGATCAGAGCTTGGGCAAGTGCACCCAATATCTGTTAAGAGAGACCCCCCTATATATGAGATAGACCACTGCAGAGCTTTTGGGCCGTGCAGCACCCGCCACATAACTAAAATGAGGTGCACCATATCCATATTTGTATAAGCGCACCAGCTCAATCACCCTAATACCTCCCAGAAGTAGTACAAGTAAATGTTTGAAGTGTGGCAACCGCATGAGGGCTGGTAGGTCCGCGCCGACCTAACATACCATCAGATGGATCCAAAGACATTGAATTGCAGATCACCACAAAACATGATACATACTCTAAACAAGTACCCATCCAGCTCGGGCATCTTCAACTAGTTCAACAATAGAATTGTTGACCCTTACGAAGCTAGGTGTCCAGAGCACATGCATGGCAATCACTTTAGTTTGCTTGGCCGTGCACAGTGAAAAAGAAGTGTGCCAGAGCAGCGACTCTGAAAGGTCTCTTATGGGACATTCACTGTCGGCGGATTGTGCCAAGCATGTAAGCCCGTGTGGCATATACGTTTGACAAAATCCATCAAGAATACATGTCCCAGTGCATACTGGCAACGTACTAAGCAACGATAAGTTGCTGCCCAGGCATGGGCTGTACGGCGTGAATCTCACCATTGGGACACCACAGAACCCTTAACCATGGAACCATAGGAACGCTAGAATTTGAAAGGCCCAAGATCCCGTTACGCTGTTTAGGCGCCCTGCTTGTCTGCACCCACATAACCAGTACCATCACTCCATGCAACCACGGTAGAGCATAGCCATGTACTGCAGCGACGCCGATGAAGCTCCCTACCAAGACCAAACCCTCTAATTCCATCCCCCTTTCCTCAAGCGCAGGCTGTCACTCTACAGCATGCCTGCTGATACACCCGCAGGGACAGGCCTACCTTCCAGACCTTGCTGCAGCAAATCATACAGCACATGCTGTGTCGGCATTGTTGTAGGCGGGCATGCGATCCATATCAAATGGCATTACAGTAGCTGCATGCTGGGCCAGCTGTGTCTCCCTAATCATCCCCTCCAAAGCTGTCATCCCCGCCAAAGTCATCATTTCCCACGTCATCATTATCGTCGTTGCCAGCATCATCATTATCATCATTCCCACCGCCCTCGTTATCATTCCCATTGTCGCCACCGTCACTCCCGCCGCCACTGCTGCTACTGCTTCCTCCTTTGTCATCGTCATCATTACGATCATTCCCATCGATCCCATCCTCCTGACTATCAGGGATCCCATCCCCATCATCGTCTTTGTCTTCATTATCAGGGATCCCATCGTTGTCGTCGTCATTATCCTCCCGATCGGGGATGCCATCACCGTCAGCATCACGATCAAACATAGCCGTCTCCAGCTGCCTCCGCCGCTCCTCCTCCTCCTCGTCCCGCCACGAGTTACCGTGCCGGTTACCACCGCCGCTGCCGGTTACCATATGCGTTGCACCGCCGCTGCCGCTGCCGCCGACAGCTCCCATGGCCATCTTGCCTAACTTGCCGAGCAAGCCGTGGTGATGTTGTTGCTGCTGCTGCCGGTGGTGGGGTTGGGGCTTGTGGGCTGTGCTGCTGCTGCTGTTGCCTTGTTTCCCTGAAGCACCCACAGAGCAGCAAGGTGGCAATAGATTCTTCATGGTGCTTGAAAACGTTCATTGCGCTGTAGGCTGAAGGCCTCAGTGCTAAAAAATGGACGCTGGTACGCAGTGGACTGACGGGACTTTCCCAACATGCCATTGCCCCTCTTAGGAGTGCTATTTCCTGCCGCCAAGCATGCTGCAAGCCTACAACGGGTGAGTTAAGGGATTCAGCCCTTCCTGAGTGAAGGGAATGAGCCCTTCCGGCATTGTCACTAATTTGCCAGAACATTGGCTGCAAGCGGGCTGACCAGATATTGCTATTCCCTTACTTTAACTACGTTGCCAAATTCCAATTGTGGCACATGCGAATTCTGAGCCTAAACAAAAAACAAATACGTACAAAAAGTGCAGATGCAAAAGGACTAGGCTGGGCTGACTGTGTTGTGCTGAAAGCAGGTGAAGCATTAGAAAAATGGTCTAAGCAGAGCCACCAAGCTTAGGCTGTTATCTGCACCCAAGCTTCCAGGCTAAGGCCTTATGCAAAGATAATTTTGGCACCACAGTGCTGCAAATCAATTAGGCTCACTACACATATGTTTTGGTCCTTGCCCCTGCTGGTGTACATCTCAAATTAAATGCACTGTTCATTTCCCATGGCATCATTGGTTCACTGTAGGACTTGGCGCTTAGCATTTTCAACTTCATACATTTCTGAGCGATGTAAGATAATGCCGCAGATGTCTAGTCTCTGCATTTGCGGCAGTGCCCAAATCAATGTACTGGACCCGCATGTGGTGATGAATGGTTGCCGAAGGGGCGCCCACTTACCTGACTTCACTACTTTGATCTGCAAGATGGTTGGCGCCTCCGGAAGTGAGGAGACCAGACGCAGCTCCTGCCACCGAGGGGTGCCATCTGCTCGCAGGGTCTGCAGGAAGATCTCTGCGCCTGAGGGTATCTGCACTGCCCGAGTTAACACCTGCAGAACGTCGTCTGCTGTGCCGACTTCGGCGTCCACTTCTGGGGATGTGTCGGGGACATCTTTTCGAATGTCGTCAACTACTAAGTAGCGGATGGTGCGTGGCTGGGCCATGGCTGCAAACGGTTCTTATGATACGTCCGAATGCCCGCTGGTCCACCTGGGCCTGTTATGAGCTGGGATGAAAGACAGAGGTGGACCTGATCGAGGACAAGGTTCAAACCGTTAGTATCTGTGTAGCCAAGCGGCGACGTTAACATCATCATTTGGCAAGCTGAGCTGAGTCCTCCGGGAACGGCTTTGTCGAGGCATGGCATGCAACCAAGGAGGCATCATGTAGAACCCCGAAATAAGCCCAGTATGAGGTTTCATACTGCAGTGGGTTAAGCTCTCAATGCGTACGTAGGCCAATGGCTGAGTGAATGTACGTCCTGGGCAAGGCGCGGGTGCATGCTGACGGGACTTACCGTGTCCAATCAAGAGCTTCCAGAGTCGCGGCAATCCTTGCTCTCTGCCATGCACACACTTGTTTGGGTTGAAACCAGCAGTATTTTTTGGGGGACGCTTAGGCAAATGCCTTTGGGTGCCCTGATTGAGATCGCATCAACCATGACTGGACCTGCTTGGTGTACGGATCTTGAGCGACGAGGAGTACGGATCGACTAGCGCAAGCAAGCCAACGCATGGATCTCATGTATTATAAAACTACAAATTGTGCAGTTGAGTCCATATACTAGCCCTCAACCTAGACGTTGTGGGGTTATCAGGAGCTTGCAGGTTACGGACGGTTCCCAACCCAGGGCGAGGCAGCTGAGCTGAAGGGCGCTAGCTGCTCAACACAGCTGCTCAACAGCTTACAGTTCTAAGAAGCTCAGGTGTTGCCAACTGATTCAATTCCAGCTGCTTCGGACAGCAATACAAAAAGTGACATGCAACAGTGACCCCTTTCCCTCCCACCACCACTTAACCATGGGGTGTGGATGGCCTTTTTTGGACTCATCATGGTTCTCATATATTGATGTGCACCGTAACCTATGGTGACTTCACCATCGTATGGACGAATGCGCATGGACATGGACATCTTTTTCCAAGCAAGCGCCCTGCAGCTATTCTGCTGCCTTCACCAAGTTCATCAGCGGCTGAAAGTTGATAGATATCGCCAAACATGATTACCGTGCTTCACAACCTGTTACTTGCCAAATGCCGTTCAACCGGCCCATGCTCCACGCAATCTCTCCTTTCGGAAGCTGGCGAAGTCTTGAAACTTGACAGGGGCTTCCTGCTCGCTCTGGAACAGCTAACGGATCCTGCTACACCAGTAAGTACCTTGATCCGATCCATTTCCACTTGCCACCTGCTATCCCAGGCAACTGCTTCCGGTTGTGTACCCTGGCTATCCATAACTTCTACACCTGATGCTTGCAAGCGCACATGCACGCGGTGTGGCTTAGTATACGTTACAATCGTGTCTCGCACCATGCTGGCATCTCTGAAGGTATTGCTTATCACACCATGCCCAGCCAGATGATGAGAAGCTCACTCAAGCAGCTCAGGCAGTACAAACATCCAACATCTCTGGATGTCTGATCACCTACGGCTCTCGTCGTATTAGCTCTCAGTACCAAGCACTGACAAAGACTGGTTGGACTCATGTGGCGGGTGCTGCACGGTCCAAAGGCTGTGCAATGATCTCCCTTAACGTATGAACATTCAAGCACCTCCATCCACAACTACACTCAGTCATGCTGCTTCCCACTTTCTTCTTGATTGCACCACCACATGCATAATCTACCCAAGTACCTACTCGGACCCCTTTCACGCAGGGTTGTATTAAAGACCCTGTCAAAGCCAACAAACACAAGCACTGTGGCACCGCTTACTTCCAGCAGCAAGACTACTTATCTGCTGTTCAAGAATATACAGGTAAGGGGGCTAACAAGGGATTAGGGAAGAGATGCTTATAAAACCAAAACCTAAACCCTGGCAGGGGGTTGGCAGGTACTCCTGTCCCATCCTCCCTACTTGAGTATTTAGGCAAGGGGGTTTACAGGGGAATATGAAAGGGAACTCACAGGGGACTGCGGAGGAGACGCAACACTAAACACCATTTATCAAACACAACGCCACCCCTAGGGAAGAGGTTGCCACAAGAGCAATGTCACTCTCTGTTCTAACCTAGAATTTCAAACACAAAAGCTTAGCCTCTGACGTGACTTCCTTTGGGCTGGTTCCATTTGGCTTCAGGGCCCAGAAGGGCACTTGTGCTCTGTCCAAACCCTGTCTTGGCCCGTGTGGCGTATGCTTTAGTATTGCATCAAGTCAGAGTTACCCTTGGTCTTTTCTTTATATGTGTGGAGGTTGTTTTCCGTTGATTAGGGGATTTGGTTCTGACTCTCGTGTGTTCGATCTTTCAGCCTACCTACTTAATGTGCAGCCACACAGTAAAGAGTTTGTTGATGTATTCTCCTTCTGACACTATTCAATGCCGATTTTTACATTATGTGTGCAGCTGCTTTGCAATGGTTGCCAACCCTGGATCAGCCAGAAGAAGCTGCAAAGTGCCACCTCAATAGAGCATTAGCACTGATTAAGATGGCAGCAGCAGCCACAGCGGCAGCGGCGGCGATGATAGTAGCAGATGCAGCACCAGCAATACCAGCAGCAGCAGCAGCAGCAGTAAGAGAAGCAGGAGCACCACCACCAGCAGCAGCAGCAGCGGAGATGACAGTCATGCAGGCAGCAGCAGCAGTGACAGAAGCAGGAGCATCACCCATTGAAACAGCAGCAGGCGGAAGTATAGCAGCTAGGGAAGCAGCAGCAGGCAGAAGTACAGCAGCTAGGGAAGCAGCCGCAGCATCTTTAGAGGAGACCGCTGAGGCCTGCAAGTTCAGCTGTAGCAGGGCAGAAGCTTGACAGCAGTCACTGCTGCTGCAGCAACAGCAGTGTGGGGAAGCTGCAGAGGGAGATTGTACTGCAGCACTACAACTAGTTACATGGGATAAAAGCCTTACACTCAAGGTGGGCATGGCCATCTTATGACTGTGATGTGAAAGCATGAGAGGGTAACAGGGGCTGCAGGAGCCACCAGAGGGAGTTTAAGTACTACTTTACAATTGTTTATTGTAGCACTAGTACCGGTACTTCAATTTTCAAATATTGTAGTACTAGTTTCCTTAATAGATACAAGAGTCTGCTGCTATATATGTATGTATAAGATGCATAAGTGAGGTGCAGGATGGTATGAGCCGTGAACAAACAAGAGGGAGTGGCTGTGCTCTGCTAATGATTGCTCTGCTAATGATTGCTCTGCTAATGATTGCAGAGTAGGTCGTTTTTTATAACTTCCAGTGATGCTCTTCAGGTGCATTCTGGGCACAGATGTCTGAGCAGCGAGATGATCTGCATTTATAGCACTGTCTTTTAGCCATTATTTTGCGTTGCAGGACTTCTGCCACTGCTATTGGTCGAAGCGGCTCACCTCTACGCGCATTGCTTTTGGCCGAGCGCCTCCTCATTCCAATCTTAATCCTCTTTACACTTTTGCATTGTCACTGGGACAGTTGGTCTCATGCAGAGTGAAATGTCATAGTCACTGATAAAATCCGCCTCGGGTTATTTGATGGGATTACAGGCTTACCACAGGCGCGCATCTGCTCGTTTGATGTTGGCAAAGTTACAAGAAGAAATTGCACCTGCAGCAGCAGTGGAGGGAGGAGCAGCTACAGGAAAGGCGGGAGCAGCACAAGACACCACAATAACAGCGGCACCAACAGCAGCAGCAGCAGCAGGAATAGAGAGAGCAGGAGCAGCAGGAGGCAAGGCAGCAGCAGCGGCAGCAGCAAGGAGAGCATTGGCAACAGCAGCAGCAGCCTTATCTGATTGTCAGGCTGGGCTACAGCTTGCAGAGCAGCTACAACAACATGCTACTGCCAGAGACTTTGTGCAGCTACAGCAGCAGATTGACCAGCTGCTAAGGGAGCATGAGGTCTTAGATGTTGCTGGATGCTGTGCCAACACTCCTGCTAGGTACGCAGCTGGGCACATGTCTGGGGTAGGGGCTATACAACAGCAGCAGCAGCAACCGGGGAGTCAGCAGCAGCAGCAGCCGGGGAGTCAGCAGCAGCAGCAGCGGCAACAACAACAACAGCAGCAACAGCATCAGCATCAGCAACAGCAGCAAGAAGGAGAGGGTGTACACCATTTGCACCAACAACAGCAGCACCAGGAGCAGCAGCAGCAAGAAGCGCACGAGCAGCAATAAAAGCGCGAGCAGCAGCAAGCGCAGGAAGGAGGGGACCAGCACCAGCAGCAGCACCGGCAGCAGCAAAAGCAAAGGGGAGAGCAGCCGGGGCTCCTCCCTGACCTTACCCAGCTGCAGTTGCTCTTAGAGAGCTCCGCCCTGCAGCACCAGACAGGCAGCCACAACCACGACCACACATATCAGCAACAGGAGCACCAGGAGCAGCAGGAGGGGCTAGGGTTCTGCACTGACCCACCCTCCTGCACCACCAGCAGCAGCAGCAACAACAGAAGTACGGTTCCCAAAGCCAGCCACAGCAGCAGCAGCAGTGGCATTAGTTGTAGCAGCAGCAAAACTACTGTCTGCAACATCAGCCACAGCAGCAGCAACAAATTTCACAGCAGCAGTGGCAGTAGCAGTCCTTTCGTTTGTGTCTGCTACAGCCCACAGTGTGGGAGGTACTTAGTGTCACCTGCAGCTATATCAGGGGGGAGGGTGGTGATGTCTGAGAGGCCTGTGGCGGCTGTGCCTAGCAAGAGGCAGAGGAAGGAGCGCTGCTGGAGGTGTTTTAAGATGCTGGGTTTTGCACCCTTCTACTGCAGTGGTTGCCCAAATGTGAGTGAAGCGGGCAGGGGGGGGGGGATATCAATAAGGCGGAGGGATGGGTAATGAGTGCGCCTGGGTTTTGCACCATTTATTTGAAGGGGATGTCCGGACATGAGAGGGGCGGGGGGGAGGGGGGTATTTTTTAAGGCAGATGGATGGCTAATAGGTGGCCCTGGGTTTTGCACCCTTTTATTGCAGTGGGTGTCCTATTGTCAGTGGGGCAGGTAGAGGGGCATGGGAATGTTTGTCTAGGGGTTTTGGGAGCGAGGGGTAGGTTGTGGGGTTTGACAATGGTCCCTTCTGCTTCAGTGGGGGCCTACAAGTACTTGAGGCACATGGTCAGAGGAGAAGCTGGGTGTATGAGCAGGTTAACCGAAAGCCAGGCGGCAGTGAGCAAGTTAAATTGAAACTCACAAACAATTTGGGATTAGGAAAATGGAGAGACGCAAAGCTGAGCACTGCTGCCACATTCAATGGCGCTAGATGTTGCATTTTGAGTTGCAGGGCGCCAATAGGAGCTGGCTGGACCTCATGTGTAGGCATATGTTGTCATCACTTCATCGCATGCCGAAGACAACCCTTGTCTGTATTTGTTACGGCTTGAGGTGCGGGGCCTATGGCACTTTTTGCTATGGCATACCATCATGTTCATGGTAAAGCGGCTGACTCGCTTCTCTGCTGAACACACTGTTCTGCTGCTGCTGCTGCTGCTGCTGCTGCTGTGGCCCCACTGCAGGCCGTGTATTGTAGCCTGGACTGTCAAGCAGCTGCTGCTGCTGCTGCTACTGGTGCTGGTGCTGGCAGTCCTGCTGCTGGTGCTGTTGGTGCTGCTGCTGGTGGTGGTCGTGCTGCTGCTGCTGCGGTTGGTGCTGTTGGTGGTGGTGGATGTGGTTTGCGTCATGTCCCAGGTGGTCCTGAATGTGGCTATCCCTGGCCATTATTGATACCTGAACAAGCATGGTTGGTGACCAGGATATGGACAGCTAAACAGGAAATTGCCAGACTAGTAGCAGGAACATCAGGAGGGAGTGGAGAGAGGGGAGGAACACAGGTGGAGGGAGTAAAGGGAAAAATACCAACAGCCGCAGCAACAGGAGCAGCAACAGCAGGAGGAGGAGGAGGAGGAGGAGGAGGAGGAGGAGGAGGAGGAAGGGCATCGGTAGGAGCAGCAGGAGAAAGAGGCGGAGGGGAAACTGCAGCAGCAGGAGGAGGAGGAGGAGGGGCAGCAGCGGCAGCAACAGCAGAAGGAGGAAGGGGAACGGCAGGTGGAGGGTACAGAGGGAGGGCAGCAGCAGCAGCAGGAGGGCCAAGTGCTGTTGAAGCTCATGAAGGGTGACCGGAGCAACTGCTGCTGCTGCTACAGCACTTAGATAGCTTAGAAGACCATCTGTCTGACTTCACATACAAAGCTAGTGGCAGCAGCAGCAATGGTAACAGTAGCAGCAGCAGCAGCAGGAGCAGTGGGGAGGGGGGAGACACCGGGGGGACGGGCACGGGAGGGGGAGAGGGGAGACACGGGGAGGGGGGCAGGGCACCAGGAAAGGGGGTTGGGGGGGGGGGGGCGCAGCACGGGAACAGAGGGAGAGGGGCACGAAGAGGGGAAGGAGGGGGGGGGGACCGAGGATTGGGGTGGGAGGGGGTTGGGAGGGAGGGCAAGAGGGTCATGAGAAAGGGGGGAGGGGATGATGGGGTTACCAGGGTGGAGGAATGGGGTACAGAGGAGCGGGAAAACTAGAACGAAAAAGAGGAAGACGAGAGAGGTAAAGGAACCAAGGTGTCAGGGAAGAGGGGTATGAAGGGCGCCAGGGAAAGCGAGAGGGCTGGATGCAAAGTTTTGAAATTGAGGGAGAAGAGACCTTGAAGGGGTCGGGATCGGAGGGGAAGGTTGACACCAAATGATAGGGAGGTACAGTGAGAAAGGAATGTTGAGGGAGGGGGTGGGAAGACAGTGGAGTGAACAATCCTGATGGGGTTAGTGTCCATGGTATTATGCGTGACTATCCCTGATGCTCGTGTCCTCTGCATCAGTCAATTATTCAGATCCTCTGTCTTATTCATTTATTTCATTGTTGACACTCAGCCCTGCTGCTCAAGGCGTCCATAATGTGTCACAGCCTCTGTACACCTATTTGTTAGGTGTTACAGTCACGCATGATGCCCTAAGGATTTGCCCGATCGTAGCAAAGAGCCCCGCAGCTCACCTCGTACGCCTGTTGATGGTGACCGCTACACACCAGCCTCGCGACCGCTCCAGCTTACAGAATCCAGCCCGCAGCCAAACCTTACAAGCTTACCCTATGCACTTGAGCTATTTACGAGCTAAGCAGTGGATTGGACCACCCCGATACTTATCTTTGCTAGTTCTCAAGCTAATCATTATGTGATCAGCAATACTCCACTGTTTTGCTGGCACCTGCTGCTGATGCACAGCAAGAGGGAGTCCCTCCTAAGCAGAGATTGCTGCCTTTCACATTTCAGGTTTAATGGTCCAACTTTGACCATCTGGTCAACTCAAGCTGTAGCAGCAGGCGGGGAGTTGACCATCTGCTACGGCCCTCAGCTAGGGGAGATGCCCACGCCAGTACGGCAAGACATGCTACAGCATAACTACAGCAGCAGTACAGCTTCACTTGCATGTGTACTGCTTGTACTGCCTGGAGTGAGGCGTGTACTGCTGGTAGTGCTGGTGGTGGTAAGGCAGTACAAGTGCGGGAGAGGGAATGTGCTGCTGCTGGTTTGAGGTGCATGGGGGAAGAGAGATGCACAGGTGAGTACTGGCCAGCAGGGTGGTAAGGGAATCTGAATGGCCCAAATAAGAAAGCTTTCAAAGTATGTTCACACGCTTAAGTTAGTAGGGTAAAGCACTCTGCAAACCGCTCTAGTTCGTAGGGTAAAGCACACTGCAAAGAGGTCCCCGTAGGGTGATTGCACAACAATGTACCCTGGCGTGCTGAAATCGCTGTTACTTATGTAAGTCTCATGCTGTACATGCACTGAGCAGGGTGGTAGGGGTGTATTCTGGACTGGTCGTAGATATGACGATGGACTAAGATCGCTCGATTGGCTACGTCTATGCAGGTGGTACCGATTTATGGATGTAGGACAGCCTAAATTCACAGGTAGTAGTTTGAATTGTTCGCTCACGTTATGGTTTTGTGCCCTGTGCCACCCCTGCTGCAGGCCACCTCCTCCCACCAGTGCCCCTACCCTCTGGATTAGTGGCTACACACCCCTTGGATGCTACCAACATCGGCAGCAGCAGTAGCAGCCGATCTGGCAGCAGCAACACCATCTGCAGCAGTAGCAGCAGCAAAGCAGGCGGTAGCAACGCCACTCACAGCAGCGGCAGCGGCAGTAGCACTAGTAGCCATTCTGGCAGTAGCAACACCACCAGTTGCAGCAGCAGCAGCAGCAAAGCAGGCGGTAGCAACGCCACTCACAGCAGCGGCAGCGGCAGTAGCACTAGTAGCTATTCTGGCAGTAGCAACACCACCAGTTGCAGCAGCAGTAGCAGCAAAGCAGGTGGTAGCAACGCCACTCGCAACAGCGACAGTAGTGTAGCAAGCATAGGTTAACAACGCTCAAAGTGCATGCCTACATTGGCACGGCTTCCCCACAAGCACACATCATCCCAGACTACCTCAAGCATCAAGGACTCTGGCTTGTAGCTTGTTTGGGTGCATGCACTGGGCGCTCCCCCCTCCAAAAGAGACAGAGGCCGAGATGCCATGCAATATGAGCTCAACACCAACAAAGGCAAGGCTGTAGCCCACGCTACAGGCCAAACAAGTCAGGTCACTACAGCCTGGGCCCAGTACAACAGGACAAAAAGAACCTGCAGGAGGGACCAGTGCACATGCTAAACCCTAGAATCACACCACCTATGGAGCATGGGGGGGAGAATGACCAACCAAGGCTGCATTGAAATACTGCATAATCATGGGGACATGGAACAAAGGGGTATTAGCTGGACTCCTGGATGCACAAAGCAGAGCCAAAAGATGTCTTAAGATACTAAACACTGGCACTGCTAGCAGAAAGCACCATAGTACTAGTCCACAATCACAGGTATGTAGGGAAGCTGCTCAGTAGAAACACAAAACCCATAGGGAAAAAAATAAACCACTGACAGCTATGACCAGAGGCCAGCAAGACACAGCGTCTGCACAATGAACACACACTGCCACATGCACTATGAAGCTATAGAATGTGTCAGCAAGTGGCAACCTGTACGTCTGTCTGAACACGCCAAATGTTATTATCCATGCTGTAGTAAGCGCCTGTTGAACTGCTAGGCGTACGATGACCTGCTGAGTGAGGGGCTGCTAGAGCTAACCTGGTGAAACCGAGCTTGTGGTGTTCTCGCCACTAACACAGCGGTACCAGGAAGCAAGTGCTCAGGGAGCACCGAAAAAATCTGAGGGACTATCTCATCGTCTGCTAAATCACGAAAGTCGAACATGCCCGAACCAGCTGGAATGTTCCACCTTCTGATGAGACGCCGAAGCAAAGGGACACTGGACCGCAGTATATAAGGCAACTCTCTTGCTGGAGGGCAGCACTCAAGCGGGAACGGAGCATCAGTGTCCATTGTATCAGTAGAATTGTACGCAGAATGAATTGCCCTCCGACTCCACCAAACGGAGGGATATGGGGTCGTAGTATCACTTCATCGCTGCAACATCGCAGCAGCAGGTATCTACGTACTAGCATCAAGCCAAAGCACCTTCACCAACGTGCCAAGGCTCATCCACGACGCAGCCTAGGCACAACAGGCCTAGGCACTACAGGCCTAGGCACTACTTAATCAATGTGTCGAATGCACCTCAGGTCCTTCGCAGGCAAACACACACACACACACAGTAGCACTAGCAGCCATTCTGGCAGTAGCAGTAGCAGCAGAGCAGGCAGTAGCAGCAAGCAGGCAGGAAAGAGCAGCAGGAGCAGCAGTGCCCCTCCTCCTGCTGCTGCTCCTGCTGTGGCTATGTGCCATTTTCCAGACAGCTGGCACAAACACTAGGGCAATTGCAGACAGCACAAGCCCAAGCAGAGGGAGCTGTTGGGATCATGGCTAAGGCAAAGCCCCCACTGAAGATGTTAGACGCCGTGACAGGGGAAGACACGTTGCTGCCCCCTCGTCTGGGCTTGAAGGAAACTACACAGCACATAGGAATACTGTGCCTCGGCTTCGCAAACGACGTGACTTAATTTTAATCTATAGAGTATCAGGCATTGCAACAAGCCATCCGCAGGGGTAACACACATGCAGCACAGCAGCTCAGAAAGGAATTTAAGCGAGTACAGCGCAAGTGGGAGAGATATTTTGATCGTAAGCAACAACACCGCATGGTGGACGATTTGAAGCATAATCCTCGCAAGTTTTGGTCTGCCTTCAAGGGTAGGAGGTCCTCAATGGTGCAGTTTGACATCCACCAGCTCCATGCATACTGGAATAAGTTGTATGGTGGTTCAGGCCGGGGTGCGTTGGGTGAGCTTGGGCAGGAAATGGCCCTCCTTTTGCAAAATCTGGACAGGGTAGCTAGGGCCAGTCAAGGTTTTGAGGCTGCAAAGCGCCTAAATGCCTCACTAGGGGCTGGAGAGGTTGAGGCCGCTCTTAAGAAGTTGCACTGTGGTAGAGCCCCAGGTCCTGATGGTTTAAGGGCTGAACATCTTCGCAATGCGTACACTGAGATTGATCTCGGAGATGGCAAGGTCCTTAGGGAGTACACCTTGGTTCCAGTGTTGCATGCGTTATATGGGGCTTTGTTTGACAATGGACAATACGTTAGAGAGTGGTCCATGGCATCGCTCACAGCTGTGTTTAAAAAGGGGGATGCCACTTCCTTAGACAACTACCGGGCTATCGCTATAGGGGCCGTGTTTGGGAAGCTGTACTCAGTGCTCTTGGACACACGCATGTCCAATGTGGCAGAAAAAGAAGGCTGGCGGGCTGAAGGGCAAGCCGGCTTCCGGCCTGAAAAAAGTACTGTTGATCATGTGTTTGTCCTACGGCATCTCATTGAGGCATCTCAGGGCCACCGTACGAGTAAACCCTTGTTCTGTTGCTTTGTGGATTTTCGAAAGGCATATGACATGGTAAGAAGGGATTTGTTGGTCAAGCGTCTTGCTGAGTTAGGAGTGCATGGATGCATGTTGCAGGCAATAGTGCAGATGTATTGGGATGCCCCCCTTGTGCCCAAAATTGGTACCATGCTTGGCCCTGAGATCGGCAGTCAGTGTGGCGTCAAGCAGGGTGACCCCCTGTCTCCCTTATTGTTTGGTCTTTTCATTGATGAACTTGAGCAGTGGTTGCGAGAACGGCTGCCTGGGGCAGGTGTCCAACTGGGGCCCAAGCTGTTGCAAATGTTACTATATGCTGATGACTTGGTGTTGTTTGCACCTAACCCCCAGATGCTTCAGCAACAGTTGGACCACTTGCATCAGTTCTGCCTTGCGAAAGGGATGGAGGTTAATGTTGCAAAGACAGAGGTGGTTGTTTTCCGGCACCCTCAGTTTCCTGCTGCGGGTGAGGCATGGCAGTGGCACATTGATGGGCAACCTGTTGCCAGAGCAAGAGAGTTTAGGTACCTAGGGGTGATTTTGCATGAAACTGAGGGTGTCTCTGCAGCCATCAGCTCCCTTGCAACTGCAGCTACGCGTGCCACCTGGGCCATGATCTCACGTTTCCGAGTCCGTAAAGTAAGGGACATAGCTGTGAAGCTTCAGATGTTTAGAGCTCTTGTCTTGCCTATTTTGGAGTATTGTGGTGCCATCTGGGGCCCTGACATGCTTGCCTCAAGCAAGCATCTCAGCCAAGTTCTTGATAACCCTCTGCAAGCGGTTCAGACAACTTTTTTGCGAGGCCTGGGTCAGCTGCGCAAGTCTGTATCCAAGACAGTCCTGCACAAGGAAATGTGCATGGAGCCAGTGGCCAAGGGATGGTTACGATCTTCAATCGCATTGTGGGAAAGGTTGCAAGCAGCACCCAGCAACAGTATCTTGGGTATTACTGTTAGGGAGTCCATTAAAAGAGCCCAAGCCGCACCAAAGAGGAACACATCGTGGGCAGGAAGGTTTCTGTCTATGATGCATATGATCACTGGCCAGGGCTCCAGGGATGATGCTACCACTGTGCAGGATTTTATCAAACAGTTTGGCTTTGACTCCACAGCTGACCGCATTTTACCTGTTCCCAGTGGGGTACTGTGGGCTGCATGGGAGAAATTTGTTCAGGTAGAACCTTGGGAGAATTTGGAGTCAAACCCCAGGACAGCACCCACGGCGCGTATAAGATTAGTTACGTACAACAATTGGTTTGCTGTTCCCCATGGGACTGGTGGGACACATGAGAAAGGCTACCCTCCGGGTATGCCCAACTACATTAAGCATTCTGGTGGGATCCCTTTTTCTCAAATTAAGCAGTTGATACGGTTTAGAACTGGTGCACATCATTTAAGAGTGGAAACTGAAAGGTGGGTACCGGCCCCTGCTCGGTTGCCGAGATCTGAGAGGGTCTGTCAGAAGTGTACTTTGGGCTCAGTTATGGAGGATGAGTACCATGTCCTGTTTGAATGCCCCACATATCACCACATTCGGTTGAAGTATGAGGAAGCATTGTTCTCAAATTTTGGAGGAGTGTCCCGGGCTGCTCGGTCTATGCGGCCCTCTGGGAAGGTCAGTGCTTTCATGAACCAGAACCCCAGGAAGGTTGCTGCCTTTGTATCAGAATGCCTAGACTATAGGCGCTTTGAAGCATCGGACCTTCTACCTTATGCAACTAGGGAGACACTAGAGGAGCTAGGTCTGGTTGGTTATCAAATTGATACGTTTTCGTCTGACTATGATGATTATTTTGATGAGTCTGGCATGGTGTATGATGCCCATGGAGCCTAGTTTGGCTCCGTTACGGGCGCCCCCTTTGTGGGGCCACTTTGTAATCTGTAATCTGTATATAGTATTCGTGGCGCTGGCCCGGGCCTTTTTGCAGCCTTTGCTGGCTCTCTTGGCTTGCTGCATCCATATTTGGCAATGTCCTAGACTGCCCTTCCTCGCATAGGGGACCCAAGCTTCCTGCTTATGGTGGACTTTGCCTCTGCCCTATGGTCCAACAAGGTGGATGCCTCATCTTGCATGATGCCTGTCACATGCAGACTGGCTTAGCACGATTTAGCTAACACTTTTGTGCATGCATTCGTACCCCTGCTATGTTCGCAGGCTCAAAGCATCCAGCTGCAGCTCCCGAGATCTGAAGGGGGGGCCCTCCATCGACGATGGTAGCCAGATATGAAGTCTTGCAGCATCATAGACAAGTGTAACGGGCCGCCACACTAGCGTGGTGAGCACCAGTTGTATTGTATGTGTTGTGATTGTCATCGAGAGATCATGTCTGGGTAATTCCTGTGAGGAGTGCTGGAAAGCTGTGCTTCAGTCACCCGGGTGAGTAGGGTCTGGCCTTGGGCTTGGTGGGCTTCTGCTGGCCGAGCACTCACCGGGCACCCTGGAGATGGAAGTGATGCATATGTGCTGGCATAACATAGTACAGTGGCTATACGTGAGCTCAACAAGGTCGAAGCAAGCCCGGCGGTAGTACCGATCGTGTATGCGCGTATGGCTACTTTTTCGACCTCGGAACTTTCAAGGTTTTGAATAGCTGGTTGTCCTTATCACGCCACCATCAGAGCTTCCAACCTAAACATCTTTTAGCTGCCTATAGCTGATGCGCAATGCATCATGTTTCCAAGGAGAATGCTCAGAAGCAGCGGGCCCAAACAAGGCCAGTTGAGGGGCCTCTGGCGTACGAGCAGGTCCCCGGGAACGAAAGTGCCTTCAAGCGTGTGGCAGCATGGTTTCCGGGGCCCAAAGGCGAGAACGCAAAGGTCCTTCAAGGCGCAGTAACCAAGGCTGTCGCTAAACTTAGCGAGCTCAGGAAAAACTACGACACGGATCCGCCGTATGTGACGGATGATGTAAGTGAAGGACTCGTTTGGGACCGTACCGATGCGTATTTGTGATGGGTCCAGGGGGCCGTCTTGTGCATTACGAGTACCAGGTGGTTTGGGTTCTCTGATGCATACCAGCCAGGTCTTTCTCGGTTTGACCCCTGCAGGAAAGCCCAAGTTGCATGCATGGATATAAGCCTAATGCACTGATACACACCTGCATGGAGATAGGGCTGATGTACTGATTCACACCTGCATGGAGATAAGGCTGATGCATTGGTTATCCGACCCGCAAATGGCAGTTGTATGTGCCCATGGGCGGTTCAGAATACTATTAGGAGTAGCCAGTGAGCTATTGTCCAGCCAGCTGCAGCACGCACATTCATATGCCATGTGAGTACCCCTGCTGGTGCTGCACTTGTGCATAGATATGCCAATGTTGGTGCTCAAGCCCGGGCACTGCAGAATCCGCTTACTGCTCCCACTGCACACTACACTACTCAGAAGATCCCTAGGATATAAAATATGTTGCTGCTGCAGATTCTCAACAGTGAAGAGTACAAGTCCGCCCTTATGGGTCTCAACAATGCTGTTGATGAGCTGTTAAATGGGCTTTCTACCAACAGCACCCCTTTCTACAGCAATCGTTACCAGGGGCACATGAATTGGGATACCACCCTCCCAGGCATGATTGGCTACATGGCGGCAGTGCCCTTCAATCCTAACAATGTAGCATACGAGTCCTCCCCGTACACAAGCGAGCTGGAGATCCAGGTGATCGGAGTGGTTGGGCAGCACATTCTCAGCCAACTGTTGCACGCCGAGCAGCACCGCAGAGTGACATGCATGATCCAGACGACTCTGGGAAACAGCTGCGTGTGTCCTAGCTATTCGGTTAATCAACACGGCACTTGCTTCTTGACCTGCTGAGTTCTCACATGCGAGACCTGCTGAGTTCTCACATGCCAGCCCATAGCGGCCACTATAAGCTCATGCAGCAGGGACATGAGAGTAGCTGGAACAGTGCAGATACCTCAGCAGCAGCAGCAGCAGCAGCAATGAGCAGCACCAGATCACATGCCTATGCCGCCCTAGTATTGCTGTGCGGACATGTCCAGAAATAGCCTGTGGCATGACAGCCTATTGCTAGGATACTGAAGGCAAAGATGTATTGATTGCACTAAGTCTGGTTGCCGCAGGTTGGTAAGGACCTGACACAGTTGCTGTATGAGAGGAATGGCAAAGCTCACTGGGGCCACATCACGTGCGATGGTACAGTGGCAAACATTGAGGCAACATGGGCAGCTAGGAACCTGAAGTTTTACCCCCTGGCTATCAAGGCAGCCATCACAGACCCTATGAGTTTCTTGCATGGTAAGACCTGTTGCATGCCGCCTTTTATGGGCCAACCTTCACCCCATAGAAGACTTTCTTAGCTTGAAAGAAAGAGGACGCGAGGTCATGGGAATACCTGCGTAATGTTAAGGAACTAGGGGGCATTGCCGAAGCGTTCCGCCCTTGACCAGAGCCACCGTGAAACTTTTGTATCCCCCTTGGGGCCTAGTTTCCCCTCCACGGGTAAATGTGGAGTGCCTCTTTCCCGTCCGTACCACTCCCACCAGTGCTTCCAACTCTCGTTGGCGACCAGGGGCCTTGTAAACCTACCGAAATTCAGGTGGGTACGTTGTTCATCAAGGGAGCCGTACTTGGAATCACCCAAAGTACGTGGTAGATTCCTCTTAGCTTCAAGTAGTGTCCTCTCTTCACCGCATTCTCTCACCTTTCCCACTTGGACTCACGCAGTGGCGCCTCACCTTGGTCCCCAACCTAACTTTCGGGACCTTGTGGCTTGCTGCACCATCAAGTCTTGCACGAATTTGTCTCGCGCATTCTCTTGCATGATTTTTAATTTCCCTGCCTTTAAAGCTGTTATCATTGATGGGCACAGCCACCAACCAATTCAAGATAGAATATGGCCTTGTAAGCATATGGATAATAGTAAGTGTTGCATGCTTTGCAACTCCGTAGGCAAGGATGTTCAGGTAGAACTGATCACGGGCGAGAACAAGAACATCACAGCTGCTACTGCCTGGGAGCTGCTCAACATGGATGCAGATGAGATTCTGGACCTGCCTGCTCGGATGGCCAAGGAGCATGGCCTTGATCCTGCAAGTGTTAGCAGTGCTATCACCAGGTAAGGTCTAGCTTCACAGGCATTGCGAGTTTCAGCCAGGCAAGCCAGCATGGTCAGTGTATCCAACCACCTAGACCTCGTTCATGGCTGATAGAATCTCTCTGCCATGCAGCTTCCAAAGGCGGCCATGCTACACGAGGTGCATGTTCTGTTTTATTCTCCTGTTTGCTATAATCTAGCTATCATGTTCCATATGCTGTTAAGGCTCTGTCTGTTAGTGCCGTATGCTGGAGCCCTTGCAGGCATTCCAGATTGCTGTTCTTAACCCCAATATGAACGGAGAAAAGTGGTCACAATCAGGGCTATCTGTGAGATAGACCAATGCACAGCTTCTGGGCCATGCAGTGCCCGCCAGGTGACGCCAACCCCTATTGTTATTGTGTTGACAGCAGCAGATGAGATGGATAGCTTATGCAAAGAGAGACTGAGACAGGTAGACGAGATAGACACCTAGGTAGTACACAGCTAATTGCTGAGAGAGCTGTACTGACAGCATGCTTTGGCCAAACATCCCCGTACCCTGCCACCCCCCCCACGAAGTCCGAATGCATGCTAAGGCTATCAGGGGTATCTGGTGAGCTGGGCAGGCTGTGCTACTAACACCCTGACCTGATCTGGAACACCGGCACTAGCTGGTTGCTCATAGATCTAGGTCTGCCAGTGTCGCGGCGTGGCTGTTCCCTCTAACCTCTCTTCTCTAGAATCTCATGCATGTCATTCCTGCTGACCCGGCATGAGCTTGCCCTGCCCTGGCTGAATGAAAGACATAGCTGGTGGCAAGGGTCTAGGTGGACATGATGCAGCAGGCCGCATGACATTCATGTGGTACATACTCCTTGCCACCCGGGCTTCTTGGCAGGTACTCACTGCAAGAGAGGGGGTGGCGGCAGCAGGTGCTCGACTTTGGAGAGTTTGAGCCCCCTGTTATGTTTGTGCCAGCCACCAAGCATTACAGTTGGCCCAAAGCTGCAGCCCTCACAGGCGTTGGTGGTAGCAACTGCTGCAGCATCAAACTGGACGTGAGGGCGCGCATGGATATGGAAGGTGGGATCCTGGGTGGCTTATGGGTGGCAAAAAATCTTAAGATTTAGCATAGAATCTGCAGATGAAGGTTTACATCCTGAACTAAGTCATGGTCTGGGGCATTGCTGCACCACACTTTGTGGCAGTGGATGCAATAGTTTGCACAGTTGTGTAGTGCATGTATGGTATGTAGGCCTTACCTCAGCCCTTTTGGATGTAGTAGTCACAGGTGATAGGGGGAATTCATTTTTATTGAATATCCGAGAGTCAGGAGTACAATATAGAACTGGTGAATGTGGCCACCTGTACCAGACTGCTACACTGGCCAATCAACCAGTCCCCATGGCTGTCTTCCACTCCCCCCCCCCCCAACACAGAAACCGTGCAGTCCCCTTGCTCACCACCCTTTCCTGTACCTCTCCCTTATGCTAACTTTACTCTCGCAACAGATTTGAAGAAAAACCTCGACACATGTGTAGCCAACCAGCAGGCAGTGCTGATGGTGGTTGCTGTGGTGGGATCCACCGCTGAGGGTGCTGTGGACAACCTGGAAAATATTATTGAGATCAGGAAAGAGTTCCGTGGCAAGGGTCTGAACTTCTCTGTGCATGCTGATGCCGCCTGGGGTGGCTACTACAAGACGATCATAATGGTGGCCAACGAGCCAGCAGCCAAGGGGGTGGACCCCTTTGTGCCCAGAGCAGCCTTGTCACCCTACGTTGAGAAACAGCTGAAGGCTTTGGCCGACTGTGACAGCATCACGATTGACCCGCACAAGTCTGGCTACATCCCCTATCCTGCTGGTAGGCCAGTGAGCTCGTATCGTTCCTTGCAGTCATTTTAAGCCAAACTGGTTTGCATGTTTGGTCTACAAATTCAAAAAGCCTTTCTTCAGCTTAGCAGAGCACTCATATGCCAAGTGGTACCATGAGTGTACCCTTTGTTGCTGGCATGATGGTGTCCACGGCGGCTAATCAGTTCTCAGCTGTCCCCACGGACGCTTGAGAGTATTGTGCAGCCTCTTGTAGAGCTTCCAGCTGAGAGAAGCCGGCTATGATCCCTCTTATGCCCCTAGCTGCAACTAAGCAAAGCTGCAGGCCTATAAGAACGCTTCCTATCACTGCACCAGTGGCTTCAAAGAGTATTATTCTTCAGTGATGATTTATATGTTCAGATATAGAAGAGCGCCGGCCTGTGCACCTGTGCCGGCTTCTGAACCATATCGAGAGATGCTCGGCAGTTGTGCATCCAGCTAATGGCCAAGAAGCTCTGGGGGTGTAGGGTTGGCACCTGCTTGACATTGACTCTCTTGTTCATATATATCGAAGAGTGAGTTCGTAACAGCGCACGGTACCGAGCGACCGACATTGGGGTAGGCCTAGAAAGTATCAGTCATGTCTTACACTGGCAGGGATTACCGGTTTCGGCCGCACTTGGCCTTCATCAGATCCCAGATGCACAAGACAATGAATGGGGATATATACTTTCCAAATGGCCACCAGGACACAAGAGCAAGGCCTGCATGCTTTCGTCACCAGACTAGTGACACACAAACCCAGGGTTCTAGGACATGAGACGAACAACAACAAATGCAATTGCCAAACATCCCACAGCTTGCGAGCTAGTTATGCACCAGCGCGAACCAAGCGCGAACCTAGATTCCTGCTCTTTTTGAAGGACACCAAAGGCTTCTCTGGTATGTAAGCCTGTAGCTCAGGATGCTCCATGTACAACTCGTGCAAGAGCTCCTGCAGACGCATGTCAGCTGTGCCATCAACATATGGAATGACAAAAGCACAGACACTGCCACTGTTGTTGTGGCGAGGTGATTGCTGCAGATACTTGGGCCTGTCCACGTAGGACACCTTAGCCACTGCTGCAGAAATCATGTGCAAAGGATACCCACGCTGCTGCAGTCTTTCTGCATATATATATCCTATGTGCAGGCTTTCTGGGGTACAACAGGAGGGCCATGAGGGACCTGCTGACCTATGGAGCTCCTATTGTGGCACACGGGGACACAGACCGTGAGATTGGCATCTTTGGTGTGGAGGGGTCTAAGCCTGGTGCTGCAGCTGCAGCTGTATGGCTATCACACAAGGTCTGTGTTCCTTCTGCGTATTCTAGATGGTTTTCGGCAAGTCTTGAGTCCGGTGGTCCGAGCAATACCTTTTACTGAAGTTAATCACAGTGACCAGAGCATGTGTTTTCCGAGTTCTCCGTGACTATGCATGCAATCTTTTCTACTCTATAATGAGTGAACACGTCCAAGTCAACTAGATGGTTTCAATGGGTACAAGCTGAACTGCACTAGTCTATCTGCATGACAAAGACAACTACACGTCCTAATGGGTCCACATTGTAGTGGTACTACAAAGTACGTCTACGTGTTGGCTAAGCACAAGGTGACCGTTGGCCTTGTTGCCTTGTGCCTTGCCTTTCTGCAGGCAATCCCTCTAGACTCTACTGGATATGGGCAGATCCTTGGTCAGGCCATGTTCACTTCCCGCAGGATGTTTGCATGCTTTGCCACGATGGCTGACGAGAATGACTGGTAAGCTCGCGACAGCCACATCACATGCCCCTTATCACATGCCCCTTATGGCCTGTACAGCACTATCGCTGAACCTGCTGCCGAAACCTCTTCTAAGCTTGGAGTCTCTTTGCGGCATTGTGAAAGTACTCCCGATGCTGTGGGAATGTATCATGGTTATGCGGTGGAATGCACCATGCCGCTTATTGACTGCTCCTAAGTCTACCCTGGATGACCATATAGTGCAGTGTGAGCGCGTCAGTCAGCGGAAACGACTGGATGGGTGAGGTCAAGCCCAAAATCTCAGTCTGGGACGGCACAGACTGTAATAATCACTAGTGAGCTGGAAGTCAGTACCCCAATTATACTTCCTCTAATTAGGGTTGTGGTTATCTCCTGCAGCTTCATCCTGGAGCCTCTGATTAAGGTCCCTGAAGAAGTGGAGTGGAATGGCAACAGTCACCGGGTGACAGCTAGTTCTCTCGAGAAGATCTGCCAAATGGGAAACAGGTAAGGTGCACGGATTATCATACTAAAACATAAAAGCCGACATCTGTACTGAACTCAAATCCTCTGGGCTGAGGTATCAGCAAGAAACAAGGTGCATAGCAAAAGAGCTCATATGATTAGCTCTCGGCTGATGTGGCGCACAGCAGAGACTTCACGTTTCCTAATTCTTCTCCTTGTTAGGGCTTCGGGGCTGTACATGAGTGCTACAGCTTGCAATTTAGTCACACTACTGGGTTGCAGTTGCTCGCCTACTCACGTATGCGGGGTTCTTTCATGATGCGTTTAGATAGACTGCCCAGTAATAACTAACTACTCAACCTGCAGGGAGCTGGTCAAAGACAGTTTGGACCAGGCTATCCTGAAAGTGCTGGGGAGTGACCTGGGTGTCAACAACTACGGCCTGAACTTCAAGGTTCCCCTGTCAAGTGGCACCAAGGTGGTCAACAAAAATGTGCATCGCGCCAACCTGCTGGTAATGCATGTCTTCAAGGACCTCAGCATCAGCCCAGGTAAGTTGTGCAATCAGTTACCGGCAGCATCCCACCCAGAACCACATGAAGCAGGCGTAGTTGCACCCACACTAAGGGCAGCACATTGCTCTTGTGCTGGCTACACAACCATACTGATGTAACACTACCTCTGGCAAGCTTGTGGCATGAGTGACAGCCATCATGGACATACATGGTCCACGATGATCTTGGGCTTGCACTGGGGCCTTGCACAATGTAATCCTTGGGGCAATCACTTCTTCATCATGGATGCTTTATCATCCTCCATGCATTTTCAGAACTTACCAACTTAGGCTTGCGGTGCTCCTTCCCCATTCCACCAGCCTAGTGTGCGTGTCCCGGCTCCCATGATGGTATGCATGCATTGTGGGCCAGCTCTTGGAAGCAAATAAGCTCAAATGAGAGTAGTTGGTCCACTAGTAGATGGTGCCACCACTTCGCTGTGCTTGGTAGGAGCTCATTCGGTTGGCTGCTTGCTCTAGTCTGCATAAATGTGGTGGGGTCGAGCCATCCTCTCACCTGTGCTTCCTGGCTTCAACCACGATACGTCCTCTGCTCATGCGTGCTCAGGGGACGACCCCAACCACAAGCCACCTGTGTTCTTGACACAGAACGTGCTGGACCCAGTCACCTATGAGGAGGCTTCTGACCGTGTGAAGGAGAAGCTGGGGTTGCAGGCAAGTACAATTGGTGTTATCCATGGAATATGCGGCCCTGACGGGGCTGTGGGTGAGTGGATGGCCGCAGCCCCGCGTGGGCGAACAGCTTCATATGCTGATTGAGAACAACTTCCTGAGGAACGGGCCATATTTAGATGTCCCTCACAGTGCACAATCCGTCAGATGGGATGGAGGATGGTGTACATGTCTCTGCACTCGGGCATAACTGCAAAGCCCCTGGTAAAGCTTGTGAAGAGTCTCCCTCTCCAGCACTGCTGCCCTGCAGCCCGCAACCATGTTCTAAAAGGTTCTGCATGTTACAAGATTCTGTAGTTCAGAAGTGGAAAAGTGTACTATGAAGACCGTAGTGCTTAATCAAGCAGGAATAGCATGCGTCGTGTGCTATCCAAATGGTGTGCAAGCTGACGCTTATTGCCAGCCAATGTGCTTGCCACTGCGACCCTCTCGCAACTCCACCCTTTTTGGCATGTTCCGCGCTCTATGACCTAGGGTGTGGGGATTATAACAACTGTTAGGACTGGTAATTGTCTCTCTACAGCATCTCTCTGGGAAGCAACTGCTAAACTGTGGCCCCTGGTTGTAATATGCATGTGTCGTGGACTGTCAATTTGCCTCCTGGCAATCCCTGATATTCGTTGGCATGGCTGTAAGCCATGCGGCGATAGGTTTCTTACAGCTTAAAGAGCAGTAGGGGGGATGTTACAATCAGCTGCCCATGTGTGTGTAATACCCCTGTACTCCACTGTTCTACTGGTGTGTTTGGTCGGTGCGACCTAGCTCCCTTCTGCGCGGCCACACCTTGAATGTTTGTTTGTGTCTTTGTTACCGGCCCTCCACCTCAATGCACTGTAATTGTACGGTATGCAATGAGGAATTTCTGACTGTAGGGATGGTCGGCTTTGACCTCATTCACATCTGTGCAGGATGACGAAGGAGTTAAGCTGCCTCTAGCAGTGCTGATCAACACGGTGATGAACCCCTGGGCAACAGCCGGCCCCTACTTGGGCATCATCAGCAGAGAGGTCAAGGCAGTGATTGAGAAGAACATCCCCAAGCCAGATGCACATGGCTTTGTCATGATGGGCACAAACCGCAAGGTCATCTTCCTGGAACACCTGCCAATGTTCCACATGGCTGAGCATCGCTTTCAGGCAATACTGGTGGTTACCCTGCCAGAGGAGGACATGCAGAAGTATCTGGAAGAACAGGTGAGAGACTTTGATGCCACATGTGCTGTAAGGCTAATTCCTCCTCTCATGTTTGCCAACATGTATGTGCAGCGACAACTGGGGACCCCGTTGCACTGTGCAGCAGCAGGTTACAGGTAGGGGACCCAACTAGTGTTTGCTACTCTGTTCGTAAACTGGTGTGTGAATTGATTGTAAGACGAGAGCAAGAAGGTTCTTGCTAATCCTGTCATAACATAGGGAAAGGTGTTGGCTACCAATTTCTTCTCTGATGGGATTGCAACGAGCAATGTTTTTGTCTATAAACCTGACCAAATACTGGGTGTACTGCGGGCAGGCATCCCACAGACATGAACTCTGCATGCGTTATCGTCTCTTCTTATGGCCTCTTTACCTGGTATGTGCCCTGTCTGCTCTCTGGTGACTGCGTACGTAACTGATGGTAGTGCTCTGAACATGGCGGGTCATACTTGAAATGCGATGCAATCATGCAAGTGCAATATAAGGTGGGGCGGCTGGGTTGTCGCTGTCAATCGAGCTCTGACGCCAACAAAGCAGTCATAAAGCAATGCCTTTGTGAGCTGCATGTCTTCAGACTAGAACTATATCGTATGGTACTGTTTGTGAATTGTTTGTCATCAGATTGCAAGGAACTGGCCTACTTTTTGGTGCCCCCAGAAAGCTGGCCCTGCCTAGTGCCCTCAACATGGTCCTTTGCTATGTGTCCTTCCCATGGCATGTTTGAACGTAGGCAAATACCACAGATAATGTGCTACCATCTGCAATATAATCATTGTGTGTTTGCAGGAGAAGCAGGAGCGTGTTGAGCCCCTGATACTTGGGAACCGCCAGAACGACATGGCCGTCCTTGATGATCTGGTGTTTCATCGGGGAGACCACGGCTTCATGGCGGAGTGCTTTGTAGGTTTGCCTGGTGGACAAAAGCAGCCCTTCATAAAGGAAACCACTTGCAAGGTCAGTAAGTA
Source organism: Pseudopediastrum boryanum (assembly GCA_963556185.1). NCBI lineage: Eukaryota > Viridiplantae > Chlorophyta > Chlorophyceae > Sphaeropleales > Hydrodictyaceae > Pseudopediastrum > Pseudopediastrum boryanum. The sequence goes on along the minus strand of OY744499.1, from coordinate 7,224,864 downwards.
GCTAAGTCTTGCCTCACACCACTGGCGTGTGCCTGGCAATTGGCATTCCAGGTTGCATCCTGCATACTTGTCACAATCAATCCTATCAGGTGTTGTACAATTCGCCGTCAGAGGCAGCCTAGGGCACATGTGTACGGGGGCATGCCTCCACTATTGGCCGTGGTCGCATGAACACTTCACATAGGCTCATCATGTGCGACTGAGCATGGCCTCATGAGAGTTAGTTGAGGACAACACAGCTTCGGGACTGCTAATGGGTAGGAACGGCGTCTTATCTGCAAAACGAGCAACTTGATTACATATGTATGGTAGGAAGTATCGAAATTATGTCGGCGTCGTGTCAGACACCAGTGGGAGGCTGAATAGTGGGAGCGGGAGGTGAATGAATGCAGGTTGCAACTTAGCCGGATACATGCCACCCCATGAAACTGGTAGATAGCATCGGCCAGGTAATGCCTGCCGGCAGTAATTGCTACTCCCACAAAGTCTATTGCATGCCTGTTGCCTACGCAGGTGCAGAAGGTGATCCGCTTCACCCCCTTTGATCCCTACGGTAGCCGGACGGAGAACCTGCAGTATGTGCTGTTTGGAACAGCAGAGGAAACCTTCATCTGCAAGCAGCTCCTTACTGGCAAGGACTTCCAGCAGGTCAGTGAAACGTACTACGAATGATTCTGGCTAGCATGGCTTGGCAATCAGCTTTAAGGTGAGACATACTTAACTAAGGGGGGTACTTTGGAGCACTAGGGGTTTACAGCCTAAACCCATCCAATTCAGGTCCAAACTTCATAAATGTGTTGAGGAGAAACATCTTGTCCCCCCCAAACCCTAGCTAGGGTTTAGGAACTTACTTAGTGCTAAACCCTGGGGCATGCCCTAACGCCTAATCTCAAAGGGCTGCATGGGTGCCAAACCCAAAAGACTGCATGAAACACCAATCCCTCTCAGACTTGAGCTCTATACAGTAGTTCTGAATGACCTAGTTGATTGCAACAAATTCCTACAGAAATTTTGGGAGAAAACTGGACTACCAGCAAAAAGCCACTCAAGGAGAGCAGTAGCACTGACCTTCTCCCCCCATGATTTCCAAAATTTTCTGTAGGAATCTCCTATCCTTCTGATGCATACAAGGCAGGGTTTACTGTATTTGACACTTTGAAAATTACGGTCACAGAATGCATGCAATCTTTTGGAAGATATGCACCTTCTGCTCCTAGCAGCAAAACCCGCAGTTTTGCCCCCAGCAGCTGCTGACAGTAGGACCCACAATGTGCACTAGCAAACCAGACCAAGCAGCCACAGCAACCATAACACACCTGTAGAACATGACCAGACAGAAAAACCATATGTGCAACATGTGTCCGTGTCCATGCAGGGTCTCTTTTGAAGCCCCTAAACCCTTTAAAGCCACCACATCCAGATGCGGCAGGCAGGGCCAGCAGAGGCATATCTTAAAGGACCCAAGCAGTCACAGTTGGCTATAATACACCTACTGAACATGCCCAGACAGATAAACAACGTCTGGAACCTGTGTCTGTATCAATGCAGGGGCCCTCTTGAACCCCAGACGCCCATTACTGCCCACAGAGGGAGGTTAAGAAAGACATGAACGGTCGTGCACACTGGCTCAAAACGGCAGCCACATATTTATAAAGAATGCCTGGGTGGGATAAAGTTATTTTAAGAAGTTTTACCCATGTCAGTTCCTTGAGTCCGGCTCTGCGGGTATTTCCTGGTCCAGCTCGTAGACTGGGCCAGCTTGGCTAAGCCACTGCTGGTCGCACAAACTGTCAAAAGAGAACTCCCTAGGGTCGACCCTGACTTCCTGTGCCACATGCTCGAGCACAGAAGGTTGCTTGCTTGTAAGGACATGATGTCTTAAAGGGCATGCAAACAGGCATCGCTTAGGCAGTGGAAGGGAAAATAAGGCTGCAAGCAATAGCGCGAAGGGAGGATTATGACGTTAAGATACACGAGTGACATGCGATTCTGCAAGACTAACCTGGTAGCCAGTGCTCAATCTGGCAAGGAACAGGCACACCGCATCAGGGGGTTGGGGAGGACCTAATTTGAACCGTATCTGTGATGTAATTGCAGCCATTGCTAAAGGCTTTCAGGGGCCGTATTGGAGCTTTCAAAAGGTGCCGATGAGTGAAGCTTCCAAACCTCCCTTCTAACTCGAGCCTAACAGATAGTGCACCAAGATACAGCTTGGATTGAGGAAGTATGCAGTACCCCCCTTTGTTGTTGCTTGCACAGCAGAGTAATGGAGCAAGCAATTGTACACGAAAGAAGAAAGGGACGTGAACCCCTCAAAATTTTGGGGTACAGCCCCTTCTCCCTTCCCCCAGCACTTATTGAACTGTGAATTGGTCAAGAAACACAAGATTCCTCCCAGTCAGCCCCTCATCACTGAGAGGAAGTGGCATGAAACTCGCTGCATATCGTAGCTTTCGTGGCTAAAGCATGCATGTGCGTTCCTGTTTGATGCTGGCTGATCTGCAGGTGGCTCAGGTGGAGATCTCAAAGAATGCTGTGTCTGAAGGACAGCTGGCAGAGGGTGTTATTTTGGAGTTTGGAGAGCTGCGCACCAAAGACAATACTGGGAAGATCATCTTGGACGACCGGCTGGAGGTGCGCTGCATAAAATTGCTTGCGCGTTACTCAGAGACCTGACCCTGATTCCGCACCCTAACCAAGCAAACAAGCATCACCAACCAAGCGTAGCTACATGTCAAATCTGTTTGGGTAACTTGCTTTGGTTATCTCCATCGCTGGTCAGTGCTGACAGGAAATGGCCTAAAGCTGCAGGGAAAAGGCACGGTTGGCTTAGTGTGCAGCAATGGCGCAGTACATCTGCATATGAAGTTCAAGGGCTTGATGGTGTACACAGAGGAGCAGCGTATTCCTTGTAAGTTCCTGCCGGTCAAATGACCAGTCGAAAAGTTGCAGCTGCATGCAAAAGTTACAGCTGGACTGAAGATTGATAATGACTGTCTAGTGGTGGCTGTTGAGAAAACACTCTACAAGACAGGCGGCCTGCCAACCTCCATATGCACTGGCAGCCAAGGGGACCACAGGCTGACCCCGTGGTTGAACAACACCCCCTGCAATAGTCAGGATATGTGTGCTCGGATGTTACCAGGACCTATCCGCATATGCGTGCTATGTGGAGATTGGCAGGTTGCCTGTCATGTAGACTGTCGACAACCATCTCTTTCCTGACCTATCCATCCCTCTCTCTCTCTGACACATGGATCACACCTTTGCATTGCAGGTGGGCAAACAGTACTCAGCCTTGCTGAGAACGCACCACGCAAAGGCATTTGCTCCTCTTGAGGTGAAAATTGTGGCGAAGGTGTTTTACGACACCACCATGATTAATGCAGCAGAGTAAGAGGGCGCCGGATGATGTTGGTTCATTGGTAATCAGACGGTCGGCCATATGTATAGTATGTCCGGAACTGTTGGTGCTGTTGAAGATGAGTGTGCTGATTGCACAGCGTTGACCAGGTTAAACGGGTGGCTGAGCCAGCAAGCAAGCACTGCTTTGGTATAAGCTCGGTTATGCTTAATATAATCAACATGAAATGTGAATGAAGACAAGAGGAATGCTAAAGAGAAACCGAAGGAGGGATGTTGTCAAGAGTAGGGGAGGTCACGCCTCTCTTGCTAGCATGATAGTGCTGTTGTCCTAGTGATGCTGCTGAAATTCAATGAAAGACAAGGCATCAGGCTACTTGGTATGCTGTTGAGCTAAAGATGCTATCATGGATGTTAGCTCGGTAAGGCGGGAACTGCTGCCGTACCTTTGAATACCTCACCACCAACGACGCCGAATGCAGTTTCTACCAGACATCATATATAGCTGCAGTCTAGAGGACTATGGGTAAGCGTAGGGTGGGGCCTGCCCTGTACTTATCTTTTGCTTAGAGCTGGGACTGCTGGTCTCCGCCTAGAGTGCAATGCCCCTGGAAAGACGCCTGGGCAACCTCCTGGTGCCCCAGTGAGGTTTGTTGCTACTGCAGATGTATTACACACGTTGTCGCAAACGCATGCTCAAGATGTAGATGGAGATCGATGTTATGTCGAATCACATTACAGCAGGTAATACAGGCGCTGGACAGTCTTCTTCGTTGCCCACATCGCCCACTGCCATGCATCCAAAAAGTATGGAACCAACCAAGTATGTACAGCTTCGCGAACAAATTTCCATGCTCGCTGCAAGAATGCCGTGGCTTGCTTCGCCATAAACGCTGCTTCGCCGGCCCGGCCATCGACCTACAGTCCATTGGAGTGGAACATCTGTCAACCAAGCCGTGAACTTAATCGGACAATAACACATCAGACATGGTCTCCGTCCTTGACAGTGCCTCCGACAGCCTTCCTACAATTCTCCCTTTGCCAAGGAGCTTGCAGGACGGTTCCCAACCCAGCGCGAGGCAGCTGAGCTGAAGGGCGCTAGCTGCTCAACACCGCTGCTCAACAACTTCAACTTCAAGTTCAAAGAAGCTCAGGTGTTGCCGACTAACTCAATACCAGCTGCTTGGGACAGCTATAGAACCTATACAAAAAGTGACATGCAACAGTGACCCCTGTTCGTCCCACCACCACTTGAACATGGCGCGTGGATAGCCCTTTATGGACGCATCATTTTCACGTATTGATGTGCACGTAGCCTATGGTGATTTTGACACCGTATGGACGAATGCGTACGGGCACATGTACATCTTTTTCCAAGCAAGCGCCCTGCAGCTATTCTGCCGCCTTCATCAAGTTCACCAGACGGCTGAAAGTTGATAGATATCGCCAAACATGATCACGGAGCTTTACAACCTCCTACTTGCCGAATGCCGTCCAATCGGCCAATGCTCCACGCAATCTCTCCTTTCGGAAGCTGGCAAAGTCTTAAAACGTGACGAGGGCTTCTTGCTCGCTCTGGAACAACTAACAGATCCTGTAACACCAGTAAGTACAAGAAATCTAATCCATGTCCACTTGGCCACTTCTATCCCGGGCAACTGCTTCCCATTCTGTACCCTGGCTAACTTCTATGTTATACACCTGATGGTTGTTGCATGCTCACATGCACGCTGTGTGGCTCACAGCACGCGGTGTGGCTTATTAACGTAACATTATATGTACGCCCAGCGTTTACTGTTCTCTGTCCTCTCTTGCACCATGCTGGCATCTCTGAAGGTGTTGCTTATCACACCATGCCCAGCCAGATGATAAGGATCTCACTCAAACAGCTCAGACACTGCAAACATCCAACGTCTCTGGATGCCTGACTGTCCACATCTTTCGTCGTCTTAGCTCTCAGTATCACTCCCTCTCTCTCTCAACACACTGACGAACTGGTTGGAGTCATGTGGCGGGTGCTGTGCAATGGTCTCTCGTAACGTACGAACGTCCAAGCACCTCCCTCCACAACTACACGCATTCATGCTGCTTTCCACTTTCTTCTTGATTGCACCAGCACATGCATAACCTACCTAAGTACCTGCTGAGACCCCTTTCACGCAGGGTTGTATCAAAGACCCTGTCAAAGCCAACAAACACAAGCACTGTGGTACGGCTTACTTCCAGCAGCATGATTATTTATCTGCTCTTCAGGAGTATACAGGTAAGGGGACTAACAGGGGACTACATGAGAGCTGCTAAAGACAAACTAAATCCTAAACCCCAGCAGGGGGTTGGCAGGTACCCCTGTCTCACCCTCTTTTACTCGAGTATTCAGGCAGGGGAAGACTCAAGAAAGGGGCCTTACAGGGGATTATGGAGGAAACGCCAACCCTGACACCTACTTTTGAACATAACGTCACCCTTAGGAAAGATGTCGCAACAAAAGTTTATGTCACCCTCTGTTTCAATGTACAATATCAATCAACACTGTCTTGGCCCCTGTGGCTTGTCTTGCAGCGTTGCATCAAGTCAGGCCTGCCCTTGGTCTTTTCTGCATACCGGTATTCGTGAATGTTGTTTCTCTTGAGTTCCGGATTCTTTCCTGACCCTCGTGCGTTCGGTTCTTTCAGCCTAGCTACCTAATATGCAGCCACACCGTAAAATTTTTGTTAAATGATTATGCACTTGACACTACTTGATGCCGGGTTTTTCTGTATATGTTGTGCAGCTGCTTTGCAATGGTTGCCAACCCTGGATCAGCCGCAAGAAGCTGCAAAGTGCCACCTCAACAGAGCATTAGCACTAATTAAGATGGCAGCAGCAGCAGCCACAGCAGCAGAGGCGGCGATGATAGTAGCAGATCAAACAGCAACGCCACCAGCAGTATCAGCAGGAGCAGCAGGTGTAAGAGAAGCAGGAGCACCACCATCACCACCAGCAGGAGCGGAGATGACAGTCATGCAGGCAGCAGCAGCAGTGACAGAAGCAGGAGCATCACCAACTGAAGCAAAAGCAGCCGGAAGTACAGCAGCTAGGAGAGCAGCAGTAGCAGCTCTGGAAGGGACAGCTGAGGCCTGCATGTTCAGCTGTAGCAGGTCAGAAGCTTGGCAGCAGTCACTGCTGCTGCAGCAACAGCAGTGTGGGGAAGCTGCGGAGGGAGATTGTACTGCAGCACTACAACTAGTTACATGGGATAAGTCCCTTACACTCAAGGTGGGCAGCAGGCAAGATATGATTCTGATTTAAGACCATCGCAGAAGCCATGTAACAGACTTCAGAGTACTACGATCTCCTTGTTTTACATACTCTTTAGAAAGTGGTTGTATTCGATGAGTGTAAAAGGCTGCTGTTATGGTGTATGTATAGCAGTGAGAAACTGCATTACAATGAGATGCATCATGTCACGAGCGTTCTACTGTAGGTGAAGGAGCGCTTGTAGTCGCCGTATAGATACTTTTGCAAGTTTCACGCATGTTTTCAATTGCATTTTTGGGACATGTGTCTAACGAGCATGATGATATGCGTTTCTGGCATTGTTGTTGAAGCAAAGAATATGTTGCATGGGCTCTGCAACATTTGCTCAAGTGTAAGATCCATGTTCATTCACTTCACCTGAGTGCCCCTTATTGTGCTGGGTTCCTCTTTAATCTTTTGCATTGTCAGTTAAGTGCACCTGAATGCCCCTCTTGTCCTCTTCAGTTTATTGCGTTGTCAGTTAACTTCAACTGAGTGGCCCTCATTGTGCTGGGTTCCTGTTCAAGCTTTTGCATTGTCATTGCCCCTGCTGGCCACCAGCATATATCCGGACTGGTTACGCACTATTTAAACACTACACTTGGGTTATTTGTGGTCCTGCAGGCCTATCACAGACGGGCATCTGCTCGTTTGATCTTGGCAAGGGTAAAAGGAGCAAATGTACCTGCAGCAATGGTGGGGGCAGGAGCAGCTACAGGAAAGTCCGAAGTAGCACAAGGCGCCACAATAACAGCAGCAGCAGCAGCCTTATTGGATTGTCAGGCTGGGCTACAGCTGTCAGAGCAGCTACAACAGCATGCTACTGCTAAGGACTTTGTGCAGCTACAGCAGCAGATTGACCAGCTGCTAAGGGAGCATGAGGTCTTAGATGTTGCTGGATGCTGTGCCAACACTCCTACTAGGTATGCAGCTGGGCACATGTCTGGGGTAGGGGCTACACAACAGCAGCAGCAGCAGGGGAGTCAGCAGCAGCAGCAGCAACAACAACAGCAGCAACAGCAGCAGCAGCAGCAACAACAGCAGTTGCAGCAAGAAGGAGAGGGTGTACAACAGGCGCACCAACAACAGCAGCATCAGGAGCAGCAGCAGCAAGAAGCGCACGAGCAGCAAAAACAGCGCGAGCAGCAGCAAGCGCAGGAAGGAGGGGACCAGCACCAGCAGCAACAGCAGCAGCAACAGCAAAGGGGAGAGCAGCCGGGGCTCCTCCCTGACCTTACCCAGCTGCAGTTGCTCTTAGAGAGCTCCGCCCTGCAGCACCAGACAGGCAGCCACAACCACGACCACACATATCAGCAACAGGAGCACCAGGAGCAGCAGGAGGGGCTAGGGTTCTGCACTGATCCACCCTCCTGCACCACCACCAGCAGCAGCAGCAACAGCAGAAGTACTGTTCCCAAAGCCAGCCACAGCAGCAGCAATAGTGGCATTAGTTGTAGCAGCAGCAAAACTACTGTCTGCAACATCAGCCACAGCAGCAGCAACAAATTACACAGCAGCAGTGGCAGCAGCAGTCCCTCAGTTCGTGTCTGCTACAGCCCACAGTGTGGGAGGTACTTAGTGTCACCTGCAGCTATATCAGGGGGGAGGGTGGTGATGTCTGAGAGGCCTGTGGCGGCTGTGCCTAGCAAGAGGCAGAGGAAGGAGCGCTGCTGGAGGTGTTTTAAGATGCTGGGTTTTGCACCCTTCTACTGCAGTGGTTGCCCAAATGTGAGTGAAGCGGGCAGGGGGGGGGGGGAACATCAATAAGGCGGAGGGATGGGTAATGAGTGGGCCTGGGTTTTGCACCCTTTATTTGAAGGGGATGTCCGGACGTGAGAGGGGCGGGGGGGAGGGGGGTATTTTTTAAGGCAGATGGATGGCTAATAGGTGGCCCTGGGTTTTGCACCCTTTTATTGCAGTGGGTGTCCTATTGTCAGTGGGGCAGGTAGAGGGGCATGGGAATGTATGTCTAGGGGTTTTGGGAGCGAGGGGTAGGTTGTGGGGTTTGACACTGGTCCCTTCTGCTTCAGTGGGTGTCAAGGGGTGATTGGAGATGGCAGGGGGAAAGGGGGAAGTTAATCTCTATGACTCGTACAAATGGACGGGCCTGGGGAGGCTTGGGAGGGGTTATACAGGAGGGGGAATACAAGTACTTGAGGCACATGGTCAGAGGAGAAGCTGGGTGTATGAGAAGGTTAACCGAAAGCCAGGCGGCAGTGAGCAAGTTAAATTGAAACTCACAAACAATTTGGGATTAGGAAAATGGAGAGACGCAAAGCTGAGCACTGCTGCCACATTCAATGGCGCTAGATGTTGCATTTTGAGTTGCAGGGCGCCAATCTGAGCTGGCTGGACCTCATGTGTAGGCATATGTTGTCATCACTTATGATGGCATGCCGAAGACAACCCTTGTCTGTATTTGTTATGGCTTGAGGTGCGGGGCCTATGGCACTTTTTGCTATGGCATACCATCATGTTCATGATAAAGCGGCGGACTCGCTTCTCTGCTGAACACACTGTTCTGCTGCTGCTGCTGTGGCCCCACTGCAGGCCGTGTATTGTAGCCTGGACTGTCAAGCAGCTGCTGCTGCTGCTACTGGTGCTGGTGCTGGCAGTCCTGCTGCTGGTGCTGTTGGTGCTGCTGCTGGTGGTGGTCGTGCTGCTGCTGCTGCGGTTGGTGCTGTTGGTGGTGGTGGATGTGGTTTGCGTCATGTCCCAGGTGGTCCTGAATGTGGCTATCCCTGGCCATTATTGATACCTGAACAAGCATGGTTGGTGACCAGGATATGGACAGCTAAACAGGAAATTGCCAGACTAGTAGCAGGAACATCAGGAGGGAGTGGAGAGAGGGGAGGAACACAGGTGGAGGGAGTAAAGGGAAAAATACCAACAGCCGCAGCAACAGGAGCAGCAACAGCAGGAGGAGGAGGAGGAGGAGGGGCAGCAGCAGTAGCAGCAACAGCAGCAGTAACAGCAGGAGGAGGAAGGGGAACGGCAGGTGGAGGGGACACAGGGAGGGCAGCAGCAGCAGCAGGAGGCCCAAGTGCTGTTGAAGCTCATCAAGGGTCACCAGAGCAACTGCTGCTGCTGCTACAGCACTTAGATAGCTTAGAAGACCATCTGTCTGACTTCACATTCAAAGCTAGTGGCAGCAGCAGCAATGGTAACAGTAGCAGCAGCAGCAGGAGTAGTTTAAACTTGGGTTTGCGGTGGGAGGATGTGATGTATTACATCCTATTGGCCCACTTGACGTCAGAAGCTTATAACATCTGCTTACGACAATCATCGGAATTGAGAGCAACAGCAGTAACAGCAGCAGGAGCAGCAGTTAGACAATCAACAGCAAGAGGAGGAGGAGGAGGCGTTGGGGGACAGGGTCCTGGGCAGAGTGGCGGGCGAGAGCAGGGGCTGCTAGGCTTTGGGGGGATGCTAAGGCCTGCTGCTGCTTTGAGGCTATTAGGGCAGGTGCTTGCTAATGGGATTTCGGTTAGGCCACTGTTGACACGTGATGGAAGTGATCGTTGGGGTTTAGGGCTGTACCCTATGG